>CP136056.1:467611300-468811300 GCA_032464435.1 Aegilops umbellulata | reverse complement strand
CAACTTCCAGGGCACTCGCGACCGCCTGCCGGTTGCGGGTGACCTGCGCCGCGTCAAGCAGCAACTAGGAGAGACCCTCTAGAAGTACATCCAACGCTTCAACAACGTCCGCCTCAAGATCCCCAAGGTGACGGACAAGGCCATCATCTCTGCGTTCTCTGATGGCGTCTGCGACGTCAAGATGAAGGAAGAGCTCGCTATCCACGAGGAGTTGTGCACGTCCCTGAAGTTGTTCAACCTAGCGACCAAGTGCGCAAGAGATGAGGAGGGGCGCCTCTCCCTCCTCGAGCTCCTAGCTGCAGACCCGGAGGAGAAGAAAGCCAAGGCCAAGGACGTGAAGCGCAAGGGAGCAGTCGTGCTTGCAGCAGAACCAGACACCAAGCGTGGCAGGTACAAACCAGAGTCTCCCAAGAGCAGCCGTCCGTTCTGCGCCTTCCACAACCTGAATACCCACAACACCAGTGACTGTCAAGAGCTCAGAGCCATTTGCGAAGGACGCTTCGGTCGACGCCCCGAGCGTGGTGACCTAGGCTATGGCCGAGGAGGAGGATGTGGTGGCGGACGCTAGGACGACCGTGGCCTGCACCAGGAGTGGCGCGACCGGCCTCGTGAGGACCGCTGGCAGGATCAGCCTCGCGAGGGCGCCTGGAGGGATCAGCCTCGCGAGGATCGTCCTCAAGGCAACGCTGGACTCCCTCCGCTGCCGCCAACACCAAGAAGGAATGAAGAACACCACCAAGATGAGGGGGCTGGGGGCTTCCAGGAGCCGCGTGCTATCGCTTGCACCTTGGGCGGAGCCCAGGCCCCAGCCTCGCAGTGTATCTTCAAGCAGTTTGCCCGTGAAGTGAATGCAGTCCTCCCCAAGCTCGAGGCCACACGCCCGCTCAGATGGTCCCAGTGCCCCATCATGTTCAACTCAGCAGATCAGCTCAAGTGCGTGGCTACCACTGGCGCCCTCCCTATTGCTCCCCAGTCATCAGCAACGTGCAAGTTACCAAGACACTCATCGATGGCGGCGCAGGGCTCAACGTCCTATCCGTCGACACGTTCGACAACCTCCAAGTGCCATATGACCAGCTTCAGCCTACCAAGACTTTCTCAGGAGTGACCGGCGGTTCCACCACACCGATAGGGCAGGTCCGCCTCCCTGTCACCTTCGGAGAACGCAAGAACTACCGCACCAAGCTCATCGACTTTGACGTTGCGCACATCCGTCTGCCGTACAATGCCATCCTCGGGTATCCAGCCCTAGCCAAGTTCATGGCCGTGACCCATCACGGCTACAATGTCCTCAAGATGGCGGGGAGCGGCGGGATCATCACGGTCCCATGTGAAGAGAGAGATGCGGTGTGCTCCCTCTAGCATACCTTTCAAGCTGCAGCAATCGACGACCCCGACAACAAGGGCGAGGGCCCTCCTGAGGTCATCCCCAACAAGAAGAAGCAGTTGCGCCGTGCAGGACCTCAGGAGGGTGGCGTCACAACTGGAGCCTCGTCACGATCGCGCCCGCTCCAGGGGCGCCTCCCTCCATCCCATAGGAAGACGCGCCCGGCGCCCTTCTCGGGCAGGGCTCGGGGGCTTTCTTCTAGAAGGCCTCAGACCTTGCCCACATCACGAGGGACGCGCTCAGGCACTACTTGGAGGCGTGCTTCGCGGCACGTTTCCCTCAGGAGGACACAGGGCAAGGATCGCCCACCGTTCAGGAGTTCGTCACCAAAACCACCCAGGAATTGCAAGATGCAAGGGCCATGCGCAGCGACTGCCACAGGCGCAGCTTCCCATCCAGGCGAGGATGCCGGGATGCGTGTCTGCATCGATGTTCCAGGACTGAACATGGCCGCTTCTCAGGAGCTTTTCTGGCCTCCGCGCGTGGACGCTGCAAGGGCCCACCGCACAGCTACGTTCGCATGCCCTTTGGCCTGCTGAGCGTGTCATCCGCCTACCGGCGCAACTTGCAGCGCATCCTGGCGGCTCAGGAGGCCAGGCACCACGCCATCCTGACAGAGATGGAGACAGTCCTCAAGGAACCGCCCGGGCCCCCGGAGCCTCCTGAGGCTCAGGGCCCCGGTGGCTCGTGAGGAGCAATACCTTCGCTGCGTACCTTCAGCTGCCCCAACTCTCCTTCGTCAATAGAACCAGGTGACATTTTCCAAGTTCATTTAGCTGGGAGCGCCCCTTGAGCTGCATCATTCCCAGGCTGCGTGGGTCTGTCCCTGTGGCATGTATCCTTTTTTATGCCTTTAGCTTACCTTGTTGGGAGCGCCCCCCGGGCTGCATCATTCCCAAGCCGCTCGGGCGTGACCCAGTGGCGTGTATCTCCCACGCATTTACTTAAGCTTGTTGCTCTCCATGCTTATCTACCTATGATTACCACCTGCTCGATCGTCGCCTCCCACGGGGCCTCCTCACGCCGGCACGGCGCTGGTGCACGGGTCCGTCCCTGCCACGTCGATAAACCTGAGCGGTCGAGCTCTGGCTCGCGGCACGCCCGCGCATGTCACCTCACCAGACCCTTAGTGCCTTCACCCCCTCGCGGAGCAACCAGTGGCAGGCTGGCAACCATAATGGCAGATCGCGTTCTTCCTTGTGCTGGCTCGCAGGAATCTCAGAGGACAACATCAAGCGGCATCGCGAGCTCCCACCTCTTCCATGTAATCCGCTTGCACGTTAAAAGGGGGGCTCCTGAGCATCGCGCCTCAGGACCTCTTACTGGCTCTCCAGCCCTCACCCCCTGGCCTTGACCACGGCACGCGTCCTGGCGTACCAGCGGCGGCTGAGCTCGCTCGAGGGCCGGGACCTGAGGACGTAGAGCACAAAGGAAAGCATGGGAAGGGGGAGACTCGTATGAGCCCGACCTAGCTATGCCGCGGATGTTCACTGACAGGCCTGGCGCATCGCGAGGAATCGACCCTGGACCGCCAAGTCACGAGCTCAGATCAACTAATTGTTGGAACCTAAAGGACATGCTCGTCGCAGCCCTATTGCGGCAATGTCGCCTCCCTTTGTTATCTTGCCACGGCTGCTTGAGCGCTAAAGGGGACCCCCTGAGCATCGCACCTCAGGAGCTCTTACTGGACCTTGGGCCGCTCACCTCCTAGCCTTGACCACGGCACGCGACCTGGCATACCAGCGACGGCTGAAGCTTGCCTGGGGACCGGGACCGGTCAGCGTAGAGCAATAAGCTATCGCGAGATTGGAAAGGGAAGACCGAGCCTAAACAGGACTTGCACTCACAAGGCTTCTATAATCAGGATAATATCAACAAAAGACATTGCAGGCTCTTTACACGCCCCCACGGGGTACTTTTTGATTCCTCGTAGGGAACAAAAGACGAGAACCTAGGATAATCCTATCTACATACCCCCGCGGCCGACGCCATCATCAACAGTGGGCCGCGGGAGACCGGCGCCAACCCCATACAGATCAGCGACGGCGGCGGCCGGACATTGCGGCCCTGCTCCAGGCGCGGCGAGAGCTCGGGGGCACGTAGCTGTCGTAGCTTGTCTCCGGAGTCTCGTAGAGCTCAGGAGAACCGCTGGACCCCCAAGAGTCGCTGCTGCTGGAGCAGCCGCGAGCGGGGCGCGCCTCATCCTGGCGCTCCCCCTCGGGGCAGCACTCCAAGCGGCGACCCTCGGCGTCGAAGACCTTGAAGAACAGCGTGGAGGCGCCATTGTACTCGAAGTGCATCACGAGGGCGCCCTCCGCACGGCAAACCCGCGCGACCTCGCCCCGGCCACGGGTCATGAAGATCTTGCCAGTGGAGACTGCTTCAACATCTGCTCTGGTCGCTAGAGCGTCGCAGTCGGCATGCTGCAACCAGAGCTAGAGAGGCCCCCTCGGCGGCATCACGTCGGAGAAGAAGCGCGGGAAGCGGATCCAGGAGCTTGGTGGCATCGCCGCCCACAGCACAGGATCGCATGAGGATTCCTCGGCATGGATTCCAGGAGCGACGGCGCTCGTCGCCGCAGCGTGTCGACCTTGGCCGCGGTGCGCGCGCTGATGCTCGTTGCTCCTTCCTCCCGAGCCCCTGGCTTGGGCGTATAAGGGCAGTGGATACCCAGGAGGATGACGCTCACACCAAGGCCTCGTCACCACTTGCATCACCGCAGCGTCGCGGCGGTGGACCGACCTCTTCTTCAGCGGAAGCAGCGCCGGCGTGTCGAGCGGAACCTTTCCCTTCTCGTCAGCTAAGAATCTTCGGATCGGCGCCATTGAAGTTGCTACTAGCAGTGAAGCGGAGGAGGAAGAAGCAGGCGGAATGGGAAGAAATGGGCGATGGGGGCTCCGCCCCCTCCCTCATTTATAGCTGGAGAAGACCAACCAGCGCCCCCCACGATCACAGGTAATGATGGTTTTCCTTGCATGTCGCAGGGACTTGTCAAGTCGAGCAGTTGCCGAGGTAGCATGGGTAAGCAGAGACGCCCACGTCCAATCAAATCACCGTGCGTTAATCGAGGCCGCAGGCTTTTGGGGCCCGCTGCGCTCCGTGCTTAACCTTTGGCTTCACCTCAAAGTCAAGCCTGAGCGCGCCTTGGGCCCGGGGGCTACTGTCGGTGTTCTGGGAACGGGGGTCCCCAGACTTGCCTGCCTACAGCCAACGGCGTGGCTGTGCTAGTAGGCCCGTAGTCCCATCTTGATCGACAAGACATTCAAGACCCTCGCGAGGGGCCAAGCCTCGTGAGGCGGACGACACAAGACCTCCTTAGGAGCGGCCTCGTCAAGCAGGCTCACGAGGGGCGGAGAGATCACGGCAAGGATAACCTCGCGAGGTCCTCCTGACGTGAGCCATGACGATTGAGACCAGGCGGGCGCCAGCGTGCGCAGCGTCCTTGTTACCTCTTTGGTGCCAAGGGGGCAAGCGCAGGCATGGAGTACCGAGGCATCAGGCAAAGGTTTCTATATCGGTGCGACGAGACCAAGACCAGCAGGATGGCAAGATGGAGGTCACCATGGAGCCCAAGACGGTGTCACCACCAGAGCCTTTTGCAGGCGAAGACTACTTTTGTCAGGATAAGTTGTACTAGTTGTCCCCTTTCAAATTGGCCGTTGTTGACTCCCTTCCCGCTCAATATTTGGGGAGAGGACCAGGGCCTATATAAGTAGAGCTAGCCATCACCGTAGAAGGAGGACAGATTCATAGGCATCTCTCCCACACAAGTTCGCCAAGCACAAGAACACCTCTACCTCAGGAGGCTGTTCTTCCCCTTGTACTGTTCATCATCAGCCCAAGAGGCAATCCACCACCACCACACTGGAGTAGGTTATTACACCACAACGGTGGCCCGAACCAGTATAAATCTTGTGTCTTTGTGTTGCGAGTTCGTCGAGTTCGTCCGCGAGATCTTAGAGAACTAGGGCGTGAATCGATAGGGGGAGATCTTCGCATGTACCCCAGTGTTCGAACCTTGAGGGTTTTGCTGGAACCCGTGATCCGACAACAGGAGACTCCATGCAATTATTATGAATATAGACATCACGTCCATGTCAAGTAGACCAACTCCTGCTTGCATCTACTACTATTACTCCACACATCGACCGCTATCCAGCATGCATCTAGAGTATTAAGTTCATAAGAACAGAGTAACGCCTTAAGTAAGATGACATGATGTAGAGGGATAAACTTAAGCAATATGATGAAAACCCCATCTTTTTACCCTTGATGACAACAATACAATACGTGTCTCGCTACCCCTACTTTGTCACTAGGTGAGATCACCGCAAGATTGAACCCAAAACTAAGCACCTCTCCCATTGCAAGAAAAAACAATCTAGTTGGCCAAACCAAACCGATAATTCGAAGAGAAATACAAAGATATCAAATCATGCATATAAGAATTCAGAGAAGATTCAAATAATATTCATAGATAATCTAATCATAATTCCACAATTCATCGGATCTCGACAAACACACCACAAAAGAATATTACATCGGATAGATCTCCAAAAACATCGAGGAGAACATTGTATTGAAGGTCAAAGAGAGAGAAGAAGCCATCTAGCTACTAGCTATGGATCCGCAGGTCTATGCTAAACTACTCATGCTTCATCGGAAGGGCAATAGAGTTGATGTAAATGCGCTCCGTGATCGAATCCCCCTTCGGCAGGATGCCAGAAAAGGCCCCAAGATGGGATCTCACGGGAACAGAACGTTACGGTGGCGAAAAAGTATTTTGGTGGACGCTTCTATTGTTTTTGGGAATATTTCTGAATTTATAGGCCAAAGATTAGGGTTGGAGGAGCTCCGAGGGGCCCACAAGCCCTCAGGGCGTCCCCCTAGGGCGGGCCCCTCCTAGGGTGGGCCCGTGAGGCTTGTGGCTGCCTCGAGACTCCTCTGACTTCATCTCCAAGTCCTACGGGTGTCTTCGGGTCCAAGAAAAATCATTGCGAAAGTTTAAGTCCGTTTGGACTCCGTTTGATATTCCTTTTCTGTAAAACTCAAAAACAAGGAAAAAACAGAAACTGGCAATGGGCTCTAGGTTAATAAGTTAGTCCCAAAAATAATATAAAATAGCATAATAATGCATATAAAACGTCCAAAACAGATAATATAATAACATGGAACAATAAAAATTATAGATACGTTGGAGACGTATCAGTAATCAGGGAGCTTCTCATAATACACGGGGTACTTTTTCCTCTCTTTCAGAGTGATAGGCACAAACCTAACCAACGGGACTCAAACATCTAAGAACACTCTTGCCCTCGTGTACTTGGAGGTATTGATAAACCCCTCATTGACAACCATTGTAATTGGTGGTTCTCCTACCTTGCGAGCCACCTTCTTCGCCAACTCCTTCTTCCTCATCAGCCCATCCGGAACACCTTCAATTCATGCCCACACAGGTATTTTGTCCAATTTGTAATCGCTCACATTACTGAAGCCATTGTACTCCTGTATTATGACAGCCGCATTGCGTAATAGCCATGGACCACCGTCCATAAATCTCCTCCAATCACCAAGGCAACTAAATTGCGCAATGAAGATATTTGCACCCTTTGGTTTGAACAAAACTTGCTGGGCAGTCGACCACGTTGTGCACATTGCATTGAACAACGCCGAATGACTGAACTGACGCATCGTATGTACCTTGAAGATTGCTAGACATCTAATCTCTTTAACTAGTTCATCAAACCTCATCACTGAAATCCAGATCAACCTCCTCCTGCCACAAAGGTGCAGGCCTTCAAATCCGTCTTCAAGGCTCGGGATTGGACCCCAGGCTTGGTGCTCTCCCTCGGCTTCCTCCCGACTTCCACTCCCGCACCCCTACCTCCATCTCCGGTCTTGCCCCCTCCCCCATCGTTTCTTCGCTGTCGTCTACTGGTTCTCCCACAGCCGCCGCCTTCTATCGATCTACCTTCCTTCCCCCACTCCCTCCTCCCACAACAGGAGGCCCCGCCATGCTAGTGCTCGAAGGCACCCCTAGGGCTCTCTAAGCTCGCATCCCTCCAGCGAAGATCTAGACGCATTTGAGGATTTTGTGGACTCCGGCGACGCCAGAGGAGAGGGAACCCTTAGAAAGAGGAGAAGTGTCCCATTCCGGTTTTCGGTTCGGGAGTGGATGGTCACACGGTCGCTCGTACGCCTCCCCTTCCGGCCTCCTTCGAATGGGTTGTTGGCTTCTGCAAGGCCCAATGCATCAGAGGCCTCCGTTTGGGCCCCTGGAGTAGCTGCCCACATGACAGTTGGGCTAGATTAAACAGACCGCGGAACAGATCGCCTTAGACACGAAATCCGACGACCAGAAATTCCTAGATCGTGAAAACAGACAGCTGAAAACAATAATTGCTGAGAGTGCTCGGTTTAGGTGTGGTTATACTGTCTTTAATTTGCATGCAAGACTACATCAAGCATTTATAATTTGTACGTACGTGTTGATCAGATAACATCAGACCTCCTCCATTTGGAGGCAGTTCTCACCATGCAAAAATCAAATCTGTGACACGCATATGTACTTTTTTTCTGACAAATCAGAGAGCTTTTATTTAGACAAAAGCACTCCTTGGACAGTCAGCCAAAAGGCTGGTCATAAGGAAGCTAGGGGGCTTACTCAAGCCAGCAGTCGGTCACATTCAAGGTGCACACATGCGTTTCACGTAGATGCGCTAGAAGGTTTGCTGACCTATTTACATGCTAAACATTCAAATAAAACAAAATTGTTAATAAGCTCTCTCATTTCTAACATAATAGGAGCCACAATAGAGCTAGAATTGTGGCGAGTTTTCTATAGTTTCACCAACTCCAGATAATCAACTTCCATTATTAGATGCGAGATGCCCCGAATAGCAGCAAACCGAACTCCATCCCGCAGCAAGAAAGCTTCAATAATCAGGGGGTCCGAAATCCCCAAGTACGGTTTACACCACGAGCCCAACAAAGTTGTAGACGAGCGTGTGATGTCACCTGCACCACCTTGTCCATCTGCAAAGTTTAGTGCACCGTCCGTGGTGATCTTCACTACACCCTCGTTGGGTGGACGCCATCCAAATCCTGGCGGAACCGAAGCTGCCTTATGTGAGAGGTGGAGGAGAGCTATCGCCTCCTTCGTTGCTCGGATAATTGTTGTAGGATCACGTCCCTCCTCCCAATGCTTGATGCAATTTTGGGAATGCCAAATAGACCAAGGTGATCTTTGCACGATCATCATCGGAGAACCTAGTTATTAGACCGTGACACTAGTTATTACGATAAACGCATGTACATGGTATTAGACGGCGACACCAGTTGGTAGGTATTATACCTACTAAAAGTATGTACGTGTTGATAATATTCCTAATAAAAATATACTCAACCCGAGGTATTATACCTACTTAAAACATACATGTAACATGGAAATTATACCAAATGAAAATATACATATAAGTGGATATTATATATAACTGAAACTTAAGAGTATCCAATATATAAGTTCACACGCAAGGTATATCTTTGTACGTACATACATAGATGTTAAATTTATACGTACATACCCATAAATGTCACATAACTACATATTTTCAAGGTATGTACTCACACATTTCACGTCGGGGTATGTAGTTGTAGAGAAATATGATGAGTGTGCACATACCTGGAAATATTTTGAGTACTTTACATCTCACATATCCAGAAATATTATGGGTATGTAGTTATTGGGTTATCGTACCTAATGAAAATATTTATGTGTTGGAATTATACCTAATCATATACACATACTCAGTGTATTGTACCTAAGGAAAATATGCACATACTCAAAATAGCCACGTGTACGTGCTAGTAATCCAATCAAAATACATGTGCATACCATCCTAATTACAAATAGTTTTTTCTCTATTCCTAATGAGTATCACGTACCTTCCATTTATTTTCATCTAGGAAACATGGCAAGAAATAAGAGATTATTAATCATGAAACATTAACTATTGATTTCTTCTCTCCTGTTATGTCTCTAAACAGGAACGTTGCCATATTTATCGGTGTATAAGCTATCTTACGAAAACCAGATAATACCAAAGGACTTAGGCGTAGTACATTAACTTCCACCTCGTTTCTTATTTCTTGACATGAATACAGGAATTAACCAATAAGGTTGCCGCCAATGCATCGGTGCTTAGATGAGGTGTTAAGCACATATTTTCTGTAGGGTGGTAGCAACTTTCAGTTCAGTCAAATCTGTCTCAGTAACATCTGATGTCTACTACATAATTTGTTCTTTTAGACTTGTGTTGGGCCTCCAAGCGCAGAGTTTTGTACACTACTAGGAAAAGGGCTATAGATAGGATTGATACTAATGGCGCACCAGGAAAGTAGTGCGCCACTACTATATACTAATGGCGCACCTGTTTGTGATGCGCCGTTAGTGTGGAAGACACTAATGGCGCACCAAAAATAGGGTGTGCCACTAGTATGATTTTTTTCTTTTTTTCCATTTCTCCATACATACTAATGGCGCATCAGGTCTACAATGCGCCATTACTAGTTCTAACTACTAATGGCGCACCAAGCAGAGAGTGCGCCATTACTGCAAATTTTTTTTTTTGCAAAACTACTAATGGCGCATCTCCTCACAGTGCGCTATTACTAGTTTAAACTAGTAATGGCGCACTGTGAGGAGATGCGCCATTAGTATATATTTTTTTTTTACTTTTTTGCAAAATTACTAATGGCGCACCGCCTGCAGGTGCGCCATTAGTAACCAGGGTTACTAATGGCGCATTTGTTAGTGGTGCGCCATTAGTAACCTGGGACCCCAACAAGATATTTTGGACAACCCCACACCTACCCACTCACTTTCCCCACTTCATTCCCTCCACCTCTTTCTCCAAGCTTTCGGCCATCTCCTCCTCCTCACCTCATTTCCACCATAGATTCATCAAAATTAAGTGGTGAAATTACCTTTTTTTGATAGGTAAGTAAGGGAAAGCTATCTTCATGATGTAGATCTACTTTTTTTTCTCCCTAGCTCGCTCCAACAACGTGCACATGCACTTTTTGTGGCCTAGCTAGATCTATGTATGTTTGTGGTGTTGCATGTGTTTGTAGTGTTGCATATATGTTTGTGTTTGAAGGTACCGGTATTTGAAATGCGATAGTTGCCAATATTTTGCAGAAATGTTTTGATTCATTTCTGTTTCGGCGAGAATTTTGGCACTATGCATTCTTTTTGGTCCTATTTTAGGGAAGGTCATGCCAAAAATTTTCTTGGTTCTAAAATATCGTTTTGCTCTACCCCGCAGGCGACCATGGTCCGCACGATGACTGAAGGCATCGTGAATAGGTTTTTGAGCTCCGCGAAGGCCGAGATGCTTCAAAAGAACGAGACGGAGATAAGATGTCTGTGTCGAAGATGCAAGCTGAAGAGCCTTATTGCGGACCCGGATTCTGGGAAGGTGCGGGACCACCTGCTCTTGCGTGGTTTCATGTATGGCTATCGGTGGCAAGGTGATGAAGATGACTATGAAGTCGTCCATGGTCGGCGCCTGGCAAGAAATGAGGAAGGGCAACCAGACAAGTACCACCGCGGCGAGGGCGGGCGAGAAGACGAAGAACCTCCAGGACATGTAGAAGATGTCGTACATGATGATGAGGAAGATCAAGACGAAGGGCATGATCATGAAGATGAAGATGCCGGAGCAGACGACGATGGAGGCTGGGTGCAGGACCCTCATATTCAAGAGCTGCTTCTCAAGCAGACGGATAACGCAAGAGCTGCCGCCCGAGAGAAAGCCAAGCTGGATCACTGGAGATAGACGCGGTTACTCCATTGTATGAAGGATGCAGGCCCGAGGATACCCTCCTGAAAGTAACGCTCATGGCTCTGGAGATGAAGGTAAAACACAAAATGACCGACGCATGCTTCGATGAGAACATGTCATTCTGGCACGAACGTCTTCCCAAGGGGAACAAGTGCCCGACCAGTTTCGAGGAGGCGAAGAAAATCGTGTGTCCTCTAGATTTACCGCACGTGAAATACCATGTGTGCATGAACAATTGTATCATTTATCGGGACGAGCACGCGGAGTCTACCATATTTCCGGTGTGCGGTGTCACTCGATACAAGAAGAGGAAGAAAGCTCCTCGAAAATCGGTGTGGTACTTTCCGATCACTCCTCGTCTGCAGCGGTATTTCACGGACCCTAAGGTAGCAAAGCTCCTGCATTGGCACGCGGATAGGGAGGAGAAGAAGCGGGAAGATGACGGAAATGATCCGGAGATAAATAAAAAAGACAAGATGCTGAGTCACCCTAAGGATGCGAGCCAATGGCAAGCGTTGAACTTCGAATACCCAAAATTTGAAAAGGATCCAAGGAACATCGTGCTGGGCGCGAGCACCGGTGGAGTCAATCCGTTTGGGAGCCAGAGAAGCACACATAGCACCTGGCCTGTGTTTGTGTGGATGTAGAACCTTCCCCCCTGGTTGTGCATGAAGAGGAAGTACATTCACATGAGTATGCTAATTGAAGGGCCGAGACAACCAGGAAACGACATCAATCTGTATCTCGGGCTGCTGAAGGAGGAGCTAGACATGAAGGAAATATGCCCTAGAGGCAATAATAAAGTTATTATTTATTTCCTTATATCATGATAAATGTTTATTATTCATGCTAGAATTGTATTAACTGGAAACATAATACATGTGTGAATACATAGACAAACAGAGTGTCACTAGTATGCGTCTACTTGACTAGCTCATTAATCAAAGATGGTTAAGTTTCCTAGCCATGAACAAAGAGTTGTTATTTGATTAAAGAGATCACATCATTAGTTGAATGATCTGATTGACATGACCCATTCCATTAGCATAGCACCCGATCGTTTAGTATGTTGTTATTGCTTTTATCCATGACTTATACATGTTCCTTTAACTATGAGATTATGCAACTCACGTTTACCGTAGGAACACTTTGTGTGCTACCAAACATCACAACGTAACTGGGTGATTATAAAGGTGCTCTACAGGTGTCTCCGAGGGTACATGTTGGGTTGGCTTATTTCGAGATTAGGATTTGTCACTCCGATTGTCGGAGAGGTATCTCAGGGCCTTCTCGGTAATGCACATCACATAAAGCCTTGCAAGCATTGCAACCAATGAGTTAGTTGCGAGATGATGTATTACGGAACGAGTAAAGAGACTTGCCGATAACGAGATTGAACTAGGTATTGGATACCGACGATCGAATCTCGGGCAAGTAACATACCGATGACAAAGGGAACAAACGTATGTTGTTATGCGGTCTGACCGATAAAAGATCTTCATAGAATATGTAGGAGCCAATATGGGCATCCAGGTCCCGCTGTTGGTTATTGACCGGAAACGTGTCTCGGTCATGTCTACATTGTTCTCGAACCGTAGGGTCCGCACGCTTAAGGTTACGATGACAGTTATTATGAGTTTATGCATTTTGATGTACCGAAGGAGTTCGGAGTCCCGGATGTGATCACGGACATGACGAGGAGTCTCGAAATGGTCGAGACGTAAAGAATGATATATTGGAAGCCTATGTTTGGACATCGGATGCATTCCAGGTAAAATCAGGATTTTACCGGAATACCGGGAGGGTTACCGGAACCCCTCGGGAGCATAATGGGCCAACATGGGCCTTGGAGGAGAGGTGAGAGGGCTTCCCCATGGGCTGCGCGCCTCCCCCCCTTTCCCTAGTCCTATTAGGACTAGGAGAGGTGGGCGCCCCCTCTCTCTCTCTCTCCCCCTTGGAGAATCCTAGTCCAACTAGGATTGGGGGGGGGGGGGAATCCTACTCCCAGAGGGAGTAGGACTCTCCTGGCGCGCCTAGCTTGGCCGGCCAGCCCCTCCCCGTTGGCTCCTTTATATACGGGGGCAGGGGGCACCCCAAAGACACACAAGTTGATCTACGGATCGTTCCTTAGCCGTGTGCGGTGCCCCCTTCCACCAAATTCCACCTCGATCATATTGTTGCAGTGCTTAGGCGAAGCCCTGCGCCGGTAACACATCAAGATCGTCACCACGCCGTCGTGCTGACGGAACTCTTCCTCGACGCTTTGCTGGATCGGAGCCCGGGGATCGTCATCGAGCTGTACGTGTGCTAAAACTCGGAGGTGCCGGAGTAACGGTGCTGTGATCGATTGGACCGCGAGGAGAACGTACGACTACTTCCTCTACGTTGTGTCAACGCTTCCGCTTCGGTCTACGAGGGTACGTAGACAAACACTCTCCCCTCTCGTTGCTGTGCATCACCATGATCTTGCGTGTGCGTAGGAAAATTTTGAAATTACTACGTTACCCAACAGTGGCATCCGAGCCTAGGTTTTTATGGTATGATGTTATTTGCACGAGTAGAACACAAGTGAGTTGTGGACGATACAAGTCATACTGCCTACCAGCATGTCATACTTTGGTTCAGCGGTATTGTTGGACGAGACGATCCGGACCAACCTTACGCGTACGCTTACGCGAGACCGGTTCCCTCGACGTGCTTTGCACATAGATGGCTTGCGGAAGACTGTCTCTCCAACTTTAGTTGAACCGAGTGTGGCTACGCCCGGTCCTTGAGAAGGTTAAAACGGAGTCTATTTGACAAACTATCGTTGTGGTTTTGATGCGTAGGTAAGATGAGTTCTTGCTTTAGCCCGTAGCAGCCACGTAAAACTTGCAACAACAAAGTAGAGGACGTCTAACTTGTTTTTGCAGGGCATGTTGTGATGTGATATGGTCAAGACGTGATGCTAAATTTTATTGTATGAGATGATCATGTTTTGTAACCCAGTTATCGGCAACTGGCAGGAGCCATATGGTTGTCGCTTTATTGTATGAAATGCAATAGAGATGTAATGCTTTACTTTATTACTAAGCGGTAGTGATAGTCGTGGAAGCATAAGATTGGCGAGACGACAACGATACTACGATGAAGATCAAGGTGTCGCGCCGGTGACGATGGTGATCATGACGGTGCTTCGAAGATGGAGATCACAAGCACAAGATGATGATGGCCATATCATATCACTTATATTGATTGCATGTGATGTTTATCCTTTTATGCATCTTATCTTGCTTTGGTTGACGGTACCATTATAAGATGATCTCTCACTAAATTATCAAGAAGTGTTCTCCCTGAGTATGCACTGTTGCGAAAGTTCTTCGTGCTGAGACACCACGTGATGATCGGGTGTGATAGGCTCTACGTTCAAATACAACGGGTGCAAAACAGTTGCACACGCGGAATACTCAGGTTTAACTTGACGAGCCTAGCATATACAGATATGGCCTCGGAACACAGAGACCGAAAGGTCGAGCGTGAATCATATAGTAGATATGATCAACATAGTGATGTTCACCATTTAAACTACTCCATCTCACGTGATGATCGGACATGGTTTAGTTTATTTGGATCACGTAATCACTTAGAGGATTAGAGGGATGTCTATCTAAGTGGGAGTTCTTAAGTAATATGATTAATTGAACTTAAATTTATCATGAACTTAGTACCTGATAGTATCTTGCTTGTCTATGTTGTGTAGATAGATGGCTCGTGCTGTTGTTCCGTTGAATTTTAATGCGTTCCTTGAGAAAGCAAAGTTGAAAGATGATGGTAGCAATTACACGGACTGGGTCCGTAACTTGAGGATTATCCTCATTGCTGCACAGAAGAATTACGTCCTGGAAGCACCGCTGGGTGCCAGGCCTGGTGCAAGAGCTACGCCAGATGTTGTGAACGTCTGGCAAAGCAAAGCTGATGACTACTCTATAGTTCAGTGTGCCATGCTTTACGGCTTAGAACCGGGACTTCAACGACGTTTTGAACACCATGGAGCATATGAGATGTTCCAGGAGTTGAAGTTAATATTTCAAGCAAATGCCCGGATTGAGAGATATGAAGTCTCCAATAAGTTCTATAGCTGTAAAATGGAGGAGAACGGTTCTGTCAGTGAGCATATACTCAGAATGTCTGGGTATAACAATCACTTGATTCAACTGGGAGTTAATCTTCCGGATGATTGCGTCATTGACAGAATTCTCCAATCACTGCCACCAAGCTACAAAAGCTTCATGATGAACTATAATATGCAAGGGATGACCAAAACTATGCCCGAGCTCTTCGCGATGCTAAAAGCCGCGGAGGTAGAAATCAAAAAGGAGCATCAAGTGTTGATGGTTAACAAAACCACTAGTTTCAAGAAAAAGGGCAAAGGGAAGAAAAAGGGGAACTTCAAAAGGAACAGCAAGCAAGTTGCTGCTCAGGAGAAGAAACCCAAGTCTGGACCTAAGCCTGAAACTGAGTGCTTCTATTGCAAGCAGACTGGTCACTGGAAGCGGAACTGCCCCAAGTATTTGGCGGATAAGAGGGATGGCAAGGTTAACAAAGGTATATATGATATACATGTTATAGATGTGTACCTTACTAATTCTCGCAGTAGCACCTGGGTATTTGATACTGGTTCTATTGCTAATATTTGCAACTCAAAACAGGGGCTACGGATTAAGCGAAGATTGGCTAAGGACGAGGTGACGATGCGCGTGGGAAATGGTTCCAAAGTCGATGTGATCGCGGTCGGCACGCTACCTCTACATCTACCTTCGGGATTAATATTAGATCTAAATAATTGTTATTTAGTACCAGCGTTGAGCATGAACATTATATCTGGATCTTGTTTGATGCGAGACGGTTATTCATTTAAATCAGAGAATAATGGTTGTTCTATTTATATGAGTAATATCTTTTATGGTCATGCGCCATTAAAGAATGGTTTGTTCTTACTTAATCTCGATAGTAGTAATACACATATTCATAATGTTGAAGCCAAAAGATGCAGAGTTAATAATGATAGTGCAACTTATTTGTGGCACTGCCGTTTAGGTCATATCGGTGTAAAACGCATGAAGAAACTCCATACTGATGGAATTTTGGAGTCACTTGATTATGAATCACTTGGCACTTGCGAACCGTGCCTTATGGGCAAGATGACTAAAACACCGTTCTCCGGTACTGTGGAGAGAGCAACAGATTTATTGGAAATCATACATACTGATGTATGTGGTCCAATGAATGTTGAGGCTCGTGGCGGATATCGTTATTTTCTCACCTTCACTGATGATTTAAGCAGATATGGGTATATCTACTTAATGAAACACAAGTCTGAAACATTTGAAAAGTTCAAAGAATTTCAGAGTGAAGTGGAAAATCATCGTAACAAGAAAATAAAGTTTCTACGATCTGATCGTGGAGGAGAATATTTGAGTTACGAGTTTGGTCTACATTTGAAACAATGCGGAATAGTTTCGCAACTCACGCCACCCGGAACACCACAACGTAATGGTGTGTCCGAACGTCGTAATCGTACTTTACTGGATATGGTGCGATCTATGATGTCTCTTACCGATTTACCGCTATCTTTTTGGGGTTATGCTCTAGAGACGGCCGCATTCACGTTAAATAGGGGACCATCAAAATCCGTTGAGACGACGCCTTATGAACTGTGGTTTGGCAAGAAACCAAAGTTGTCGTTTCTTAAAGTTTGGGGCTGCGATGCTTATGTGAAAAAGCTTCAACCTGATAAGCTCGAACCCAAATCAGAAAAATGTGTCTTCATAGGATACCCAAAGGAGACTATTGGGTATACCTTCTATCACAGATCCGAAGGCAAAATTTTTGTTGCTAAAATCGGAAACTTTCTGGAGAAGGAGTTTCTCTCGAAAGATGTGAGTGGGAGGAAAGTAGAACTTGATGAGATAACAGTATCTACTCCCTTATTGAGAAGTAGTACATCACAAAAATCTGTTCCTGTGACACCTACATCAAATAGGGAGGAAGCTAATGATAATGATCATGAAACTTCAGATCAAGTTTCTACTGAACTTCGTAGATCAACCAGAGTAAGATCCGCACCAGAGTGGTACGGTAATCCTATTTTGGAAGTCATGTTACTAGACCATGATGAACCTACGAACTATGAAGAAGCGATGGTGAGCCCAGATTCCGCAAAGTGGCTTGAGGCCATGAAATCTGAGATGGGATCCATGTATGAAAACAAAGTGTGGACTTTGGTTGACTTGCCCGATGATCGGCAAGCAATTGAGAATAAATGGATTTTTAAGAAGAAGACTGACGCTGATGGTAATGTTACTGTCTATAAAGCTCGACTTGTTGCAAAAGGTTTTCGACAAGTTCAAGGGATTGACTACGATGAGACTTTCTCACCCGTAGCGATGATTAAGTCTGTCCGAATCATGTTAGCAGTTGCCGCATTTTATGATTATGAAATTTGGCAAATGGATGTCAAAACTGCATTCCTGAATGGATTTCTGGAAGAAGAGTTGTATATGATGCAACCAGAAGGTTTTGTCGATCCGAAGGGAGCTAACAAAGTGTGCAAGCTCCAGCGATCCATTTATGGACTGGTGCAAGCTTCTCGGAGTTGGAATAAACGCTTTGATAGTGTGATCAAAGCATATGGATTTATACAGACTTTTGGAGAAGCCTGTATTTACAAGAAAGTGAGTGGGAGCTCTGTAGCATTTCTGATATTATATGTGGATGACATATTGCTGATCGGAAATAATATAGAATTTCTGGATAGCATAAAGGGATACTTGAATAAGAGTTTTTCAATGAAAGACCTCGGTGAAGCTGCTTATATATTGGGCATTAAGATCTATAGAGATAGATCAAGACGCTTAATAGGACTTTCACAAAGCACATACCTTGACAAAGTTTTGAAAAAGTTCAAAATGGATCAGGCAAAGAAAGGGTTCTTGCCTGTGGCACAAGGTGTGAAGTTGAGTAAGACTCAATGCCCGACCACCGCAGAAGATAGAGAGGAAATGAAAAATGTTCCCTATGCTTCAGCCATAGGCTCTATCATGTATGCAATGCTGTGTACCAGACCTGATGTGTGCCTTGCTGTAAATTTAGCAGGAAGTTACCAAAGTAATCCAGGAGTGGATCACTGGACAGCGGTCAAGAACATCCTTAAGTACTTAAGAAGGACTAAGGATATGTTTCTCATTTATGGAGGTGACAAAGAGCTCGTCGTAAACGGTTATGTCGATGCAAGCTTTGACACTGATCCGGACGATTCTAAATCGCAAACCGGATACGTATTTACATTAAACGGTGGAGCTGTCAGTTGGTGCAGTTCTAAACAAAGCGTCGTGGCGGGATCTACATGTGAAGCTGAGTACATAGCCGCTTCGGAAGCAGCTAATGAAGGAGTCTGGATGAAAGAGTTCATATCCGATCTAGGTGTTGTACCTAGCGTATCGGATCCTATGAAAATCTTTTGTGACAATACTGGTGCAATTGCCTTGGCAAAGGAATCCAGATTTCACAAAAGAACCAAACACATCAAGAGACGCTTCAACTCCATCCGGGATTTGGTCCAGGTGGGAGACATAGAGATATGCAAGATACATACGGAGCTGAATATTGCAGACCCGTTGACTAAGCCTCTTCCACGAGCAAAACATGATCAGCACCGAGACTCCATGGGTGTTAGAATCATTACTTTGTAATCTAGATTATTGACTCTAGTGCAAGTGGGAGACTGAAGGAAATATGCCCTAGAGGCAATAATAAAGTTATTATTTATTTCCTTATATCATGATAAATGTTTATTATTCATGCTAGAATTGTATTAACTGGAAACATAATACATGTGTGAATACATAGACAAACAGAGTGTCACTAGTATGCCTCTACTTGACTAGCTCATTAATCAAAGATGGTTAAGTTTCCTAGCCATGAACAAAGAGTTGTTATTTTATTAAAGAGATCACATCATTAGTTGAATGATCTGATTGACATGACCCATTCCATTAGCATAGCACCCGATCGTTTAGTATGTTGCTATTGCTTTTATCCATGACTTATACATGTTCCTTTAACTATGAGATTATGCAACTCACGTTTACCGTAGGAACACTTTGTGTGCTACCAAACGTCACAACGTAACTGGGTGATTATAAAGGTGCTCTACAGGTGTCTCCGAGGGTACATGTTGGGTTGGCTTATTTCGAGATTAGGATTTGTCACTCTGATTGTCGGAGAGGTATCTCAGGGCCTTCTCGGTAATGCACATCACATAAAGCCTTGCAAGCATTGCAACCAATGAGTTAGTTGCGAGATGATGTATTACGGAACGAGTAAAGAGACTTGCCGATAACGAGATTGAACTAGGTATTGGATACCGACGATCGAATCTCGGGCAAGTAACATACCGATGACAAAGGGAACAAACGTATGTTGTTATGCGGTCTGACCGATAAAAGATCTTCGTAGAATATGTAGGAGCCAATATGGGCATCCAGGTCCCGCTGTTGGTTATTGACCGGAAACGTGTCTCGGTCATGTCTACATTGTTCTCGAACCGTAGGGTCCGCACGCTTAAGGTTACGATGACAGTTATTATGAGTTTATGCATTTTGATGTACCGAAGGAGTTCGGAGTCCCGGATGTGATCACGGACATGACGAGGAGTCTCGAAATGGTCGAGACGTAAAGAATGATATATTGGAAGCCTATGTTTGGACATCGGATGCATTCCAGGTAAAATCAGGATTTTACCGGAATACCGGGAGGGTTACCGGAACCCCCCGGGAGCATAATGGGCCAACATGGGCCTTGGAGGAGAGGTGAGAGGGCTGCCCCATGGGCTGCGCGCCTCCCCCCCTTTCCCTAGTCCTATTAGGACTAGGAGAGGTGGGCGCCCCCTCTCTCTCTCTCTCCCCCTTGGAGAATCCTAGTCCAACTAGGATTGGGGGGGGGGAATCCTACTCCCAGAGGGAGTAGGACTCTCCTGGCGCGCCTAGCTTGGCCGGACAGCCCCTCCCCCTTGGCTCCTTTATATACGGGGGCAGGGGGCACCCCAAAGACACACAAGTTGATCTACGGATCGTTCCTTAGCCGTGTGCGGTGCCCCCTTCCACCAAATTCCACCTCGATCATATTGTTGCAGTGCTTAGGCGAAGCCCTGCGCCGGTAACACATCAAGATCGTCACCATGCCGTCGTGCTGATGGAACTCTTCCTCGACGCTTTGCTAGATCGGAGCCCGGGGATCGTCATCGAGCTGTACGTGTGCTAAAACTCGGAGGTGCCGGAGTAACGGTGCTGTGATCGATTGGACCGCGAGGAGAACGTACGACTACTTCCTCTACGTTGTGTCAACGCTTCCGCTTCGGTCTACGAGGGTATGTAGACAAACACTCTCCCCTCTCGTTGCTGTGCATCACCATGATCTTGCGTGTGCGTAGGAAAATTTTGAAATTACTACGTTACCCAACAAGACATGCTGTGGAAAACGCCAGCCAATACGTGGGACGCCACAGAGAAAGAATATTTCCCTATGAGAGCCGCACTGCTCACGACGGTGCACGACTATCTCGGTTACGGATATCTCGCGGGGCAGGTAGTCCACGGATTTTCTGGATGCGTAAGGTGCATGGATGACACAACGTATCGCCAGCTATATAGAGATCCCGGGTCTTCGAAAACCGTGTTCATGGGACATCGAAGGTGGCTTTGCGACGATGACCCGTGGAGGAAACGCAAGGATCTGTTCGATGGTGAAACCGAACCCCGAAAACGCCCGTGTACGAGGAGCGGCGAGGAAATAGACAAGCTGTTGAAAAATTGGAAAGATTGCCCACTGCCGGGAAAGAAGCAAAAGGCGCCAGAGCCGGGAAAGAAGCGAAAGGCGCCAGAGCCGCTGCTGAAGGTATGGAAAACGAGGTCTGTTTTCTAGGACTTGCCGTACTGGAAGATCCACGTGTGCCTCACAGCCTTGATGTCATGCATATCACGAAGAACGTGTGCGAGAGTCTGCTTGGTACCCTGCTCAACATGCCAGAGAGGACCAAAGATGCGCCGAAAGCAAGGGCAGACTTGAAATCAATGGGCATCAGGCAGGAGCTTCACGCTAATGATGATGATGATGATGATGATGATGAGGCGAAGCAGGACACAGAAAGTCGTCGCAAAGGCAAAAAGGCCAAGAAGACCGGAAATGACTACCCTCCCGCGTGCTTCACTCTAAGTCAGGAGGAGATCGAGCAGTTTTTCACCTGCCTCCTAGGAGTAAAACTTCCTTACGGTTACGCGGGGAAGGTAAGCAGATACCTAGACCCAGCGAAGCAGAAGTTCAGCGGGATGAAGTCTCACGACTGTCACGTGCTGATGACGCAGATACTTCTAGTTGCAATCCGTGGGATCATGGACGCGCACGTCCGTGAAACGCTATTTGGCCTATGCAACTTTTTCGACGTCATCTCTCGGAAGTCGATTGGCGTGAGGCAACTCAGAAGGCTACAGGAAGAGATTGTGGTGATACTATGCGAGCTTGAGATGTACTTCCCGCCCGCATTCTTCGACGTTATGGTGCATCTGCTGGTCCATATTGTGGAGGATATCATCCAACTCGGGCCGACGTTCCTGCACAGCATGATGCCGTTCATAAGGATGAATGGTGTCATCAAAGGATACGTTCGCAACATGTCACGTCCAGAGGGAAGTATAGCCAGGGGCTTTCTGACCGAAGAGTGCATCTCCTACTGCACGAATTATCTAGGCATCGAGAACCCCGTTGGTCTGCCCGTCAACACGCACCTCGGCAGGCTCGCTGGATGGGGTCACCGTGAGGGTCGCCGCGAAATGCATGTCGACTTCGAGGGTCGACTCGCCGACTTTCAAAGAGCAAACCTAGTCGCGCTACAACACATAGACGTGGTCGATCCTTGGGTGGTAGAGCACAAAACCTTTATTGAGAAGACGTACAATAACCGAGGCCAACAGAGGACGGACGGAGATATACTCAAAGAGCACAACTCATGTTTCACGCGTTGGTTCAAGCAGAAGCTTCTGTCGTACCCTTTACATGAGGATTCTTCCGCGGAAGAACAACTCATATTCGCCTTGTCACAGGGCGCCGAGCACAACCTGATGACCTATGAGGCGTACGATATCAACGGCTACACATTCTACACCGAGGACAAGGACATGAAGAGCGATGGTTATCAGAACTTCGGGGTAACGATGGAATCCTACACCGGCAACGACAAGGACAGATACTACGGAAGGATCGAGGAGATCTGGGAGCTGAGCTACGCTGGAGAGAAGGTCCCGATGTTCCATGTCAGATGGGCCAAGAGCGTCCTAAAAGAAGATCGGTATTTCACCACCATGGTTATACCCGAAGCCAAATCCAAGACCGCGGGCGCAAACGTCACCGCGAAAAATGAGCCATGGGTACTGGCTTCACAAGTGGACCAATGCTTCTTCATTACCGATCCGTCAAAGCCCAGTCGTGTTGTCGTGAGGAGAGGCAAAAGGAAGATCATCGAAATGGATGGAGTAGCCAATGAGCAAGACTTCGACAAGTACGGCGACCCGAAGATCGAACATGACGACGACGATGAAGTAGCAGCATACACCACAAGAAGAAGCAGGACCACCCTACCTAAAGGACGTCCGTTCAACAGAAGAACTCCATTTACGAAAAAGAAGGGCAAGAAGATTGTGAACAGATAGCTAGCTAAGATCGATTGTATTTAAATTGTAGCCTTCGTTTCTCGGGCACTTTTTGATATCATGAATATTTTTAAATTTCATGGGCACTTTTTGAATTTATGAATATTTTTCCCAATTTCATGATATTTTCATGGGCACTTTTTGATGATATTTTTAGATAACAAATTTGATGATATTTTTTCATACTCATAAATGTTTTACCAATTCACAAATGAATGCAACTAAAAATCCAAAAAAAGACTAGTTGTGCTTGGTTATATGTTACTCCCAAAAGCATATAATTTGGAGCTATGGATATTTAGTTATGATTTAAACAAGTTTGAACATATTTAAACACAAATAAATATCAAACAACATTTTAAATGTTGTTAACATGACAACAAACTGCATATTATTTTTCTACATGAAATTCTGAGCATCTAGCATATGTGACATGTTATATTTGGATGCATGCATAACAAGATATGTGCAAAGAAAAAAATGCATAAAAACAAAAATTGGGGAGCCTGGGAATCGAACCCAGGACCTCCCAGTGTGTGTGTTGCGTGTTGACCAGTCGAACTAGTGTGTGTGTTCTGATGGGGACACGGTTAGGTGGTATATAACTTCAGTGCTCAAACTATAATCAAAAAACAATTACTAATGGCGCACGGAGGGGAGGTGCGCCATTGCTGTCGTCGTACTTATGGCGCACTAGGGGGAGGTGCGCCATTGCTAACCCTCCCCCACTCCACCTATTTCCCTCTGGCCTCTCTCCCTCCCTCGCCAGATCCCCCACTCGACCTAACTTGCCCCAACCGTACGCCGCCGCCCCGCCTTGCTCCACCCCCTCCGTCCGCCGCACGCCATAGGAAACGCCGTCGCCTCTCCTTCCCTACCTTCTTCTCCACCCCGCTGCCCCGATCCCCGCCGCCCCCGCGCCCCCGCTCCCCCACTACTGCAGCTCCCCCGCGCTGCCGCCCCCGCGCCCCCACCACTGCAGCTCCCCTGCGCCGCCGCCCCTGCGCCCCCATGCCCCGAGCCGGAGGAGGAGGACGAGTAGGAGGAGGAGATGGAGGCGGCCGACGCGGAGCAGGAGGCCGCGGAGGACGCGCTGCTGGACCACATCGACGAGATCGACGCCTTCTTCTTCCTCGGGCACCACCGCCTCCGCCGTCGATCCGCCACCTCTGCTGCTCCTAAGCCATCGCCGAGCCACCCTTGTGCTCCCCGGTGAGCACCACGTCGATTCCCCCTGTTTCCCCTTTGATTCCATTGCCGTAGATGTTGTGCGCCGCCTCCGCCCGAGCTCGTGCTCACCTACTGATAGATACTCACCCTTTGATTTCATCGCCGTAGATTTTTTAACAAGTTTAATCAAGTTAATATCATGACAAGTATGCCAGGAGAACCGATCATATATGAGATACTAAACATACAAGTTCGTGACGGGGAGTAAAACTAGCATATCTACCACCATTTGCATATGAAGCACAACAAGTATCAATGGCCACCACTATTCTATGACTAATCTCACACCAATCCTAAAGCTGCACTTAAGTATTGCTTATTATTCTTTCCTGAGATAAATAGTAATAAAAATGTGCTTGCTAGCTGCTGCCACTTGTAGCCACGAGACAAAGTCTCATTTTCCTCTACTATCCATATGGTCTCGATTTTGACTCCAAAGATAAAAGGAGTTTTTTTTGTACTAGTATTTGACCCATGTACTCTTATAGTCCTGCTTCTTATTCTTGCTACTGCTGCTGTTGTTATTCTCCTATTGTTGTGTTGTTATCTGCTGCTGCTGGTTTCTTCTTGCTGCTGCTGTACTTTGTGCTAAGGTTGTAGAAATCTGTGGAGTTGGCACTTTACACAAGATACCACTACTCCATATACTACTTCCACCACTACTGTATTTCATTTCAAAGTTCAAAATGCTGGTACTGAGATTTTCATTTCCAATGAGTGATGTTTTTCCTAGCAGTAGAAAAATAGCAGTAGCCATGTACTAGGAGTGCATTTTTTTCTAGGGTAGAAAAATAGCAGTAGCCTTCTCTTGGGCCTGGTCTTCTCCCCCTCTTTATGCCCTTTTCTTTTGAACAGGAAAAGAGGGTCATAACCCTTGTAATTATGCACAAGCTCTTTGCTTTTTACCCAGAAAAAATGTTGGTTCATGGCTGGCTAACTGCAGGTCCAGCCAACTGGTTGGTGGGTGTAGATGCTTGAATTGCATAGGGCCAACTAACTGCCCCTTGAAGGGGGCAAACAAGATGTTGTTGATGCATAAATGTAGTTTTCAGTATTCTGTCCAAACTGAAAACTGTTAAAAAGACCATGTGTTTTTTGGTCAAAATCTGAAAACTGTCAAGATGTTGTCAATTTTCTGTAATGATGATGGAACATTATAAAGCATTGTACTCCAGTGTATATGAAGGATACAAAAAATTTAGCAACTTCTCTGATTTTATAAAGTTGTTCTTATATGGGTGAAACTTCACTTGTTTTTAGGCTAGTGCAGGGTGTTGCTTTATTCTGTCATCATTTGTAACTATGTCACAAATAAATTGTTCCTTCTTCTGTATTTGAAGTAATGACTGTTCATAAGGTGAGGCATGGATTAAGCTGTTTCTTTGTTGTACCATTATATTTGGATGATTTTTTGTTTGGTGACCTATTATATCTGGAATGTAAGCTCACATAAGTTGAGCTGATTTTTTTCCATATGAAAGCAGAGGACCATATGGTCTGTGGCTGGGTTTTGTCTCCGACCATTGTGTCGTGATGATTTTGCAGGTACCCCGAGAGGCCCTTGAGTTTGCCGGAATGTCGATTAACTTCCGTTTCGGCAAATTTGGATACTCCATATGTCCTATTTTCAGCAAAGGTCATGCTGAAATTTTCCGTGAATTATAGCATGACTTTGCTAAAAATCGGACATATGAGGTAATTGCTACTAATGCATGGGCCGGGGTGTCTTAGTACTTAGTTAAGTAGGATCAACTACCCCTTTATTCTTGCTGCATTAAACCATAGGTGGCAAAAGAGCCAAGTGATTAGGCCCAACCTAGGGTGCCTCGGCATCGATAAACCCTAAATGATGAAGACTTAACTTGGCTGCCCCGGATGCCTCGGTGTCGATGAGAACCTAAATGATGTACGCTTAGGCTTTTAGGGTGCCTCGGCGTCGACAAACCCTAAATGATGAAGGCTTAGGCTTTTAGGGTGCCTCGGTGTCGACAAACCCTAAATGATGAGACCATGATCTTGTTCCTTGACAATAACCAACTTTTTGACCAAACTTTTTTCCTATTTAGAGCGAAACATGGCCCACAACGATGAGGCCGGTGGTTCGGGCGGCAAGCCATTCTGGGAGCTATCCCAAGAGATGGAGGAACAAGCTCACCGCTATGAGGACGCCGCGGAAGACACCAATCCTGGTTACACAACCCCTAGTGGCATCGGGGATGACACCACTGATGGTGCCGCCGAGGATGCCACCACTCATGATGGCGGCGCACACACAGATGGCAGCCAAGCGAAGAAGCAAAGGAAGGACCAGCGCCCGAATGCGCTCCGCGCCCTCAAGGAGGAATTCACTCAAGTGGACTCCGACGGGAATCCAACAGAGCCCAAACATATAGTCAAGGGGTACTCGCTTCAGCTCGGGTGCATTCTCCGGAGCACCGTCTCGATCAACACCGAGAACCTTAGGCATGAGGACCGAGGGAAAGTGCGCAACCTCCTCTTCATGAAGCTGCACGAACGATACAAGTTCCCCGCCGAATTTGAAAACACACGCCTCTCAGGGAATAAAGTGAACAGGGCCGCCCTGACGAAGATGAGCACGGCCCTGTCTACTTGGAGAAGCGCGGTGAAGAGAATGATTGATAAAGGTGATAGTTATGACAAGATCAAGGCGAAATATCCTTTGATGAGCGAAGATGACTACAAGGAGTTCAAGATCAAGTGCGAGAGCCCCGCAACCTCCGAATCAAGTCAGTGGGGGAAAGAAATGCGGGAGTTGAACTTAGGGGAACACAAACTCGGTCCCGGCGGTTACAGACTGGCGGAGCCTATATGGGACAAGGAGGACGCGGAGCGTGCCGAGCAAGGCCTACCGCCCCGCTTCGAGAAATACAGCGGTGACAAGCAGACCAGGAACTATGTCAGGGCCCGGTACAAGGAGGACCCGATAACAAAGGAGCTTACCACGGATCCGAAGACCAGGGCGCTTGAGCTTCTTCTGGTAAGGAATACACCCCCGCGTAATTAGCTCCATATGGTGGCACCCTAATTAATCCCCAATATTTCTAAATGGTTCACGTTCCTTCCGCAGGACAATGAAAGCAGTAGCGCGGGGTCGTCTTAGAGCTCCCCTTTCGACACCCCTTTAAATAGGGCGTTGAACGTAATGAAAAACAAGGATAAGCTCACTAAGCCGACGTCAGCTGGTCGTGTGGCCGGCAAAGGCTTGTCCACAAAATGGGGGTCATACTATACCGCTGGTGTGCGGAAGGAGAAAAAGACCAACTCGGAAAGCCAGACGCGCGAGGTTGAAGAACTCAAGGCACAAGTGGCGTGGATTCCGGAGCTTGTCCAAGAGCAAGTGCAACAACAACTTGGAACGACGCTCAACGCCATGGTGCCTACGTTGATTCATGGGCTGACGACGTGGATTGCAGGCGGCCAACAGGGGCCTCCCCCGGTTCCCAGCTTCACGGCCAGCAACTCGCACAGCTCGCAGGCGGCGCCATTGGTGTCTCCGGCGGCGGCGCCATTGGTGTCTCCGGCGGAGGCGGTATTCGTGTCTCCGGCGCCGGCACGGGCATTGGAGCTTAATGCACCCGGGTGTACGCCGGCCGGCACCTCGCCAGCAAGCGCCCCCTCCGTCAGTTGCACGCCCGCCGTTGGCGGTGCCTCGACATTAGCCAAGCTCGACGACATCACGGTAACTAAGCCTCTCGGCCGATGACTTCATCTCCTTGCCTTTGACTGGGCATCCCTGAATCCCTGTACATGTTTTCGCAGGGCACTGCCGACATTCCTTGCACTCTTCTGCACTTCGTGGGCGCCGAGTTGGTCGATGTCGCCAAGGGCAGAATCATTCAACCGGGCAACCCCATGTTCCACGTTAATTCGATGCCACCCACAATGTATAGGGTTGAAGTGGTTCGGGTGCTGCCAGGCTGCGACGAGTTGTTACCTCCGATTCGACCCGCTGGGGCCGACGAAGAAGATGAGATGACCCTCAGCACCTGCGTAAACTGGCCCCTGCTTTGGCCGAAGAGCCAGATTCATTTGGGGGCGGGGGACACCACCCCACAAACAAGACCGCCAGTCGTGCCGGCGCCAAGCCATGGCAAGAACGCCGCAACGCTACCGGACCTGCCGGACATCCCTATGGCACAGGATCCGGACAGCCCTATGGCACAGGATCTGGATGGCGACGACAACGACGACGGTACATTTACCAAAGTTGATAAGTACTTTGCCGAACATGGGTACGCTGACGAGTTCTGCGGGCCTCTTTCTCAAGAACCCAACCAAGACGACCACGATCTAGCTGGTACGGCGGAGAAATCCAATTGCAACAGGCGTCGTCTAGCGTTCAGTTCTCAGGACACGCCTCCAGCTCCCGCCTTCACCGAGCCTCAGATAGCTGAGGTGCGAAATATTATCAGCCCCAACACGCTGAAGAAGGCGGTCTGTGAGCAGAACTCGGTCCCATTACAGGAGATCAAGAAGAAGGGACGGAAACGAAAGACTAACAAGGGCGCCGGTGCGAGCCAGCCGGCACCGAGTTCGATCCGTGCTCAGGACGGGCCACCTTCACCTAAGGATATCTCGAGGAGGGTGCATGTGGCGGGTAGGGCGATGCTACCGCCAAATATGCTGAATGCTGCAACCGGTGCTATGCGGAGTCTGCACGACAGTGTTCTCTCTTTGGAGAAGCGGCGTCTCAGAGAGAAGGATGTGGCATACCCGGTTTTCGTGGCCAAGGTGCCAGAGAGCAAGGGCTTTGTGGATGGCGACATCGGGGGTACGATCGTCCTGCGGTTTGATGACATCTTTGCTATGTTTAACCTTCATCCGTTGCACTACACCTTCGTTCGGCTGTTTTCGCTGAGCATGCAGATGCGGATCATTAGAGACAAGACCCCGGACATCGTGATAGTCGACCCCTTCTACATGCGTGCCAAGCACTTGAGCAGCGCTGGGGACCGCCAATTTGCGAGTTCACACCTCGAAGGCGTCATTCTGGCAAACGCAGATAAGGATAACTTCCTTGTGGCTTACTTTCCCGAGTAAGTCATCCCTTAACCGCCCCGTAACATATGATTTCTTAGATTTTGATCGTTTTTTTTTTCTAACATTCCGTGTTCTGTGTAGTGACACACATTGCACACTCATCCTCTTAAGCCCGAAATATTCCATGGCCACGTATTTCGACCCGAACCGTAACTCCAAGATAGACTACACAAATGTCAAGAAAGTTCTTGATGATGTTCTCCCCGGCTACGCCAAATCTGGAGGCACCTTCACCAGGCCAGTTCGTAAGTACGGCAAGCACATGTTCTCACACAATACGAAGTTCTGCTGCATCAAGCAGCCGCCTGGCAGTCAGAAGGATGCCTACTACGCCCTCCATCACATGCGGGCGATCGTAAGGGACCATCATCACCTTCTGCTACCAGATAATCTCAAAGATTGGGCCGCGAGCTTGTTGGCAGTCCAGGACGCGGACCTCAGACAAGAATTATTTCGCATCCAGTCGGAGTTTGCGGACATCATCCATCAAGATGTCCTTCATACCGCGGGGCAGTTCTTCCTCAGATATCAACCGTCCAACAGTGAGATAGATGAAACGCTACAAATGCAGGGTGACAACGACCGTGATTTCATGACCATCACGACAGACGGCGGCTTCACCCACGCTCCTGTCCGATGAGTCGAGTCGAAAGTAGTGATGTGTAGTTCTGAAACATTGATTGGCTCATGTTGTAATTAAACTTTAATGAATTCGTATGTCTCTTTGGTTTGGACAGTTGTTCAACATAGATGTAATCGATGCTATTTATTAGTAGGACTATGAATCGTGCTATTAATGTCTTGCTTTTCTCTTCCGATCCTTTTGTTGCATACTTACATATTGCTTATGTATTGTCTGTTGTTTGGCTTCTGCATAGAGATGCCGTCGTATGTCGTGTACAAGGGTAAGGTTCCCGGAGTCTACGATGACTGGGAGGAGTGTCGGAGACAGGTTCACTGTTTTAGCGGTAACAGTTACAAAGGGTACACCACTAGGGCGGAGGCCGAATCTAGATACGCACGCTATCTAGTGCGAGAGAGGAGGGAGCGTTGGAGGAACCGGATGAAGACCAGTTTGATCGCGATGATGCTCATCGTGATGACCACAGCTCTCTTCTATGTGATGGTAGTTTAGATGATCGATATCGACTTGTAATGTGAGGACAAACTCGATACTCGCGGTCTTGAGACTTGTAATGTTTTATCTTTGTTCGGTCTTTTGAATTCGGAGACTAATATGATGAATTGTATTCGGAGACTAATCTTCTATTGTATTCGATGAATCTGATGTTGTTGTGTGCTGCTGTCTATATTCTGTCTAATAATATATTTTATATTCTGTCCAATAATATATTTTGTAACCTGCGCAAAAATCAGAAAAGGAAAAAAATAAACCAAATATTCATACTAATGGCGCATCAGAGGAGAATGCGCCATTAGTATGACAAAGCCATGCTTACGTATGGCCCCCCGGGAGGCACACTAATGGCACATGTTGTTACATACTAATGGCGCACTAGTAGGTGCGCCATTAGTATACCAGATACTAATGGCGCACCTTTGGTGCGCCATTAGTAAGATATACTAGTGGCGTGCTACTAATGGCGCACTGGTAATGCGCCATTAGTAGGCAAAACCAGTGCGCCATTAGTAGGCTTTTTTCTAGTAGTGGTAGGACAGTAGCAATTTTCCCTCAAGTGGATGACCTAAAGTTTATCAATCTATGGGAGGTGTGCGTTGAAGATGGTCTCTCTCAAACAACCCTACAACCAAATAATAAAAAGTCTCTTGTGTCCCCAACACACCAAATACAATGGTAAATTGTATAAGTGCACTAGTTCGGCAAAGAGATGGTGATACAAGTGTAATATGGATAGTAGATATTTATTTTTGTAATAGTACAATAAAAAACAGCAAGGTAGCAATTGATAAAACAGAGCACAAACGGTATTGCAATGCTTTAAAATGAGGCCCAGGGTCCGTACTTTCACCAGTGCAATCTCCCAACAATGCTAATATAATCCGATCATATAACCATCCCTCAACGTGTGATGAAGAATCACTCCAAAGTTCCTATCTAGCAGAGAACATAAGAAGAAATTGTTTGTAGCGTATGAAACCACCTCAAAGCTATTCTTTCCGATCAATCTATCCTAGAGTTCGTAGTTAAATAACACCAAATTATTCTTTCCGGCCGATCTATCCAAGAGTTCGTACTAAAATAACACCATATGATACACATTGATTACAGAAAATAGGGAGTTTTTCATACTTAACCATGTACCAGTCCTTCTTGCCTCCCCTAATGATGGAGACAAACCTCTTCAGCCTCTTATTAACATCAAGATTCACTCTAACTCGCACAAAAGCACCAACATAACCAGTAGGGAGTTGGATCTGCACCTCCGATATCCTCCCCATCTTCCTGCACATACCTTTAATCACTGGTTTGTTCAAATAATTATCAGGAAAACAAAGGATGCTTGCCAAACATCAATCTTGTCAAGAACCACTGTTCTAGGGTTTGTATAACCATCATACTCAAGAAGAATTACAGCTTGCTTCCTAAACAGCCAGGGTTCGTTAACCATTGTCGTGTTCTAATCTCTAAGACAACTAAACTGAACTGTCAAAAGGTTTGTATCAATCAGACGCCAACGTACATCTCTTGTTGGATTCCAGGTAGACCTCATATCCGCATATAGGGCAGATGAGATGAAACTCTTCTTAGTATGAACCCTAGCAATTGCTAACCACTTAGCGCCTCCTCCCAAACAAAATCATCACCATCGTCCTCGTGGAGTTTCAATCTACCCAGCAAATTCTCCACTTCCACTTTGTGTGACGCCTTCCTCGCAGGAACCCCATCCAACTCCATCTAGCGCGAGACCCACTATCTCGGGCCCACGCACGTCCAAGGCCGGCCAGAAGAACAGTCTCCCCCTAAAATAGCCAAAGACAGGAAGAGAAGTACAAGGCAACGGTCGCCACAGGAAAACTAAACCCTAGCTTGCACTAGGGGACATCATGTGCTAAGCACATTAAATAGCTTAGCAACTATACTCCCCAATGCATAGATGCTTAGCTTCTTGTAGCTAAGCTTCCTTCCTTTAATGATTTAGCAACTAAACTTTTTCATGCATTGGTCATGCGTTGGCATTATTTCTTTCTGGGTCACCACACTCGCCTCTCTCCTCTTAATTAACTTGTCACATAAAAAAATACCTACATGACAGGCTTAGCACCCGTAGAAGATGGAGCATTGGGAGGGGCCTAAGAGACGTGGGGCTTATATGTTTTTAATGACTTGAAGACTACCTAACACGACATACAGTGGTCAGTTAATTGCATGCGATTGTACTAATTAGCAAATAAACATTAAGTTCTCTCGTTTTCCGCTCTGCCTTGGTCGCGGTGCACAACGTAAGATGACTTATACACCGGTACAGAGGGAGTAGTTTCTAATGGAATAACCCGTTAACAAACATACCCATTACGACAGTGTGCATCTAAATGCAATCTAGTGGTTGGAAGACAAGAGGCCCGGGAACCTAGGTGCCCAAAATGGTCATCCTATATATATAATATATTTTTTATAAATTCCAATAATCTGAATATTTTTTATCCCTGGTTTTCATTTAATCTCCCTTTTATAAACATATAAATATAGATAATTCTTCACTTTATTTGAAACCACCCCCTCCCTTCTCATATTAGTTGAGTTCTACAACAAATATAATATAATTTCTTTCCTTCTTTTCTAATATATCCTCTTCGATATCTTTATAATGGAGTATAATATTGTATGCTTCATGGATTGTCGTCACCTCATCATTAAAACCACCTTCATTAGGGCCAATGTATGACAGTTGGACCACTCTGTCATAAGCAAACTGAGATGACTAAGATAGTTAGCTTCCTTGTTGTGGAACCAACCCAGCTAGATTCATCCAATGTAAGACGCTTTCCTCTTAATTACGAGGTGTCTTTGTGTCCTTGTCAATTTTGTGATTTGCCAACTTAGTCCACCGGGGTGTTCATGGGGTAGGGTGTGCATGTGTGTGACGTTTGTGTGCCTGTGAGTGTATGTGTTTGTGTTGTGTTCCTAAAATTATAACAAGGTACCAGAATTAGCGTTGAAGGCTATTTTTGGAAAAACAATGACGAGGTACCAGAATTACTGGTGAGGGCTATTTTTTGAAAATAGTTGATACCGTGTACTCTCGACCTACGTATGCATTTTTTCTAAACATAACAAATGATTTTTGCTTAGTCAAACCAATTTTATACAATTTTAACACCTGGGTGCCAAGCATTCCCGGTATTGAGTCAAGGAACCACCTTTGGCAGCACAAGACCTAAATATACCTTTTCAGAAAACTCAAAGTACCATACTAAAAAATGAAAATACGCTTCATTGAATTTACTAAGCAGCTAGTAGTCGGGGACCACTAAAATTTGTGTGTGCATGAGGGAGAGAGAGGGGGGGAGAGTAATTAAGATTCCTTGACCTTACTTTTTTCATTTGCATAAAAGAATATATTGATGCATCCATCATAAATCATTATACACAATACATTATAAATGCAAAGATCATGTGTATACCATTACTCCAACCAAGAAAGCCAGTTGTGGAGCCAAGATATTAGGTATCGATTGTGTCTAAATCTGGATGATCGCATGCTTTAAACGTAAGCCAGATTATTGCAACCATGAAAGCCCAAATCACTCACAAACCGAATACTTTTGTGCCGAGTGGCCCTTCCTCCATGATGATCATAACCGTATATATGATCCCTAGGATGATGACGAGGCACTGCAAAGAACAAATATGTAAGGGGGAAAGTCACAATATCGGTTTGCATCTTTTCTGAGGTATTTGGTCCGATCGGGCAAGTTTTGAATTATGCAAGAACGAATAACTAATCTACCATAATAATAATAATAAAGCAAATAGTATTTCTGGTCGTCCGTCCAAATAATGGCCCCCGAATTAGCTATAAATACATATGTGATGGGCACTACTCTTGCATGCCAAGTGTCCTCCTTCCCGGTCAAATACCTTGGACTGCCGCTCTCAATCCGCAAGATCCACTCTTCGGCCCTCATGCCCTTGATCGACAACCTCACTAGGAAGCTTTCCTCCTGGCGGGCCTCGCTTCTCTCCCGTGGCGAGAGACTGGCACTTGTTCGGCACGTCCTCACGGCGATGCCCGTTCACACCATGCTTGCCATGGCGCTTTGTCCCACCATCTTGAAGTTGGCGAACCACATCATTCGGGATTTCTTCTGGCACTGCAGGAAGGACGCTAGGTCGGGCAGCTGCCCCGTCAACTGGCAAAAGGTGCGCCGGCCGCGGCAGCTTGGGGGCCTCGGCATCCGTGATTTACAGCGCGCTGGCATTGCGCTGCGTGCGCTCTGGCTAGGTCTACAGGCCACCGACCCGACGAGACCCTGGTGCCACCTTCACCTGCCCGCAGCTTCTGATGTGAGACAGATATTTCGCGCCTCGACTTCCTGGACACTAGGTGATGGCAACAAGTGTCGTTTTTGGATCGACCCCTGGCTCGACGGCTCCTCCATTGCCGAGATTGCCCCCACCCTGGTCGCCCTTGTTCCTAAGCGACGCCGCTCCCGCCAGCTGGTTTCCGAGGCAATCCCTGACAGGGCATGGATTGGCGACATCCAAGGGGCCCTGGGAGTGGCATCTACCGTCCAATACGTGGATATCTGGCGACGCCTCTTTGGCATCTCGCTGCAAAACTCACCGGATTCCATCCGCTGGAAATGGACCGAGAACGGCACCTACACCGCCAAGTCTTGCTACCTCAAGCTCTTCCATGGTTCAATTGCTTCCCCGACTTGGAGCCTCACCTGGAAGCCCTGGGCGCCGGAGGGAATCAAGATCTTCCTCTGGCTTGTCGGCCTCGACCGTTGCTGGACCTCTGCTCGCCTTGCCCGCCATGGTTTACCCCACAACGCTGCCTGCGCGCTCTGTGACCAAGACGTGGAGACGATACATCACCTACTCATGGGGTGCGTCGTGCCCCGCACGGTGTGGTATGATATCCTCTCCTGGTGCCGCCTCACTACGCCTCCTCCGGATGGCACCATGGACTTCTCGACTGGTCAGCGCAAAGGCCTTGCCTCCCTCGTCGCGCTAACCGCATGGAACATCTGGAGACATCGCAACGCGTGCATCTTCGACGATGCAACCCCCTCCACCAGCCTCCTCACCCATAGCATTAAGGAGGAAGCTCGCACTTAGGCCAACGCCGATGCTCGAGGGCTTAGTTCGATCATTGGTGTAACCTGACCTTGTTGTATGTGGGCTTTGCAAACCCCTTCCCTCCTCACTGCGACCTCATAAAGCGCCTTTCAGTGTACGCTTAGTGAGGTTCGCCACTGTTTGTTCTCCCCTTCTATCAATGGAATGATACGCTCCGTGCGTATTCGCGAAAAAAAAGAATTAGCTATAAATTACCCGCAATGCCATCCGTAAGTTAAGAAAACGATTCTGTTTTTATTTTCAAAGGCGCCGCCGTGCTCAGTTGTTTTACAACTGTGATGCCCTATCTCTAATATAGACACGCTACCATCGTGGTGGCTATGGGCTGTTGCTTCTACAAAGGAGACCGTGCCTCCTTTTTTAGGCACCTCCTCCACCCCCTCCCCGGTACGCCTTCATGGGCCGGCCTACCGGCTGTGACGCTCCTGTTTTTTTTCATTTTGTCTTTTCTTTTCTTTTCTCATTTTTCTTTTACTTTTTCCTTCTTTAAATTTATTTGACAATTCCAAATTATAAAAAGTACTCAGTTATAATTTTTTATAGAAATTATAAAATGTGAGTGAATTCAAAAAAATTCAGGAAAAAAATAAAATTTTCGTTGTTTCAAAAAATATTGGTGATTTTAGGAAACTGTTCACAAATTATGAAAAATCACAATCTGGAAAAACATGTCATGAAGTACAATCATGTTTTTTTCTTAGGCACCTCCTCCACCCCCTCCCCGGTACGCCTTCATGGGCCGGCCTACCGGCTGTGACGCTCCTTTTTTTTTCATTTTGTCTTTTCTTTTCTTTTCTCATTTTTCTTTTACTTTTTCCTTCTTTAAATTTATTTGACAATTCCAAATTATAAAAAGTATTCAGTTATAATTTTTTATAGAAATTATAAAATGTGAGTGAATTCAAAAAAAATTCGGGAAAAAAATAAAATTTTCGCTGTTTCAAAAAATATTGGTGATTTTACGAAACTGTTCGCAAATTATGAAAAATCACAATCTGGAAAAACATGTCAGGAAGTACAATCATGTTCATGATTTCGAAAAAAATGATTGTGTATTCAAAACATATTCGTGAATCTGGAAAAAGATGTCCATGATTTTTTTTAGAAAATATTCAAAAAATCATATGTCTTTTGCGAAATTCAAAATTCGGCCCCCAATTTTAAAAAGTCATCAATTCAAAGAATGTTAGCTAAGTCAAAAAATATTCATGAATTCAAAAACTATTCATGCATTTCAATAAATGTTTCTCTAAACAAAACAAATGTTCGTGATTTTTTAAAGATGTCCTAATTTAAAAAAGATGTTTGTCGATTTGAAAAACTGTTCGCCGATTCAGAAGTATTTTATGTCTAGTATTTGATTACTTTTTGGAAAGTCTTTATATGTCTAGGCATTGAGAGCAGTTCGTGGTCGATGAGATTTGTTTTTAAAGATTTAAATATTCCCTTGCACGAGACAATGGCAAGTGTTTCGTGCAGTGACAAGTTCATTGCCTAGTGATTTACCACGTCGAATGCATTACGATCACGTGGACATTGTGTCCATCATCAACGAGAGTGAGAAGAAAGATATGTGGCAACATGGTGAGCAACCGTGTTAAAGTAGAGAACACTCATATGTCTGAATATTAAGTCATACTTATTTGGCTAGCATGTATGTTTTGTGTCTCCCGTTGCAATGCACGCCCCCCTAGGGGATTGACGACCGACATCATTAAAAATCTTTGATCTATTTTTTTTTGTCATAAATTTAATGTCTCATGTTCTTTGCTCTCTTGCATCATTTATTCTTAATTATCAATCTCTAGAACTGATGACATATTGGTGCAATTTGCCTGAACTCGAATTATTTTATTTTAGGTCTATAAATTTTATGATTTTTTTTGTTCACCCGTTGCAACGCACGGGCACTTTTGCTAGTGTACAAAATAGATTGAATATTCGTTTTTCTTCTTCACAGAATAATGCAAAGTCAAACAATCATATTTCCAAATTTGTATGCAAGGACGGATTTCTCTCTTGTAATGTGTCAAGGCTTTTAAACACGTTTGTTACTAAGTTTGAGAAGGCAAGTCACCTAAGCTCTAAAAAATTCCAAGGTGATTATGCATCTTACCCTGGCTAGAGGCTTCTCGCAGGGGCTCGGCTTGCGCGGCGGGCGAGGCTCGATAAGCGGGGCGCCGATGGCCACCCAGGCCTCGCCCTCTGCTCGCATCTGCAACGGCTCGGTGAGCGGGACGCCGACCGCCACGCTGGCTTCACGCGCTCGCCGCGCCGCGCACATGAGGGCGACGTTCATAGCTGAGCTTTTGGCCGGTGGATCGGCGGTATGCCTGGCCGACTTGGTCTGCCGATTGCGATTCGCACAGGTAGTTGTTGCAAAAGATAAAAGTTTTGTTTCCGAGAGATGAGATGAAACCGGGATAAGGGAAGTCGCCAGCCAGTAGTTTTATAGCGCGGTACGCAGTACGGGTCCGACCGGCCAGGGTGCTGTAAGACCATCCCCTGCATGCATGAACACCATGGCAACATGACCTGGACCCGAACTTTCAAAAAAAAAAAAAAACATGACCCGGACCTGATCCTCATCAATCAAGTTTCAACAACAAAAACCCAAAAGGTTTAAAACGTTACAAAGAGATGGAATCGGTAGCACGCACGATTTACATAGTCCTACCGTTTTTGCGAGGCTTACCGTTTATACATGTATACCTACCTATACGTTTGCGCCGCCTTCACATCCTGCGTGGGTGGCTCTTTTTTCCCTTTAATCACTACCAGCGAATTAGAGTTCTTTTTCCTCATCGTTTGTGGACTCGAACCCTAGCGTCACCAGGACAGGCCAGCCTTCCAGGGACTTTCTTCAACGGCTCTCATTCGCCGACGACCTCGTTCGTCGATGGTGAGGGGCATCGTCGAATCCACGCGTGTGGATCCTTTTAGGCTCTCGTAGTTAAAGTTTTTAGGATGTTCATCGTCTTGGCTTCGAGGATAGCAATGACAGCGCTGAATAAAAATTCTTCAGATCCTTCTCCGACATGGCAATTAGTCCTATGGCCGGGGATGGAATTTGAAACCAGACGGTTCAAGTAAGGATGTCATGGCGGCGGTGACATCCTCGTGGTGGACATGTATCCTCGGGCTCCGCCATTGCGACAGTGTTCGCTCCGGCGCCGACGCGGAGCTTGGGAGGTAGTCCAGGAGTGGATGCAGATTGTGGTATGCATCGACATCATGTGAAAGATGGTGGATCGTGTGTTGGGTCCGAGGTTCGTGGATGACAGGTATGGTTTCCTCCTCCCACGCCAGTCGTGCGAGGGTATCAGATCTGGAGTTCGACGGTGTGTCCGGGGTGTTGCCCCGGTCTGATTTGTTCAATGACAATTGTTTCGCCTGTGGTGGGCCACATTGGAGGTCCGCAATGCTGCCTATCAAAGATGAAGCCACGTTGAGCTCGGGTGTGGAGGCGATCCATCATTTGTTCATTTGGTGGCTTCTATGGTGGTGCCGGAGGCAGGTAACCGGCGTTGGTGTTAAGCACGGATGATTCTTCGGTCTTGATTGTAATTTTACTTCTTGGCTGGTGTTTCTTTGTACAAAGACTAACGTTTTGCTGCCTTTTTAGTTTTGTCCGGCCGATGTGTATATGACTTTACTATGATCCTTATGATATAAATAAGATGCATATTACCCTAAAAAAGACTCTTTCCCCCTTTTTTTTCAAAAAATTACACTCAATGATATGACTCGCCTTCAAGTTGAGTTTCTCATTTTCCCTCCTGGCTGCGACAACTAGGGCACTCATCTCCTCCAAACTGTTAGTGAGCTCGTGGATCTATGTCCTCTGTACTTGTCGCTTATGCGGCGGCTGGCACAGAGGGGTATCCTGGTGCCTTGGCTCCGCCTAGTAGTTTTAGTTCAGCATTTTTATCTCGCCAGAGTTGCATTGAGGCGGATGACGGTACTTTATCTTTGAGCTAGTATGTCAAAGGTTCAATGCGATGACTATGGCTCTGGGGCGCTGGTCTTTATGGGCACGTGCAAGACTTATCAACTGTCATCGATAATGTCAAACCGGTTCCGATAGGGGAACATCAATAGTGGTGCGCCGACATCTCGTTCTAGCTGCGGTTGTGGTTATTCGGTGGTTGATTATGTTCGATTCGTTTTCGGATGTTAATAGTTTTTTTTCCTAGAGTGACCCTAGGTAATTGAACCCACGAAAATTGATGCCTTGGGAAAAGTGATTTCTGCAAGAACTTGTTAGTAAAAGTGTTCCGCTATCTCGGACCAAATCGTAAAGCTTAAAGGAAGAAACAATGATAAAGAAATGGCCAGGGCTAGAGGTTTTACTTGTAACTGTATATACTTATGCTCGCGATCCTATCTAGATAATCAAAATCTCATTGGTAAACATCAATACTTATATGTTCTCAACATATTGTTTGTGGGAGATGCGTCCAGATAACCCCATGACCAACTGCCGCAACATCGAGATTTTATTTCCCAACCGAGGCCCTTACCCTCTCGCAGGTTTATCCCAGTTATTAACAAATAATCTGACCAACACATTGGCGCTTAATGACTGCACCTTATGTACCCCTAGAGAATATGTTCCAACTATCGTACTAATCTTACTATGACCGACATTCGATATAGGCTTCTGCTCCTCTCTGCACTCAACCTCTCCATGATCGATCTTCGATATCCCAGCGGGTATCTACGGGGCCTTAAAACGAGGTAGAAACAAGAGAGATAAAAGCATAGCGTAACACATCAAATAACGTTATTATTAAAGTAAACCAACAATCTTTTAGTGCGCGTACATGGGGATATTATAGGTCTTACAATCCCCGCGGATTGCGATTTGTTCTTGCTTGCAAGTATTATGGCTAATGGAGATGGAATCTAAGGAAGTGGATATTGCTATGGAAATGGCGGTGGCTGCTGTTGATGGGAGTGGTGGTGGTGGCTGTGTATGGATGACTTGATGAATGAGTGATGACTATTCTCACTGAAGGGTTCTCCTCTCCTTTAGATACTGCACGTAGGCAGAATAGGATCGGGGGGCCTCCGATGGGTATTGACCCTGGGGGCCTTCACAAAAGTTGTTAGGGTCATGGAGGTGGCAACAGTTGGAAAGAGCGCTAGTACAAGCGCTCACGGTCGTACTAGAAGAACTCTTCCCCTCTATGCTCTGTTGTGCGCCTCTTATTGATCAGGATCGATCACTACACTTATTATCTTAAATATATAACTTGATTTTGCACCTAAAATAGTCCATAATTTTAGGGAACATAATAAATAAATAGGTTCAAAATCTTTTGCATTCATTAGTCATTAGTAATCAAATCGAAGTGATTCTCTGAGAAAATTTGAGATTATCCGGTTTAAACATGAGTGCAAAAATACACTGACCAACCTCCAAAACTTAACCTAGATTGTCCTCAAGCAAAAAACAATATAGGAAGGAACCCAATGTTTAAATTGAAATGACAAAAATGTTTTGGTTCACTTAACTTATATGTATTCCTCTTCTGTTTCACATGAAAACTTAGCATAGAGGTAATGGTGGGAAAGGTTATTATGCATGCTTTTAGGCCAAGATGGTTGAAAAAAGTAAACTTGGACCAAGTAGTCAATGACCAGTATCATATTTTGTCATTATTAGTGATGAAGTTCATAGTAAGGATGAGATGGCGCTGCAAAGGCTTAGATAGATCAGAGCGTAGGTCCCAGGTTCCTGGGGAGCAACCGGTAGACAAGCGCTCCTTCGAAAGCCTTCCAACGATCACTTGTGGGTGGACTGAGAGCGCGCCACTTGGTGTGCCTCAGCCGCCGCTATATGTCGCGCTCTCAGCCACCGCCATGTGTCGCGCTTTGGGCGCTCCATCTGAATTTTGTGTTTCTTTTATTATTACGCACGCGTTTTCGGCTTTTTGGTTTTTCACCGGTCAATCTTAGCTTTTGGACAAAAAAATATATTTTTTTGCGAAAAACACATTTTCTTTTTTCACGAGAAGCACGGTTTTGCTTCCGCGAGAATCACGGTTTTGCTTCCGCGAGAATCACGGTTTTGTTTTCGCGCGAGGCACGACCGATGCCTCTCGGAAACAGAAAAAAATATGTTTCCTTCCACAAGAGGCATGGTTTTTCTTTCGCGAGAGGCATGACCGTGCCTCTCGGAAACGTAAAAAACATGTCTTCCCTTTCGTGGGAGGCGCGCTTTTGCTTCTACGAGAGGCACGACTTTTCTTCCGCGAGGAAACCAAAAAAATGTGTTTTCTTTTTTTCCACTTTCGTGAGAGGCACGTTTTTTCTTCCGCGAGAAGCACGGCCGTGCCTCTTGGAAACGAAAAAAATATATTCTTTTTTCCCCTTCCATGAGAGGCACATTTCTGTTTTCGCGAGAGGAACGATTTGCTTCCGTGAAGGCATGGCCGTGCCTTTCGAAAAAAAAACACGTTTTCTATTATTATTTTTCTTCCGCAGGAGTCATGGTTTTTTCGTCCGATTTTTTCGTGAAAAAAAAATCGTCAAAACCTATCAATATGGAATCTAATTTTAAAGATCTCGACGCGAGAAGTCCAACAGCGAAAACGGTTTGAGATTTGGACGCACGGTTTATAAGGGATAAAAGGTTTTAAATAAATGGATCTACGAAAAAGGGGAAAACTCACAGATTGCGACAAATAACGCACATGCAGTGCTACTTGTCGCAACCTGAGGAGGTAGAAGTTATCTTTGGAACGAGTACTCCTCTAATTTCGAGGTTCCTCCCTCTCTGGATAGTTTCTTTTGCGGTCGAGCATGCGTGCTATTTGTCAGCTATGTGCCTTGAATCGAACCTCTTCTACAATTGTGATGCACCCCTATTGTCTCACGTACTTTTATGTGATTAATTATGTACTCTGAAACCGGCCATCTGACGCTATACGCATACATTTCAAATTGCAGTTCAACTAAATCAAAGAAAAATCATCAAACACGACGAATTTCATTAAAGTTCGAACATAATTTACATAAAACAATCGATGTTTTGACCGTTTAACTAAAACTAGAGAGAGAGAGAGAGAGAGAGAGAGAGAAATCTTAAATCCTATATTGTCCTAACCACCGTCTCAAAGAGCTGGCAAGAAGACGAGGCTGTCGGCTTCTCAACGTCGTCATGAAGAGGAAGAAGCTGAAGCAGATTTATATGACGTGACACCGCCCTCATCACTCCAGCAGCACCAAACGAAACATAGACCCTCGCCCTCCGTCCGCCATCGGCGCGGCGAACAGAGGGGCAGAAGTTGTGGCTTCACCAGTGTTCTGTAAGGAAACCGTTGTTCCCTAATCGCCCTTTTGCTCTCGAGCAGTTGGGACCAAGCGTTACGATCAACTGTATGATGCAGTGAAGTCACAATTTGTGTGTGTGTGTGTGTGTGCGCATGAGAGAGAGAGAGAGAGAGAGAGAGAGAGAGAGAGAGAGAGATTGCTCGACCTTAATTTTTTTCATTTGCATAAAAGAGTATATTGGTGCATCCATCATAAATCACTATACATAATACACTATAAATGCAGAGATCATGTGTATACAATTACTCCAACCAAGAAAACAAGTCTTGAAGCGAAGATATTAGGTATCGGTTGTGTCTAAATCCGGATGATCGCATGCTTTAAATGTAAGCCAGAGTATTCCAACCGTGAAACCCCAAATCATGCACAACCCGAATATTTTTGCGCCGAGTGGCCCTTCCCCCATGATGAGCATAACTGTATATGCAATCCCTGCGATGGCGACAAAACACTGCGAAGAACAAATATGTAAGGGGGCAAGTTGTAATGTCGGTTCGCACCTTTTCTTGAGGTATTTGGTTCGATCGGGGAAATTTTGACTTGTGCAAGAGCGAACAATTAAGGTACACAATAGATTTCTACATAGTGCAAGTAGTGTGTCACAAGACTTTTAAACACGTTTGTCACTTAGTTTGAGAAGGCAAGTCACCTAAGCTCTGAAAAATTTCAAAGTGAGTATGCATCTTTTACCCTGATTAGAGGCTTCTCGTAGGGGCTCAGCTTGCGCGGGGGGCGAGGCTCGATGAGCGGGACGCCGATGGCCACCCAGGCCTCGCCCTCTGCTCGCATCCGCAACGGCTCCGTGAGCGGGACGCCAATCGCCAAGCTGGCTTCACGCGCTCGCCGCGCCGCGCACATGAGGGCGACGTTCATAGCTGAGCTTTTGGCCGGTGGATCGGCGGTATGCCTGGCCGACTTGGTCTGCCGATTGCGATTCGCACAGGTAGTTGTTGCAAAAGATAAAAGTTTTGTTTCCGAGAGATGAGATGAAACCGGGATAAGGGAAGTCGCCAGCCAGTAGTTTTATAGCGCGGTACGCAGTACGGGTCCGACCGGCCAGGGTGCTGTAAGACCATCCCCTGCATGCATGAACACCATGGCAACATGACCTGGACCCGAACTTTCAAAAAAAAAAAAACATGACCTGGACCTGATCCTCATCAATCAAGTTTCAACAACAAAAACCCAAAAGGTTTAAAACGTTACAAAGAGATGGAATCGGTAGCACGCACGATTACATAGTCCTACCGTTTTTGCGGGCTTACCGTTTATACATGTATACGTGCCTGTACGTTTGCGCCGCCTTCAGATCCTGCGTGGGTGGCTCTTTTTTCCCTTTAATCACTAGCAGCGAATTAGAGTTCTTTTTCTTCATCGCTTGCCGACTCGAACCCTAGCGTCACCAGGACAGGCCAGCCTTCCAGCGCCTTTCTTCGGCGGCTCTCCTTCGCCGACGACCTTGTTTGTCGATGGTGAGGGGCATTGTCGAATTCATGCGTGTGGATCTTTTTTATGCTCTCGTAGTTAAAGTTTTTAGGATGTTCATCGTCTTGGCTTTAAGGATAGCAATGACAGTGCTGAATAAAAATTCTTCAGATCCTTCTCCGACCTGGCGACCAGTCCTATCGTCGAGGATGGAATTGGAAACCAGTCTGTTCAGGCAAGGATGTCAAGGCGGCGGGGACATCCTCGTGGTGGACCTGTATCTTCGGGCTCCATCATTGCGACCGTGTTCGCTCCAGCGTCAACGCGGAGCTTGAGAAGTAGTCCAGAAGTGGATGCAGATTGTGGTCTGCAGCGACGACATGTGGAAGATGGTGGATGGTGTGTTGGGTTCGTGGTTCATGGATGACAGGTATGGCTTCTTCCTTCGCCGTCTTAGTCGTGCGAGGGTACCAGATCTGGAGTTCGACGGCGTTTTCGGGGTGTTGCCAAGGTCTGATTTGTTCAATGACAATGATTTCGCATGTGGTGAGCCACATTGGAGGTCCGCAAAACTGCCTATCAACGATAGAGCCACGTCGAGCTCGGGTGTGGAGGTGATTCATCATTTGTTCATTTGGTGGCTTCTATGGTGATGCCGGAGGCAGGTGACAGACGTTGGTCTTAAGCACAGAGAATTCTTGGGTCTTGATTTTAATTTTACTTCTTGGCTGGTGTTTCTTGTACAAAGACTAACACTTTGCTGCCTTTCTAGTATTGTCAGGCCGATGTGTACGTGCCTTTACAATGATCCTTATATGATATAAATAACATATATTACCATAAAAAAAGACTATTTTCCCCCTTTTTGAGAAAATTACACTCAATGATATGACTAGGATTCGGTTGTGTCTACATCCGGCAAATTGCATGCTTCAAACGTAGCCCAGAGTAATCCAATCATGAAAGCCCAAAGCATGCACAAACCAAGTATTTTTGTTGCGAGTGGCCCTTCCCCCATGATGATAATAGTTGTAAATATAATCCCTGCAACGATCATGAAGCACTGCAAAGAACAAATGCATGTAGAAAGTTATCAGTTTGCAACTTTCTCTTCGATGTATATGGTTCGGTCGGGTAAATTTTGAATTATGAAAGACAGCAAGAACATATAATTAAGGCCCCGTTTGATAGCAAAGTATTTTTAAAGTATTCTAAGAATACTACAATTTTTCATATTACTGTAGTTTTATTTATAACAGGCTGTTTGGTTGGGTCTAAAAGCCGTGGTTTTAATATTAGAGTATTTGTCAAACCACAGTATTTTCTCTGCATAATAAAAACAACCCCAGACCTCTTTTTTTTAAACTAAGCACGGTGAGAAAACGGACACATTTGCTTCCTCGTTCCCAAATGGCAGAACTCGATCCACTCAATTCAGCTTGGCTGCCTGGTGCACCGTCGGCACCACCGTGGATGTTTCCGTGGACCGTGGTGACCCTTGATGGCGACACGCTGAAGATGGACGAGTGTTCCAGCCCACATGCAGCCGGCAGCTTCCTGGTAGTTCAACCGCCTCCGCTTTTGGTAAGCTAGCGTTGTGCATGGCCGTTCAAGTTTATGCATGCGACTGTTCGATTGGTTGTCCAGGTGTGCAACGACTAGGGAGCTTGATACGTACATGCGTATTTGTAACTGCGAATAGTTGCTAATTTAGGTTTTACGTAAGGAACAACCAAACATGTTTGCAGTATTCTCAATACTTTAGAAATCTTCTGTATGTCAAAACTGTGGTATCTTGTGTCTATAGATTAAAATACTGCAGTTTTCAAATACTTTGGGTTTTCCAATACTTTGCTATCAAACGTGGCCTAATCCACAAAATGGTTGTCTGCAGAGAGTACACGTGAAAACATCTCCAATCGAATCCTTCACTGCTCCAATGGACCGGCTCTGTCTGGCCCACCCTGGCCTCACAAAACCCCACTCTCGAACCAAATCCTTACATACTCTCACTATCCGCTTCGCTATCCTCTCTACTCGAGACCGTCCGCGCTAGCATGTGCACTTGTAGCAGATCCGGATCCTATTGACTGAGACACGCTCTTGTAATGTCTCAAAATTTGTAAAGACATTAGTTCTTATGTTTGAAACGCAAGTCTACGGTCTAAAAAAAAGACGGAGCATGCATCATCTTACCCTGATTAGAGGCAGCTCGTAAGGGCTAGGCTTGCGCCGGGGATGAGGCTCGATGGGCGGGACGCCGATGGCCACCCAGGCCTCGCCCTCTGCTCGCATCCGCAACGGCTCCGTGAGCGGGACACCGATCGCCAAGCTGGCTTCACGCGGTCGCCGCGCGGCGCACATGAGGGCGACGTTCATAGCTGAGCTTCTGGCCGGTGGATCGGCGGTATGCCTGGCCGACTTGGTCTGCCGGTTGCGATTCGCAGAGGTAGTTGCAAAAAGTTAGGACAAATTAAAGTTTTGTTTCCAAGAGACGAAACCGGGATAAGAGAAGTCGACAGCTAGTTTTATAAGGCGGGACGCAGTACGTACGGGTCCGACCAGCTGGGGTGCCGTAAGAGGTAAGGCCACCCCGTGCATGCATGCACACCATGGCAACATGACCTGGACCCGCTCGTCATCAAGTTTAAAAATTTTACGAGAGACGGAATGGTAGCACGCACGATCACATATATAGTCCTACCTTTTTTGCAGGGCCGAGGCATCTTTATCACTGTGCCGCAAATTTCGTCCCGCCTCCGTCCGTGCACACGGACCAATGCACGAACACAGATGCGAGAGTCGACATCCACCCAACGTTATAAGTCCGCACGCTCAAATAGCCACATATATATACTCTACAATAGTTTAAATATTCAAATGCAATAGTAGTTTTAATTTAAAAAAAGTTTAAATATTTACACTCCAACATTGTTGTCCCATTTAACCACCCACAGATGCTCAATCAGATCTTTCTTCAGTTGCTCGATGCCGAATTTATTAATGCATTTGAACAAACTCTTCAAATGTGGCTGGATTCTGGAAGTTCGATATGATCACCCATGTTCTCAAATTCAAGAGTTGCGGCAGCATCCTCACCTTCATCCTTTGCGATCATGTTGTGCATGATCACACAATAGGTCATCATCTCTCACAAGTTCTTCGGATCCCGTTGTTCAACGGGTCCACGACCAACTACAAAACGTGCCTGTAGAACTTCAAATGCCCTCTCAACATTCTTTCTAACCGTTTCTTGTTTTGGGGCAAAGTGAGACTTTTTCTGGCCAATTGGGTTAGAGATGGTGTTGACAAAGGTAACTCACGAAGGGCAGGTACCGTCAACTAGATAGTAGCCCATGTTGTAGTCATGATCATTGACAGTATAGTGGCAAGGAGGAGCTTTTTTCAGCTAGCCTAACAAACAATGGTGATCGTTGTAGCACACTGATGTCACTGTGAGATCTGGAAAGAAAGCGCGTCAAATCCAAAGATCATGTGATGCAACTACTTCAAGAATGATGATGGGCTTCTTAACATGACTCTGATATTGGCCTTGCAAAGATTTTGAGCAGTTATTTCATTTCCAATGCATGCAGTCAAGAGATCTGGCAAACCTGGTCACCCTCTTGCTTCCGAGATTGCCAAGATCCTCTCGTCGTCTGCCAAAGTTGGTTCTCTCAGGTACTGACATCTAAACACCTCGACCACGACAGTTGCAAATCTGATCATGGCATCTCCGCATGTGCTCTCAGACATCCATAGGTACTCGTCCCACAAATCGACGGTTGTGCCATGCAAGCATCTGCAGTGTGGCTGTACACTTATGGTAACCAGAGAACTCAATCCTTCCCACGTCGTCCTTCTTCAAGATGGTGCAGTCATCCAAGGACCGAGGCCATAGTAGAGATGATCGAAGACATTTTGGCGCATATGAAAGCGTTGGTGAAAATTGTCAGCCAAGAGGGCATCGCGGGCAAAATAGTCACCCATCAACGTCAAATGGTCGTGCGCCCTGTTGCGGTTGAGAATATGCTCCTCCGTATGCTCCGCGTCTATAAGGACCACCTACATCATCGTCATCTTATCCGTATAGTCCTCGTTGCCGGATGACTCAAAGTAGTGCTCGTGTATGTACTCCATATACGAATCCATTGCTTCAAAGAAGGGACATTATTTTAGCATGGACATTTCACCGAACAAATGTCGGGCATGGTGAGTATAGTCGGAGCGGATGGTACCTGCCGGGCGGTCGGAGGAGAGTTGTGGAACGACAGCAGGGGAGAAGCGGTGTGGAGCCCGGGTGTACCGTTGGAGGTGACGGACTCGTCGAGTTCCCGTAGGGGTGGTGGAGCGGCAGCGAAGGCAAGAGAAAGAAACGGAAGGAGAGAAAATGAGAGGATGGAAGCGCGGGGTCGGGGAGTGGTTTTGGGTGGGCCAGGGTGTCGGAGTCCTACGTGGCTGCCGCCCCGACTCCTGCAAAGCCCCCCCCCGTTTGTCTCGGATTTTCGGGAAAAAATGCGTCCAGACCGCTCGGTGGACTGATATAGGCCCGTGTCGGATGTCAAAACACATCCGGAACATGCAGTCCGGACGGTTGCGGGCGGTTTGAGGATCCGCTTTGGAGATGCCCTTATAGTTTATACATGTATATGTACCCTATACGTTTCTTCTTTCTTTTTTTAGAAAACTACACTCTATAATATGAATGACTTTCACGTTAGAGTTTCTCTACGGCGAGAGCTAATTAGCGGTTTGTGGATGACAGGTATGGTTTCTTCCTTCGACGTTTTAGTCAAGCGGGGTGCTAGATCTGGAGTTCGACGGCGTGTTGGGGGTGCTGCCCCTACTAGATTATTTCAACGGCAATGGCTTCGTCTTTGGTGAGCCACCTTGGAGGTTCACAAAGCGCCGAGCTCGAGTGAGGGGGCGATCCGTCATATTTTCCTTTGGTGGTTGCTATGTTGGTTCCGGTGGCAGGTAGTGGGCGTTGATGTAAAGCTCAGAGGATTCTTCAGTCTTGATTGTAGTTTTGCTTCTAGGCTGGTGTTGGATTCTGGGTTCCAGCAAACCCTTGAGGTTCGAACACTGGGGTGCGCACGAAGATCTCTCTCTCCCAAGCTCGCTCTCGCAACGATCTCAAGGCCTAGCTCAACGAACCCAAAGAACAAGAGACACGAGGGTTTATACTCGTTCGGGCCATCGTTGTGGTGTAATACCCTACTCCAGTGTGGTGTGGTGGATTGCCTCGCGGGCCGAGGATGAACAAGTACAAAGGATGAACAACCTCTTGAGGAGAGGTGTTCTAGAGCTCAGTGAGTGCTACCTCTTGAGCACTGCGTTGGTTTTCCCTTGAAGAGGAAAGGGTGATGCAGCAAAGTAGCGTAAGTATTTCCCTCAGTTTTTGAGAACCAAGGTATCAATCCAGTAGGAGGCTACGCGCGAGTCCGTCGCACCTACACAAAATAAATAAATCCTCGCAACCAACACGATAAGGGGTTGTCAATCCCTTCACGGCCGATTGCGAGAGTGAGATCTGATAGATATGATAGGATAATATTTTTGGTATTTTTGTGATAAAGATGCAAAGTAAAGTAAACAAAATAAAAACGACACCAGAAATAGCTTGTTGTCGGGAGATTAATATGATGGAAAATAGACCCGTGGGCCATAGGTTTCACTAGTGGCTTCTCTCAAGAGCATAAGTATTTTACGGTGGATGAACAAATTACTATTGAGCAATTGACAAAATTGAGCATAGTTATGAGAATATCTAGGTATGATCATGTATATAGGCATCACGTCCGAGACAAGTAGACCGACTCCTGCCTGCATCTACTACTATTACTCCACCCATCGACCGCTATGCAGCATGCATCTAGAGTATTAAGTTCATAAGAAAAGAGTAACGCCTTAAGCAAGATGACATGATGTAGAGGGATAAATTCATGCAATATGATAAAAACCCCATCTTGTTATCCTCGATGGCAATAATATAATATGTGCCTTGCTGCCCCTACTGTCACTGGGAAAGGACACCGCACGATTGAACCCAAAGCTAAGCACTTCTCCCATTGCAAGAAAAATCAATCTAGTAGGCCAAACCAAACTGATAATTCGAAGAGACTTGCAAAGATAACCAATCATACATAAAAGAATTCAGAGAAGATTCAAATATTGTTCATAGATAATCTTGATCATAAACCCACAATTCATCGATCTCAACAAACACGCCGCAAAAGAAGATTACATCAAATAGATCTCCACGAGAGAGGGGGAGAACATTGTATTGAGATCCAAAAAGGGAGAAGAAGCCATCTAGCTAATAACTATGGACCCGAAGGTCTGAGGTAAACTACTCACACTTCATCGGAGGGGCTATGGTGTTGATGTAGAAGCCCTCCATGATGGATACCCCTCCGGTGGAGCTCCGGAACAGGCCGCAAGATGGGATCTCGTGGATACAGAAGGTTGCGGCGGTGGAATAAGGTTTTTGGCTCCGTATCTGATCGTTTGGGGGTACGTAGATATATATAGGAGGAAGGAGTACGTCAGTGGAGCAACAGGGGGCCCACGAGGGTGGAGGGCGTGCCTGGGGGGGTAGGCGCGCCCCCTACCTCGTGGCCTCCTCCTTTATTTCTTGACGTAGGGTCCAAGTCTCCTGGATCTTGTTCGTTCTGACAATCACATTCCCGAAGGTTTCATTCCGTTTGGACTCCGTTTGATATTTCTTTTCTGCGTAACTCTGAAATAGGCAAAAAACAACAATTCTGGGTCGGGCCTCCGGTTAATAGGTTAGTCCCAAAAATAATGTAAAAGTAAATAATAAAGCCCAATAATGTCAAAAACAGTAGATAATATAGCATGAAGCAATCAAAAATTATAGATACGTTGGAGACGTATCAAGCATCCCCAAGCTTAATTCCTGCTCGTCCTCGAGTAGGTAAATGATAAAAACAGAATTTTTGATGCGGAGTGCTACTTGGCATAATTTCAATGTAATTCTTCTTAATTGTGGTATGAATATTCAGATCCGAAAGATTCAAGACAAAAGTTCATATTGACACAAAAATAATAATACTTCAAGCATACTAACTAAGCAATTATGTCTTCTCAAAATAACATGGCCAAAGAAAGTTATCCCTACAAAATCATATAGTCTGGCTATGCTCTATCTTCACCACACAAAATATTTAAATCATGCACAACCCCGATGACAAGCCAAGCAATTGTTTCATACTTTTGACATTTTCAAAACTTTCTCAATCTTCACGCAATACATGAGCGTGAGCCATGGACATAGCACTATAATTGGAATAGAATGGTGGTTGTGGTGAAGACAAAAAGGAGAAGATAGTCTCACATCAACTAGGCGTATCAATGGGCTATGGAGATGCCCATCAATAGATATCAATGTGAGTGAGTAGGGATTGCCATGCAAAGGATGCACTAGAGCTACAAGTATATGAAAGCTCAACAAAAGAAACAAAGTGGGTGTGCATCCAACTCGCTTGCGCACGAAGACCTAGGGCATTTTGAGGAAGCCCATCATTGGAATATACAAGCCAATTTCTATAATGAAAAATTCCCACTAGTATATGAAAGTGACAAAATGAGAGACTCTCTATCATGAAGATCATGGTGCTACTTTGAAGCACAAGTGTGGTAAAAGGATAGTAACATTGTCCCTTCTCTCTTTTTCTCTCATTTTTTTATTTGGGCCTTTTCTCTTTTTTTATGGCCTCTTTTTTTTATTTAGTCCGGAGTCTCATCCCGGCTTGTGGGGGAATCATAGTCTCCATCATCCTTTCCTCACTTGGGACAATGCTCTAAAAATTGATGATCATCACACTTTTATTTTCTTACAACTCAACAATTACAACTCAATAGTTAGAATAAGATATGACTCTATGTGAATGCCTCCGGCGGTGTACCGAGATATGCAATGAATCAAGAGTGAAATGTATGAAAGAATTATGTACGGTGGCTTTGCCGCAAATACAATGTCAACTACATGATCATGAAAAGCAATATGACAATAATGAAGCGTGTCATAATGAACGGAACAGTGGAAAGTTGCATGGCAATATATCTTGGAATGGTATGGAAATGCCATGATAGATAGGTATGGTGGCTGTTTTGTGTAAGGTTTATGGTGGGTGTAAAATACCGGCGAAAAGTGCGCGGTATTAGAGAGGCTAGCAATGGTGGAAGGAAGAAGAGTGCGTATAATCCATGGACTCAATATTATTCATAAAGAACTCATATACTTATTGCAAAAATCTACAAGTTATCAAAGAAAAGTATTACGCGCATGCTCCTAGGGGGATAGATTGGTAGGAAAAGACCATCGCTCGTCCCCGACCGCCACTCATAAGGAAGACAATCAATAAATAAATTATGCTCCGACTTCATCACATAACGGTTCACCATACGTGCATGCTACGGGAATCACAAACTTTAACACAAGTATCTCTCAAATTCACAAATACTCAACTAGCATGACTCTAATATCACCATCTTCATATCTCAAAACAATTATCAAGCATCAAACTTTTCTCAGTATTCAACCCACTCATAAGAAAGTTTTTACTAATCTTGAATACCAAGCATATTAGAATTATTTAAGAAAATTACCATGTTATTTAAGACTCTCAAAATAATCTAAGTGAAGCATGAGAGATCAATATTTTCTATAAAACAAATCCACCACCGTGCTCTAAAAGATATAAGTGAAGCACTAGAGCAAAACTATATAACTCAAAAGATATAAGTGAAGCACATAGAGTATTCTAATAATTTCTGAATCATGTGTGACTCTCTCAAAAGGTGTGTACAGCAAGGATGATTGTGGTAAACTAAAAAGAAAAGACTCATATCATACAAGACACTCCAAGCAAAACACATATCATGTGGTGAATAAAAATATAGCTCCAAGTAAAGTTACCGATGAAAGTAGACGAAAGAGGGGATGCCTTCCGGGGCATCCCCAAGCTTTGGCTTTATGGTGTCCTTAGATTATCTTTGGGGTGCCATGGGCATCCCCAATCTTAGGCTCTTGCCACTCCTTGTTCCATAATCCATCAAATCTTACACCCAAAACTTGAAAACTTCACAACACAAAACTTAACAGAAAATCTCGTGAGCTCCGTTAGCGAAAGAAAACAAAAGACCAATTAAAGTACTGTAATGAAGTCATTCTTTATTTATATTGGTGTTAAACCTACTGTATTCCAACTTTTGTATGGTTTATAAACTATTTTACTAGCCATAGATTCATCAAAATAAGCAAACGACACACGAAAAACAGAATCTGTCAAAAACAGAACCGTCTGTAGTAATCTCTAACTAACGCAAACTTCTGAAACTCCAAAAAATCAGACAAAATATACGGACCTATAAAATTTGTTTATTGATCATCAGCAATTTGAATCAGTATTTTATCACGTTCTGGTGATTTTTAACAATTGTTTTCGTGAACAGAAAGTTTCTGGAAATTACAACAAGATCAAATAACTATCATCCAAGAAAATCCTATAGGTTTAACTTGGCACAAAAACTAATTAAAACATAAAAACACATCTAACCAGAGGCTAGAACAAATATTTATTCCTAAACAGAAGCAAAAAGCAAAAAAACTAAAAATAAAATTGGGTTGCCTCCCAACAAGCGCTATCGTTTAACGCCCCTAGCTAGGCATAAAAGCGATGATAGATCTAGGTATTGCCATCTTTGGTAGGCAATCCATAAGTGGCTCTCATAATAGATTCATATGGTAGTTTTATTTTCTTCCTAGGGAAGTGTTCCATTCCTTTCTTTAATGGAAATTGTAATCTAATATTCCCTTCCTTCATATCAATAATTGCACCAATCGTTCTAAGGAAAGGTCTACCAAGAATAATAGGACATGAAGGATTGCAATCTATGTCAAGAACGATAAAATCTACGGGCACATAGTTCCTATTTGTAACAATAAGAACATCATTAATTCTTCCCATAGGTTTCTTAATAGTGGAATCCGCAAGGTGCAAGTTTAGAGAGCAATCATCAAAATCACGGAAATCTAGCAAATCGCACAAAGTTTTGGGAATAGTGGAAACACTAGCACCCAAATCACATAAAGCATAGAACTCATGATCTTTAATATTAATTTTAATAGTAGGTTCCCACTCATCATAAAGTTTTCTAGGGATAGGAACTTCCAACTCAAGTTTTTCTTCATAGGATTGCATCAAAGCATCAACGATATGTTTAGTAAAGGCTTTATTTTGGCTATAAGCATGAGGAGAATTTAGCACGGATTGCAACAAGGAAATACAATCTATCAAAGAGAAATTATCATAATTAAATTCCTTGAAATCCAAAATAGTGGGTTTATTAACATCTAGGGTTTTGATCTCTTCAATCCCACTTTTAGCGTTAAGATCTAAAAACTCTGAATTTTTGGAACTCCTTCTAGGTAAAGGTGGATCATATTCAGTCTCATTATTATCAATATTCATATTGCAAAACAAAGATTTAATAGGGGACACATCAATAACTTTTAGATCTTCATCTTTATTTTCATACAAATTTGAAGAACATGCTTTTATAAAGCAATCTTTCTTAGCACGCATCCTAGCGATTCTTTCTTTGCACTCATCAATGGAAATTCTCATGGCTTTGAGAGATTCATTGATATCATGCTTAGGAGGAATAGATCTAAGTTTCAAAGAATCAACATCAAGAGAAATTCTATCAACGTTCCTAGCCAATTCATCAACTTTAAGCAATTTTTCTTGAAGCAAGGCATTGAAATTATTTTGCGAATTCATAAATTCCTTAACACTAGTTTCAAATTCAAAGGGCATCTTATTAAAATTTCCATAAGAATTGTTGTAGGAATTACCATAATTATTAGAGGAATTACTAGGATAAGGCCTAGGATTAAAGTTTCCTCTATACGCGTTGTTACCAAAAATATTCCTACCAACAAAATTCACATCCATAGATTCATTATTATTCTCAATCAAAGTAGACAAAGGCATATCATTAGGATCAGAAGAAACACTCGTAGTAGCAAATAATTTCATAAGTTCATCCATCTTTCCATGCAAAACATTAATTTCTTCTATCGGATGCACTTTTTTATTAGTAGATCTTTCGATGTGCCATTAAGAATAATTAACCATAATATTATCTAGGAGTTTAGTAGCTTCTCCTAAAGTGATTTCCATAAAAGTGCCTCCCGCGGCCGAATCTAAAAGATTTCTAGAAGCAAAATTCAATTCGGCATAATTTTTTTTGTATAATCATCCACAAGTTTAAACCATGCGTAGGGCAATTACGTATCATTAATTTCATCCTCTCCCAAGCTTGTGAAACATGTTCATGATCAAGTTGCTTAAAATTCATAATATCGTTTCTAAGAGAGATGATCTTAGCGGGAGGAAAATACTTAGAGATAAAAGCATCTTTGCACTTATTCCAAGAATCAATACTATTTTTAGGCAAAGACGAAAAACAAGCTTTAGCACGATCTCTAAGTAAAAAAGGAATTAGCTTCAATTTAACAATATCATTATCAACATTTTTCTTCTTTTGCATATCACACAAATCAACGAAGCTATTTAGATGAGTAGCGACATCTTCACTAAGAAGGCCGGCGAATTGATCTTTCATAACAAGATTCAACAAAGCAACATTAATTTCACAAGATTCAGTATCGGTAAGAGGAGCAATCGGAGTGCTAAGGAAATCATTATTGTTGGTATTGGTAAAAGTCACATAATTTGGTATTATCTTGGGCCATCGTGACAAACAAGCAATCCAACACACGAGCAAACAGAAAGCAAGCGAAAGAGAGGCAAACGGAAAGAGGGCGAATAAAACGACAAGGGTGAAGTGGGGGAGAGGACAACGAGAGGCAAATGGCAAATAATGTAATGTGGGATATAAGGGTTTGTGATGGGTACTTGATATGTTGACTTTTGTATAGACCTCCCCGGCAACGGTGCCAGAAATCCTTCTTGCTACCTCTTGAGCACTACGTTGGTTTTCCCTTGAAGAGGAAAGGGTGATGCAGCAAAGTAGCGTAAGTATTTCCCTCAGTTTTTGAGAACCAACGTATCAATCCAGTAGGAGGCTACGCGCGAGTCCCTCGCACCTACACAAAAAAAATAAATCCTCGCAACCAACGCGATAAGGGGTTGTCAATCCCTTCACGACCACTTGCGAGAGTGAGATCTGATAGATATGATAGGATAATTTTTTTGGTATTTTTATGATAAAGATGCAAGGTAAAGCAAACAAAATAAAAACGACAGCAGAAATAGCTTGTTGTCGGGAGATTAATATGATGGAAAATAGACCCGGGGGCCATAGGTTTCACTAGTGGCTTCTCTCAAGAGCATAAGTATTTTACGGTGGGTGAACAAATTACTGTTGAGCAATTGACAGAATTGAGCATAGTTATGAGAATATCTAGGTATGATCATGTATATAGCCATCACGTCTGAGACAAGTAGACCGACTCCTGCCTGCATCTACTACTATTACTCCACACATCGACCGCTATGTAGCATGCATCTAGAGTATTAAGTTCATAAGAACAGAGTAACGCCTGAAGCAAGATGACATGATGTAGAGGGATAAATTCATGCAATATGATAAAAACCCCATCTTGTTATCCTTGATGGCAACAATACAATACGTGCCTTGCTGCCCCTCAGAGAAGATTCAAATATTGTTCATAGATAATCTTGATCATAAACCCACAATTCATCGATCTCAACAAACACGCCGCAAAAGAAGATTACATCGAATAGATCTCCACGAGAGAGGGGGAGAACATTGTATTGAAATCCAAAAAGAGAGAAGAAGCCATCTAGATAATAACTATGGACCCGAAGGTCTGAGGTAAACTACTCACACTTTAGCAGAGAGGCTATGGTGTTGATGTAGAAGCCCTCCGTGATAGATGCCCCCTCCGGCGGATCTCCGGAACAGGCCCCAAGATGGATCTCGTGGGTATAGAAGGTTGCGGCAGTGGAATTAGGTTTTTGGCTCCGTATCTGATCGTTTGGGGGTAATTAGGTATATATAGGAGGAAGGAGTACGTCGGTGGAGCAAAAGGGGGCCCACGAGGGTGGAGGGCGCGCGTAGGGGGGGGGGGGGGTTAGGCGCGCCCCCTACCTCATGGCCTCCTCCTTTATTCCTTGACGTAGGGTTAAAGTCTCCTGGATCTTGTTCGTTCTGAAAATCACGTTCCCGAAGGTTTCATTCCGTTTGGACTCCGTTTGATATTCCTTTTCTGCGAAACTCTGAAATAGGCAAAAAACAACAATTTTGGGCTGGGCCTCTGGTTAATAGGATAGTCCCAAAAATAATATAAAAATGAATAATAAAGCCCAATAATGTCCAAAACAATAGATAATATAGCATGGAGCAATCAAAAATTATAGATACGTTGGAGACGTATCAGTGAGCTGGTGAGTTGGCCTTGTTGGAATGAGTCCAAGCCAAGATGAGGTTGCCTCCCCATGGTGGTGGCTAGTCCTATTTATAGAGGCCCGGTCCTCTTCCCAAATATTAGGCGGGAAGGGATCCCACAACAGCCAAGTTTGAAGGGAGACAACTAGTACAAGTTATCCTGACAAAAGGTGGTCTTCGCCTGCCAAAGGCTCTGGTGGTGACGCCGTCGTGGGATCCACGATGACCTCTGTCCTGCTAGTCTTGGTCTTGTTGCACCGATATGGAAACGTGTGCCAGATGCCTCGGGACTCCTCGCCTGCGCTTGCCCCTTTAGCACCAAAGAGGCAACTGGTACACTGCGCCCGCTGGCGCCCGCTTGGCCTTGGTCGTCATGGCTCACATCACGTGCACCTCGCGAGGTGCCCCTTGCATAGATATCTCCGCTTCTCGGGAGCCAGCCTTGTGAGGTTGCCCCTGAAGAGGTCTTGGTGTCGTCCGCCTCGCGAGGCTTGTCCCCTCACGAGGGTCTTGAGTGGTTGCTGATGAAGATGGGCCATACTAGGCCGTTGGCTGAGCCACGCCCTGGGCCGCAGGCAGGCAAGTCTGGGTACCCCCGTTCCCAGGACGCCGACAATAGCCCCCGTGTTGGGGAACGTAGTAATTTCAAAAAAATTCCTACGCACACACAGGATCATGGTGATGCATAGCAACGAGAGGGAAGAGTGTGTCCACGTACCCTCGTAGACTGAAAGCGGAAGCGTTAGCACAACACGGTTGATGTAGTCTTACGTCTTCACGATCTGACCGATCCGAGTACCGAACGTACGGCACCTCCGAGTTCAGCACACGTTCAGCTTGATGACGTCCCTCGAATTCCGATCTAGCCGAGCTTTGAGGGAGAGTTCCGTCAGCACGACGGCATGGTGACGGTGATGATGATGCTACCGACGCAGGGCTTCGCCTAAGCACCGCTACGATATTATCAAGGTGGAATATGGTGGAGGGGGGCACCGCACATGGCTAAGAGATCAAGAGATCAATTGTTGTGTCTAGAGGTGCCCCCTGCCCTCGTATATAAAGGAGCAAGGGGGAGAGGTGGCCGGCTAGGGAGGGCGCGCCAAGGGGGGAGTAGGACTCCTCCTTTCCTAGTAGGAGTAGGAGAAGGGGGGAAGGAAGAGGTGGAGAGAAGGAAGGAGAGGGGGCTGCCGCCCCTTCCCTTGTCCAATTCGGACTGGGGCAAGGGTGGCCGCGCGCCACCTCCTGGCTTCCCTCTCTTTTCTCCACTAAGGCCCAATAGGCCCATTACTTCCCCGGGGGGGGGGGGGGTTCCGGTAACCCCCATTACTCCAGTAAAATCCTGATTTCACCCGGAACACTTCCAGTATCCAAATATAGGCTTCCAATATATCAATCTTTATGTCTCGACCATTTGGAGACTCCTCGTCATGTCCGTGATCATATCTGGGACTCCGAACTACCTTCGGTACATCAAAACACAAAACTCATAATACTGATCGTCATCTAACTTTAAGCGTTCGGACCCTACGGGTTCGAGAACTATGTAGACATGACCGAGACACGTCTCTGGTCAATAATCAATAGCAGAACTTGGATGCTCATATTGGTTCCTACATATTCTATGAAGATCTTTATCGGTCAAACCGCATAACAACATATGTTGTTTCCTTTGTCATCGGTATGTTACTTGCCCGAGATTCGATCGTCGGTATCTCAATACCTAGTTCAATCTCGTTACCGGCAAGTCTCTTTACTCGTTCCGTAATACATCATCTCGCAACTAACTCATTAGTCACAATGCTTGAAAGGCTTATAGTGATGTGCATTACCGAGAGGGCCCAGAGATACCTCTCCGACAATCGGAGTGACAAATCCTAATATCGATCTATGGCAACTCAACAAGTATCGTCGGAGACACCTGTAGAGCACCTTTATGATCACCCTGTGAAGTTTGGTAGCACACAAAATATTCCTCCGGTATTCGGGAGTTGCATAATCTCATAGTCATAGGAACATGTATAAGTCGTGAAGAAAGCAATAACAACATACTAAACGATCAAGTGCTAAGCTAACGGAATGGGTCAAGTCAATCACATAATTCTCCTAATGATGTGATCCCATTAATCAAATGACAACTCATGTCCATGGCTAGGAAACTTAACCATCTTTGATTAACGAGCTAGTAAAGTAGAGGCATACTAGTGACACTATATTTGTCTATGTATTCACACATGCATTATGTTTCCGGTTAATACAATTCTAGCATGAATAATAAACATTTATCATGATATGAGGAAATAAATAATAACTTTATTATTGCCTCTAGGGCATATTTCCTTCACCCGGGCCCAAGGCGCGCTCGAACTTGGCTTCGGGGCGAAGCCAAGGGGCAACTGCAGAGCGCCGCGGGCCCCAATAGCCTGCGGCCTTTATTGACGCGTGGCGCTTGACAGGACATGGGCGTCTCCACTTCCCCACGCCGCCTCGGCAACTGTCCTTGACTGAGAAAAGGCTGGTGCGCGCCGTGGTGCCTTCATTGCCTCCCTTCGTCTTGCTCCAGATCCCCTTTCTTGCTCCTTGCTCCCAAAAACTCTAGATCCGCGCCAATTCCCCTTCGAGCCTGCAATCGATGGCGTCCGGCAAGGCAAAGGCCGCTCTTCCACCCGCTGGTACGAGCCGGCTCTGAGCGCGCCCGGCGTTTCGGAGAAGAACTTCGCCGACATGCTCCTGATGACGGTGGAGGGCAGCAATGAGAAGGGAAACACCGCTCTCCGGGCCGCATCCGCTTTGCCGGAGGCCTCATGGAGCACCTTCTATCCCTTCTTTATGAGTAGTGTCGTTGTAGGGTTGGTTCCCCCCTTCTCTGATTTCTTCTACGTCGTTCTTAGCCACTATAAGCTGCATGCCCTTCATCTCCATCCCAACTCCGTCCTCCTCCTGTCGATCTTCGCCTTCTATTGCGAGCATTCGTGGGGGTGATGCCGTCCGTGGCACTGCTTTGCCACTTCTTCTACCTCCGGAACAAGGACGACCATTGCTCGGGGTGTGCCAACTTTGTCGCGGCCACTGGGACCAACGCGATCTCGAAGGCCGGGAAGAAGGCCGAGAGCTTCAGGAGCAAGTGGGTCCTTATGGACGCCAAGTGCTCCCACCCTCGGTTGGTGCTGCCGACGGAGATGCCTATGCCTCACGACGTGTGGTTCCGCGCGAGGCTCACTGACCCCCGAGCGGAGCAGGTGCTGGAGAAGATGACCGCCGACATGAAACCTGACGACCCGAAGGCGGCGAAGCTGATATGGGCCATGATCGTCAAGGAATTCCTGGCGCAGCGCGTAGATCCACTCCAGGCGCGCTCGTGTCCCTTGTGGAAGCTTGGGGACGAGGAGGACGACCTCCGTCTGCGCTGGGATGCCTTGTCGAACGAGGAGCTGGGAGCGGGTATCCGCCTGACACCCACGTTCCCTTGTACCGTCGCCCAGATGGGGCGAAGGTTGCTGTCACCATGCCCGCCTTCGACGGGCGCGGGCTCATGCCACCGGCGCCTTCCGAGGCCCCGGTGGTGACGGCTCCGGTGATGGTATCCTCCGATGACTCCGACGAGGAGGTGGATCCAGACTCGGAGGCGACCCAGGAGGGGGCAGGGGATACCCCCTCCATGCAAGGCCGACCTCCTCCATGCCTTGCCCGACGATGACGATGCTGACGACCACCTGGTGAGGGAGGCCTTGCTCCCTGTAGGGGTCACCACGAGGTCGAGGGTCACCCCCTCGAAGAAGCCGCCGGCTGGGGTCCCGACGAAGAGCAGGTCGGCGCTGATCTCCCGGAGCGACGCTCCTGCTCTGACGCCGCCTGGTGCTGCCGCCGAGTCGGCTGCCGCGCCCTCATCTGCTCCTGGAACTCGCGCACCAGCGCCCCAGGATGCGAGGCCCCCGGGCTCCGTGCTTCTGAAGAGGCGTGGAACTACGCCGCCGTGGACCAATAAGCACCTTTCCCTGACTTTGGTCTTGCTCCTGCTTCTGTCGCTGCTTCCTGATGTTCTCCTCGTGCACTGTCAGGCCAACATCGGCGGTGAAGAAGAAGAAAGAGGGAACATCTACGCCTTCTGCGACCTAGCAGCCTACCATGGCCACGCCACCTCTGGCACAGAAGGGTGGCGACGGCGCCGATGCTTCTCTAGCCCGGTCTTCCTCGCGAGGCCCGGTGGACCGGTCTCAGGAGAAGGCAACCTCCACCGCCAAGTCAGCTCCGGGGGCGCCTACCCCCAGCTCGCCCGTTGATGTTTCAATGGTTCAGGAGCCCCCAGCTTCTTCTTCTGCCACCGCTAGCGCGCAGGCGCGATGGTCACGCTGCCTCCTCCTCCTCCCATCTTGCCGCTAGCTCGTGATCCTTCTGCTTCGCCCGATGCTCTAGAGAAGGCTCTTTCTGCGCTGACCCAACTACAGGATGATCTTCAAGGCACTGACCGTCGCCTGGTGGCGAGGCACCTGGAGCTGATCTTGGGTTGGCTGCACTCCGACGCGTCTGTCAGGACGGCGTTGGGCCAGGCCATGGCAGCTTTTGAGGAGGACAAGCGGGCCATCGACCAAGCCGTGGCCGCCCGCGAGGCGGCGCTGAAGGACGCCGAGGCCGCCAAGGAGCGCTGCCGGTCGGTGGAGGCTGAGCTGGAGACCATGTGCAATGAGCGCGCGGCCAAGGCTCGGGATTGCAAGGCGGAGGAGGAGAAGATGAAGGCCCGGGAAGACGCGGTCAATGGTCGTGACGCCGAGCTAGAGCAGTCAGCGAGGGCGAGGCCGCGGAACGGAGTCGCCTGGAGGAGCTGGAGAAGAAGGTGGAGGCGGAGAAGGCCCAACTCGAAGCCATGGCGAAGGTTCTTGCCGAGGATTGCGCGGCCTTCAAGTCTATTGAGGAGAGGTCCCGTGCGGCACTGCGGGGGCTCTATGAGAAGGGCTTGGAGCAGCCGCTAGCGACCGATGATGAAGGCCCCACCCAGCTGCTCCCTCATCTTGTCGCGGTGCTCGAGGATGCCCCATGGTGGAGAGGGAAGCCCGCGCGCTCTCCTCATCCGCCCTGACGCGCGTCTTCAGCCACCTCCATCTTCATGATCCTGATGCTGACCTTGGCGAGCTGCTCGAGCCCGTAGAGGAAGGGCGCTACGCAGCCGCTGCCGAAGCCGTGAAGGGCCCGGTTGAGGCCCTTTTGAAGAAGTTCCTTGCCATCGACCCTGCACCTCCAACCGGTGGTGCCGCCGATCCCGCGGCCAAGGCCGACGGCGCTGCCGATGGAAAGACGCTCCCTGACGACGGCGCCCAAGGCTAAAGAAAAGGCATGCTGGTGCACAATGGCACTCCTTCCCGTTTTACTTTCCTGCGAACTTTCCTGCAACATACGGCGTGCCTCCTGGAGGCGTTAAAACTTCTTGTGGGTGCTTAAGGAAGAGTATGTTTTGTAATGTTTTATTGAGATTCCGCAATTTCGTTCCCATTTTCTTGATGTTCTATGTCGGCAGGGCCCGACCCCGCGCATACCTCAGCCGCCGTTGGGCCATCCGGATCGCCAGGACGGGACCAAGGGGTGAGGGGCTACGTGGTCAGTTAGGCTCCTGAGTCGCGATGCTCAGGAGTCCCACTTGACTCGCAAACGGCCCGCGGGAAGGAGATGCAGAGGTAGGCCTTAGTGTTCTATGTCGGCAGGGCCCGACCCCGCACATACCTCAGCCGCCATTGGGCTGTCCGGATCACCAGGACGGAACCAAGGGGTGAGGGGCTACATGGCCAGTTAGGCTCCTGAGTCGCGATGCTCAGGAGTCCCCCTTGACGCTCAAACAGACCTTCATACCTGTCCTCACCGAGGTTCCGCTCGGGAGGGGCCCGTGTTGACCAGGTCCGAGGGACCTGGCAGGGCGGCATACGCTAGGGGTGACCTGAGCGTAGCCCACGTGTCCAGCCCCCTCACGCAACTCTCTCGAGGGGAAAACGCTGCGGTGGGGCTGGATACTGAGGCGGGTGGCTCCCTGAGGTTGATGCGGCCGTGGGGCCGCCCTCAGTTGTTTATCACCAGCGCGGAGCATAGCTCCTCCGCACTTGCACGTGCATAGCCTCTCCTCGACCGTGTCGACTGCCAGCATGGAGCATGGTGCTTCCACTGGTGCGTGGGCGAGGGCTCCCTCTGAGTGGAGCTCCCGGGGCATGTACAACCCCGCCCTAACATGTGGCTTGCACGGCAGGGCTAGACGAGGTGTGTCTGGGTACTCATGAGCCAGCGCGGGACTCACGAGGCCCTACCTCAAGGCGGGTTGCGCCTGGTCTTGATTCTTGATAGCTGTTGTGATCCTGTGAGATGGTTAGGCAATCTGCGCCAGATGAATCTCCTGAGGTGATTACATGAGGAGGCCAGACACCAACGACCCTAGGAGGTGACGTGAACGGGGCCGACCCGCCAGACAGACCTCAGTCGTTGGGTTTATCAATGCTATAGGGACGGACCCGAGCACAGACGCTGTGCCTAGCTTCCTCATGCAAAGAATCCTAAAGAAAGACAACCGGCGCGCGGCTTCCACGGTGGTGAGGGTGGTTGTGGGTGGGCTTGCAACGTTCATGGTATCGAAGTACCGGACACGCAGGTGATAACCATGAAAGGACTCAAGCAATGGGGCAGGTTAGCTCAGATAGATGCAAGAACGATACATGCCACTGGGACGGACCCGAGCGGCCTGGGTATGATGCAGCCCGAGGGGCGCTCCCAACAGAGTAAGCTAAAGATGCAAAAGGATACACGTCGCAGGGACAAGCCCATGTGACTTGGGGATAATCCTGCCCGAAGGGCACCCCCGACAGAATGAACTAGAAAGAGTCACCTGATACCGAAGCTGGAGTGGTGTCGGAGTAGCCGAAGATGCGTGCCGAAGAAGTTTCTCCTCATGAGCCGCCAGGGTCCTGAGCCTCAGGAGGCTCCGTAGGCATGGGTGGCTCCTGAAGAACTATCACTATCTCCGCCAAGACAACGTGATGCCTGACCTCCTGAGCCGCCAGAATGCTCCGCGAGCGGCGCTAGAAGGTGACACCCGCGTTTGGTAGGCCAAATGGCATGCAAACATAGCTGTGAGGTGGACCCTCACACCGTCCAATGCGCGAAGGCCAAAAACGTCCCTGAGATGCGGCCCTATTGAGCCTTGGAATGTCGACGCAGACACGCAATCCGCCATCCTTGCCAGGATGGGGAGCTGCGCCGGGTGGTTGGCGACGGTCGCCGCGTATGGTCCTTGCCTCTTGAAGCTCCTGGATCGCCTTGGTGATGAACTCCTGAGCACTAGGCGCTCCATGCCTTGTGCCCTCTTGAGGGAAACGTGCGGTGAAGCATGCCTCCACATGGTGCCCGAGCGCCTCCCTCGTTACGTTGGCTAGGTCAGAGGCCCTCCAGAAGAGAGCCCCCGAGCCCAGCCTGAGGAGGGCACCAGGCACGCCTTCCTATGCGAGGGAGGGAGGCGCCCCGTCCGCGGGTACAGATCCCGAGGTGTTGCCGCTGGAAATGCCGCTCTCCTGAGGCCCTAGGTGGAGTAGCTGCTTCTTCTTAGGGATGGCCTCAGGAGGGTACAGGGTGCCTTCGTTGTCGGGGTCTTCGGCCGCTTGATACGTCTCCATCGTACTTGCATGATTTGAATGGAACTAACCCGGACTGACGCTGTTTTCAGTAGAATTGCCATGGTGTTATTTTTGTGTAGAAATAAAAGTTCTCAGAATGACCTAAAACATCATGGAGAATATTTTTGGAAAAAATAAAAAATACTGGTGAAAGAATCAAGGCCAGGGGGCCCACACCCTGTCCACGAGGGTGGGAGCGTGCCTACCCCCCTGGGCGCGCCCCCCGGCCTCGTGGGCCCCCTGGAGCTCCACCGACCTCAACACCAACTCTATATATTCACGTTCGGGGAGAAAAAAATGAAAGAGAAGGATTCATCGTGTTTTACAATACAGAGCCACCGCCAAGCCCTAAACTCTCTCGGGAGGGCTGATCTGGAGTCCGTTCGGGGCTCCGGAGAGGGGAATCCATCGCCATCATCATCATCAACCTTCCTCCATCACCAATTTCATGATGCTCACCGCCGTGCGTGAGTAATTCCATCGTAGGCTTGCTGGACGGTGATGGGTTGGAGGAGATTTATCATGTAATCGAGTTAGTTTTGTTAGGGTTTGATCCCTAGTATCCACTATGTTCTGAGATTGATGTTGCTACGACTTTGCTATGCATAATGCTTGTCACTAGGGCCCAACTGCCATGATTTCAGATCTGAACCTATTATGTTTTCATGAATATATGTGAGTTCTTGATCCTATCTTGCAAGTATATAGTCACCTATTATGTGTTATGATCCGTTAACCCCGAAGTGACAATAATCGGGATACTTACCGGTGATGACCGTAGTTTGAGGAGTTCATGTATTCACCAAGTGTTAATGCTTTGGTCCGGTACTCTATTAAAAGGAGGCCTTAATATCCCTTAGTTTCTAATAGGACCCCGCTGCCACGGGAGGGTAGGACAAAAGATGTCATGCAAGTTCTTTTCCATAAGTATGTATGACTATATTCGGAATACATGCCTACAATACATTGATGAACTGGAGCTAGTTCTGTGTCACCCTATGTTATAACTGTTGCATGAAGAATCGCATCCGGCATAATTATCCATCACTGATCCAATGCCTACGAGCTTTTCACATATTGTTCTCCGCTTAGTTACTTTACCGTTGCCACTATTATAAGTACTACAAAGCTGCTACTGTTACTTTTGCCACCGTTACCGTTACTTCCATACTACTTTGCTACTAAATACTTTGCTGCAGATATTAAGTTATCCAGGTGTGGTTGAATTGACAACTCAACTGCTAATACTTGAGAATATTCTTTCGCTCCCCTTGTGTCGAATCAATAAATTTGGGTTGAATACTCTACCCTCGAAAACTGTTGCGATCCCCTATACTTGTGGGTTATCAAGACTATTTTCTGGCATTGTTGCCGGGGAGCATAGCTCTATTCTTTGAGTCACTTGGGATTTATATCTGCTGATCACTATGAGGAACTTGAAAGACGAGAAAACCAAGATTTATCCCTCAACTACGAGGGGAGGTAAGGAACTACCATATAGCTCTACACTTGATTCTCCTTAGGTTTTGAGTAAACTTGCGACACCTAAACCTGCTTCTGCTATTAATTTTGATATGTCGCATGTTATTGATGATGCCACTTCTGCTATGCATGATACTTATGATGAAACTACTTCTATGCTTGATAATACTGTGCCACTAGGTGATTTTCTTGATGAACAACTTGCTAGGGCTAGAGAGAATGAAATTATTGAAACTGATAATATTGATGAAAGTGATGATGAAGATTCTCCCCCTCGATATGAATTGCCTGTTGTGCCTGAGGGTTATGTTATGGATGAAGAAACTGCTAGAGACTTTCTTGCTTGCAACGATAGTAATGATCTTATGAAATTATTAGCTAAGCTTAAAGAAAAATCTTTGAATGCTAGAATGAAATATGACCCTGCTTTTTCTACTTCACCTATCTGTGTTACTGATAAGGATTATGATCTCTCTGTTGATACTGAGATAGTTACTTTGGTTGAATCTGATCCTTTCTATGGCTATGAATCTGAAACTGTTTTGGCTCATCTTACTAAATTAAATGATATAGCCATCCTGTTCACTAATGATGAGAAAACTCGTTACTATTATATCCTTAAATTATTTTTGTTCTCATTAAAGGGTGATGCTAAAACATGGTTTAATTCTGTTGATCCTGGTTGTGTGCGTAGTCCCCAGGATATGATTTATTACTTCTCTGCTAAATATTGCCCCGCTCATAAGAAACAAGCTGCTTTAAGGGAAATATATAATTTTGTGCAAATTGAAGAAGAGAGTCTCCCACAAGCTTGGGGGAGGCTTCTCCAATTACTTAATGCTTTGCCTGATCATCCTCTCAAGAAAAATGAAATACTTGATATCTTTTATAATGGACTAACCGATGCTTCCAGAGACCACCTGGATAGTTGTGCTGGTTGTGTTTTCAGGGAAAGAACTGCTGATCAAGCTGAATTGCTATTGAATAATATGTTAACTAATGAAAATAATTGGACACCTCCTGAACCAACTCCTAAGCCAACTCCGAAGAAAAGGGGTATTCTATTTCTCAGTCCTGAAGATATGCAAGAGGCAAAGAAATCTATGAAAGAAAAAGGTATTAAAGCTGAAGATGTTAAGAATTTACCTCCTGTTGAAGAAATACATGGTCTTAATTTACCGTCTATTGAAGAAACACATTGTCCTGATAACCCGACACAGGTAGTAAAGGTAAATTCTCTCTATAGATTTGATGAAGGTGATATCCCTCGTTATAAGTCTGCTAGCCAATGCTTAGATGAGTTTGATAATTTTATTGTTAAACAAGAAAACTTCAATGCTTATGTTGGTAGACAATTGAAACGCAATGCTTATATGATTGAATACTTGAGTGATTATATGTCTAGAGTTAAGGGTGAACTTAAACTTATTAGTAAACATGCTTCTATGGTTACCACTCAAGTAGAACAAGTGCTTAAAGCTCAAAATGATTTGCTCAATGGATTAAACAATAAGAAGAACTGTTAGAGTTATGACTAGAGGGGGTAAAATGACTCAGGAACCCTTGTATCCTGAGGGCCAACCTAAGAGAATTGAGAAAGATTCTCAGAGAACAAATGTTGATGCACCTAGTCCTTCTAAGAGGAAGACAAATAAAAATGATAGGACTTTGCATGCTTCTAGTGAACCTGTTGTTGACACACCTGAGAATCCCAATGATATTTCTATTTCTGATGCTGAAACACAATCTGGTAATGAACATGAACCTAGTGATAATGTTAATGATGATGTTCATGATGATGCTCAACCTAGCAATAACAATGATGTAGAAACTGAACCTGCTGTTGATCTTGATAACCCACAATCAAAGAATCAACATTATGATAAGAGAGACTTTGTTACTAGGAAGCAAGGTAAGAAAGAGAACTATGGGTTCAGAAACCCATGCCTTTTCCTCCTAAACCATCCAAGAAAAAGGATGATAAGGATTTTGAGCGCTTTGCTGAAATGATTAGACCTATCTTTTTGCGTATGTGCTTTACTGATATGCTTAAAATGAATCCTTATGCTAAGTACATGAAATATATTGTTACTGTTGGCGTTTTGGGAATGGGGGTCCCCAGACTTGCCTGCCTGCGGCCCACAGTGTGGCTAAGCAGCAGGCTGTACGGCCCTTCTTCGTCAACAAGGCACCCAAGACCCTCGCGAGGGTCCAAGCCTCGCGAGGCGGACGATGCAAGACCTCCTCTGGAGCGGCCTAGCCAGGAAAGCTCACGAGGAGTGGAGATATCAAGGCAAGACAAACCTCACGAGGCTCTCGTGACGTGAGCCATGACGAACGGTACCAGGCGGGTTCTAGTGCGCACAGCGTCCCTATGTCCTCTTTGGTGCTAAGGAGGCCAGCGCAGGCGAAGAGTACCGAGGCATCAGGCAAATGTTGCCATATTGGTGCAACGAGACCAAGACCAGGAGGACGGCAAGGCGGAGGTCATCGTGGATCCCAAGACGGTGTCACCCCAGAGCTTTTCGCAGGCAAATACCGCTTTTTTGAGGATAGCTTGTACTAGCTGTCCCCCTTCAAATTCGCCCGCTGTTGTTGGCCCCCTTCCCGCTCGATATTTGGGAAGAGGACCAGGGCCTATATAAGTAGAGCTAGCCACCACAGTAGGGGCATCGAATCCTCACGCCACAAGTTCATACACACAAGAACACCTCAACCTCAGGAGGCTGTTCTTCCCTTGTACTGTTCATCATCAGCCCAAGAGGCAATCCACCACCACCACACTGGAGTAGGGTATTACACCACAACGGTGGCCCGAACCAGTATAAACCACGTGTCTCCCTGTGTTGCAAGTTCGCCGAGTTCATCCGCGAGATCTTAGCGAGCTAGAGTGTAGATCGGTAGGAGGGAGAGACTTCGCGCGCACCCCAGTGTTCGAACCTTAAGGTTTTGCCGGAACCCCACATCCGACAATTACTAATAAGAGAAAGATACCGGAAGCTAAAATATCCACCATGCTTGCTAATTATACTTTTAAGGGTGGAATACCCAAGAAACTAGGAGATCCAGGAGTACCAACTATACCATGCTCCATTAAAAGAAACTATGTTAGAACTGCTTTATGTGATCTTGGAGCTGGTGTTAGTGTTATGTCTCTCTCTTTATATCGCAGAATTGATTTGAATAAGTTGACACCTACTGAAATATCTTTGCATATGGCCGATAAATCAACTGCTATACCTGTCGGTATTTGTGAGGATGTGCCTGTTGTGGTTGCAAACGTTACTATTTTAACGGACTTTGTTATTCTTGATATTCTAGAGGACGATAGTATGTTGATTATCCTTAGTAGACCCTTTTTGAATACTGCAGGGGCTCTTTTATTGATTGCAACAAAGGCAATGTCACTTTTCATGTTAATGGTAATGAGCATACGGTACACTTTCCGAGGAAACAACCTCAAGTCCACAGTATAAGTTCTATTGGGAAAATTCCATCGATTATTATTGGAGGTTTTGAATTTCCTCTTCCTACTGTCAAAAAGAAATATGATATTCTTATTGTTGGGGACGTGCATATCCCCGTTGAGGTAACCTAGTGCTATTCGAAAATTCTCCGGTTTCATGCGATTCGGAATGAGTTTGTTAACAAGACTTGATCAACCTTGTTAGTGGATTCCTTTGGATGAGCATGAGATGGATGAAGTTAGAAAGCACAACTTTCTGTACCCTCCTTTCACTTTCTGTTATTTAGGTTAAATAACGCAAAAATAGTATTTTCTGTCAGTTTTCTGAATTATCCGTGCAATAGAAATACCCCGAAAATAAAAGTTCTCCAAATGCCCTGAAATTGAAATATGATTTTTTCTGGAATATTTGAGAATATCTGGCAGTGAGAACACATCAGGGGGAGCAAGCACCTGGCCAAGAGGGTCCAGGGCGCGCCCACACCCACCCTATGGGTGTGGGCGCGCCCCCATGCCTCATGGGCCCCACGTGCCCCCCCTCCACTTATTCCAGCACCCACACACTCCTTCTTCCACCCAAAAAAATCACTAACCAGCTCAAGCACGAGTTCTAGCTCATCTTGTTGTCATTTTTGATCTCCTTGCTCAAAGCTCCATTCACAAAACTGCTTTGGGGGTTTGTTCTTTGTTATGTGACTCCTCCAATGGTCCTATTAGTTTTTGTTCTAGTGTTTTATTCATTGCGAATTTTTGCTGCCTAGGTGAACCTGTTCTTGAGCTTGCATGTCAAATTTATATGGCCCCAAGTAGTTCTAATGCATGATATAGTCTCTAGGCACTTGTGGGAGTAGTTGCTATCAATTTTGTTGAGTTTGGTTCACTTTTATTTGAAGTTACTAAAAATTTCAAAAACTTTTCAGAGGGTGAAATATGTTTAGGAAAATGTACCAAGGTGGTTCTTCAAGGAAGCAAGGACCCAGGCCCGCAATACGTGAGCCGGATCGTGAACTACCAAGAGAAGCTCAAGTGCGGCCTTGTGAATGGCCGTCAGAAGATTTCATGGTCATGTTGGAAATATGCCCTAGAGGCAATAATAAAAGCATTATTATTATATTTCCTTATTCATGATAATTGTCTTTATTCGTGCTATAATTGTGTTATCCGGAAATCGTAATACATGTGTGAATAACAGACAACAATATGTCCCTAGTGAGCCTCTAGTTGACTAGCTCGTTGATCGACAGATAGTCATGGTTTCCTGACTATGGACATTGGATGCCATCGATAACGGGATCACATCATTAGGAGAATGATGTGATGGACAAGACCCAATCCTAAACATAGCATAAGATCGCATAGTTCGTTTGCTAGAGTTTTCCAATGTCAAGTGTCCTTTCCTTAGACCATGAGATCGTGTAACTCCCGGATACCGTAGGAGTGCTTTGGGTGTGCCAAACGTCACAACGTAACTGGGTGACTATAAAGGTATGCTACGGGTATCTCTGAAAGTGTCTGTTGGGTTGACATGGATCGAGACTGGGATTTGTCACTCCGCTTGACGAAGAGGTATCACTGGGCCCTCTCGGTAATGCATCATCACAATGAGCTCAAGGTGATAAAAGTGTTTGATCACAAGGATCATGCATTACGGAACGAGAAAAGTGACTTGCCGGTAACGAGATTGAACGAGGTATTGGTATACCGACGATCGAATCTCGGGCAAGTAAAATACCGATTGACAAAGGGAATCGTATATGGGATTAATTGAATCCTCGACATCGTGGTTCATCCGATGAGATCATCGTGGAGTATGTGGGAGCCAACATGGGTATCCAGATCCCGCTGTTGGTTATTGCCCGAGAGCCGTCTCGGTCATGTCTGCATGTCTCCCGAACCCGTAGGGTCTACACACTTAAGGTTCGGTGACGCTAGGGTTGTGAAGATATGTATGTGCAGTAACCCGAATGTTGTTCGGAGTCCCGGATGAGATCCTGGACGTCACGAGGAGTTCCGGAATGGTCCGGAGGTAAAGAATTATATATAGGAAGTGCTATTTTGGCCATCGGGACAAGTTTCGGTGTTATCGGTATTGTACCGGGACCACCGCAGGGGTCCCGGGGTCCACCAGGTGGGGCCACCTGCCTTGGTGGGCCACATGGGCCTTAGGGGGTGCGCCTTGGCCTGCTTGGGCCAAGGGGAACCAGCCCCAAGGGCCCATGCTCCAAGAGAGAAAAAAAGGGGGAGAGTCCTACAAGGGGAAGGCACCTCCGAGGTGCCTTGGGGAGGATGGACTCCTCCCCACCCTTGGCCGCACCCTTCCTTGGAGGAAGGGGCAAGGGCTGCGCCTCCCCCTCTCCCTTGGCCCTATATATAGTGGGGAAAAAGGAGGAGCAACCTAACCCTATTGCCCTGGCTCCTCCCTCCTCCCTGCAACACCTCCTCCTCCTCCCGTAGTTGCTTAGCGAAGCCCTGCCGGAGTTCTGCTGCATCCACCACCACACCGTCGTGCTGGATCTTCCTCAACCTCTCCTTCCCCCTTGCTGGATCAAGAAGGAGGAGACGTCTCCCGTCCCGTACGTGTGTTGAACGCGGAGGTGCCGTCCGTTCGGTACTAGATCATCGGTGAATTGGATCACGGCGAGTACGACTACCTCATCCACGTTCACTCGAACGCTTCCGTTGCGATCTACAAAGTGGTATGTAGATGCTATCTAATCTGAATACTCGTTGCTAGATGAACTCATAGATGGATCTTGGTGAAACCGTAGGAAAAATTTTAATTTTCTGCAACGTTCCCCAACAGTGGCATCATGAGCTAGGTCTATGCGTAGTTCTTCTTGCGCGAGTAGAACACAATTTGTTGTGGGCGTAGATGTTGTCAACTCTTCTTGCCGCTACTAGTCTTATCTTGCTTCAGCGGTATTGTGGGATGAAGCGGCCCGGACCAACCTTACACGTACACTTACGTGAGACCGGTTCCACCGACTAACATGCACTAGTTGCATAAGGTGGCTGGCGGGTGTCTGTCTCTCCTACTTTAGTTGGAGCGGATTCGATGAAAAGGGTCCTTATGAAGGGTAAATAGAAGTTGACAAATCACGTTGTGGTTTTAACGTAGGTAAGAAAACGTTCTTGCTAGAACCCTAATTCAGCCACGTAAAACATGCAACAACAATTAGAGGACGTCTAACTTGTTTTTGCAGCAAGTGCTTTGTGATATGATATGGCCAAAGTTGTGATGTATGATGAATGATCTATATGTGATGTATGAGATATTCATGCTATTGTAATAGGAATCACGACTTGCATGTCGATGAGTATGACAACCGGCAGGAGCTATAGGAGTTGTCTTTATTTTTGTATGACCTGCGTGTCATTGAGAATCGCCATGTAAATTACTTTACTTTATTGCTAAACGCGTTAGCCATAGTAGTAGAAGTAATAGTTGGCGAGCAACTTCATGGAGACACGATGATGAAGATCATGATGATGAAGATCATGGTGTCAAGCCGGTGACAAGATGATCATGGAGCCCCAAGATGGAGATCGAAGGAGCTATGTGATATTGGCCATATCATGTCACATTTATTATTTGATTGCATGTGATGTTTATCATGTTTTTGCATCTTGTTTACTTAGAACGACGGTAGTAAATAAGATGATCCCTCATAATAATTTCAAGAAAGTGTTCACCCTAACTGTGCACCGTTGCTAAGGTTCGTCGTTCCGAAGCACCACGTGATGATCGGGTGTGATAGGTCCTTACGTTCGCATACAACGGGTGTAAGACAGATTTACACACGCAAAACACTTAGGTTGGCTTGACGAGCCTAGCATGTACAGACATGGCCTCGGAACACAGAAGACCGAAAGGTCGAGCATGAGTCGTATAGAAGATACGATCAACATGAAGATGTTCACCGATGTTGACTAGTCCGTCTCACGTGATGATCGGACACGGCCTAGTTGACTCGGATCATGTAATACTTAGATGACTAGTAGAGGGATGTCTATCTAAGTGGGAGTTCATTAAATAATTTGATTAAATGAACTTTATTATCATGAACTTAGTCTAAATATTTACAATATGTCTTGTAGATCAAATGGCCAACGTAGTCCTCAACTTCAACGCGTTCCTAGAGAAAACCAAGCTGAAAGACGATGGTAGCAACTATACGGACTGGGTCCGGAACCTGAGGATCATCCTCATAGCTGCCAAGAAAGATTATGTCCTAAGAGCACCGCTGGGTGACGCACCTATTCTCCCTGCAGAACAAGACGTTATGAACGCTTGGCAGTCACGCTGCGATGATTACTCCCTCGTTCAGTGCGGCATGCTTTACAGCTTAGAGCCGGGGCTCCAAAAGCGGTTTGAGAGACATGGAGCATATGAGATGTTCGAAGAGCTGAAAATGGTTTTCCAAGCTCATGCCCGGGTCGAGAGATATGAAGTCTCCGACAAATTCTTTAGCTGTAAGATGGAGGAAAATAGTTCTGTCAGTGAACACATACTCAAAATGTCTGGGTTGCACAACCGCATGACTCAACTGGAAGTTAATCTCCCGGAAGAAGTGGTCATTGACAGAATCCTCCAGTCGCTTCCACCTAGCTACAAAAGCTTTGTGATGAACTACAATATGCAGGGGATGGTAAAGACCATTCCTGAGGTATATGCTATGCTAAAATCAGCAGAGGTAGAAATCAAGAAGGAGCATCAAGTGTTGATGGTGAATAAAACCACTAAGTTCAAGAAGAGCAAGGGTAAAAAGAACTTCAAGAAGGACGGCAAGGAAGTTGCCGCGCCCGGTAAGCAAGTTGCCGGGAAGAAGCCAAAGAATGGACCCAAGCCCGAGACTGAGTGCTTTTATTGCAAGGAAAGTGGTCACTGGAAGCGGAACTGCCCCAAATACTTAGCGGACAAGAAGGCCGGCAAAACCAAAGGTATATGTGATATACATGTAATTGATGTGTACCTTACCAGTACTCGTAGTAGCTCTTGGGTATTTGATACCGGTGCAGTTGCTCACATTTGAAACTCAAAGCAGGAGCTGCGGAATAAACGGAGACTGGCGAAGGACGAGGTGACGATGCGCGTCGGGAATGGTTCCAAGGTCGATGTGATCGCCGTCGGCACGCTACCTCTACATTTACCTACGGGATTAGTTTTAAACCTCAATAATTGTTATTTAGTGCCAAGTTTGAGCATGAACATTGTATCTGGATCTCGCTTAATTCGAGATGGCTACTCATTTAAATCCGAGAATAATGGTTGTTCTATTTATATGAGAGATATGTTTTATGGTCATGCTCCGATGGTTAATGGTTTATTCTTGATGAATCTCGTACGTGATGATACACATATTCATAGTGTGAGTACCAAAAGAATTAAAGTTGATAACAATAGTCCCACATATTTGTGGCACTGCCGCCTTGGTCACATAGGTGTCAAACGCATGAAGAAGCTCCATACAGATGGACTGTTAGAGTCTCTTGATTATGAATCATTTGACACGTGCGAACCATGCCTCATGGGTAAAATGACCAAGACTCCGTTCTCAGGAACAATGGAGCGAGCAACCAACTTATTGGAAATCATACATACCGATGTGTGTGGTCCAATGAGTGTTGAGGCTCGCGGTGGCTATCGTTATGTTCTCACCCTCACTGATGACTTGAGTGGATATGGGTATATCTACTTAATGAAACACAAGTCTGAGACCTTTGAAAAGTTCAAGGAATTTCAGAGTGAGGTTGAAAATCAACGTGATAGAAAGATCAAGTTTCTACGATCAGATCGTGGAGGAGAATACTTGAGTCACGAATTTGGCACACACTTAAGACAATGTGGAATAGTTTCACAACTCACGCCGCCTGGAACACCTCAGCGTAATGGTGTGTCCGAACATCGTAATCGCACTCTATTAGATATGGTGCGATCTATGATGTCTCTAACCAACTTACCGCTATCTTTTTGGGGCTATGCTTTAGAGACTGCCGCATTCACTTTAAATAGGGCTCCGTCGAAATCCGTTGAGACGACACCGTATGAATTATGGTTTGGGAAGAAACCTAAGCTGTCGTTTCTAAAAGTTTGGGGATGCGATGCTTATGTCAAGAAACTTCAACCAGAAAAGCTCGAACCCAAATCGGAAAAATGCGTCTTCATAGGATACCCTAAAGAAACTGTTGGGTATACCTTCTACCTCAGATCCGAAGGCAAGATCTTTGTTGCCAAGAATGGATCCTTTCTAGAGAAAGAGTTTCTCTCGAAAGAAGTAAGTGGGAGGAAAGTAGAACTTGATGAAGTGTTACCTCTTGAACCGGAAAATGGCGAAACTCAAGAAAACGTTTCTGAGGTGCCTGCACCGACTAGAGAGGAAATTGATGATGATGATCAAGATGCTTCTAATCAAGCTCCTACTGAAATTCGAAGGTCCACAAGGACACGTTCCGCACCAGAGTGGTACGGCAACCCTGTCTTGGAAATCATGTTGTTAAACAACGGTGAACCTTCGAACTATGAGGAAGCAATGGCGGGCCCGAATTCCGACAAATGGCTGGAAGCCATGAAATCCGAGATAGGATCCATGTATGAAAACGAAGTATGGACTTTGACTGACTTGCCCGTTGAACGGCGAGCCATAGAAAATAAATGGATCTTTAAGAAGAAGACAGACGCGGATGGTAATGTGACCATCTATAAAGCTCGGCTTGTCGCTAAGGGTTATCGACAAGTTCAAGGGGTTGACTACGATGAGACTTTCTCACCGGTAGCGAAGCTGAAGTCCGTCCGAATCATGTTAGCAATTGCCGCATACTATGATTATGAGATATGGCAAATGGACGTCAAAATGGCATTCCTTAATGGTTTCCTTAAGGAAGAATTGTATATGATGCAGCCGGAAGGTTTTGTCGATCCTAAGAATGCTGACAAGGTGTGCAAGCTCCAACGCTCGATTTATGGGCTGGTGCAAGCATCTCGGAGTTGGAACATTCGCTTTGATGAGATGATCAAAGCGTTTGGGTTTACACAGACTTATGGAGAAGCCTGTGTTTACAAGAAAGTGAGTGGGAGCTCTGTAGCATTTCTCATATTATATGTAGACGACATACTTTTGAGGGGAAATGATATAGAACTCTTGGACAACATTAAGGCCTACTTGAATAAAAGTTTTTCAATGAAGGACCTTGGAGAAGCTGCTTATATATTAGGAATCAAGATCTATAGAGATAGATCGAGACGCCTCATAGGACTTTCGCAAAGCACATACCTTGATAAGATATTGAAGAAATTCAATATGGATCAATCTAAGAAAGGGTTCTTACCTGTGTTACAAGGTGTGAAATTGAGCTCAGCTCAATGTCCGACCACGACAGAAGATATAGAAGAGATGAGTGTCATCCCCTATGCCTCAGCCATAGGTTCTATTATGTATGCCATGCTGTGTACCAGACCTGATGTAAACCTTGCCGTAAGTTTGGTAGGTAGGTACCAAAGTAATCCCGGCAAGGAACACTGGACAGCGGTCAAGAATATCCTGAAGTACCTGAAAAGGACCAAGGAAATGTTTCTCGTTTATGGAGGTGACGAAGAGCTCGTCGTAAAAGGTTACGTCGACGCTAGCTTCAACACAGACCTGGATGACTCTAAGTCACAAACCGGATACGTGTATATTTTGAATGGTGGGGCAGTAAGCTGGTGAAGTTGCAAGCAAAGCGTCGTGGCGGGATCTACATGTGAAGCGGAGTACATGGCAGCCTCGGAGGCAGCACATGAAGCAATTTGGGTGAAGGAGTTCATCACCGACCTCGGAGTCATACCCAATGCGTCGGGGCCAATTAAGCTCTTTTGTGACAACACTGGAGCTATTTCACTTGCAAAGGAGCCCAGGTTTCACAAGAAGACTAGGCATATCAAGCGTCGCTTCAACTCCATTCGTGAAAATGTTAAAGATGGAGACATAGAAATTTGTAAAGTGCACACGGATCTGAATGTCGCAGATCCGTTGACTAAACCTCTCCCTAAGGCAAAACATGATCAGCACCAGAACTCTATGGGTGTTCGATTCATCACAATGTAAACTACATTATTGACTCTAGTGCAAGTGGGAGACTGTTGGAAATATGCCCTAGAGGCAATAATAAAAGCATTATTATTATATTTCCTTATTCATGATAATTGTCTTTATTCGTGCTATAATTGTGTTATCCGGAAATCGTAATACATGTGTGAATAACAGACAACAATATGTCCCTAGTGAGCCTCTAGTTGACTAGCTCGTTGATCGACAGATAGTCATGGTTTCCTGACTATGGACATTGGATGCCATCGATAACGGGATCACATCATTAGGAGAATGATGTGATGGACAAGACCCAATCCTAAACATAGCATAAGATCGCATAGTTCGTTTGCTAGAGTTTTCCAATGTCAAGTGTCCTTTCCTTAGACCATGAGATCGTGTAACTCCCGGATACCGTAGGAGTGCTTTGGGTGTGCCAAACGTCACAACGTAACTGGGTGACTATAAAGGTATGCTACGGGTATCTCTGAAAGTGTCTGTTGGGTTGACATGGATCGAGACTGGGATTTGTCACTCCGCTTGACGGAGAGGTATCACTGGGCCCTCTCGGTAATGCATCATCACAATGAGCTCAAGGTGATCAAAGTGTTTGATCACAAGGATCATGCATTACAGAACGAGAAAAGTGACTTGCCGGTAACGAGATTGAACGAGGTATTGGTATACCGACGATCGAATCTCGGGCAAGTAAAATACCGATTGACAAAGGGAATCGTATATGGGATTAATTGAATCCTCGACATCGTGGTTCATCCGATGAGATCATCGTGGAGTATGTGGGAGCCAACATGGGTATCCAGATCCCGCTGTTGGTTATTGCCCGAGAGCCGTCTCGGTCATGTCTGCATGTCTCCCGAACCCGTAGGGTCTACACACTTAAGGTTCGGTGACGCTAGGGTTGTGAAGATATGTATGTGCAGTAACCCGAATGTTGTTCGGAGTCCCGGATGAGATCCCGGACGTCACGAGGAGTTCCGTAATGGTCCGGAGGTAAAGAATTATATATAGGAAGTGCTATTTTGGCCATCGGGACAAGTTTCGGTGTTATCGGTATTGTACCGGGACCACCGGAGGGGTCCCGGGGTCCACCAGGTGGGGCCACCTGCCTTGGTGGGCCACATGGGCCTTAGGGGGTGCGCCTTGGCCTGCTTGGGCCAAGGGGAACCAGCCCCAAGGGCCCATGCTCCAAGAGAGAAAAAAAGGGGGAGAGTCCTACAAGGGGAAGGCACCTCCGAGGTGCCTTGGGGAGGATGGACTCCTCCCCACCCTTGGCCGCACCCTTCCTTGGAGGAAGGGGCAAGGGCTGCGCCTCCCCCTCTCCCTTGGCCCTATATATAGTGGGGAAAAAGGAGGAGCAACCTAACCCTATTGCCCTGGCTCCTCCCTCCTCCCTGCAACACCTCCTCCTCCTCCCGTAGTTGCTTAGCGAAGCCCTGCCGGAGTTCTGCTGCATCCACCACCACACCGTCGTGCTGGATCTTCCTCAACCTCTCCTTCCCCCTTGCTAGATCAAGAAGGAGGAGACGTCTCCCATCCCGTACGTGTGTTGAACGCGGAGGTGCCGTCCGTTCGGTACTAGATCATCGGTGAATTGGATCACGGCGAGTACGACTACCTCATCCACGTTCACTCGAACGCTTCCGTTGCGATCTACAAAGTGGTATGTAGATGCTATCTAATCTGAATACTCGTTGCTAGATGAACTCATAGATGGATCTTGGTGAAACCGTAGGAAATTTTTTAATTTTCTGCAACGTTCCTAACAGGTCAAAGTAGGAATTAAGGAGGAATTTGACGCATATGTGTGTAATGCTGAACTTGAGGGCTTCATGCTAGATAAGTGCCTCCAATACTACCACCTTACTGATTCCTTTGTGAGAAGATTTAAATTTATATCATCACGCAATTCTTACATGGTCCTGTTTGATCTTTATGATAAATCTTATACCATGGACTTTGAGGATTTTAATACTGCTTGCAAACTCCCGCAATGGGTTAGTGCTAGTGAACCTCGCAAATCTGAGTTTAAAGATTTTCTTGCTAGTATCACTATGGGGGAATATAGAGAAATAACACAAGCTACCATAGGGATCATTCATTTTCCTGCTATACATTATTTTGCTCTCTTTATAGGTAGATGCATAGATGGCAAGGATGAGGCATGCCACATGTGTGTTCCTGATCTCAGTGTTCTCAAGAGTGTTGTATTAGGAGATAAACAATATAACTTGGGAGCCATTGTTACACGTAGGTTGCATAATAACAGTATTAGTGGAGATTTGTTTGGTGCAATTTATGCAACACGCGTGGCTAATTATCTTGGGATACCCATTCGTGAATATGATATGGAATTGCCTCCCGCTTATTTGGATTATAATTCTATGGTGCGCCATCAGTTTGTTGAGAGGAACGAACAACCTCTCCAGTATCGACTAATGTCTGTCAGGCGCCGCATTTGTCGGCGTTCTGGGAACGGGGGTCCCCAGACTTGCCTGCCTGCGGCCTACGGCGTGGCTCAAAGTGGGCCCAGCACAGCCCATCTTCATCAACACAAGACCCAAGACCCTCGCGAGGGGCCAAGCCTCGCGGGGCGGACAACGCGGAACTTCCTCAGGCACGGCCTCATCATGCTGGCTCATGAGGAGGCGGAGAGATCAAGGCGGGGTACCTCATGAGGTACCCATGATTCAAGCCATGACGACCAAGGGCGCCAGGCGGGCGCCAGCCCACGCAGCGTCCTCCTTTCCTCTTTTGTGCAAAGGGAGCAAGCGCAGGTGAGAGTATCAAGCAAAGGCATCCATTTCGGTGCAACGAGACCAAGACCAGTCCAACGGTGGGGAGGAAGTCATTGTGGATCCCAGGACGGCGTCACCACCAGAGTCTTTGGCAGGCGAGGACCAACTTTAGTCAGGATAAGTGTACCAGATGTTCCCCTTCAAAATGGCCAACTGTTGGCGCCCTTCCCGCTCAATATTTGGGAAGAGGCCCAGGGCCTTTGCCTATAAATAGGACTAGCCACCCCCAGGGTAGAGGCATCTAGCGATAGAGACATCATCGGGCAATCCAGAATCTGGGCAAGCAGAGAATAGAGAGAGAGAGAGAGAGAGAGAGAGAGAGAGAGAGAGAGAGAGAGAGAGAGAGAGAAGGGTGGTTGAACTCCTCCTAGTAGTTCATCCCCCCAGCCAAGAGCAGACCCTCGCGAGGCTGTTCTTCCTTGTATTGTTCATCATCATCAGCCCAAGAGGCAATCCACCCACCACAAACTAGAGTAGGGTATTACACCACAATGGTGGCCCGAACTAGTATAAACCCCGTGTCTCTTGTGCTGTTCTTTCAGTAGTTTAGATCTTTGCAAGGCGGAGAGGTAGAAGGCGTAATCTCCGCGCGCACCCCAGAGTTCAAACCTCAAGGGTCTGCTGGAACCCGAAATCCGACATTTGGCGCGCCAGGTAGGGGTGCGCCGGAGTTCGACTTCCGCCGCTCCATTCTCCTCCAACCGTCGCATTCATGTCTGACGCTCGTCGGGCCCGCGCCGAGCGCCGGGCCGCCCTTGCTTCCCGCGTCGCCCAGACGGCTCCCGTCGGTGGGCGTCCTCGTCGTTCCCCGTCGCCCGCCATCAACGCCGCCACCGGCCCGGCGGGGAACGAGCAGCAAGCATCGTCTCAGCATCCGTCCGTGCAGCAAGACGGCCGCACCACTACTCCCTCGCTCACACCGGCTGGTACTTCGTCCCGTGCTCTCCGCGCACCCATGGAGGCTCGAGCTGCGCTGATCGCGGCAAACGAGCTCTTGCGCTACCGTCCCATCGACGACGTCTACGAAGAGTGGCTCGACCGCGTCGCCGAGCTCGTCCGCGCCGCAGGGGGCTGTCCTGCACCGTTGTAACACCCCGGATGTAACTTGCCATAATTGTAACTCCAACTCTTGCCATTTTTGGCTATGTGATATGATATTTCCTCCGTGGTTGGGTTTCCCGTCATTTTGCATTTTGTTCATGTCATGCATTTCATATCATGTCATCATGTGCATCGCATTCGCATACGTGTTCGTCTCATGAATCCGAGCATTTTTCCCGTTGTCCGTTTTGCAATCCGGCGCTCCTATGTTCCCCGGCGTTCCCTTTTACATTTCTTCGTGAGCGGGTATTAAACCTTCTCGGAATGGACCGAGGTTTGTCAAGCGGCCTTGGTATAGCACCGGTAGACCGCCTGTCAAGTTTCGGGTCATTCGGAGGTCGTTTGATACTCCAACGGTTAACCGGGTAACCGTAAAGGCCTCGTGTGTGTTGCAGCCCAAAACCCCTCCAAAACAGCCCAATAACCCATCTAAGCCACTCCCATGTCCATCGACGTTCGATCACGATCGCGTGGCCGAAAACCGCACTCCATTTGGAGCTTCCTAGCCCCCTCTACCTATAAATATGTGGCCTCCCCCGAAATCTCGGGTCCAATCCACCCTAACCCTAGTCCATTTCCCCTCCCGCCGCCACCGGACAAAGATCCGGACGGACGGACGTGTCCGCCCGCGCGCCCGGCGAATCCCAGGCCGCCACGTCAGCGTCCCGCGCGCCCACTTCGCCCCGGCCCGTGGGGCCCAGATCCGGCCCCCGCGGCCCGCCGCCTGGCCCTCCGCCTCCCGCCGCCGCGGCTCGCGCCCTGGGCCGCCTCGCACCTCGCCCCTCGCGCCGGAGCCCGCCGCCACCAGCCGCGGCCACCGCCCGTCGCCGCCGTCGACCGCGCCGCCTGCCGCCGCTCCGCCGCCCGGCGTCCTCGAGCTCGCCGCCCCGAGCTCCCTCTCGTCGGAGCTCCTCTGCCGTCGCCGGAACCCGCCTCGAGCCGCGCGCCCTCGCCCAGATCCAGATCCAGATCGGGTCAAACCCGAGGGTGACCCTGATTTTTCGTCCAAGTCTTTTTCTTTCCAGTAAATTTGTTGCATGTTCATTGCATCATATCTCGGCATCCGTAGCTCCGTTTCGTGCTTATAATATGTCAAATTGTTCGGCTCGGTGAGTATATCGCTTCATTCCATTGTACCATTTTCATTTGAGGTCATCTTGATGCCCTAAATGCTGTTAGAAGAGGGCTATGTGATGTTAGTTTCTGATTCTTATCAGAACATGCACTTTTGTCATTTTTGGCATGATTGATGTGTGCATCCTATGAAGTTGAGCTCTACATGAGTTTTGTAATATGCCATGCCATCTTTCCAGAGAATTATGCCATGTATTTTTGTGATGTTCGTGGTGACTATCACAAGCATGCAAACCAGGGTACTTAATGTTGCTGATTTCAGAGACTTTGTAATTTCACTAAGTCCCTGCCTGCTGTTATTTTTATGCCATGTGTTCATGTTGTTTCAGAGAGATCTATGCCTCTTTTGAGCATGATCAATAAGAGTGTTTTGAGCATATGGATTTTCTCTATCCATCCATGCCTTTGTTTGTATTTATGGAGTGCCATAGCTTTAGTCAATTGAGCTCTACGTTTGCTATAAAATGTTGCTGGCAGATTGTTTACATGTTATTCGATTTTGCCAAGCTTGTTGTAGTTGATCCTTGCATGCTATGATGTTGTTATTGCCATGTATAGTCTCTATGCCATGTCTTCTTGATGTATGTATGCTTAGTTTATCATGTAATGCTCTGTAGTGAGTGCATCGAGCTCACGAACATGCCTACTTGTTATCTGTTTTTGACATGTCCAGTTTTCTGCTAAGTGTGAGATCTGTAACGAAACTTGCTTAATTGACATGGGTGTTATCATATTTTCTGATCCTTTTTGGCTTATGGTCAGTAAGGGACTTTTGTTAAGTGCTTTGAGCAGATTCATGACATGCCTTATTTTGCCATGTCCTGTTCCTGTAGCATGTTGTTTGCTTGCTCTAAACATGTCATCCTGATGTTAATTTCTGGCATGTTGTTATTTTCACTAATTCTGTGAACCTGTTATCTTTTGCACTTTTGCCATGCTTGTTTGAACCTGTTATGTTGTGATTTAGCCGTAGCTCAGTGTTCATCTTTTGTCAAGCATCTTGGGTAGATTACTGTCATATGCTTTGTGGATATGTTTGGGTGCTGTAGCTTAATTTCTTGTTGCTTGCTAACTAGCATCATGCTGTTAATGTCAGATTCTTGTCATTCTTGTTTTTCTTGTCATTTGCAAACCGTGCATCCGATTCCGGTGATCCTTATATCGATTTCAACGGAAATCACCTCACCTATCCAGTGGCATACTTGGTTTGCCAAGATTATGCCTTGTTCATCTTTTTCCTTCTGGAGCACGCATATGCATTGCATATCACATCTCGCATATCATGCCATGTTTTGCATCATGTTGCGTGTGCATTGCATCGTGATTGATGTTTGTCCTCTTTGCTTGTGTTCTTGCTTTGGGTAGAGCCGGGAGACGAGTACGTGAACGAGGAACCTGTTGAGAATGCTTTCGAGGACCAAGCTTTTGACAACTCTGAGAACCTTGCAGGCAAGATGACCATACCCTCGAAATCACTTCTATCTTTGCTTGCTAGATGCTCGCTCTTTTGCTATGCCTATGCTGCGATACCTACCACTTGCTATATCATGCCACCCATATTTGCCATGTCAGCCCCTAACCATCCATGTCCTAGCTAACCGTTGATTGGCTATGTTACCGCTTTGCTCAACCCATCTTATAGCGTTGCTAGTTGCAGGTGAAGACGAAGTTTGTTCCTTGTTGGAACATGGACTTGTTGTTCCTTGTTGGAACATGATTACTTGTTGGGATATCACAATACCTCTTATTTAATTAATGCATCTATATACTTGGTAAAGGGTGGAAGGCTCGGCCTTATGCCTGGTGTTTTGTTCCACTCTTGCCACCCTAGTTTCCGTCATACCGGTGTTATGTTCCCGGATTTTGCGTTCCTTACACGGTTGGGAGATTTATGGGACCCCCTTGAAAGTTCGCTTTGAATAAGACTCTTCCAGCAAGGCCCAACATTGGTTTTACCATTTGCCTACCACCTACACCTTTTTCCCCCGGGTTTTCGCGAGCCCGAGGGTCATCTTTATTTTAGCCCCCCCCCGGACAAGTGCTTCTCTAAGTGCTGGCCCGAACCGAGCCGCCTGCGGGGTCACCTCGGGGAAACTCGATGCCTGGTTTTACTCGTAGCCTGTCTCATCCGGATGTGCCCTGAGACCGAGATATGTGCAGCTCCTATCAGGATTTGTCGGCACAATCGGGCAGCTTTGCTGGACTTGTTTTATTACTGTCGAGATGTCTTGTAGTCCGGGACTCCGAGACTGATCGGGTCTTCCCGGTAGAAGGAATATCCTTCGTTGACCGTGAGAGCTTATAATGGGCTAAGTTGGGACACCCCTGCAGGGTATTATCTTTCAAAAGCCGTGCCCGCGGTTATGAGGCAGATGGGATTTGTTGATGTCCGGTTGTAGAAAACCCGAAGTTGACCTTATCTAAAACACATCAACCGCGTGTGTAACCGTGATGGTCTCTTCTCGGCGGGGTCCGGGAAGTGAACACGGTGTTGGAGTAATGTTTGACGTAGGTTGCTCTAGGATCAGTTCTTGATCACTTCTAGGTACACGACCGTGCTTTGCTTCTCTTCCCGCTCTCTTTTGCGTTGTAGCCACCATATATGCTAGTCGCTTGCTGCAGCTCCACCTCACAATCCTTTCCTACCTATAAGCTTAAATAGTCTTGATCTCGCGGGTGTGAGATTGCTGAGTCCCCGTGACTCACAGATTCTACCACAACAGTTGCAGGTACCAACGATGCCAGTGCAGATGATGCGACCGAGCTCACGTGGGAGTTCGACGAGGAACGTGGCCGTTACTATGTGTCTTTTCCTGATGATCAGTAGTGGAGCCCAGTTGGGGTGATCCGGGGATCTGTGTAGCTTTTGGGGTAGTCTTCTTTCATTTTGGTACCGTAGTCGGACCTTGAGTGTAATATGGATGATGAATGTTTATTTATGTATTGTGTGAAGTGGCGACTGTAAGCCAACTATGTATCTCTTTCCCTTATGTATTACATGGGTTGTGTGAAGATTACCTCACTTGCGACATTGCTTTCAATGCGGTTATGCCTCTAAGTCGTGCCTCGACACGTGGGAGATATAGCCGCATCGAGGGCGTTACAACCATCCGTCCCGCTGCGCCGCACTCCACCCTGCGCGGGCGACGAAGCTCCGGGGGTCTACCAGCCGCCTCCTCTTCAAGAAGACGCCATGGCTCCAAGGCGCGCGGCCCCTGGGCGGAACCCGCTCCGCCAGGTGCCGGCGCGGCAAGAGTAGAGCTGCCAAGAAGTCCCTCGCCCGCAAGAAGCTGCCCGGGCGCTCCCTGCTCCGGCACATCGCGACCCTGCTCCTGCTCCCGTGCGTCAAGACCCCGCGCTGCTCCCAGCTGCAGCGCCTGGGGACCCGCAAGACCAAGCTCTCCGTCACCCAAAGCCTCCCGCGGACACAGCAGGCTGTCGTGCCTACACCACCGAGCTGCGTAGCGTCGCGTGGCCCGGCAAATTCAAGCCAGACCTGCCTCCTTGCTACAACGGCACGACCGACCCTGCGGAGTTCCTCCAGCTCTACGAGCTGGGCATCGAAGCTGCCAGCGGAGACGAGAAGGTCATGGCGAACTGGTTTCCCTTGGCGCTCAAAGAAGGAGCCCGCACCTGGCTCCTGAATCTGGCTCCGGGCACGATCTCCTCCTGGGACCAGATACGCACCCGCTTCATCGCCAACTTCCAAGGTACTCGCGATCGGCCGCCCGCCGTGAGCGACATGCGCCGCATCAAGCAACAACCCGGCGAGACCCTGCAAAAGTACATCCAGCGCTTCAACAGTGCGCGCCTCAAGATTCCCAAGGTGTCCGAGGAGGCCATCATCTCGGCCTTCTACGATGGCGTGCGCGACGTCAAGATGAAGGAGGAGCTGGCGATGCATGAAGACATGTGCACTTCCTTGGAGCTGTTCAACTTGGCGACCAAGTGCGCCAGGGCTGAAGAAGGGCGTCTCTCCCTCCTCAAGCTGCCTGCCGCAGACCCAGAAGAGAAGAAGCCCAAGGCCAAGGACGTGAAGTGCAAGGGGGCTGCCGTGCTCGCGGCAGAACCAGACACCAAGCGCGGCAAAGATCTGCCCGAATCCTCCAGGGGCAATCGGTACTGCGTGTACCACGACCTCCACACCCACAACACCAACAAATGCCAAGAACTCCACGCCGTGCGAGAAGGAAGGATTGGCCGTCGTCCTGACCGCGTCGAGCGGGGCTACGACCGAGGTGGAGGAAGAAACGTGGGACGCTGGGAAGACCGTGGCCCGCGCCAAGGATGGCGCGATCAACCTCGCGAAGACCACTGGCGGGACCTGCCTCGCGAGGGGGACTGGCGCGATCAGCCTCGTGAGGATCGCCCACAAGGCAATGCAGGCCTCCCTCCGCTGTCACCGCAACCAAGGAAGAACGAGGACCGCCATCAAGATGAGGGGGTTGGGGGCTTCCAGGAGCCACGCGCGATCGCCTGCATCCTGGACGGAGCTCAAGCCCTAGCTTCCCAACGCATCTTCAAGCAGTTTGCCCGCGAAGTGAATGCAGTCCTCCCCAAGCTCGAAGCAATGTGCCCTCTCAGGTGGTCGGCGTGCGCCATCATGTTCAGCTCAGCGGATCAGCTCAAGTGCGCGGCCACAGCCGGAGTCCTCCCGATGCTATGTTCCCCAGTCATCAGCAACGTACTGGTCACCAGGACCCTCATCGATGGTGGGGCAGGGCTCAACGTCCTGCCCGTGGAAACATTCAACAATCTCCAAGTACCCTATGACCAGCTTCAGCCAACCAAGCCTTTCTCCGAAGTCACCGACGGTTCCACGGTCCCAATTGGGCAGGTCTGCCTCCCTGTCACCTTCGGGGCGCGCGACAACTACCGCACTGAGCTCATCGACTTCGACGTCGCTCACATCCGCCTGCCATACAACGCCATCCTCGGGTACCCAGCGCTGGCCAAGTTCATGGCCGTAACTCACCATGGCTACAACGTCCTCAAGATGCCAAGAAGTGGCGGAGTCATCACTGTGCCCTGTGAAGAGAAGGATGCGGTGTGTTCCCTGTAGCGAGCCTTTCAAGCTGCGTCACTGGAAGACCCGGATCGCGGAAGCAGGAGGCTTCCCGAGACCACCCCCAAGAAGAAGAAGACATCATCCGGACCGGCCTCTTAGGGCCCGTGTCTGCCCAAGGGGAACCTCCTTCCATCGCATAGGAAAGCGCGCCCAGCGCCCTCCTCAGGCAGGGCTTGGGGGCTCTCCCCTGGAGGGCCACCGACCTGGCCAAGGTCACGAGGGAGGCGCTTGGGCACCACATGGAGGCGTGCTTCGAAGCGCGTTTCCCTCGAGAAGGAGCAAGGCAAGGAGGGTCAGACCCTCAGGAGTTCGTCAACAAGGCCATTCAAGAACTACAGGAATCCAGAGTCATGAGAGGCTGCCGCCGTCTACCAGCTGTGGCTCCCCATCCAGGCGAGGATGGTGGGCTGCGCGTCTGCATCGACGTACCAGGGCTCAACCAAGTCGCCTCGCTGGAGCGCCTCTGGCCCTCGCAAGTGGGGCGTTGCGAAGGTCCACCCCACAGCTATGTTCGCATGCCTTACGGCTTGCCGAGCGTGGCTGCCACGTACCAGCGCCTCATGAGGGGCATCATGGAGGCTCAAGAGGCCAGGTGTTCCGCAGCCTTGGCGGAGATGGAGATGATTCGCGAGGAGCCACCAGCGCCTCCGGAGCCTCCCGAGGCCCCTGGGCCTGGGGGCTCGTGAGGATCGGCTTCCGCAGCCCACCGAGCCTGCTGCATCAACACTCCTTCGTCCTCGACATCATCAGGTGACATCTTTCGAGTTTCATTTCCAGCTGGGAGCGCCCCCCAGGGCTGCATCAATCCCAGGCCGTGTGGGTCCGTCCCTGCGGCATGTACCCCTTTTATTTCATGTTGGTTAGCTTGCTTTGTTGGGGGCGCCCCTCGGGTTGCATCATCCCCAAGTCGCTCGGGCTTGACCCAGCGATGTCTACCTTCCCAGCATCTATTTGAACGAATCCACTCCTTTGCGGCTAATGTCTTTGATCTAGTTGCCTGCTCAACTGACGCCAACTGACGGAACTACTCCTACAACGGCACGACACTTGCGCATGGGTCCGTCCCTGCAGCGCCGACAAACCTGAATGGCTGAGCTCTGGCCGCGGCAGCCCCGCATGGCGCCACCTCGTCAAGCCTTCAGTGCCTCGTCTCCCCTCGGAAGCAACCAGTGGCCGACTGTCAATTGTCATGACAACCTCTTGTTCTTTCTATGATGAGTCTACAGGATCTCCTAAGAGAGCTGCGCCAGGCGGGGCCCTTGCGGCGTCTCCTTCACTCTCGTCCATGTGAACCGCTTGCACGTTAAAGGGGGGGGGGTGCCTGAGCATCGCGACTCAGGGCTCCTACTGGCTCTCCAGCCCTCACCCTCTGGCCTTGACCACGGCATCGCGACCTGGCATACCAGCGACGGCTGAGACTCGCTCGAGGGCCGGGACCCGAGGACGTAGAGCAAAAAGGGGAGCAAAGGCGAGGGGGAAGGGGCACACGAGGACCTCGCCAAGCGATCTCACCCCTGCCGACGCGCGGACCCGGCGACACACCAGGAATGATCCCCAATTCTCGAGATAAGTCACCGCCCGAAAGCACCAGTTACCGTGGCACCATCCCCGCACCTAACGCGATCCCGTGTTAGAGACGCTGCTCTCCTTTCTCACCAGACGACGGCTGCTTGAGCGCCAAAGGGGGCCTCCTAAGCATCGCGACTCAGGGGCTCTTACCGGACCCCGGGTCGCTCACCTCCTGGCCTTGACCACGGCATCGCGACCTGGCATACCAGCGACGGCTGACGCCGCCTTGGGACTGGGACCTGTCGACGCAGAGCACCAAGCCCTCGCGAGGTTCGAAAGGGAGAACTGAGCTAAGACGGAATCAGCAACTCACACAGTTTTACGACAAGGGTTATATTAACAAACAGGATCACAGGCACCTTACAAGCCCCCATGGGGCGCATTTTGATTCCTCGCAGGGAACAGATCCTGAAGGATGCTAACTACACGCGCCCCTGCAAAAGACGCCATCATCAACAGTGGGCCGTCAAGCCCCGGTGCCAACCCCATCCAGATCAGAGTCGGCGACGGCCAGACGAGCCCGCCCTACTCCAGGAGCGGCGCCGGCTCGTGGGCTCATATCTATCGTCGCTCGTCTCCGGAGTCGCGAAGATCTCGCTGGAGTCGCTGGATCCTCCGGCGCCTCCGTCGCCCGAGGAGCCTCCAAGGGAGCGGTCAACGGGCCTAGCCCTCACCGTGGCAGGGTCCTGGCCATCCCTCCCGGGGCAGCACTCCAGCCGGCGCCTGTTCGCGTCGAAGACCTTGAAGAACATCACCGAAGCACCATCGTACTCCAAGTGGATCATGAGGGCGCCCCTTGTCCTGCAACCTCGGGCGATTTCGCCCCAGCCTCGAGTCATGAAGACCTCGCCCGGGGCAATGACCGCGACCTCTGCCTCGGTTGCGAGGGTGCTGCAGCCGGCGTGCTGCAGCCAAAGCTCCAGGAGTTTTCTCTGCGGGATGTTGGAGGCGAAGAAGGGAGGAAGGCGAATCCAAGATCGAGGAGGCATGGCGGCGTGAAGCACGAACTCACAGGAGGAGCCCTCGGTGTGGATCCCAGGAGAGACGACCAGCACCTTCGTAACCTGCCGGCGCTGACGACGGCGCTGACCGCGGTGGTCGGCATCAATCCCTCCAGGTCCCTCGACATGGGCGTATAAGGGGAGCGGGAACCCCAGAGGAGGCCGCTGGCACCAAGGCCTCGAGACCACCTGACGGGCCTCCTCGTCCCAGTCGCGGAGGGCGAGCCGTTTCTTCGGCGGCAGTGGGCCTGGTTCCTCTCGGGGAGCCTTTCCCTTCTCCGCCGTGGAGAACCAACGAATCGGAGCCATCGCCGCAGGACGGAGCAAGGATCGGGAAGAAGGAGAAGCAAGGAGAGATGGACTAGAAGGGCCCGCACCGTTCCGTACTTATAGCCGGCGAAGGCCAACCGTCGGCCTCCACGATCACAGGTAATCATGACCCGATTTGCATGCAGGGACTTGTCCAATCCGCACGGTCACCGAGGCGTCGTGGGGAAGCGGAGACGCCCACGTCCCATCAACCGCCACACGACGCCCGAGGCCGCAGGCTGTTAGGGCTCGCGGCACTTCGCCCTTGCCCTTTCACCTCTCTGCACGGCCAAGTCCGGGCGCGCCTTGGGCCCGGGGGCTACTGTCGGCGTTCTGGGAACGGGGGTCCCTAGACTTGCTTGCCTGCGGCCTGCGGCGTGGCTCAAAGGGGGCCCCAACACGGCCCATCTTCATCAACACAAGACCCAAGACCCTCGCGAGGGGCCAAGCCTCGCGGGGCGGACGACGCGGAACTTCCTCAGGCACGGCCTCATCATGCTGGCTCACGAGGAGGCGGAGAGATCAAGGCGGGGTACCTCACGAGGTACCCATGACGCAAGCCATGATGACCAAGGGTGCCAGGCGGGCGCCAGCCCGCGCAGCGTCATCCTTTCCTCTTTGGTGCAAAGGGAGCAAGCGCAGGCGAGAGTATCAAGCAAAGGCACCCATTTTGGTGCAACGAGACCAAGACCAGTCCAACGGTGGGGAGGAACTCATTGTGGAGCCCAGGACGGCGTCACCACCAGAGTCTTTGGCAGGAGAGGACCAACTTTAGTCAGGATAAGTGTACCAGATGTTCCCCTTCAAAATGGCCAACTGTTGGCGCCCTTCCCGCTCAATATTTGGGAAGAGGCCCAGGGCCTTTGCCTATAAATAGGACTAGCCACCCCAGGGTAGAGGCATCTAGCGATAGAGACATCATCGGGCAATCCAGAATCTGGGCAAGCACAGAATAAGAGAGAGATAGAGAGAGAAGGGCGGTTGAACTCCTCCTAGCAGTTCATCCCCCCAGCCAAGAGTAGACCCTCGCGAGGCTGTTCTTCCTTGTATTGTTCATCATCATCAGCCCAAGAGGCAATCCACCCACCACAAACTAGAGTAGGGTATTACACCACAATGGTGGCCCAAACTAGTATAAACCCTGTGTCTCTTGTGCTGTTCTTTTAGTAGTTTAGATCTTTGCGAGGGGGAGAGGTAGAAGGCGTAATCTCTGCACGCACCCCAGAGTTCGAACCTCAAGGCTCTTCCGGAACCCAAAATTCGACAGCATTTTCCATGTTGCTCTCCCTGCTCCTACTTTATTTGACTTTCAGACAAAAGGGAGACATATTATAACCAGGGAGGAGGCGAACGAGTATAAGAGGAGGATTGAGACAGCTCGCCTCCAAGCTGCAGCCCGCGATGCAATAGCTGCTGCTTCTCAGTACGACCCCAGTTACAACTTTGGACATCCGCAAGGCCAGCCGTGGCCATAGACCAACTTAGGCCAAAAGCCTAAGCTTGGGGGAGTACATATTTCTTACCGACATTACATTCATGTTCAGACACTCATTCTAGTTGTCGGTGCTCATGATTTTTCATTGTACTATCCATGCTAGTTTATTTTCCTTTTTCTCCGTTTCTTCTTGTGTGTTTGAATAACCTTAAGAAAAACCAAAAAAAATAGTTGTAGCTTTTAGCTAGTTTACTTTCCATGCCTGTAGTAGTAATAACTAAAAGAAAACCCGAAAAGATTTCTTGTTCTTCTTTTGCTTGTTGGGAGCTTTCCCGTGTAAATAGTTTTATTTCTTTTCTTTGTGGTCAAGAGGAGAAGACCATAATGAAAATGTTGAAGTGGCTCTTATATGCATTATTGTTGATCTAAACAAGAGCCCATATTACCTTGTCTTCATTGTATTAAAATGCTCGTAGATTCCAGCTTAGTCTAATGCACGTGCATTATTATTATTATACACATCGTTTAGGTCGTGCAAGTGAAGGGCAATAATGACGATATATGATGGAATCATTGAGATGAGAGAAGCTGGTATGTACTCGACCTCTTCTGTTTTTGTAAATATGATTAGTTCATCGTTCCTAATTCAGCCTATTATGAATGAACATGTTTGCAATGACAATTAGAGATTATAGTTGCTTATGTCATGCTTAATTTGCTAGGAGTTTATAATGGTTTACCTTGCACGCCAACATGCTATTAAAATGGTTGTGATATGGTATGATAGGGTGGTATCGTCCTTTGAATGATTCGAGTGAATTAACTTGGCATATGTTCACACATGTAGTTGAAACAAAATCTACATAGCCTCCACGATATTTATGTTCATGGTAAATTATATCCTACTAATGCTTGCACTCAATGTTTATTAATTTTAATGCATGTTCATGACTGTTGTCGCTCTCTAGCCGGTCGCTTCCCTGCTTTTTCTAGCCTTCACTTGTACTAAGCGGGAATACTGCTTGTGCATCCACTTCCATAAACCCCAAAGATATTCCATATGAGTCCACCATACCTTCCTATATGCGGTATCTACCTGTCGTTCCAAGTAAATTTGTATGTGCCAAACTCTAAACCTTCAAATGAAATTCTGCTTTGTATGCTCGAATAGCTCATGTATCAACTAGGGCTGTCTGTATCTTCCATGCTAGGTGGGTTATTCTCAAGAGGAGTGGACTCCGCTCCTCACTCACGAGAAAATGGCTGGTCACCGGGATGCCCAGTCCCATGCTCAAATCAAATCAAAATAATTGCAAAGAAAACTCCCCCATGACTATTGTTAGTTGGAGGCACCCGTTGTTTCAGGCAAGCCATGGGTTGATGCTTGTTGGTGGAGGGGGAGTATAAAATTTACCATTCTATTTGGGAACTGCCTATAATGTGTGTAGCATGGAAGATATCGAGATCTCCCGGTTGTTATATTGACAATGAAAGTATGCCGCTGAAAATATTATTCATCTCTATTTCAAAATCGAGCTCTGGCACCTCTACAAATCACCGCTTCCCTCTGCGAAGGACCTATCTATTTACTTTTCTGTTGAGTCATCACCCTCTTATTAAAAAGCACCAGTTGGAGAGCACCACTGTCATTTGCATCCATTACTATTAATTTATATTGGGTATGACTGGATCTCTTTTACCATGAATTACAATGTTTAGTCAGTCCTTGATCTTCAGAGGTGCTCTGCATTTATGTTTTGTGGTCTTAGAAAGGGCTAGCGAGATACCATCTTGTTATATCATATTATGATTGTTTTGAGAAAGTGTTGTCATCCGACATTTATTATTATTGCTCGCTAGTTGATTATGTCATTGATATGAGTAAATATGAGACCTAAATGTTATTGTGAATATGATTAGTTCATAATCTTTGCTAAAAACTTGAATGCTGGCTTTACATATTTACAACAACAAGAGCAAACAGAGTTTGTCAAAGTTTTTCTTTATCACTTTCAGTTTATCAACTGAATTGCTTGAGGACAAGCAAAGGTTTAAGCTTGGGGGAGTTGATACGTCTCCATCGTATCTACTTTTCCAAACACTTTTGCCCTTGTTTGGACTCTAATTTGCATGATTTGAATGGAACTAACCCGGACTGATGCTGTTTTCAGCAGAATTGCCATGGTGTTATTTTTCTGCAGAAATAAAAGTTCTCGGAATGACCTGAAACTTCACGTAGAATTTTTTGGAAATAATAAAAAATACTGGCGAAAGAATCAACGCCAGGGGGCCCACACCCTGTCCACGAGGGTGGGCGCGCGCCCCCTACCTCGTGGGCCCCCTGGAGCTCCACTGACCTCAACTCCAACTCTATATATTCACGTTCGGGGAGACAAAAATGAGAGAGAAGGATTCATCGCATTTTACGATATGGAGCCGCCGCCAAGCCCTAAACTCTCTCGGGAGGGCCGATCTTGAGTCCGTTGAGTCCGTTCGGGGCTCCGGAGAGGGGAATCCGTCGCCATCATCATCATCAACCTTCCTCCATCACCAATTTCATGATGCTCACCCCCGTGCGTGAGTAATTCCATCGTAGGCTTGCTGGACGGTGATGGGTTGGAGGAGATTGATCCCTAGTAATCGAGTTAGTTTTGTTAGGGTTTGATCCCTAGTATGCACTATGTTCTGAGATTGATGTTGCTATGACTTTGCTATGCTTAATGCTTGTCACTAGGGCCCAAGTGCCATTATTTCAGGTCTGAACCTATTATGTTTTCATGAATATATGTGAGTTCTTGATCCTATCTTGCAAGTATATAGTCACCTATTATGTGTTATGATCCGTTAACCCCGAAGTGATAATAATCGGGATACTTACCGGTGATGATCGTAGTTTGAGGAGTTCATGTATTCACCAAGTGTTAATGCTTTGGTCCGGTACTCTATTAAAAGGAGGCCTTAATATCCCTTAGTTTCCAATAGGACCCCGCTGCCACGGGAGGGTAGGACAAAAAATGTCATGCAAGTTCTTTTCCATAAGCTTGTATGACTATATTCGGAATACATGCCTACATTACATTGATGAACTGGAGCTAGTTCTGTGTCACCCTATGTTATAATTGTTGCATGAAGAATTGCATCCGGCATAATTATCCATCACTGATCCAATGCCTACGAGCTTTTCACATATTGTTCTCCGCTTAGTTACTTTACCGTTGCCACTGTTACAATTACTACAAAGCTGCTACTGTTACTTTTGCCACCTTTACCGTTACTTCCATGCTAATTTGCTACTAAATACTTTGTTGCAGATATTAAGTTATCCAGGTGTGGTTTAATTGACAACTCAATTGCTAATACTTGAGAATATTCTTTGGCTCCCCTAGTGTCGAATCAATAAATTTGGGTTGAATACTCTACCCTCAAAAACTGTTGCGATCCCCTATACTTGTGGGTTATCACCGCTGCAGCTTGGTAAGCGCGCTCGAGGGAGCACACCGCATCTCTTTCTTGGCAGGGGACCATGATGATGCCGCCGCTCCCTGGCATCGTGAGGACGTTGTTGCCGTGGTGGGTCACTGCCATAAACTTAGCCAAGGCTGGATACCCAAGGATGGCGTTGTACGGTGCAGTAGTTGTTACGCTAGCCGAAGGTCACAGGGAGGCAGGCCTGCCCTATCGGGGTGGTGGAGCTGTCGGTCACTCCTGAGAAAGGCTTGCTAGGCTGTAGCTGATCATATGGCACTTGGAGGTTGTCAAACGTCTCGATGGATAGGACGTTGAGCCTTGCGCCGCCATCGATGAGGGTCTTTGTGACTTGAACACTGCTGATGACGAGTGACACTACAAAAAAAGACACATCCGTGACATTTTGGGCCGAACGAAATATTTTTTTGTCATACATATGACACTTCTATGACGATAATTGTGACAAAACCCGGTATCATCATAGATGTGGTGGGCTCCTACTTCTATGACAAAAAATCATGACAGAAAATGCGCTTTTCGTCCTGGGCAGGCCGGAGCCGCAGCTGCATGACATTCTTTGGGCCGTCCATGACGGAAAAAACCGTGGAAGAAGCGAGGGCAAGGAAAATTTCGGGGAGTTCCCGGTTACGGTGGGAGGTCGGGGGCCGAGCGATGCGCGTTTCTCTCGTACACGTACGTGCGTGTGTGTGAGGCGTTGGCTCTAACTGAACCCGAGCGAGGCGTTGGGCTCTAACTGAACCCGAGTGATTGCACTGCAGGCTACGCGTTACTGAACCCGAGCGATCGATCGATGGCTGTTAACTAAACACGATCGAGCGATTCCTTCGCTACTGCTGCTAACTGAAGCCGATCGATGCTGCCTCTGGGATGAACAGTGAGTGTTGCGGGGGGGGGGGGGTTGGATGAACAATGAGCGGTGGCGTTGCCTCTGGATGAACAGGACCCCGTGGTGTGGAGGGTTGGATGAACAGTAGACGGTGGAGGGGTGCCCGTGGAGGGGTGGTTGAGCAGGACCCCGTGGTGTGGAGGGCTGGATGAACAGTAGACGGTGGAGGGGTGCCCGTTGAGGGGTGGTTGAACAGGACCCCGTGGTGTGGAGGGCTGGATGAACAGTAGACGGTGGAGGGGTGGTTGAACAATAGCCGGTGGAGTAGCGCGCGGTGGAGGCTGGATGAACAGGAGCCTGTGGAGGCTGGAGGAGGTCGACGGTGGAGATGAACAGTATCCCGTGGAGTCCCGTTTTGCGGTATGCCACACCCCTCCCGATGAACAGGACCCCCGTTTCGACCGTAGGAGGTCCGTTTCGTCCGTTTTGCGGTACGCCACACCCCTCCCGATCAACAGGACCCCCGTTTCGACTGTAGGAGGTCCGTTTCGTCCGTTTTGTGGTACGCCACACCCCTCCCGATCAACAGGACCCCCGTTTCGACCGTAGGAGGTCCGTGTCCTCCGTTTTGCGGTACGTCAGACCCCTCCCGATGAATAGGATCCCATTTCGAACGTGGCCGGTCGAACACAAGGCCGTTTCCTCCGTTGTGCGGTACGCCAGGCCTTGTTTCCATTGCCTGTTCCGTCCAAGCCCTCCCGATGAACACGATCACACATTCCGTTCCGACCCAGCCAGTTGGCTCCCACGCGTTCCGTTGCCTCCCGATGAACACGACGCGTTCCGTTGCCTCCCCATTAACACGATGCATTTCGTTGCCTGCCCATGAACATGACGACGACGTTGTTTCTCCGTTCCGACCCAGCCATATACACGAGCCCTGGCTGTACGTATGCGCGAGTAGGCGTTTGAGACCCCGCCCGTATGTACACATGCGTGGCCGTATTTTCTTTCTTGCACCCTGGCCGCTGTACGTACGTGTACATGCTACGTGCGCGCCTCTACTACGACACGTGCGCGCCTCTACATCCACCAGTATATATGTACATACACGTTCGCGACCAGAATGACAACGCTATGTACGCTTCGACTAGGTGGGTCCCGACTGTCAGACACTTCCTTGCATGCGAAGATGTAGCTGGTGGGTCCCAGCAGTCAGGGGGGCGAATCGTTTTTTTCCCGGACGCACTTCCTTGCGTGCGAAGATGTAGCTGGTGGGTCCTAGCAGCCAGGGGCAAACGGTTTTTTCGCGAAATACGGTGGCCCGTCCGGTGGGTCCCCGCTGTCAGGTGGTGGAATAATTATTTTGCACGTAATAAGGAGGCACTTCCTTGCTGCGGCCGTGGACCCAGCTGTCAGCCTGTCCACGTACAGTCCAGGTCCGATGCAAGCCGTTCCTTGACCACGTTGACCATGCCACGCCAAGAGCACCAGGGCGGTGGACGACGGAGAGGCCTAGGAAGGAGATGACGCGGAGCCGGGGAAGACGCGGCAGTGGATGCACATGCGGAGAGGAGTACGAGGGTTCACTGGTTCGGCTGCGCTGCCGTCGCCGCAGAATAACAGGGGGTGTGGGTGAGTGGAGGGATGGCCTGGCCAGCGGTGGGAGTAGTAGGGGGCGGTGAGGCCTCCGCCGCATCGCAGCTGGCCACGGGAGGCAGGAGCACGAGGCACGACCGGTGCTGGTTTGGGCGGCTAGAGCAAGAAGACCAGAGGTTGAAGAAGCACTATGGCCGTTGGATGGACATTGTACGGTCACTGGAGCTAGAAACTTAGTAGGCCCACAAGTCAGCTTGCCACTATACTGGGTCCCAGCTAACAGGGGGAGTATTCATTTTTTTGTGCGTAACAAGGAGGCACTTCCTTGCATGCGAAGATATAGCTGGTGGGTCCGAGCTGTCAGCGGCGGTAACGTTTTTTTCGCGAAATACTAAGGCCCTTTTGGTGGGTCCTTGATGTCAGGTGGAGGAATCATTATTTTGCGCGTAATAAGGAGGCATTTCCTTGCGTGCGGTTGTGGACCCAGCTTTTGGCCTCTCCACATACACTCCACTTCAGATGCATGTCGGTCATTGACCACGTTGACCAGGCCGTGCCGAGAGCACCACGGCGGTGGACGACGGCGAGGCCTAGGAAGGGAACGACGCGGAGGCAGGGAAGACTCGGCAGTTGTTTCCCACGCGAAGGGGAGTACGACTGTACGAGGGTTTACTGGTTCGTCTGCCGTCGCCGGAGAATCACAGCAGGTGTTGGTGAGTAGAGGGATGGCTAGGCCAGCGATGGGAGTATGGTGGGGCGGTGAGGCCTGCACGGCAGTAGAGCTGGCCACGGGGAGGAGGGAGCAGGCAGTCCTACCGGCGCTTGTTTGAGCGGCTGGAGCAGGAAGAGCAGAGATTGAAGAATCACGACGGCTGTTGGATGGCCATCCAACAGTCACTGCTTGTGCGTCAACCTTTTTTTAGGAAAGCCTCAAATCTGTGGAAAACAGCATACAACCCATCTGCCATTATTTCTAATAATTTACAGCCCATTTGCTAATTATTAAGGTTTTTTTGGAGCCCATATTCTTTTTGTTAGCATTACAACCCATATTGTGGCCACAGTTAAAAAATTATACGAAATTTTACATATTTCGGTGCGGTCCGAACTGTTTTTAATCATGAAATTTCGACTCACCTTCAAAATGATTTTAAAAATAAATGTATATCAATATAAAATCCAACAAATTCTCCACGCATAAAAATCAATGTAATTTAAAATCTCGAAATGAAAAAAGGATATTTGAAACTAATTGCCGGTTTGATGTGTTTTAAAAATGTACAGCCCATTTCTCATTACTGATGGGCCATTTTCTCGGCCATTCGAATGAAAGCTCTCCTCGTCTTGAAAGATTTGCAGCCCAACAGGCCTGACAAAGCGACTTACTTGGCAAATCACAAAAAAACTGGGTTGTGGCCGTGGACCCAGCTGTCAGCCTCTCCACGTACAGTACTCTTCCGATGGAATGTCGTTGACCATGTTGACCACACCGCGCCGAGAGCACCAAGGCGATGGACGACGGCGAGTCCTAGGAAGGGGATGACGCGGAGTCGGGGAAGATGCGGCAGTGGATGCCCACGCGGAGAGGAGTACGAGGGTTCACTGGTTCGGTTGCGGTGTGATGCTGCCATCGTCGCAGGGCCTGGCTAGCGGTGGGAGTAGTAGGGGCGATTGGGCCTCATTGACAGCACAGCCTGCCACTGGAGGCAGGAGCTGGCGGTCTCCCCGGCGCTGGTTTGGGCGGCTGGTGCAAGAAGAGCAGCGATTGAAGAAGCAGCAGGACCGTTCGATTCAAATCCAACGGTTACTATTGCTAGAATCATTAGTTGACTAAATTGACAAGCCCTGCGTACGCGTCAACTTAGTAGGCCCACATGTCAGCCTCCCAACCGGTGCGCCCCAGATGTCAGTGGGAGGAATCATTTTTTTTCACGTAATAAGGAGGCAGTTGATTGCGTGCGGCCAGGCCAGCGGAGGGAGTTGGGTGGGCCGGGGAAGCCTGCGCGGCATCACAGCGGGCGACAAGAGGAGGGAGCAGGTAGTCCCGCCGGCACTAGCTTAGGCGGCTGGAGCAGGAAGATCAGAGATTGAAGAAGCACGTCGGCCATTGGATGGACATCCAACACTAATTGCTGGTAGAATCGTGTGTTCACTAACAAAGCCTTGCGTAAGCAAGTCAGCCTCGAAATCTGTGGCGTGTACAACCCATTTGCTATTATTTTTATAATTTTTACTCATTTTCTAATTCATATGGAATTTATTGCAGCCCGTTTTCCTTTTTTAGAATTGCTGGCCATTTTCTGGTCAGTACCAGGGTCAAAAAATTAACTAAATATGTGGGAAATTTTGAAAATTCGCAAATTTTTGTGGGGAACAAAATATTCTTAATCCAAAAACTAATAGCCATACTAAAACAAATTTAAAAATAAATTAGTACTATGTCATGTTAAATCCAATGAAATACATATAAGATATCAGTGAAGAACAAAAACAAAAAAAGAAAGTTATATCCCATTTGCTATAATTTTTTTGGAATTTTCAACCCCTTTTGATATTACTTTTAACAGACATTGACCATACTCTTAAGCCAGGCCAGAATGCATCCCTCATCGTCTTGAAAGATTTGCAGCCCAGTAATTCGTAGAAAACAAATAGGCCTAGCTTGGGTATTCTTCAAAAACAAATACTGGGCTACCTATTTTCCCAAAGAACTGGTGCGTGAGCATTTAGCTTTATTTATTTATTTACTTATTTATGTTTAGGGTACCATGAGCATGTACCTGGGCCGGATTCATATGAGAGCCTCCCTTCCAGTTAATTATGGGCTTCTCTATTGGGCCTTCATCAGTGGGCTGCATGTTATCAACAAGTGGAAAATGTGTTCCGTACGAAAAATAGTATGCGCTACGTACGATACGGGACACTAAAGGATCGAACCATGCAACGACTTCCAAAACATTCTGTTGGTCATTCTAACAACACATTTGTTCAACCAACAGACGAAATATACTACTGATTGTACATTGAAAATAGCAGCAGCAGCAACCAGGGCTGGGGGTGCAACAGAAGCAGTAAGCAGGCCAGAAGAGTGAAGACGCAGCTCTCTCTTCCGAACCAAACATCAGCCATCATTACAAAAGGGCTACCAAAAAAGAACAAGTGTATGCATCAAACTAAATAAAGATCCTACTACACCAAGTGTACGCATGTAACTAACTGACTCAGTTAGACGTTACTATTTATTAAGCCGTGGAGATTGGCTGACGGCTTGAACCAGATGGGTGCCTGACGGGGGAAACTCCAGCCAGCAGCTCGAAGTCTGATACTTTGGGCTGCAGTGCGTGGCGGCACATATCAGGGTATGGTGCATGCGGAGATGCATGGTATGCTGTGTACACATAGTTTTGCCTGATGAACGAAACCGTGCTGCCATCATGATTCTTGCCGTCGGTTATCTCCTGGTTAATCGGATAATTTAGTCCGACAAACAGAGAGCGTGTACCAAGGCTACTTACTAGCCTCTAGTCAAAAATTCCTGAAAGGCCCAGAGAAGCTGGGATCCTGCTCAAAGAGCTTGCAGTGACTGTGATTGTATCCCGCGAAAAACACGTCCGGTACGTGCGAACGATCATCAATCTTTCTCCATCGTCTGATCGAGCCAGGAACCACCTACAACTGCCATGCCGCTTTTCTTTGAAAGGTTATGGGATTAGGAAGGGTAGGGACACCAGGCGGCCTACAACATCATATCAAGTTGGAGTCAAATAAAAAGGGCTCTTGATTTAGTCAATCTTAAGAACGGCATGTTATGAGCATGAATATTTTTTCAGAAAATGTTGACAGTAATATAAGCAAGCCATCATGATATCATAGGAAAGTAACATACTGCTCTAACAGCCGTTTGTAGCGATGACTGGAGTAGGCCAGCAATACGTCCAGCCATAGAAGGAGTCGACAGCGTAAATGAAGCCCTTGTGTTCAATGGCATCAGAGAACCATGGAGGATGTATGATCCTGCGATGGACGTGCAGATGTATCCACTTACCGCAGTGACCTGTTAGATAGGCGAGACCGCGGTTGAAGAACGCAATTAGCCTGAAGTCTTTATAATTTGCAGATCTTGTGGCCAGTTGGCAGATTACAACCTTGAGCAAATCAAACTTGGTATCATGTTGGCTACTGTATGATTTCGAGTATTCTGGGCCGAGGTGCCAAAGAAGTGCAGTGTTAATCGAAGGAAGGGGGATCAATCGCCGGGTGTAGACCTCCACGAGCATCCAGCTGCCGCGACCGTCGACGAGCACCATCCAAGACATGTTCATGTCGACCCAGTACATACCGTTAAAGTAGTTGAGGCTGACGGGGATCGGATCGCAGTCAAGGGGGTTGATGCTCACCACCCGACGATAGTTATGCTGCGTGACACGCCGTTTCTGAAGATCAGGCGGCATTAGCAAGCAAGGAGCTGGCTTAAAAAGCTCCGGCCTGAGGGCTTTGAGTAAACGGTACAGCCCCGAAGAGCACGCGGCGAGCGGCATGGTACTGAGATTGTCCACACGCGACAAAATGAGCTTGATTATCTCTGTGGGGAGCGAATTCCAACCACTCTTTCGGCGGACACTGCTCGGTTCTGCCATTGTTAGTGCTTGGGTTTCGGACGAGGTGGGAGGCGCCTTAGCGGGGATGGAAGAGCGGACAAAGATGGAGAAGCGAATATGTGTTGTGGGAAGTGGATAGGTGATGATGACTACAGCACGCCGCTTGACTTACGAGACACATAGCAGCAGCGTAGGGTAATATCGAAGTCAGACAACTTGCTTGAGTGATCACAGTACTGGTACTCCCTACAGTACCTGCTACTATGCCCTAACTTGCTTGAGTAGAGCAGTGGTGGAGTAGGACTCTGCTCTACTACTAGCACCGGAGGAGTAGTATGTTCTAATCTAAAATAGTTACAAACTTCAATGCCCGAGCGTGGAACGACTACGAACCGCCATCGTTGCTAACTCCAATCCGGCAAGTGATGGATTTGTTTCTTTTTAACTTTCTGTATGAATCTGTAGCCAGCCTGCAAGTCATGTACACTGTACTGACAGTGGAACCCACAGAGTACTTAGAATACAAGATTAAGGATGCAATTAACTTTTTATAGAGGGAGAATCATACGCGCAATTAACTCAAATGGATTGGACGTGACTCTATTATTCTCCAACGGCAACCGGCAAATTTCCTCCCGCGGGCCGAAGTAGGTTTCTTGGTTTTCATGCGGGTTTAACGGAGGGGTTTGATGGAGGCGAGGAGGCGTGTTCAGCCGGGCATGCAGTGGACGATGCAGTACTATTCGATTTGACAACTACAACCAGTATATTATAAAAAACAAAGAAGAGTAGTACAGATGGAGATATGAATAGAGACTAGGGAGGAGCACCATCTACTGCTTCGTGAGCTACTCTTGCGCTCCATTTGGCGGCTCCAACGTCCCCTACAGCCACTCCCTCCTGCGCTCCATTCGGCGGGCGCTGTTGAAATTTGGGGAGCGCACTCTCGCGACTGCTAGCAGCGACGACTTCACCGACGACGACTTCTTCCCCGACCTCGGCAACCTCTTCCTCAATGACATGGGCGACAACCTCAACGCCAATGGTGCTGCTCCCATTGCATCATATGTGTTTCTGTCCTTCCTGTTTGAAATCGTGGTAGAATTCATGTTTCTAGTCTGTGTCCTAGATTCAATCTGTTCATCTACTATGCTAGTCCGCATGATTAGTTTAATCTCTGTTATAGCCGTCATGATTTATTTTGTAGTAAATCTCGTAGTAACTTGCTCATATATTCAACTCGCGAACGTCCCCTATAGCCAATTCCGTTTCATGGACGGTCTGGTCGATGCCTCCAAGGAGCTCTTCAAATACTGCTATGAGTGCCCGGTGCCGTTTTGGGGCTCACCGGCGGACATCATGCATCGCCTGACGCAGGCGTGCGGCAATCACTACTGGCCCTTGGCGAAGAACATCAAGTACGAGACGTGCTACCCGTTCACCGTGCCGGATTCACTGGAGGATCAGCGCCGCCTGCTAGTCTCGGAGGAGGACGGCAGCATCTTCCTCTTGATCGTGGCCACCAGCGAGGCCCGTGCAGGCCGCCGCCACATCTCTGTAGTGTGCGTCAGGGGCGACGCCACTGACGCTGACACTGACACGAGGCCTATGTACGCGTGCGTGCTCACTATTACTACCCCTCGGAGGTACGTGGGCGGCGACACTGGCTACGCCAAGCATACTTGGACTCTGCCGAGCTGGGACCTTTTCGCCGACGTCGACATGGAAAACCATGGTGTTATTTGAACTCCAACAGTGTGCACGGGGACTCCAAGGAGGTTCACCTGGACATCTGCATTTTCAATTTAAATGTTGATCATTAGTCTTCGCTCAATGTAATCCGCTGTCTAAGCATGTGGAGACTTCCATGCATGATCTTGCTCTATTGGAGTATCGTGCATGAATAAAAGTGTATCCATTTATGGTTTAGACTAGAATCTTCCATGTATGAATTTTTACTATAGTACTGGTGAAAGACATATGATGAACCATTTCTTACATATCCTCTGCCCCCTCCCAAGTCATCCCGATTTAATCCCTCCGTCTAGGTGTATAAGGGCATGGTTAATACTTAAATAGTATAGCCAACTGTTGGCTATAAGAAAGTGCCATGTCATCTATAGCCAACATGTATAACAATGGATACTCAAAAACTAATTCTTGAAGATCATTTCGTGCAAAGCACAATAAGAGTTATTTCTTCACAAGCTTTGGATGCAGGTTGAACAGTTGAACGCTTTTGTTTGCAAAAGATACTTTTTATCTATTTCACCCGGATGTTTGTGAGCTCTAGAGATGAATTAATATTCGAACAAACCTATCGATACTCGTTACACATGAGATGACCCCACATCCTTTGTCAAAATAAACAACTCCCCAATTAATGCATTTCACTCTTCTGTGCAACGCACGGGCACCTTACTATAGATTAGTACGACCAAAAATTGAACTAACATTATATATAGTATGATAAATGATGATGCATGTCACCTAAAATTATATCATTGAAAAATATGTTCAAATACGAATCCAACGATATTGTTTTTGTTGACATGCACTAACATTTTGTCAGTTAAATCTTCAGTCAAATTCAATGGGGGATAAACCACGACCGATGTAGTAGTACTAGTGTAGAGGGCGGCACTGCACGGGAGTCTCACCTCTCACCCTGCTCGTGGCACGGCAGTAAAGCCGTCATATCACAAAACCCAACCACTCCAAGTAATAAGTGGCCTGGTAAAATAAACGGACAAGCAACCATCACATCCCTCCGTCTTTTTTGCATTTCATCTCTCTGCATTTACTTTCTCCGGTTCATCTCGCACACTAGATCCCTAGCTACTACTCCTAGGGCCAGTTCTTTTGGCGGCTTCCCCAGCTTTTCCCACAAGACTAGTCACAGTGGAGAGTAACAATAAGGCGCCTCACTAATTTATTTGGGCTTCTAAACTACTATTCCGTCCTGGTTTATTCCTCACCATTGTAATTTGTGCTAAATTTTGACCAAAGATTTAACTGGTTTATTCCTCACCATTGTAATCCCTCCGTCTAGGTGTGTAAGTCATCTTACGAAAACCAAATAATCTCAAAACACTTAGGCGCGGTGCATTAACTTCTACCTCGTTTCTTGTTTCTTGACATATCAACCAATAAGAGATAAAGAGTGTGCATGCTTTTAGTGACTTGAGATATCAAACATGACATGCAGTGGTTAGTTCATTGCATGCAATACTATTAATTAGCAAATAAACATTAATGTTTCTCATTTTCTTCTCCTCCTTGGTCACGGTGCACAGCCTAAGATGACTTACTCACCTAGATGGATGGAGTAGTGCATGTGACATGCACTAACATTTCATTTGTTAAAATTATGATCAAAATTTGACACAGATTACAATGGGGACCAATAAACCAGGACGGAGGTAGTAGTTATGGGATTACTAATCTAGAAGCCTAAAAGAACTGGCCCCTGGTACTCCTACTAGTAGTAGTACTCAAGTTGGAATTCCAATTGCACGGCACAACTTGTTAGGCAAAAAATTCGATACAGGGTGTAGGAAGCGGTTTGGGAATTTGCATGCCTTTCCAACCAGTGAGATACTCCGTACAAAGTACGACAGAGAAATAACCACAGAGAAGGAAGCTAAAAGTAAACAATCAAACGAGCATTTTTGCATTTGTTTTGCATTGAATCGTTTCACAAGCTTGACTAGTGCTGTTTTTCTACTTTTACAAAAACCGCATCGTAATGTTAAAACGTGCATTTGCATGTACATAAGTAATAGTAGTACTCCCTCCATCTAGGTGTATAAGTCTTCCCTCCTTCTTGGTCACGGTGCACAACCAAAGATGACTTATTGACCTGGATGGAGGGAGTAGCACAGTCTGCAAGCATATATCGAGAGAGACGTGTAGTGCGATAGTATATAGTAAAGTTTGTGCTATATGCACGTACTTGCAAAATGCGTATGAATACATAAGGTTTCCAAACTTTCCCTTTTACATACTTAATTAAGGACGCTAAAAATTCATGAACGTTCGGGATTTAGCATTTGCGTCCCAAAACTAATGAGATCGCCTTACGAAACAAAAATTATACTCCTCCTAAATGCCACGGCGCTCGCAGGAGCGCTTGCGGCGCGCCACGAGTGCCCTGGTGCGCGGCCATTTCCTAGCGCGCCGACACAATGCCTCTTCCTTAGCCTCGCAACTCGCAAGGTGCTGATTGGCGGCTTGCCGGCGGGCGAGCGCGATCTCACCGATGTGGTGATCCGACGCCAACAGGTACTCCTCCTCGCTGGAAGCGTGCACCCAGTCCACGTACCGCCAAGCGTAGATGAGGCGCTTGGGCCCGACTACACTCAGGGCGTCGGCACGGGAGTCCTCCGCCACCTTCACGGCCCTCGCACGAGCCTTCTGCCAAAGAGCCAATTGCCTGACTCTCTCGGACGCGACATAGGCCCGCTAGACAGCTTGTTCCGCGGTGCGCTTCTCTTCCTCGGCCTTCTTCTCCGCCTCTATTTTGGCGCGCTCTGCTGGAGGCAAAGCCTCCCACAAGGCGACATCCATTTCTTTCCAAAGCTCCTCAAGGCTGGGGGGCTCGACGGGCGGCACGGTGTTCTCCTCGTAGCGGGGAGCCGAAGCGTCCTCCGGCGCGCGTGCTGGCGAGATTGGGAACACCGACGCGTCCACCTTGACGCGTCGCGGCGAGGAGCGAAACACCGACGCGTCCTCCTCAACTAGTGGCGGCGAGGAATGGAACGGCGACGCATCGCGTCGCGGCGAGGAGCGGAACGCCGACGCGTCCTCCTCGACTAGTGGCGGCGAGGAAGGAAACGGTGCCGCGTCGCGTAGTGGCGAGGAGCGGAACACCGAGGCGTCCTCCTCGACTAGTGGCGGCGAGGAACGGAATGGCGACGCGTGACCGTCCGCGCGGTACAGCAAGGGGCTCCTAGGGCTTGGGAGGGGCGATGCCATGGTGGTCGACGTGAGAGGGAGGGGGAGGAGATAGCGATGAACGTGAACGTGAGGGGGAGGAGATAGCGATGTCGTGGGAGGCGCAGTATTTATAGCGAGCAATGGCACACCTACGTAAGATATGGACTGAGCTGCACTGACTTAACTGCAGGTCCAGTTGCGTCACTGACATGTGGGCCAGACCCCTGCTGGGCCCATATGTCAGTGACCCAATGCACCTGCAGTTAAGTAACAGCTACGTGGGCATATTTGTTGGAGTAAATTATGGGCGAGCGAAGGGGTGGAAATATTGCTGGTCACAACGGATTGGACGAGCGTGGGGGAGGAGAGTCATGCATGCAGATTTTTTTCACATGAGGTGGAGTGGTGGGACCGCCGGAGGGAGAAGGAGAGTTTGGCAGGCATATTGTTTCCACACATGGAGAGGAAAAGATTTGGAGACGAACGGGCTTCCTGCAGGTATGGGGAATGGTGCATAATAAGTCATCTTGCATGTCGGGCTAGGTATAGTCTCAAGTCATTAAAAAACATACACGCCCCACACATGTTCATATTTCAAGGTGCACTAAATTATTGCATGCGATGATTAAGGTTGGCCATAATGGTCGTATCTTAGCTGGTATCATGCACACGGGAATAGCAAACATGCTGATGTGGCAAAGAATTAAAGAAGAGAGGGGGGTTAGAGTAACTAGTGTTCATGCATGCATTGGTAAACACATTTTTTGTGAAGAACGACAGCACTAGTTGAGTACTTTTGCAGACTTCAAAAACTATTCCACCGCCTCTACTATCTTGCTAAGAGTAGGTGAATTTTTTGAATCGAGCCCTTTAAACTAGAAGGGAGGTAGTGGTACTCTAATAGCTAACCTTGTTGTGATGACAAGATAGGACATGGCACGCACCTGGACGGAGGAACTAGTCTGCATTGTGCATTTAAGTTTTGTCTAAAGTCAATGTACCTCTACGTTCACCAGACTTATAGAAAAATGTGTCAACATTCACAATGTCAAATCAATATTTTTACACTCATTATAAAATGTAGTTCTTATACTCATTATAATCAGTATTGTAGATATTGATATTTTTAGTATAAATTTGGTTGTGGGATTTCATTGATGCCTGTCAAAGCGTGGAGGAAGCGGAGCTTAGGGCTTGCATTTCCGGTCTCTACATAGGTATTTCTCTTTGTAATCTTGTAATTTTAGAGACTGAATGCGCTTTTGTGGTAGCGTCTCTTGCGTCGGGGGACTATGACAGGTCTGCTATGCGTGACCTGAAGATGAAAGCGTTGAGCATCTCGAAGTTGATCAACAATCTTCAATTGTCAAAGATTAGCCGTTCGGCCAATAAGGTGGCACACTTAATTGCTAAGTATAGCTTTGACAATAGATTAGATGGTATTCTTGTCAATAACGTACCGCCCTGTGTGGTAAATATTGTATCGAATGAGTGTACTGGTGTGGCTGGTTAATTAATATAAGGCGGTGTTCAAAAAAAGTATAAATTTGGTCAAACACTTTGCAAACGGTTGACGGGAGTAAAAAGGACCAGAGGGAGTATCATGCATGCGGAGTAGGCAAAAAAATTGCTTGTCTATAAAAAGGCAAAAAAATTGCTCATTTATAGCCGGTCGAAGTCTCAAAGGGCACGACCGCGCGAGGGAGGCGAAGGTCGTGGGAGGCGCGACGTTCGACGGAATTAAGTGAAGTTACATCCATGCACTGGCATTGTTGGGGATATTGCTATCTGGGGTAAACCGGCCTGCAGGGCCCGGGTTACCTCCGTCAATAGACCCGAGATGTTAAAGCCCAAGGAGAAATAGAAGGGCCCAAGGCCTATAATCGGTTTAAAGGTTTATGGTGTAAACCGGCCTGGGGTAAACTTGTATTGTAAGTTAGGAATAGAGAGACCGACCCGGGCACGTTTGTAAGCCGGAGGTCGGGACTTTGCAGACCGACGGGCGTCACCCGTGTATATAAGGGGACGACCCGACGGCGGTTTGGAGAGAGAAAACAAGAACTCGAGGTTTAGGCGAAGCTTATCGCTCCCTAAGCCCTCGAAACCCATCAATCCCATCACAACTAGACGTAGGCTTTTACCTTCATCGAAGGGGCCGAACTAGTATAAACACCGTGTCCTTGTGTCCACTTTTAACCCCTTCAAGCTAACCCGTTGCGATGGCTCCACGACTAAGTCCTCCCACTAGGACATCTGCCGTGACAAATCCAGGACAGTTGGCGCCCACCGTGGGGCTATCGCGAGATGGTTACAGGTTTTTGGAGGGCCGCTTTGAAGGACTCGAGGGTTACGCTGTGGGACGGATGACCAAGAGCCGCCGCGGAAAACTCTACATCGACAGGACAGGCTGGGGCCCCGACGCCGGCTCGATCGAGTACGGGTACCGGGTCCCCTTTGGCGGCATCCATGTTTTCATCGGCAAGATCGGAGAACCGGGCCCCGAGTTAGGCGTCTGCGCCGACCTCGTCGAGACAGCTCAGTGCACGAGATCGACCCTGGCTAAACCGACCAGGAAGCACGCCTTCGTGGGAGTCATCCACGGAGGAAGCTACGAGGAAGGATCCGAATCTGGTGACGAAACCGCCATCTACTCCGGCGATGAAACGTCGACCGGGGAGACCGAATCTCTTTACCAGCTACAAGATGATCGGATTGGGGGCGACTCTGATGGCAACAGTATTCCGGACCCCTCTGATCTGCCCTATCGGGTTGGGATCTTCATGGCTGGAACACAGGCGGCGCCACGATCATCAACTGCAGCGATCTCCGGATCGGCAGCAGCAACGGCTGCGCGGGCGGGAGGCCCTACGGGTTCACCAGCCCAAGTTTTGTCAGACCTGTTTGACGCACTGGCAGCGCTCATGGCGGAGGCCAACCCGGTGGATCAGGAGGTTCATAATGCTGAGATTGCCAAAGTGAGAGAGCAGATCACTCAAGCTAAAGCGGAGCTGGCAGCAGAAGAGATCAGGATGACGGCGGAGCGCGCCGCTTTGGATGCACAGGCTTACAGGCTCATGATGGACCAGAATGCGTCTCAGGAAGTCCTGAAGAGGAAATCCCGATCTCGATTGCCTGCAGTCCTCGACGCCCGAAATCTCTTCAACACACCGGGGGTAAACCGTGCGGAGGCGACAGTTGGCGCCCCGGTTCAGCACCGGATAATAAGCCTGCCTCGTCACAACACTGGTACACCACCGGCCGTGCCAACACCGTCAGGTCATTATTCCAACCCGATGGATAACCTCGTCGCGGCGGCAGCTCGGCTGGAAGCCATTCCGATCGAAGGCGATTCACCGCAGGACGTAGAGACACGCCGGGTCAAGGAGCTCCTTAGGACCGCGTTGGCCCAACAAGAAGCATATTCACAAAGCCGTGACCGGATTCACTCCACCCCTCGCCCCAGCAGGAGCCATAGTAGGCGTATGGAGGAGCCGGCTGTTTCAAGCAATGCCAGGCGTGAAGCGCTCCGCGGCAACAACCCGGCAGGCGTCGACAATGCTCAGGAGAGTGTGGATCGCACCCGTGCGCGGGAGGCCGGAATAGCAGCGCAGCATCAGGCTCGTCAGCTTACACCTATCTTCCCAGCGGCTACGGTTGAACCGGGGGTGGTCTCCAGTTCTTTGGGAGTACCGTGCCTTGTTCCCGCTTTACGCAACGTACGCCTGCCCAAAGACTTCAAAGGCCCCCGCAAGGTACCAAACTACACGGCAGATCAGCCTCCGGAGACATGGGTGGAGAGCTATGAAATGGCTATGGAGATGCTGGATGTGGATGACACGGCGTGTGCCAAGTATTTTACTATGATGTTAGAAGGAACGGCCCGGACTTGGCTAAAGAGCTTACCGCCTAATTCAATTAGTTCATGGGCCCAATTGCGCGCCCGGTTTATCAAGAATTTCAAGGACACGTGCAAACAGCCAATGTCGATAGTTGACCTAGCAGCCTGCGTTCAGCAAGAAGGGGAATCAACTACCCATTGGGTACGGCGGGTATCAGAAGTTTTGCACTCGTCAGATCGCATCAACGCAGACACCGCCGTGGTGCTGTTGGAAAGCAACTGTCGGTTTGGCCCTTTGAAGCTAAAGCTGGGCCGGATGAAGCGTGATTGTACAGATATAGGAACGCTCATGACCGCTTTAGTGAAGTATGCGGATTCTGACAGTACCAAGGATCCTGACTCTGGTGATGACAAAGCAGGGAAGGGAAAGAAGAATAGCAACACCAAAGGCCAGCAACATCGGCCGGCAGGTAATGGAGGCGGAGGTAAGCGTAAACCGGACGGGAGCATGGACTTGGTGGCCAGCACAAGTGCACAGAATAAAGGCCAGCGGCGTAAGGGGAAACAACCAAGTTTCCGCGCAAATCCCGGTCCTAATCCGGAGCGTTTGAACTTTTTCTTAAACCAGCCCTGTCCGAAGCACGGAACAAAAGAGGAACCAGCAACCCATCTTTGGAAGGATTGTTATATCATGAAGGAATTCAAAAGCTCAAACACTTTCCAATATGATCACAGCTCCGGCGGTGGTTCAGGTTCCGGATCAGGATACGGTGGCGGAAATTCCGGTCCAGGGTTCCAGGGTAATCCGGGCGGACAGGACAGCCGAAATAATCAAAGTAATCAAAGTGGTTACGAACAGCAGCAATCAGGTTATCAGAACAACCCGAAACAGTTGAGTGGTGGACAGTATCATGTCTTTACTACAAGCTTGGATAAACGAGATAGAAAGCTTCAGAGGCGGGCAGTCAGTGCTGTCGAACCGGCCACGCCTCACTATCTGCGTTGGTCGGAACAGCCTATCATATGGAGCCGAGAAGATCATCCTCCCAGGGTTTATAATCCGGGTCAGTTAGCACTGGTGGTAGCGCCTCAGGTGGGAGGTTATAAGCTCACCAAAGTGCTCATGGACGGAGGGAGCAGCATTAACATCTTGTATTATGAGACCTTCCGTCGCATGGGACTGGTGGATAAGGATCTCAAACCGACCCATACCGTGTTCCACGGGGTGGTGCCTGGCAAGTCTGCATATCCGGTCGGTAAGATAGCCCTTGAAGTGGTCTTTGGCGATAGTCACGATTCCAGATCAGAGACGCTGACGTTCGAAGTGGTTAAAATCCAAAGTCCGTACCACGCTTTGTTCGGACGGCCAGCCTATGCGAAATTTATGGCACGGCCCTGCTACGTGTATCTGCAACTTAAGATGCCGGGTTACAAGGGCACTATAACAGTTCATGGCAGCCGTCGAATCGCTTTGGAATGCGAGGAAGGAGATGCGACTTATGCAGAATCGGTTTGTGCTATGGAGGAGCTGAAGCAGTACAAAGACAGTGTTGACCCGGAGGACATGACTTCGTTGAAGAAGCCAACCACGGACCACGATCCGGCCTTGAAGTTCAAATCAGCGGCCGAAACTAAGCTTGTTGACTTCGTGCCAGGCGATTCATCCAAGCAGTTCAGCATCAGTGCAAACTTGGATCCAAAATAGGAAAGCGCGCTCATCGAGTTCATCCGTGAGAATCGGGACATCTTTGCATGGAAGCCGTCTGACATGCCTGGTGTACCGAGGCAACTCGCTGAGCACACCCTTAATGTGGATCCTAAGTATAAACCGGTAAAGCAGTTCTTACGGCGGTTTAACGAAGAAAGACGAAAAGCGATTGGTGAGGAAGTGGCCAGGCTCCTGGCAGCTGGTTTTATCGTCGAGGTTTTTCATCCCGAATGGCTTGCTAATCCGGTGCTGGTTCTTAAGAAAAACGGCACCTGGCGCATGTGTGTGGATTACACAGACTTGAATAAAGCTTGTCCAGCGGATCCTTTTGCTCTCCCCCGGATTGATCAGATCATTGATGCTACGGCAGGTTGCGAGCGTTTGAGTTTTTTGGATGCCTATTCAGGTTATCACCAGATCAAGATGGCAGTTAAGGACCAGGAGAAGATGGCGTTCATTACTCCCTTTGGAGCCTTCTGCTATGTGTCTATGCCCTTCGGGCTTAAGAGTGCGCAAGCTACTTATCAACGGTGTGTGCAAAATTGCCTCCACGAGCAGATTGGCCGTAATGTGCATGCTTATGTGGATGATATTGTGGTCAAGTCACGAAAGAAGGAGACCTTGGTTAACGATTCGAAGGAGACTTTCGATAATTTGAGAGTGTACCAAATGATGCTCAACCCGGCTAAATGTGTTTTTGGTGTGCCTGCAGGCAAGTTGTTGGGATTTTTAGTATCCCATAGAGGAATTGAGGCTAATCCGGAGAAGATCACAGCCATCACCTCCCTGGCCAAACCGAAATGCGTCAATGATGTTCAGCGCATGGCCGGACGGATTGCAGCGTTAAGCCGGTTTATCAGTCGCCTTGGTGAAAAGGCGATCCCCTTGTATCAAATGCTCAGGAAGACGGATCAATTTGTCTGGAGTGCGGAGGCAGATAAAGCGTTCGAGGACTTGAAGCGGCAGCTAGTCAATCCGCCAGTTTTGGCAGCCCCTGTAGATAAAGAGCCACTCCTGTTATATGTGGCTGTGAATGCCAGAGCAGTTAGTGTGGCGATGGTGGTAGAACGAAAGGAGGCTGGAAAGGAACATCCGGTTCAGTGACCGGTTTACTATATCAGTGAAGTACTTATCGAGTCCAAACAAAGGTATCCGCATTGGCAGAAGCTGGTATATGGTGTTTTTATGGCAAGCCGGAAGCTGAGGCAATATTTTCAAGGACACCCCATCACGGTGGTTAGTTCTGCTCCTTTGGGTGACATCATACAGAACCGGGAGGCGACCGGTCGGATTGCTAAGTGGGCTATCGAGCTTGGGCCGCACGGTTTAAGATACGTGCCCCGGACGGCTATAAAGTCACAAGCACTTGTCGACTTCATAAACGATTGGACAGAGTTACAAGCACCTGAGGAGAAGCCAGATAACACCTATTGGACTATTCATTTTGACGGGTCCAGGCAATTGGAAGGCTCGGGGGCTGGAGTCGTTTTAACTTCCCCACGAGGAGATAAGTTTTGTTATGTCCTCCGTTTAATGTTCCCCTGTACAAATAATGCGGCTGAGTATGAAGCTTTGCTTCATGGTCTTCGGATGGCTAAAGAGATGAATCTGAGCAGAGTTAGGTGCTTTGGTGATTCGGATCTGGTGGCTCAGCAGGTATCTGGCACCTGGGATTCTAAGGACCCGCTCATGGCTGCATACCGACGTGAAGTAGATATGGTGGCTGGGCATTTCAAAGGCTATCAAGTGGACCATGTGGACCGCAGAAAGAATGAGGCAGCGGACGCTTTAAGCCGCTTGGGCTCTCAGCGTAAACCGGTCCCACCCAATGTTTTCTTGGATGTATTGTATCACCCATCGGTACAGCTACCCGGTGAGCTGGAGTTGGCTGTTCCTGATCCGGAAGCTCAATTAGTGGCGGCTCTTCACGTCACCCCGGATTGGACGCTCCCTTATCTGGCATATATGAACCGGGGTGAGTTGCCAGAAGACGAAAGCTTGGCTCGACAGATAGTACGGCGGTCCAAGTCTATGACCATTCTCAAAGGAGAGCTACATCACCGCAGCGTGTCAGGAGCGCTGCAACGGTGCGTATCCCCTAAGGAGGGGTGTGAGATATTACGTGAAATACATGAAGGGGATTGCGGCCACCACGCCGGTTCAAAATCTTTGGTGGCTAAAGCGTTCCGCCACGGTTTCTACTGGTTAACTGCTCATGCTGATGCAGAAGACCTGGTCAGGTTATGTGATGGTTGCCAGAAATTTTCCAGACAAGCACACATACCGGCTCAAGAATTGAGGATGATTCCAATCACTTGGCCGTTTGCGTCTTGGGGGCTCGATATGGTTGGGCCTTTTAAGCGTTCCAAAGATAAGAAGACCCACCTACTGGTGGCGGTTGACAAATTTACAAAGTGGGTGGAGGCAGAACCTGTCAGTAAATGTGATGCTGCCACGGCGGTTCGGTTTATAAAGAAGGTGATCTTCCGGTTTGGCTTTCCACACAGCATCATCACAGATAATGGTACCAATTTATCCAAGGGAGCCATGAAAGAGTATGTGCACGGGAGCATATACGGCTTGATGTTTCTTCGGTAGCGCACCCACAATCTAATGGTCAGGCAGAACGAGCGAATCAAGAGATCTTGAGAGGTATCAAACCCCGGCTTCTGGTCCCTTTGCAAAAGACGCCGGGTTGTTGGGTGGAGGAGCTACCGTCTGTATTATGGAGCATCAACACCACGCCTAACAGGTCCACGGGGTTTACGCCGTTCTTTATGGTCTATGGAGCAGAGGCGGTTCTCCCAAGTGATATACGCCATGACTCACCTCGTGTGGCAGCGTATGTTGAAGCGGACAACGAGCAGGCACGGCAGAACGCTCTTGACTTGTTGGATGAGGAACGTGACTTAGCAGCTGCCCGTTCAGCGATTTACCAGCAAGATCTTCGCCGTTACCACAGCCGTCGGGTTAGGACCAGAACCTTTCAAGAGGGGGATTTGGTGCTTCGACTCATCCAAGACCAGTCTGATCAGCATAAATTATCCCCGCCTTGGGAGGGACCTTTTGTGGTCAGCAAGAATCTGAATAATGGGTCATACTACCTGATTGATATTCGAGAGCACAAAGATTCGCGCACGTCAGAGGAGGAGACCAGCAGGCCGTGGAACATAGCTCATCTTCGACCTTATTATGCATGAGCCTTGGGCTCTGTTTATGTACATATCATGACCATGTATATATTATGATTAATACAATAAACCGGAGCCTCGAGTAAAGCGGGGTCTCTGCTGTTCTTCACATCAGGCGTGTTCTTCCCCTTGAGGCCGCTTCACCGAAGATCAAATTAAAGATTCCGGTTTAAGAGTCTGGTTCAAGGGAAGATGACTCCTGCAAAGCTTTGAAGCCCTTAATATCCGGTTTAATGATCCCGGTTCAAACATGAGGCTTCCTGTTCAAACATAGGTCGTATTCGAACCAAAGAGAACATAGCTATTCAAACATGGGGCTTCCTGTTCAAACATAGGTCGTATTCGAACCAAAGAGAACATAGCTATTCAAACATGGGGCTTCCTGTTCAAACATAGGTCGTGTTCGAACCAAAGAGAACATAGCTATTCAAACATGAGGCTTCCTGTTCAAACATAGGTCGTATTCGAACCAAAGAGAACATAGCTATTCAAACATGGGGCTTCCTGTTCAAACATAGGTCGTGTTCGAACCAAAGAGAACATAGCTAAACCCTATAAAGTCAGTTGGGGACCTAGTCGGCCTGAACCGTAGCTGCACCTCCGGGGGGCTTGGTCATGTCTTGACGACGGTAATGCCTTCTGGCTGGCACATTTGCCACTGAATCAGTTGGGGACCTAATCGACTTGAACCGTAGATTACGCCTTATGGGAGCTCGGTCATGTCTTGATGATGGTAATGCCTTCTGGTCGGCTTTTTAGCCAATGAATCATTTGGGGGCTTGGTCGTGTCCGAACCAACGCAATGCCACTTGATCGGCCCTTGGCCATTGAGTCACTTGGGGGCTTGGTCGAATCCGAACCAATGCAATGCCATTTGACCGGCATATTTGACACGATTCAGTTAGGAGCCTAGTCGGCTTGGACCGTAGCTACACCTCTTGGGGGCTTGGTTTCTTGTCTTGACGACGGTCACGCCTTCTGAACGGTTCATAGCAACCACTATTTGCATGCGTTTTACCATCGTGTTGCCCTCTAGTATTTGGTTTTTGTTTTCTGCCTTTATTGTGGTATTTTTTGTTCTCCGGAACATCAAGTATTTTTATACCGATTCAGCTGACACAGCCTGGTACTTTTTTTTAACCCGGAGGCAAATTGCCCGGTTTGGCAAAGGCGCAGCACGGTTCAGGTGGTCGAAAAATCACATTGTGTACTCAGTAAAGACAGGAAACATAAGTTGGAAAAGTCATTGGAAAGGGCATCAGTACCCGTGCGCGAAGGCACATTCAAACGCAGAGGTATTAAACTATCTTATTACAAGGCAGCGTAGTGCCTGAATATATTGTTTGTTGACGGATTAAACTTCACCAACTAAGGGGAACCGGAGAATGGATTACGCCTGTTCGCCGCCTCGGTTCGAAGGCTGTGGATCGTCTTGCGCCGCGTCAGCTCTATCTTGGTTACCCATTGGCTGGAAATCAGCAGTGGTCCAGTCGATTCCCATTAGCGCTTGAAAGACAGCTTCTTCGTGAATCAGCAAAGACGGTTCAATGTCAGGGGCGTAGGTATGCTTACGGATTGGAGGAATAAGGTTTCCCGCTTCAGGGACCGGGGCAGCTACTCGTTTGTTCTGGTTATCGTATTGGGCTTGGTAATGTGACAGATCTGCTTCCTCAGCCAATTGACAAGCTAGGGGGCGCACGGCCCGGTTTATCGCCCTCAAATCGTCTTCACCAAAGTCTGAACCGTCTTCCTTCAAGCTGGGGTATCCTTGGGCCGCTTCGACAGGATCGAAATCTGGTACCCACGCTTTGGCCCGGATCAAGGCAGTGATGGCTCCAGTTCGAGCAGCTGATCTTTTCAACTCTTCAATCCGGGCTGGAAGCATGGACAGCCTCTTTAACGTGTCTTGAATCAGAGACGGCGCAGGGTTGTTATGCGATGCAGTGGTGATAGCTCTTTGTGCTCCGGTGTACAACTGTTCAATCAGAGTATAAGCAGCTTTGAGTTTCATCCGCACATCAGAACCCAAGTGTCCAATACGTGAGCCTGCAGTATTTCAATATGGATTACAAACCGGACATAGGATGTAGCAGACAAGGTACAAATTGGAAGAAGGGCATCGAAAAGTTTACCAAAGACGGCAGAGGTCATGGAGTGTATTTGTCGCTTCACGGTGGATAATTCATCGACCACCGGTTTAAGAGCAGCTTCGGCATTTTCAGCCCTCTTCGTCAAAAGAGCTCTCTCATTAGCCCAATCAGCTTGTTCTTTTTTGCGGCTTTCTTTCAACTGTTCCATAACGGTTAAGGCATTGGTCAATTCATCCTTCGCTTTTTCAGTTTCAGCCTGTTGGGTTTTTAAGATTTCCTGAAGGTCCGAGACTTGTTTCGCTTTGGTCTTCAGATCCCCCTGCAGCAGGTCGTCAACAGTGTTCAGAAAATATTGCACGGTTTGCAAGTATCAACCACACAAGCAAGTTATGTGCTCGATCCTTGGGGGCTAATGCATACTTGATTTTAACGCAAGTTTTCCATTACAAAAAGTCCCAAGATTAATACAAGTATTTAAACATGGCACTTGGGGGCTAATGGTTATCTGATGATGTTTTGTGGTTATGACCTATGTTGAAGCCTTGGGTTTTTCTAAACCGGACCTTAATTGTCAAGGCAGCCTGATCCGGTTTACCATCTCGGTTTGGAAATATTGATAAGCTAAGTTGCAATGGAATGAAGCACAAGGGAGTTACCTCAAGTTTCTCCTTCATCATCTTGATCATGCCAGCTTCATAATCCCGACTGGTGTACAGTCGGTTCAGGTACCCAGAATAAAGATCCGGGGCGCTTAAAGCGGCGTACGTAGAGGAGTCAAGGTCCCATTTGCCCTTTATGGCCGAGATTTCGTCCTTGGCAGTATGCTTGGCTAAAGTAGCAGCGTTCCCCGGTTCAGAGTGACCGATGCCGGTAATCACAACATCATCATCCTTGGAATCGCTGCTCTGCAGTGGCCCTGTCGGTTTATCAACAGTTCCAGAAGGGGGGATGGATTCCTCAACCCGAACAGGACTGGCAGGCGGATCAGTACGGCTGGCAGGTTCGGTAGTCCTTTCTTCAGCGCAGGTGTCATCTTGCGGAGATAGATAATTCTGAGTATCTTCACGACCCAGAGCATCAGCATCAGGAGTTTTCTCCGGTTCAGGAGCGACAGTTCCTTCAGCCGGGTTATCCAGACGAGCCTTCTTGCTCGTTCTAGGTTTAGCCCTGGAAAAAACACAAAGATTGAAAAAAAACGGTGTAAGATGGGTTAAGAGACCCATACAGAGATATGTTGTGATCGGTCCAACTTACCCAATAACTGTCTTCAGCGGTGGTAGTTGAGTGGCTGAGGATTCACCAGAAGCTGAATGGGAGGTGACCTGATAATCGGAGTCAGATGGATTAAGAGGCTGACGAATTAAACCTGTTTTAGGAGGAAAGCTAGCGCATAAATCGGAGACCTCTGTGCGGCGTTTCCGAACCGGGCTGTTCGGTAAACCGGCGGAGGTAACTACCTGGCCGCTATGCCGGGTGGTGCGTCGAGCTTCATGTTGCTGGGTCTTCACAAGAAATTTGGGATCCAAGTAAGCAAGAGGATGAGAAAATTTAATTTTCCGGTTTGCTTGGCGAGGTTTTTTCAAAGGCAAAGGAACGGCGTCAGAAGAAAGAATAGTTACCTCTGGGCCTTCAGCATTGCTCGCTTCAGCGTCGTCCTGACAAATATCATCATCAATAAGATGCATAAAAAGTAAGCCAACTGAATCGAGGTCTACCCCAAGGTCCGGATTACCCACATCATCCCCCTCTAAATCCGGGGTAGAGGAAGCGGTGTTCCGTTTTTTCTGAGCGGGCTTCTTCACCCTCGTTTTAGGTAAGGTTACCCTTTCGGTCGGCTCTTGAAGCTTCTTACTCCAAAACGGATCATCTCCCTGTGTCAGAAAGGACTGGAGTTAGCAATATGTGTATAAGGAGATCATAAATTCTATAACAGACAGAGGGGAAGTGCTTACAGCAGGTGGCTTGTTTGTGGCACAAAATGGAAGCAGGCCGGTTCGGGCGCAAGCATATTCCGGTTCATTCAGCATCTTTTTCACAGCTTCGGTGACTTCGTCTTCCGTTAGCTGAATGTTGCAGTGCCTCAAAGGATCATCAACCCGGCCCGTGTATTGACACATTAAACCGGAGCGGATGCTAAGGGGCAGGATGCTCCATGAAATCCAGCAGCGGGCAAGGTCTACCCCCGTCAAACCGTTAGCCATGAAGGCTCTGAGCTTGGAAAGCTGAGGGGCATACTTACTCCTCTCTTTGGCGGTTAGCCTTTGGGGGAAGGGGTGGGTATTGCTAAGCCTCTCCGGACGGAAGCCGGGCAGTGGATTTTCTTCAGCAGGGGAAGTATCCTTGCAATAGAACCAAGTGTGATTCCATTCTTGCGGATGACTATGCAGCTTGGCATGAGGATAAGTCACTTCTTTCCTCTTTTGAATCGTCACACCACCCAGTTCCATATTAGGGCCGTCGGTAAATTCGGTACGTCGGTTCAAATGAAAACAGTCCCGGAACAGCTCTACGGTAGGTTCCTCCTGGAAGTACGCCTCGCAAAGCACTTGAAAATGGCAGATATTCGTGACTGAGTTTGGACCAACGTCTTGTGGGCGCAACCTAAAGTTAGCCAGGACGTCCCGATAAAATTTTGAACCGGGTGGGTTAAAACCCCGGGCCAGGTGATCCGCAAACACTACCACTTCTCCCTCCTGTGGGGTAGGAGGACATTCATTTCCTGGAACCCTCCAATGGATGGCATTTTTGCTACTCAAAGCGCCAGTCAGAACTAAGTTGTTTAGTTGGGTCTCAGTGATGCGAGAGGGAACCCAGTTGCATTCGTACACCTGTTTTGCCATGAGGAAATCTACAAGACAAAGGTGTTCCGGTTTGAGAACAAATGTGAATGTAAACCGAAGATGCTCTTATATAGAGTAAGGTTATCTACGATGATATCATCCAGTGGTTGATCAAGGGGACTAATGGATGTGTGGATTGGTTTGCTCGCTCTGCTGGAAGTTAAACCGACCAGATCTAACAGTGGTGAATATGAAAGCAGAAACAGATCCCATACAGATTCTTTCAAAGCAGTGGATCTATAGCTAGGGCGAAAAAGAAATAAAAATATGAGGTTTGGCTCACAGCAGAACAGCATGGGTTCGACAAGCAGGGAGATGAGAACAGATTTATAGAGATGAGTACATAGCATCATCATCTGTTGGCAAAAACTCTCAGCAGGTATCAAACTGACGATGTCGTCCTAGCATCAAAGCTGCTATGGGGATGAACAAGGAACAGTGGCAGGATGACGAACCCTAGAACAGATCTAAAAGCAAGAAGAACAGGGGCCTTACCGGGAGCCAAGCGGATGAGAAAGGTCGCCGCGGTGCTCTGATCCGATCAGGTTGATGCAGCGGCCGGAGTGGAGGCAGTAGCTGACGGCGGCGGCGGAGCTCCGAGGTCTGGGTCACGAGGAAGACGAAGAAGGGGGCGAAACGGAGGAAAGGAAGATGGCCTTCAAGTCCTATTTATAAGGCGCAGCGCGCGTGCCAGGCGCGCGAATCCAGGGGCCGGAGATTTCGGGAGCCCAGCCGTCGCCCTGATTCTTGCGGATTAGCAAAAGGAGACGATAACTTCGCACTGACGTCATATTGGTTCACCGCAGTAAAAGGAGACGAAGAAAACGGCGGTTCAACAGTTGCTGGAAGACATTTGAAAGACAGAAATTTTTTATTAAGGATTGACATGAACCTGTTCAAATCAATCTGGGGCCTAATGTTGGGGATATTGCTATCTGGGGTAAACCGGCCTGCAGGGCCCGGGTTACCTCCGTCAATAGACCCGAGATGTTAAAGCCCAAGGAGAAATAGAAGGGCCCAAGGCCTATAATCGGTTTAAAGGTTTATGGTGTAAACCGGCCTGGGGTAAACTTGTATTGTAAGTTAGGAATAGAGAGACCGACCCGGGCACGTTTGTAAGCCGGAGGTCGGGACTTTGCAGACCGACGGGCGTCACCCGTGTATATAAGGGGACGACCCGACGGCGGTTTGGAGAGAGAAAACAAGAACTCGAGGTTTAGGCGAAGCTTATCGCTCCCTAAGCCCTCGAAACCCATCAATCCCATCACAACTAGACGTAGGCTTTTACCTTCATCGAAGGGGCCGAACTAGTATAAACACCGTGTCCTTGTGTCCACTTTTAACCCCTTCAAGCTAACCCGTTGCGATGGCTCCACGACTAAGTCCTCCCACTAGGACATCTGCCGTGACAAATCCACGACAGGCATGGCGTGCGAACAGGCAGAAGCTATACCGTCAGGCCTACGATATGGGTCTAGTAGACATAACATCTAGTGGGTCCCGCATAGTTCTCTAGAACTCTTTGGGGGCTTGCAGCCATTTATCCACCGGGCAAGCCAGCAACCCCACGCTGTTCGCACACCCTACTCGTCCCCGTCTTCTACTAGTAGTACCGTACCTTACAACAGTTCGCTCCCAGTCGTCCTGTCCTTTCACATTACGGCAGTTCCACTAATCCTAACCCTCCTCCCAAATCCATGGCATCCCAAATCTCCATGATCGGCGGTGAGTACAATGTTAGAACCATCACTGGCGATGAGTTCGATGTCATCTACACCCGTTGTTCCGCAACGGTGAGAGAATGCCTTGCTCGCTTCAAATGCATGTTCGAAAACTCAAATGATGAGTGGGTCCCTAGGCTAGATGTTGAGTACACCACAGTCCTCGGAAGCGATAAGAAACTAAAGGAGGCAGAGAAGAAGAAGCCCGCCGTGATCCAGGTTTGCGTGCATGACTTATGCTTGGTCTACCACATATGCCATGCCGATGTTGAGTGCGAGGAATTTAAGAAGTTCCTCAAGGGCGGCCGAGTCAAATTCGTTACTGTAGACTTTAGGAACGACAAGGAAATCCTGGGTCGGATAGGCCTTGTTGTAGGCCAGCCCTTCAATCTCTAGAAGGCAAGCCTGGTGTCCTCCTCTCAGCCTTCAATGCTGACCCTGGCAGCAGCCATGATTGATCGTTCATACGCTAAACTGAAGAAACCTCACCACGAGTTTCATCATGCATGGGAGTCGAAGACATTAGACGAAGATCACATCCTGTACGCAGCAATGGATGCCTACCTTTGTTTAAATATCTACAAGGGTTGGATGGAGAAGCAGAGCCCAGTGTCCGGTTCAAGCAAAGAAGCGTCGGCAAAGAGGAAGAGGAAGAGGGACGAGGACGAAGTCGAGGACGTGGACTCGGACTCCGGGTAGGTGGCAGTGTTGTCGTTCATGCTGGTTCTACTGCAGTGTCAAGCGGACTAGTTGCTTAGTTTATTTTCAAGGGTGTGTTGTGCTGAGGCCCCAGCAGAACTATGTTTATGTTTCTTTCTCGTTATTTGAACTCTTTAGTACGTACAGTAGTACTAGTACTATGTCTTACTACTGTTCTTCTTGCAGTTGGTACTACTGCTTGTATCTTCATCTTCCTACTGTACTTAATACGTTCGTACTAGTAGTATAATTTGGGTCAGTCAATTTGTGAAAGAAGTTCGACGGAGCGAAGGAAGAAGACGACAGAAGAGGTGGAAGAAGCCTTCTAGCCATCCATGTTGCATCAAACGGCTCACATGAGTCGACTGACCCAAATTGCTCCTTCAGATTGCAGGATCCACGTGGCATTCAAGGTCTCAAAGGTAGATTCCGCGTCTGCACCCGGTTTGCGAGCTCGACGCACACGCGACCGACTTTCGCCGCGACAGCCACCATGCGCGCCTCATCCACGCGGGCGGAGACGACAATGACACGCTAGTTCCTCCTCGCCGGCGTGCTGGAGCACGCGCTCGTCCTCCTCTTCATACGCTGCGTGCATAGACGCGGCTCCACCACTCTTTGACTTAGAGGTCTTAGCCCCACCTTTACTTATATCTTAGACTTATACTCTTCCTTACTTCCCTTCTCTGGCCATGTGGTTGAGGATATTTGAAAAAAATAAGAAATTGACAATACCTACTATCGATGCCTAAGAGTAGGTCTTTACCAGCTTGCCTAATAAGAGTAGTTTAATATCGGCTTACTTGTACAAGCTTAAACTATAAGAGTGAGTACGCTACCTTCTTGATTATTATCATCAGAAACATATTTTGAAACCATCCTGGTGTCATTTACTTTCATAAAGGCTCGCGTGCTTGGCGGCGCGACGACATCGCGAGGAGGGACTGCAGACGATGTGAGCGGGCTAGCCTTTGGCTTCATGGCACAGGGATGGCGGCGACACGGCTGTGATGGGCGAGAAATTGTTGGCCAGAGTAGGCGGGCGCCGGCATGCGCAACGGCGCCGGTGGCAAATTGATGAGTGCGCGTGTGGGAGCTTACTTTAGTTTTATATATAAGGTTGGTCAAACTTAAAAGAAAACTGTACTAGTACACGTAAACATTAGACTTAGGCAGCGCTTTTATTAGTTAGTACCACAGCTACAATACGGAATCCTGTGCAAGCGCTTGAACCGCGGCTGCGCGGTCGATCGAACGGTGCGTCACTGTGTCGCTCTCGAAGGACATACACCGAACCTTTTTGTGTGTGTGAAAACAATCCTCGAATATTACTCAACTTTTTTTTCCTGTGAAAGTTCTTGACGCTGCAATATTTCCATATATTTGAATTTAGCTCCCATTCGTGTTTATTTGGATTTGGACGTTTTAGGTGCGCCCTAGTTTTTTTAATACTGATTTTGTGTGTGTGACAGAGAGAGAACGTGTGTATGTGTCCATATGTGTGTTGTGGCGGAAGGGCAATGTGGAGACGGCGTGCGTGTGATACAGACATAGAGAGGTGTGAATGTGCAAATGATCAAGCATGAGTGAGACATAGATGCCGATACGTTGTGTATACATGCCGGGGAGAAACTGGCTCCGCGGGCACCTATGGGGACGGAGCCCCTTTTCGGTTCGGCGGGGGGCGGAGGTCGCACGAAGAGCAGATCGAGGTGAGGCACGCGAGGGGTTTACCCAGCTTCGGGCCGCACGGATGCGTAAAACCCTACTGCTGCTTTGTGGATTGTATTGTGTTCTTGCTCGGGAGCGCTAAGTGCTACAGTACACACAAGCCGCTGGCGAGACCGAGCGTGAGTGTTCTCCTCCCCCTCTACATTGCGCATGGGCCTCCTTTTATATGCTCAAGGGGTTACCGACAGGTGGCAACGTAGGCAAGGGTAAAAATGGAAAAGTGCTGTGTTGGGTACAGCTACTTGTATAGTGTTATCATACCTAACCCTGACGGCACGGGACAAGGGCATTAAATGCCAGTCTGTGTCGCCCAAATAGTGCAAAAATTGGCCGTCAGGGGCGCCACCGTTTGCCACGATGGCTATCTTGTCAGCGCCGTTTTCCACCGCATGCCCCTGGCTACACACCTTCTCGCCACGTATGCCTGGAACGGCCCCAGAGCGACACGTTAGTGGATGAGCTGGAGCGCGGGCCGCGGAGTAGTGGCTTGTCACGGGAAGTGCTTTGGTTGGCCTTCCCGGCAAGCTCCTCTTGCCGGGGTCTTGAGCTTCGAGTGGCCTTCCCGGCAAGCTCCTCTTGCCAGGGCCTTGTGCTTTGGGTGGCCTTCCCGGCAAGCTCCTCTTGCTGGGGCCTTGTCTCCTTAGCTTAAATACATTGTTCTTGAATGGCTCCAAAGGGACTTCGGAGGTCCTTGGCGGTCGCCTGGCCAGCCTTGCCGTGGGGGGCTGCGACTGCCCGTGCACAAGTTCGGGATACTAAGGTACCCCTACTTTAGTACACCGACAGGAGCCCCCGGGCCTGGGCCATACACGGTGCCGAGCGCTGTTGGGTCAGGCTCAAAACAGGGCACGGGCACTCGCGGCCTGGGTCACGCCGTACCTTGCCCTGTATCCAGCATGCCTTCCCCAAACGGCACGCGTCAATTGCGGCGTCGTGGGGAGAGACGTGCGTGACGTGGGTGGCGTGCGCGGGGCTGAGTCCCGCATGCATGCGTCACGTCGTAGTAAAGGGGGCGGTTTGCGCCTTCCCCATAAACGGAGGGAGGCGTGGAGGCGTGGTTCATTTACTGGACGGGGCCGAGGCACGGTTTCCGAGGCGTCCGCTCCCCACGATCACGGGGTGGTGAGAGATCGCCTCATCCGTCGCCTCGGTTCTGCACGCCAGCCACGCGGCTTCCATGCGCCTGGAGTTGCGGACGGTGGAGGCAGGAAACCGGGCCGTCGTGGGTCGAGGCAGCAGGTCGGTCCCAGTCGCCTGCCCTTCCTGTGTCTTGATTGGCTGAGCGGGGCGGCCGAGCCCCCGCCCTGCTCCTTTATAAGAAGCGGGAGGGGGCGACGGAAGCCCGCATTCTTTCATCTCCTTCAGCTTCTGCTCCCCTCTCTCCCATTCGCCATGGAGAAAGGGAACCCTGGTCCTTCAACGGTGGCGGCGAGGGTCGCCGCTAGGCAACGCGTCCCTCCCTCTCCCGCACCCGCGGCGGCAGAGCCAGCCGTAAGGGGAAGAGGGAGGGGGCGAGGTCGTGGGCGAGGTCGAGGACGAGGCCGAGGCGCTCGGGAAGAGGAGGACGGGGCGGCACTCTGGCTTCGCCTCCGCCAGCGATTGCCCTTCCCACGGTGCTCCACATTGGGGACGACCCTTGCGAGTTCTTCGTCAGGATGCGCCGGGCGCCCCGTCGTCGCCTCCGACTCCCGGCTCCATTTGCGCGTGAGATGGAGTTGGACCTGCCCAAGACCCTGAGGCTGCACATGAGGGGCTGTGGAATCAACGGTACGCGAGTCCGCGTTGAATTCCCAGCCCCCAATGTGATGTATCTTGGTCGAGGGTGGAAGACGTTCGCCCGTATCCACAGCCTGATGGAGGGGTTTACCCTCCATTTTAAGCTGATGGAGGGCAATCTCCTCTCCTTCAAGGTCTTCGGGTGCTTCGGGACTCGGGCCAGGTGCTGCGTGGACAGCTCCTCCGATAGCGAAGACTCCTCCTCAAGCGAGAGTGACGAGGAGGAGAGCGACAGCGACGACGAGGGTGGCGGGCGGCGGGATGACGGGTCCGACTAGGTGTCGGGCGCCGCTCCGTGTGGCACCGGCGACCCCATCATCCGCGTCGCCGGCTCCTTGAGCTTCTCGGGGTCGTCTCCTTGGCGGCTGGCGTAGGGAGGCTGCGGAAGAGGAAGAGGGCGGGCGGCAAGGCCGTCAACTCGGAGTACGGGGGCACGGCGCCCTCGACAGCGTGCTGACGTCCCACCGCCTCGTTTTCGAGCCCCGCTTCCGGCGCCGCCATCACCATCCAGTCCTTGGACGACCGCCAAGATGTCTTCTTGGTGTCTTCTGCCACCCGTAGCTCGCCTAGGCGCTCCTTTTGCTCTTTTCGCCTCCTTGCCCTACCTCCTGAAGATAGGAACAAGAAAGGGATTACGGGCACCTGATCTCTTTTTAATTTGTAAGCCCTCGGGCCTTAGCTGCATTTAAAGCTTGTAATCCCTTTATTCATGTTTTTCATTCTCTATGGATTGTACCTGAGTGAAATGTTTTTTTAATGAAAAGGGGATGCTTGCCGGGTTACTTGTCTCGCGGGTGGAACCCACGTCAAGGATCAAATCCTAGATATCCTTAAGATAGACACTTATTTTCCCGGCAGCAGGCCCTGCCGTCTTCCCACGTCCTTCGACCTTTCTCGCGCTCTTGGCGGATGCAGGAACGAGGCGGGTTCGGGCTCCTCGTTTCGTCCCTTTGCTGCCGCGACTACGACCAAACCTGGTCCCAGGAACGAGCCCTAGGGCCTAGAGTTATGGGAGTACGGTAGCTCTTAGGAAGTAACGAGGTTTCGCATTCCTCTGTCCATAAGAAAATGCATGATAAGGGATGAAAAACTTATCTGAGACTGCAGCCCCTGCCAACTCTGGTTTGCTGTGGGTGAGTCCTTGTACTTGCAGCCCCCGGCAACGCCGGCTTGCCGGGCGCAGACTCCGGCAGCACTGGCCCGCCGGGGTCCATATGCTGGTCTGTCCTTCTTCTCCCTTTCGTCTTCTGGTGGTCCGAGCCCTGCGAACCAAGAACAACGAAGGAACGACAAAAGGACGCACACCCGACCTCTAAGCTAGGGGTTAGCTGCCGCCAAGCACTATCAACCCTAACCAAGGACGAGACTCGACTCAGCATGCATGCTAAAACATAGGGCGCCAGCGCTTCATTTACTGATGCTCAGGGTCTGCGCCTGGCTTTGTACAAAGGATTACATGCAACAGCGGCAAGACTTGTACAAAAAGGTGGTTGCCGAAACAGGGTCCGACAACCGCGCCTTACGGGTAAAACTTACGAAGATTCTCAATAATCTAGGAGTTGCTCACTGGAATGCCATCTTCGGTCTCAAGGCGGATAGCGCCGGGCCTAGTGACTCGTTTCACCCGGTAAGGGCCTTCCCACTTCGGCGTCAACTTGTTGGAATTCTTGGTGGACTGAACACGCCGAAGAACAAGGTCGCCTTCCTCGAAACTTCTGGCGTTAACTTTCCGGCTGTGGTAGCGGCGCAAAGCTTGCTGGTATCGAGCAGCTCGTATAGCAGCCTGAAGACGATAGCGTCCTCTTGCCGCAGCTGCTCTTGCTCAAGCTCATCATAAGCGAGCACTCGAGGCGATCCGTATACGAGTTCCGTGGGGGTAACTGCTTCTGCTCCATAGACTAGAGCAAAGGGTGTCTGGCCAGTGGCTCGATTTGGCGTCGTCCTGATCGACCAAAGAACCACCAGTAGCTCCTCGATCCAGTTTCTTCCGCACTTATGCAGCCTGTCGAAAGTCCTGGTCTTGAGCCCACGCAGCACTTCAGCATTTGCCCTCTCCGCTTGACCGTTGCTTCTGGGGTGAGCAACAGAAGCGAAGCAGACCTTGGCGCCAAGATCTTGGACGTACTGCATGAAGGTGCGGCTCGTGAATTGCGTACCATTGTCGGTGATGATCCTGTTAGGGATCCCGAAGCGGCAAACAATCGACCTGAAGAACTTGACTGCTGACTGTGCTGTCACCTTCCTCACTGCTTTCACTTCCGGCCACTTTGTGAACTTGTCGATTGCAACGTACAAGAACTCAAAGCCCCCGACAGCTCGGGGGAAGGGGCCGAGGATGTCGAGCCCCCAGACCAAAAATGGCCAGGATAAAGGGATCGTCTGGAGAGCTTGAGCTGGTTGGTGTATCTGCTTGGAATGGAACTGGCACGCTTCACACTTGGTTACTTGTGCAGTTGCATCCTGGAGGGCTGTCGGCCAGAAGAAACCTTGCCGGAAAGCTTTGCCGGCAAGTGCTCTTGCGCCAATGTGGTGACCACATATGCCTCCATGTATCTCTGCCAATAGCTTTTGTCCATCTTCCCGGGGAATACACTTCAATTTCACACCGTTGAGTCTTCTTCTGTACAGTGTGTTGTCGACAAACTTGTACATACTTGACTGTCGGGCTACTCTTTCCGCTTCTTCTTGCTCTTCGGGAAGTTCTCCTGTCTGAAGGAAACGGACAATTTGCTGTGCCCATGCTGGAGCTTGCGGCTCGACAACAAGGACCAAAGGCGCTTTTGCTGCTGCGGGAACATCCGCTTCTACGGCGAGAACCTGTGGCTCAGCCGGAGCTTGATGTCCCCCGGCAAGCTTGCCGGAGCAAAACTCGCCGGGAGCGTATGCTACGACGGAACAAACCCTGGGGTTTGCCAGAGCAGTCTGCTCCTCAGCACTCTTGGTGTCGATTTTGGGGACCTTCTTGGCGGCGGCTTCGGGAAACTCTGCCGGAAGATAGTCACCAGAAATCAACTTCCTCTTCTTGCTCTGTCCAGTTGATGGTGTAACAGACGGTTGAGTCAGCTTGAGCACAAAGATCCCTGGTTCCACAGGTAACTTAAGCGCAGCGCACTTTGACAGGCCATCGGGGATGTCGTTCTGAGTTCTTGGAATGTGTTCCATCTGTAGGCCGACAAAGCACTCTTCTAGCTTTCTCACTTCATCAACGTAAGCTTCCATCAACGGACTCTGGTAATTCTTGTTCACTTGGCGGACGACGAGCTGCGAGTCACCCCTGACAATGAGCTTCCTGATTCCACGGTCTGCCGCGATCCTGAGACCGGCAAGCAAACCTTCATACTCTGCAGTATTGTTTGTCGCTTGCTCCTTGGGAAAGTGCATCTGGACTACGTACTTGAGGTGCTCTCCGGTGGGTGCGACAAGCAGCACGCCAGCACCAGCGCCTTGGAGTGAGAAGGCACCATCAAAGTACATAAGCCACTCCTTGCTTGCTTCCTTGACGGGGATGCTCGTTTCTGGAATTTCTTCATCTGGTGTTGGCGTCCACTCTGCTATGAACTCTGCCAATGCTCTGCTTTGGATAGTTGAAGTGCTCTCAAACTTGAGGCCAAAGCTTGACAGTTCCAGTGCCTACTCAACAATCCTGCCTGTTGCTTCCGGATTCTGCAGTATCCTCTTCAGCGGAAAGCGAGTGACAACTGTGATCTCATGTGCTTGGAAGTAATGGCGCAGCTTTCTCGAGGCCTTGAGAAGGCCGAAAAGCAATTTCTGCACACCAGAGTACCTTGACCTAGCCCCCTGCAGAAGGGAGCTGACAAAGTAAACTGGGCGCTGCACCATTTTCTTCTTCTGCACCTCCTCTTGCGCCTGCGCAGATCCATCCTTGTCGGGACCGGAGCTTGTCGGGGAAGCCCCCTGCTTGTCGCTGGATGCGCTTGCTGGGGTTGCCGGCTAATCATCTTCCTCCCTCTCCGCTACTAACGCAGCACTAACCACTTGATTGGTTGCCGCCAGATACAGCAGCAACTTCTCTTGTGGCTTAGGTGCGACAAGTATTGGAGTGGAGGACAGGTATCTCTTCAAGTCCTGCAGCGCAGCCTCCGCTTCTGGAGTCCATTTCATTGGACCTGCCTTTTTCAAGATTTTGAAAAACGCCAGAGCGCGCTCAGCAGACTTGGAGATAAACCTGCTGAGAGCTGCCACGCAACCGGCAAGTTTCTGCACATCCTTGACGCGCTTTGGTGCTTCGATCTGCTCAATGGCCTTGATCTTGTCGGGGTTGGCCTCAATCCCTCGCTGAGACACGAAGAACCCGAGAAGCTTGCCGGAAGGGACTCCAAACACACACTTCTCAGGGTTGAGCTTGAGGCTGATCTTGCGCAGATTTGCAAAAGTCTCCTCTAAATCTTGAACCAGAGTTGACTTGTCCTTGCTCTTGACCACTATATCATCCATGTAGGCTTCCACATTTCTGTGTATTTGTGGCTCAAAAGCGGTATGGAATACCCTTGCAAATGTTGAACCGGCATTCTTCAAACCAAAAGGCATCCGTATGAAACAATACGTGCCACATGGAGTGATAAATGCGGTTTTCTCCTCATCCTCTTCTGCCATGAAGATCTGATGGTATCCTGAGTATGCATCAAGAAATGAAAGCAGGTCACCTCCGGCTGTGGAGTCAACAATCTGGTCGATGCGCGGCAAGGGAAATGGATGTTTGGGACAAGCTCTGTTAACATCAGTGAAATCGATGCAAAGCCTCCATTTCCCGTTAGCGTTGCGCACGACTACAGGATTGGCCAACCACGTAGGATGGAGCACTCCTCTGACAAGGCCTGCTGCTTCCAACTTCTTGATCTCTTCTGCAATGAACTCTTGGCGCTCCACTGCTTGCTTCCTGACTTTCTGCTTGACGGGCCGCACGTGAGGACAGACGGCAAGGTGGTGCTCAATTACTTTCCTGGGAACACCGGGGATGTCATACGGTTGCCATGCAAACACATCGACATTCGCCCGCAGGAAAGCAACGAGCGCGCTTTCCTATTTAGGGTCGAGAGTGGCACTGATGGTGAAGGTACAACCAGTGCCGTCCTCCTTGGCGGACACCTTCTTGGTCGCTGGGCGGAGCTGCCATCGTCTTTTTGCACTTGCCGGTGGAGCTCGATGGCGTGTCCTCTACGGTAGCGCAGCACTCCGAAGAGGTGCGCTTGCCGGAGTGGGCATCAGAGCTCTTGCCGGACTTGGTCTTCTTCTTTCCTCCGGGAGCTTCAGCGGCAAGTGTCTCGCGACCCGTTGCGACTGCTGCCTCCCGGTAGTTCTTGTCGGCACAGATAAGGGCATCCTTCTTGTCGCCAGGGACAGATATGACACTTATCGGGCCTGGCATTTTGAGCATGTTGTATGCGTAATGAGAGGCCGCCATGAACTTGGCGAGCGCTGGACGGCCGAGAATTCCATTATAGGGCAATGGAAAATCGGCAACGTCAAAGGTGATCCTCTCAGTCCTGAAGTTCAACTCGCTGCCAAACGTCACCGGCAACGTGATCTTCCCCTTCGGCTTGCTCCTCCCCGGGTTAATTCCTTGGAATGTGCCGGTCTCTTCGAGCTCGCTGTCGGGGACTTGGAGTTTCCGAAGCACAGCGGAGGAGATCAGGTTCAAGCCGGCCCTGCCGTCAACTAGCATCTTAGTGACCTTGAGGTTGCGGATAGTTGGTGAAACCAACATCGGCAAGCACCCGGCCGCAGTTGTTCGATCAGGGTGGTCCTCAATATCAAAGATGATAGGCGTGCTGGACCATTTCAGAATCTTGTGCGACTCGACGGGTGGTTCTGCCGCATTGACTTCCCGCACCCACTGCTTGAGTTGGCGGTGTGAAGTATGCAGAGAAGCACCACCGTCAATGCACAAGACCTCTGTGGCTTTCTGAAACTCCTGCTCACTGGTCTCTTCATCATCCATGTCTTCGTCATCGTCGTCATCTCCATCCTTGTCGCGGCCGCGGGGAGGTCTGTCTCCTTGCCGCCGCTTTTCCTTGCCGTGGCGCCCTCCCCGGGCTGGGCGCTTCGTGCCAAATCCTCCAACACCTCCTTGGGCTCTCTCCTTGTCGCGTCGCTCGTACTCGGCCTTTTGCAGCTCAATGAGCTACTCGACCTTCTTACAGCTCTGGAGGTCATGGCCCTTGGTGCGGTGGATCTTGCAGTACTGTTTGTTGGTGCCGTCCTGCTTGTCGGCGGCCGCCACAGCCTGGCAGTTGGTGCACGTGGCAACCTCCTTGCCGGAGCCACCAGTCTTGGCTTGCTTGGCGCCACCTTCGCTGCCGGACTGCTCAACAACCAACACCTCTTTGTTTTTCTTCCTTCTGTTGTTCCGCCGTCGGCCCTTGCTTGCCGGGGTGGCATCCTCGCTGTCAGGTCCTTCTGTTGCTACATTTTCTCCGGGGAGTCTCCTCCCTTCCTCAGCACGTGCACACTTGTCGGCCAGAGCGTACAGCTCACTGACGTCTTTGATCTTGCACATCGCCATCTCCTCCCGCATCCTGCGGTTACGCACGTTCTGATGGAACGCGCTGATGACCGCAGCGGGGTGGACGTCTGGGATGTTGCGTTGCACTTGGATGAATCTTTGGATGTACTTGCGTAGAGGTTCTCCTTCCTTCTGGGCGAGCAGATGAAGATCGCTTTCCTGGCCATGAGATTTATGGCCGCCTGTGAAGGCACCAACAAACTGATGGCACAGGTCCGCCCAGGAGGATATGGAGTTGTCCGGCAAGTGCATGAGCCAGGACCTGACGTTGGGCTTGAGCACCAGCGGGAAGTAGTTGGCAAGGATCTTGTCGTCTCGCCCCCCGGCAGCTTGCACCGCGATGGTGTAGATGCTGAGGAACTCCGACGGATGCAGCTTGCCGTCGTACTTCTCTGGTACGTCTGGCTTGAAGTTCTTCGTACTGGGCCACTGGACTTGCCGCAACTCAGGGGTAAACGCAGGGCAACCTACCGCATAGGGCAGTTCGCCTGGTTCCCCTGGCGCATGCATGTCGACAGCGGGCCCAGCGCGCCGGTCTGACTGACGCCGCGCTTCTCTCCGGCGCTCGATGCGTGTTTGACCGTCCTCTTGCTGTCGTTCGTGAAGAACGTGGCGCTGATCGCGACGAGCTCGCGGGTCTGATGAAGCAGTGGAGTCGCCGTCGTGGTGGACCCGGCGAGTCGGTGATCTTGGCCTTGGGGGCGGAGAGTGGACGGTGGTCGCACCTCCACCGGTCTTGTCGCCATCGGCTCACGTCTGGCTGGCTCGCCGCGGGTGCGATGTAGTTGGTTGCCGTGGAGTGTCGCCGTTGGCGAAGCCGATGAGGCTCTGAATGGTGGCCCTCCAATCGTCGATCTTGTCCGGCGTTGGAGGGAAATCTAGGAGCAACTGAGCTCGAGCCAAAGCTTCTGCTGGAGTGGCGGGTAACGGCGGCGAACGGTGCGAGGAGCGGGATGTGCTCGAACTTCTAACTACGTTAGAAGGAGCAGTCCCCCGTCCAGGCGACCGCACCTCGCTCGGGCCAGCATGTTGGCGCGTAAGCTGGCCTTGAGCATCCCGAGATCCGCCAGCTCGCTCTGGGTCCAGCGCGCATAAGGTACTGTGAGTACCATGCCACTGCCGGTCCCGCGCCTCTTGAGATGGGCGCGGTGCATGCTCGGACGCCGCGGCCTTGTGCACTTCCTCGCCGACGCCTGTTCCTCCGACGGCGCCTACCCCACCAGCCGCTGGCTCCGGCGGCGGCGGGTTTGACGCAGACGGATCAGCCGCTTCCGAAGCCTTCTTCTTCGGCGGCATGTCGATGATGATGATGAAGTTCTAGCTCGTGCGAACGCCGGATCAGGTTCGCACAACCTCGACGCCCCCTACATGGTGCGCCAAAGATGCCGGGGAGAAACTGGCTCCGCGGGCACCTATGGGGACGGAGCCCCTTTTCGGTTCGGCGGGGGGCGGAGGTCGCACGAAGAGCAGATCGAGGTGAGGCACGCGAGGGGTTTACCCAGCTTCGGGCCGCACGGATGCGTAAAACCCTACTGCTGCTTTGTGGATTGTATTGTGTTCTTGCTCGGGAGCGCTAAGTGCTACAGTACACACAAGCCGCTGGCGAGACCGAGCGTGAGTGTTCTCCTCCCCCTCTACGTTGCGCATGGGCCTCCTTTTATATGCTCAAGGGGTTACCGACAGGTGGCAACGTAGGCAAGGGTAAAAATGGAAAAGTGCTGTGTTGGGTACAGCTACTTGTATAGTGTTATCATACCTAACCCTGACGGCACGGGACAAGGGCATTAAATGCCAGTCTGTGTCGCCCAAATAGTGCAAAAATTGGCCGTCAGGGGCGCCACCGTTTGCCACGATGGCTATCTTGTCAGCGCCGTTTTCCACCGCATGCCCCTGGCTACACACCTTCTCGCCACGTATGCCTGGAACGGCCCCAGAGCGACACGTTAGTGGATGAGCTGGAGCGCGGGCCGCGGAGTAGTGGCTTGTCACGGGAAGTGCTTTGGTTGGCCTTCCCGGCAAGCTCCTCTTGCCGGGGTCTTGAGCTTCGAGTGGCCTTCCCGGCAAGCTCCTCTTGCCGGGGCCTTGTGCTTTGGGTGGCCTTCCTGGCAAGCTCCTCTTGTCGGGGCCTTGTCTCCTTGGCTTAAATACTTTGTTCTTGAATGGCTCCAGAGGGACTTCGGAGGTCCTTGGCGGTCGCCTGGCAAGCCTTGCCGTGGGGGGCTGTGACTGCCCGTGCACAAGTTCGGGATACTAAGGTACCCCTACTTTAGTACACCGACAATACATGAGAGAACGGTCTTCTAGTTTACTTGTGTGTGTGTGTGAGAGAGAGAGAGAGGGAGAGAGACAGAGAGAGGAGAATCCGTAACACAACAACCATCTCTCTCGATTCATCCGTCCCTCGCACGGTTGCATGCAACACATGCATCAGCGCGCACATTTTGATACCCTCACCCGGCCCCTGCCCACCTCAAGGCCCGCACAATCTCTTCGTCAATTCCCATTTCTCTCCTTAGGTTTGTTTTCTCTCAATATCTGACACACACACACACAGACACACGCAGCACAACACACACACACACACACACACACACACACACACACACACACTCCCCCGAGCACACAATTCATCCCCATCCAAGGTTATACCGCGACCACTCTCGCTTGTGCTTCTTTGCACCCCAACATGCACAAAACCTCAATCTTCAAAGAGGGCATCGAGCAGATCGAAGACGGCGACCACACCGCGCTAGAGAATGCGGGGTCATTTGGAAGCAGGGTGATGTGACGACGGGTGACTGACTCCTCCCCCACCCTCTCTCTCTCTCTTGCACAAAATTACCAATCCCTCTCTCCCCCGCACAAAATTTTCAATCCCTCAACCCAATAGATCCTTCCCCTCTCGTCCATGTTTTTCTAGCTCTCTCATCAAACATGTTGTCTCTTCTCCTTCCACGTATACAGAATCCAGATGCACACGCATCTCATGTATATTACATGTATCCATGTTTCTCACAGACCTAACTTCTTCCTCTCTCTCTCTCTCTCTCTCTCTCTCTCTCGTTAGGTTTGTCTCCTACTCTCTCGTCCACATACATACATTCTTTCCCGCCCTATCTGCTCCATCTTCACAAGCTCTCTCTGCACGTTTCATTCACACATTGGGATATGTCAAAATGTTGCTTCTATAATGGCTGATGTAGAGTTGTGGTTGTTTTCATTGCATCCTACAAAGTAATAACTATGAAATGCATTTAGATTCTCATTTGACTAGGATTATGTGAGCATGTTGTGAAGTACTATAGACCTTGTATACATCTTGGGATTCGACAATGATTGTAACTATTGAATTGTATAGACCATTACATTCGAAGTCAATAGTCTAATATATTTATTTCACAATTTCCACAAATGATTAGTTCACTACAAACTAAGAAAACAAATGTGTACTCCCTCCATTTTTATTTAAGTCCGCGTATTAGCATTGGTCAAAGTCAAGTTTTGTAAACTCTCAGAAAGCTTATAACAAAAAATATTAACATATACAATAACAAATAAATACCATTAGATTCATTATTGAATGTACTTTCACATCATACATATTTGTTATGGTAATTTTTTATATTTTTCTATAAACTTGGTCAAACTTTAGGAAGTTTGACTTCGGTCAAACCTAATATGCAGAGTTTACTACTACTACTAGCTAGTTGCTTAGCCGAATCACTCAACACGCCACACGGGGAGTCCAGTGTCACAAAATTTTGAGGTCGGCGGGAAAATCTCCCGCGACCCTGATTCGAGCAGTGGGAACTTACCATCATAGCCTTCGGAACAGGCCTACGGATGATGCTTGGTAGGGGACTGTTTTCGTAACTTCAGGTTCACCCTACCCAGCCAACCCCACCCCGGCACCCAGAGTAGTACACCTGAATACTCCCCATATTCTATCCCCACCGCAAAATAGACTTCTCCACGGCACCGCAGCCTTCGTGCTCCTCCCCTTTACATCAGCGCACTCATCCACCGCAGCACATCTGCCTCATCGACGACCTCATACGCCGCACTGGAGCCGATCCACCGTCGTCGTCGTACACGGATTCTCTTCCCCGGCATCGTCTTCCACGGTCTCGGATCTGCTTCTCGGAAGCCGACGCCAAGCGCAGAAGTACCACCGTCATGGACAATGAACTGACTCCCGTTGCCGACCATGACTCACAGACCGCAACCATCGTTCTCCTCCTCGATTGGTAATGTGTGTATTGAATCACTTAGCAGTACATATGTAGTTCCAATTTTGTTCATACCTACCCTTCAAATTTCCTGGGTGCTATTGTTCCCGTAAAAGTAATTGGTTATAGCCTCCATTGTCCAACAAAATATCAGCTTGTAATTGTGCGTCGCTCATGTATCACGTTGTGCTTGGGTAGGTTTTTCATCTGCAACCAGTAGTGTGGCAAATGATGGAAAGGTTTTTAGAACTAGCAAGATGCCCATGCGTTGCATGCATCAAGATGCATTTGTATGAGTAGTTTATCTTGTGGGAGAAAAGGATGAACGAGGGAAGGCCTTATTTGCAAATCTGGAGAGGGGTATGGGTATCTTTTTGCAAAATTCCCATTTGTTTCCTTCCTATTTGTCAGATATAAATCGGACGGCCTATATTGCAAGAAAAAAACGTATAGAGAAAAAAAAGTAGACAGTAAAGGAAGTAGAGATAAATATTAAATATTAAATATTAAATAAATATAAGAGTAGAGAAGAGAGTACAGATAGCAGAGACGTCGGGAAAGGATCGCGCGCGCTGGGGGAAAAAGCGGCCGGGCGTGCGCTAGTTTTGGCGCGCGGCGTCCGACACGCTTTATAAAATCCAACGCCCTCCCACCGCTCTGTGCCTTGCCACCGCTCTCTCCCCGCTCCGTGCCTCGCCACCACTCTCTCCCCGGTCTTTTTCGCCTCGCCGCCGCCGCGCCACCATGCCGCCCGTCGCCGGGAAACATGGGGATACCGCGGCGTCCGCGCGCGCCCCTCCGGCGGCTTCTCCGCCGAGATCCGGTTCCGCGGGATGCGCCTCGGCCTCGGCAATTTCGACACCGCCAACGAGGCCGCCCACGCGTATGACGCGACGGTGTGGCGCCTCCGGTGGCCTCATATAACATTGAACTTCCCCAACGTGCCGACGCGGGAGCGAGCGCAGGAGCTCTCGCCTCTTCCGCGGCTTAGCACCGACGAGCATCGTCGCGACAACCGGAGGCGGGAGCACCGTCTCGGCATCGCCAAGATGGACGAGGAAGCCATGGCGCTGTGGCACCAACACTTCCCGCAAGACATCATCAATGAGCGCGAGTTCTACGCGCAAAGGAGGGCGGAGAGGGATAAGAGGAGGGCGGAGCGAGCCGCCTATCGTGAGGACAAGCGTAGGCGAAAAGCGGACGCTCAATTCAACATGAGGCTAGGAGCAGCGTCGCCCTGGGAATCCGACAACGATCGGTATCTTCACGCCTACAGTCAGACGTCGGAGGAGGACATCACCGAGGAGGAGTCGGACGACGAGGAGTAGTTGAATTATCTTTTTTTAATCTATCTATGCTGAGAACTATACTCTACTCTCTAGTATCTACTTCTCGACCTCAGCACTATAAACGCTTTTTAAAGCGCCGCGCGTTGCGATTCTGTTGGAGATGCTCTAACATGGCAGACGAGTGCTTTAATGTTGCCCACAAGATGCGCGAGTATTACTAGTAGTATATTTTTCTTGCCATGTTGAGATTTTAAAACCACGAGTGCGAACATGCAGAGGAACAATGAAGACCAACACGGGATATTCGGGACATCTTCAAGGAGCGTGGCAAGTTAAAGAGGAGCTGCACCGAACCTGTAAAACGAGCTTTGGTAAGTAACAACCTTTCAATTACTTTCGTGTACCTCGTGTTCTTCGATGTGTTTTTGAAAAGGGTGTTCTTCGATGTGTATATGTTGTAGTTTGTGTTTCTCTTAAGCGTGGTGTTCTTCGATGTGTAATAAGAAGAGTCTTAATCGTCCTAATGCTTTCGTTCTTAGCTTGGTGTAGGAAGTGGGTGTTCTCACCTTGTAGTCTGTTTTGATTTTATTTTTCCTTCTAAATTCACTTCTCGGAGTTCTATTTATCGGGCTTCTACTAAATGGATCTAGGTTGCTCTTCGTATTAATCTAAAAAAGAAGTAACTTCATGTCAGGATGCAGTTCCTGCGAGGAGGGAAGTATGGTCAACCTCGAGATCTTGTTTCCAAAATGAGGCTGGATTACACACAAGGTGCCAGTTCCCTAATGATGCTGGATTAGACACAAGGTGCAAATTCCCAGATGATGCTAGATTACACACAAGCCAGGTGGAGTCGTCAGTTGTTCGTGTCCTCGTGGCATTAGTAAAGGCTGAAAGAAAGTATGCAGCAGCCCTTGAGAATGTAGCTGAGTTCCTGAAGAAGCGAAAAGAGCAGTCAGACGCTCTCTTCACCCAAGCCAAAGAAGAGATGGAAGAAGCCAGAAATAAGCTAGCAGAGGCAGAGCAGGCTAGGCGTCTCCTGCTATCTAAAACTGTTGTCGATACAAAATTTCCTTCATATTAGCTAGGTTTAAATGTTTATCCAGTCAGCATGCCTGTTGTGATGTCCGTGCATCTACTGATGTGGCACAAAATGTTTTTTTCGGGTCATGTAATAACAGCAATTACTTCCCAAACAGTAACAGACGAAGCATTGGACATGGTATAGTTCACGCGCAAGCCCGACATTCCAAGTTCAACTTCCACATCAAACTCATGTTCACAGATATCTGCACATTCATACATAATGTCCACAACCACGATTCACTTCAAAGCCAAAAAAAATTGAGGAGAGTTATAAAGAAAATCCTCTACTAGTTCCTACTTCCAGTTCGAGCACAACAAGTCAAGACCATGCGTAAATTAATTATATTTTAGTCAATTTTTGTGTTCTAAAATGCCTGCCGGCTCGCGGAAGGACGTGTTGCCGGCACACGCGCGGATTCAATGAAGGTAGACGGGGCAGTCTTAAGCTGGTTGCACGCGGCGAGGAGGCGTGCTCAACCGGGCCTGCAGCGAGTGCGGCCCTCTTGGCCGGCGCGCCGGTTCAATGCCTGCGCTATGAGAGGTCTCGTCCGTGTCAGAGCAATCACTCCCTCCAGTCCTCTTTTGTTTGGGTATAACAAAATCTCGTTTTCCATTCACATTTTACAAGTAAAATTCATGGACAAACTTTGACCCAAAGTACGATGGGGACTAGTAAACCAGAATGGAGGTAGTAGTTTTTTTAATCAAAGAAGGGTTTCCCCTTCCGATTTTCATTACTAAAAACCAGCATCTAAATCTAAACCATAGTATTTTCCCTAGAACTACCAGGTTCAACATCTCGCAACATAAACCCATACAACCTCCATCGCAAAAAAAACATACAACCATACGCCAAGGAGGTATGTAGTACTATGAATTCCATTTTCACTCCATATCAATCGTTCTAAAAACTACTTACTACTTATAACGCGCCATTGAAAATCGGAACTCTTAACCCCGCTAGAAAACGGTATTTTAAATGTGGCTACTCGATCTGTGGCAACTAGCGAGCCACCGCGGTCCAAGTCGTTCACCTGTGGTCCCGACCATCAACTCCTACGGATCAAATTATCACGCGAGCAGACTATTCCTACAAAGGTGCTCCACCATGTACCCGGTACCCGCGAATGCAGCAATCGTGCACCTAGGGTTTTAGGGTTTATTTGTTAACGTCGCCTTTATGTAACACTTATGTGTGCGAGACAGCGAGAGGCCGACTGCGTGCGTGCGCCTCTTCTCTTCGTATATGTACTCCACCGTTTGTCTGGTGTCCAAAAAATTATAATAACTACTAGCAATGTGCCAATGCGTTGCCACACGATCAAAGTATATTAATACATATTCACCAATTTGATAGAAAAAAGTCTAGTTTTGAAATACGTATATCACTAAAAATATGTTATGTTTCACTCAAAATATATTCCTTTGGCGGTTTTGATGAGATAAGGGAGGAATGTTGTTGGTTTCAAGATTCGAGAAGTGGTATATGTCTAATTTCTACTCTTACTAGCAAGATGCCCATGCGTTGCACGGAACATCAAGATCTTGTGAGAGAAAAGGATGAACGAGGGAAGGCCTTATCTGCAAATGTGGTGAAGAGTGTGGGTAAATTGCCATATTTTCCTTCCTATCCGTTAGATATAAATCGGACGACCTACATTGCAGGATGGCAGGCCACCATCATCACCAACTCTATTTCTTATCCCTACTCTTATAAAAAGCATTGTCGGTGATGATCGTGTGCCTGCCATCCTGCAATATAGGCCGTCCGATCTATATCTGACGGATAGGAAGGAAACTATGGCAATTTTGCAAAATGATACCCACACCCCTCTCCACATTTGCAAATAAGGCCTTCCCTCGTTCATCCTTTTCCCCCACAAGATAAACTACTCATACAAATGCATCTTGATGTTCCGTGCAACGCATGGGCATCTTGCTAGTTGTTGCAAAAAGCCCATGTGTGCGTGAGAGAGAGGGAGAGTGGAGGAGGACGGAGTGCATGTGTGACAAAGACACAAGGAGTGTGTGTGCGATAGGTATCAACTTAAAATGAGGCGACAGTGTGTGTGTGCATGATCGAGAGGGCATGTCTCAAGAAGGGATGAAAAATCTACATAGATACAAGGAGCGGGAGAGAGACATGTATGCGATGGTGGAAGCACGAGTGTGCGGGTGTATAAACCTATCTAGAGGCTAGCTAGTCGATAAATGTTTGTGAGAGAAATACGAGTCGGGGTTTGAAAGCGAGAGTTTTGTGTGTGTGAGAGAGAGACGGTAGTCGGGAAGGGGAGTGGAAGCAGGAGTTGTGTGTGTGTGTGTGTGTGTGTCTGTGAGAGAGAGAGGAGACGGTAGTCGGGGTTGTCTGATCGGTAAACAAATGAATAATGTCAGTCTGGGATGGAGACGAAAAGGAGACCGCAACAAATGTTGTGTCAACAGGAGAGAGAGAGAGTAATTTTAGTGGTATGAGTCATATGTAGAGACATATAGGGTGTGTGAGAGAATCCCATAGAGAGAAAGACAAAGTGAAAGACGAGTGGTGTAACACCCTCGATGCGGCTATATCTCCCACGTGTCGAAGCACGACTTAGAGGCATAACCGCATTGAAAGCAATGTCGCAAGTGAGGTAATCTTCACACAACCCATGTAATACATAAGGGAAAGAGATACATAGTTGGCTTACAATCGCCACTTCACACAAATACATGAATAAAACATTACATCATACAGTTACAATCAGGGCCCGACTATGGAGCCAAAATAAAAGAAGAAACCCCAAAAGCGACAAAGGTCCATGATCGACCCCAACTGGGCTCCACTACTGATCGACTAGAACGAAACAACACAATGAACAAAGATCTTCATCGAGCTCCTCCTTGAGCTCGGGTGCGCCACCTGCACAGTTTCATCGGCACCTGCAAACTGGTTTTGGAAGTATCTGTGAGTCACGAGGACTCAGCAATCTCACACCCGCGAGATCAAGACTATTTAAGCTTATAGGTAGGGTACAAGGTATGAGGTGGAGCTGCAGCAAGCGACTAGCATATATGGTGTCTAGCATACGCAAAAGAGAGCGAGAAGAGAAGGCAAAAGCACGGTCGAACAACTATGATCAAGAAGTGATCCTGAACTACTTACGTCAAGCATAACTCCAACACCGTGTTCACTTCCCGAACCCCGCCAAGAAGAGACCATCACGGTAACACACGCGGTTGGTGTATTTTAATTAAGATCAACTTCGGGTTTTCTACAACCGGACATTAACAAATTCACATCTGCCACATAACCGCGGGCACGGCTTTCGAAAGTTCAAACCCTGCAGGGGTGTCCCAACTTAGCCCATGATAAGCTCTCGCGATCAACGAAGGATATTCCTTCTCCCCGAGAAGACCCGATCAGTCTCGGAATCCCGGCTACAAGACATTTCGACAGTAATAAAACAAGTCCAGCAAAGCCGCCCGATGCGCCGACATCCTGATAGGAGCTGCACATATCTCGTTCTTAGGGCAACACCGGATAAGTCAAGCTACGAGTAAAACCAGGCCTCGAGTTTCCACGAGGGGGCCCCGCAGGCTGCTCGGTTCAGCCAACACTTAGACAAGCATTGGCCCGGGGGGGCTAAATAAAGATGACCCTTGGGTTAATTACTCCCAAGGGAAAAGTAGGTGGTGGTGAGGCAAATGGTAAAACCAAGGTTGGGCCTCGCTGGAAAAGTCTTATTCAAAGCGAACTGTCAAGGGGGTCCCATAAATCACCCGACCGCGTTAGGGACGCAAAATCCGGGAACATAACACCAATATGACGGAAACTAGGGCGGCAAGAGTGGAACAAAACACCAGGCATAAGGCCGAGTCTTCCACCCTTTACCAAGTATATAGATGCATTAATTAAATAAGACATATTGTGATATCCCAACAAGTAAACATGTTCCAATCAAGGAACAACATCTCCATGTTCCAACAAGGAACAAACTTCATCTTCACCTGCAACTAACAACGCTATAAGAGGGGCTGAGCAGAGCGGTAACATAGCCAAACAACGGTTTGCTAGGACAAGGTGGGTTAGAGGCTTGGTTTGTCAATATGGGAGGCATGATAAGCAACTGGTAGGTATCGCAGCATAGGCATAGCAAAAGAGCGAGCAACTAGCAAGCAAATATAGAAGTGATTTCGAGGGTATGGTCATCTTGCCTGAAATCCCGCAAGGAAGAAGAACGAGTCCGTGAAGAAGACAAACGGATGAAGTCGAACGAATCCTCACAACTCCGGAACGAAACCCGAAGCTAACGAGAGAAACAACCCGGAAAGAAACAAACAACATAGTAAACAACCATCACATAAACATGGCATGATGCACAAACAAGTATGATGCATGTCCGGTTTAATGATTCATGGCATGGCAAAGTGCACAAACAACACTACAAAATTAAGTGGAGCTCAATATGCAACGAGTTGCATATTGGCGGAACTTCACAACAATTGTTTAGTTCTCTCTTGTTTATGTACCCAAAAATATTAAATGTGGATTAACATGGCAAGGGGTGAAGCACAAGAAAACTACCTATCTAGGCAATTTAAATGAGGCTGGAAACAACGAACAACAATTCCGGAAAATCCTCATATGCATATTTTGAATTTGGTACTGTTCTGCCTAAAAACATATTTTATTGTTGTTAAACAGGAAAATAAAGTGCAACAAGTTAATCTAGACATTTTTCCACCCCATTTACATGTAAAGTTTATTAAATTCCGAGTTACGGTTAATTAGTTATGAAATAAATCATTTTAACATGGCATTAAGCAAATTAATGGAAGCAACAAATATAAACGTTTAAATGTTGTTATCATGATGCGGATGACATTTGCAAGTTTTAAGCAATTTTATGAAAATGTTGATAAGAGCATTAAGAAGCATTTGTCATCGTGGCGGAAAGAAAGTGTGCCACGGCAACGAATCCGAAAATGGTGCCACGGCAACATATCGGTTCCGGTACTCATGGAGATACCGGTGCAAAAGGAAACATGGCGAGAGCGTGTCATGCAAGGATGGTGGGGAGATCCCGGATACCGGGTTCCCACGGGACGATGGCATGGCTAACGAAGAGGAACGTGCATGAAGCAAACGGGCACGGTGCAAACATATGGTTCAACTCAGACAACACACATTCGTCCACGGGTCATCGTTCTCAGCAGTTATACCTTTGAAGCGTGCGCTTCGGAGCGGTTCGGGTTCGGCGGTAGTGGAAGTAGTCGTTCTCGCGACGGCGGTAGTGGAAGTAGTGGTTCATGTTTCGTAGATGTTCGGAGTGACGGCGAGGAACTTCACGTCCATGGAGTCTTCGAGGGTCGACGGTAGTGGTTCACGGGTCGAAGAGGAACTTGGCGGATCCATGCGTAGGGGTACTTGGCAAACTACGGATGTCGTGGTACTTGTCGGTCCGGGTCTTTGCGTAACCGGTGCACACAAACATTCCCACTCGGGCTTCACGGAGGCATCGGCTCAAACTGCTCCTGCTCGGGAGGAGGCACTGCAAATGTGCAACAACTAAAGAGCTCCCGGTCTTGGTGTCCAGCGGCAGCAACACGGACGGCCGGACGGATGCAGGGAGCAGAAGGGGAGGCTGCAGAGACGAGGTGGAGGAGCTGCAGGTGGGGCGGGCGGCGCGGAGTGGCGACCTGCTGCTGGTCGCCAGCGCGGGCGAGACAAGGGGCGGTGGAGCGCCATGGCTGAGGGAGCAGAGAAGGGGGCGAAGCAGAGGAGGAGGCTGGCGGGCGGTGGCGCCGGCCCGCGGTGGCTGGAAGGCGACGAACGCGTAGGGGACGGCGGAGGATGAATCGGCAACGGGGCGGCAGCGACGGGACGCGAGGTGCAGAGGCGAGGAACGCAGGGGAGGTCGATGCAGAGGCGACGGGAGCCGGTGGGAGCTCCTGCTGGGCGCGGAGGAAGATGGCTGCGGGCACGGGGACGAGGCGCAGGGGAGGTCCGGGCGCGGCGTCGAGCACGGGAGCTCCTCTCCCTGGTGCGAAGCATGCGGTGGCGCTAGGAGACGAGAGGGAGAGGGCCGGGGCGTGATGGAAGGAGGGACCGGTGCAGGATCTGGGCAGCAGAGGGAGGAGGAGCACGGATCGGGAGGCGCTGGCGCTCTCTTGGTGCTCGATGCGTGTGTGGGTAGCAGCGGCGGAAGGGAAAACGAGGAAGGAGGGGGTCAGACTAGGGAGCGGCTAGGGTTTACAGCGGGGCGTGGCTGGGCCTTGGGCCGCAGCTACAGAAGGCCCAAGTGGCCGGCTGGGCTGGTTGGGCTCTCTCTCTCACTCTAAAGAAAAAAAATAAAAAAACAGAGATAAGAAAGAAAAGAAAGGGAGGTTAGGGGAAGAAGTTGGACCCGCGGATAATTTTCCTGGACTCATAAAAATGAGTTCGTTCCGAGAAAATGCATTTGACACCGCTTGGAAGGATTGCATTCAAACACATTTGAATGTGATTCAGATAAATTTGAATTAACAAAACATTTTTGGAGAGTCCAAAATGTTCGGAATATTTGTGAAGATCGGGAAAGCGATGAAAGAAAAAAATATGGGCAAAGTTTGAGGACCAAACTTGAAGCGGGAAAAAGACATGTGATTATTGCAAGTGTGTTTATGCGTGATCTCCAGTTAATGGAATATTTAATATAGCTCCCTAATATTGGGAGGATGTGATATAAAGAGAATCACCACGTGAATTCCCTCGTTTTAAATGGACCGAAGATCCATGCAATTTAATTGGTTGAATTAAATGACATGATGCAAAGCTCATGATGCAAAGATTAACGACATGATGGCATGATGGCATGATGCAAAGCAAAAATAAAAGAGCAAGCACAAAAGAAACACACGGTGATCACGAAAAAAATATATGGAAGTCTTCTGAAGCGCCGGTCTTAGGGCGTCACAAGTGGAGACTGTGTGTGTGGCGGTGAAAAAGAATGCTTAGGTACCGAGTGATACCAGAGAACAGTAGAGATGTGAGAGATAATGAAAACAATGTAATGTATAATGATAGGGAGAGTGTGACACTTCTTAAGGGAGACGTCGAGAGACCATGTTTGCGAGGATAGGAGAAACATGAAGTGAGCATGCGGGTGAGCTGGAGAAAAGAGAGTGATAGCTCCCTGAAGGAATGTAACGCCCTCGATGCGGCTATATCTCCCACGTGTCGAAGCACGACTTAGAGGCATAACCGCATTGAAAGCAATGTCCCAAGTAAGGTAGTCTTCACACAACCCATGTAATACATAAGGGAAAGAGATACATAGATGGCTTACAATCGCCACTTCACACAATACATGATAAAAGCATTACATCATACAGATACAATCAAGGTCCGACTACGGAACCAAAATAAAAGAAGACTACCCCAAATGCTACACAGATCCCCGATCGTCCCAACTGGGCTCCACTATTGATCAACTGAAATGAAACAACACAATGAACAAGATCTTCATCGAGCTCCTCCGTGAGCTCGGGTGCGTCACCTGCACGGTTTCATCGGCACCTGCAAACTGGTTTTGGAAGTATTTGTGAGTCACGGGGACTCAGCAATCTCACACCCGCGAGATCAAGACTATTTAAGCTTAAAGGTAGGACAGGGTAGTGAGGTGGAGCTGCAGCAAGCGACTAGCATATCTGGTGTCTAACATACGCAAATGAGAGCGAGAAGAGAAGGCAAAAGCACGGTCGAACAACTATGATCAAGAAGTGATCCTGAAACTACTTACGTCAAGCATAACTCCAACACCGTGTTCACTTCCCGGACGCCGCCGAGAAGAGACCATCACGGTTACACACGCGGTTGATTTATTTTAATTAAGATCAACTTCGGGTTTTTTACAACCAGACATTAACAAATTCCCGTCTGCCTCATAACCGCGGGCACGGCTTTCGAAAGTTCAAACCCTGTAGGGGTGTCCCAACTTAGCCCATGATAAGCTCTCGCGATCAACGAAGGATATTCCTTCTCCCCGGGAAGACCCGATCAGTGTCGGAATCCCGGCTACAAGACATTTCGACAGTAATAAAACAAGTCCAGCAAGACCTCCCGGCGTGCCGACACCCTGATAGTAGCCGCGCGTATCTCATCTCAGGCCACGACCGGATAAGCTAAGCATACAGGTACCAACATAACCCAAGTTGCCAAGGGACGGTCCCGCACGGTGCTCTAGTTTGGACCAACACTGAGACAAGCATTGGCCCGGGGGCTAAATAAAGATGACTCTCGGGATGCGCGACTCCCAAGGGAAAAAGGTAATAGGCTGAGGCAAATGGTAAAACCAATGTTGGGCCTTGCTGGAAGAGTCTTATTCAAAGCGAACTATCAAGGGGGTCCCATAAATCACCCGACCGCGTTAGGGACGCAAAATCCGGGAACATAATACCGATATGACGGAACCTAGGGCGGCAAGAGTGGAACAAAACACCAGGCATAAGGCCGAGCCTTCCACCCTTTACCAAGTATATAGATGCATTTAATTAAATAAGATATATTGTGATATCCCAACAAGTAAACATGTTCCAACAAGGAACAACATCTCCATGTTCCAACGAGGAACAAAGTTCATCTTCACCTGCAACTAACAACTCTATAAGAGGGGCTGAGCAAAGCGGTAACATGGCCAAACAACGGTTTGCTAGGACAAGGTGGGTTAGAGGCTTGGTTTAACAATATGGGAGGCATGACAAGCAAGTGGTAGGTATCGCAGCATAGGCATAGCAAAAGAGCGAGCATCTAGCAAGCAAAGATAGAAGTGATTTCGAGGGTATGGTCATCTTGCCTGAGATCCCGCAAGGAAGAAGAACGAGTCCATGAAGAAGACAAATGGATGTAGTCGAATGGATCCTCACAACTCCGGAACGAAACCGAAGCTAACGAGAGAAACAACACGGAAAGAAGCAAACAACATAGTAAACAACCATCACATAAACATGGCATGATACACAACCAAGTATGATGCATGTCCGGTTTAATGAGGCATGGCATGGCAAAATGCACAAACAATACTACAAATTAAGTGGAGCTCAATATGCAACGGGTTGCATATTGACGAAACACCACATGAAGTTATTTAGTTCACTCCCGATTAGGAACACCACAATATTAAATGTTGGTAAACATGGCAAGGGGTGAAGCATAATTAAACTAACTATTTAGGCAAGTTTAAATGAGGCCGGAAATAAGAAACAACAATTTCGGTAAATCCCCATTTGTCAATTAGCAACTTAATGCAAACACAGTTTACAATATTTTAAATGGTATTATCATGATGCGGATGACATGGGAAGTTTTATGCAATTTTTATGAAAAAGTTGACATGATATATTATGAAGCATTTGGTCACCATGGCGGAACGAAAGGGGTGCCACGGCAACGACAACGGAAATGGTGCCACGGCAACATATCGGTTCCGGTAGCTCATGGAGATACCGGTGCAAAAGGAAGCAAGTCGTGAGCGTGTCATGCAAGATGGTGGGGTGATCCCAGCAACCGGGTTCCCACGGGTCGATGGCATGGCAAACGAGGAGGAAAGCGCACGGAACAACTCAAACACGGGCATCTCATACAACACACATTTGTTCTCGAAAGGTCGTCTCGGCGGTTATACCTTCAAAGCGTTCAAACGGGATGGATCGGGTTCGGTGCAATGTAGAGGAAGTTGACGTTCTCGCGACGGTAGTGGAAGTAGTGGTACACGGCCGTAGTGGACGTAGTCGTACACAATCCGTAGATGATCGGGGTCGTAGTGAGGAACTTGACGTCCACGTGGTCTTCGAGGGTCAACGGTAGTGGTACACACGTCATCGGGGTACTTGTCGGATCCGAGAGGTACTTGGTGAAATGCACGTCGACGGTAGTTGTACTCATATTGCCGTGGTACTTGGCGATATCCGGGACGGTCTTGCGCATCCATGCGTAAGTGGTGCTTGGCAGTTTCATGTAGACGAACTTAAGGTCCTCGTTGACCTGGTACTTGGCGTCTCGTACTGGCCGATCCAAAACGAAGAAAGACAAAAGGGCCTCTGGTGGACAACAGCAAGGCAACTCATGCCCGACAATGAAGCAACAAAATCGGCCACGACGTGGTGGTGGAGCAGAACACCAAGAGGCAGGGCGTCGGCGAGGGGGACGGGACGCGCACAGCAGAGGCCAGCGGCGGCGCACGTCCCTGGCACACGCGAGGACGAGCAGGACGTCGAGGAGGGCAGCAGAGGCGACGGGCGGAGCAGAGGGGCCAAGGCCATGGCGCGCGGAGGAGAAGCAGGGCCAGGGCGACGTGGGAGGAAGCAGGGGCGACGCTTGGGCTCGGGGTGGCGCTCGGCAAAAGGAGCAGCTCCGGCGGTAGCGCTCGCCAGTGCGGCGCCGAAGACGGCAGGGGGCGTGAGGAGGGAGCTACGACGAGCTGGAGAAGGAGCTGCAGCTATGGCGAGCGTCGAGGGCGACGGGCGCGGGGAACAGGGGCGCCATGGGGATCGGGCGCGGGCGCTCCTGCTGGGCGCGGAGGACGACGGCTGCAGGCGCGGAGTCTCGCTCCTCTCCCTGGTGAAGCAAGGAAGAAGGAGGGGATCGAGGGAGAGGGGCGCTGCGGGAAGATGGGGGCGCTGCGGGAGGGAGAGGGTGAGATCGAGAGGGGCGGGGATCAAGCAGGAGGTGGCGGCAGGGGGAGAGGTTGAGAGGAGGGGGTCGGGCTAGGGTTAAGACAGAGTGCGGCTGGGCCAAATTGGGTTGGGCTTCTCTCTTCCCCCTCTCACTCCAAAGAAAATAAAAACAAAACAGAGATAAGAAAGAAAAGAAAGAGAGGTTAGGGGAAGAAGTTGGACACGCGGAGAATATTCTCGGACTCACAAAAATGTGCTTGTTCCGAGAAAATAGAAAAGGCCATGATTGAATGATTTAAATTCAAACTCATTTGATTTAAATTCAAATTATTTGAATAGGAAGTGAGGGTGGGGAAGGTCCAAAAATGTTCGGATTTTTGGTGGAGCTCCGGAATATGATGAAAGAATATAAGACAAGGTTAGAGGTCGAGAGTTGTGATAACAAAGGCATTGGGATTATTTTGCAAGTGGGTTATGGTTAATTCCAAATAAATGGAATAATTTTATTATAGCTCCCTAATAATATTGAGAGGCTTTAATATGTTATAAAGAGAAATCACGAGTGAATTCCCTCGATTTAAATAGATCAAAAGATCTATGCAATTTATTTAGTTGAGGTTTTAAAAATTAAATGACATGCTGGCATGATGACATGATGCAATGCAAAAATAAAAGGGCAGGCACAAATGAAACACACGGCGAAACCCGGAATATATGGAAGTCTTCTGAAGCATCGGTCTTGGGGCGTTACAACACTCCACCACTACAAGAGGATCTCGTCCCGAGATCTAGAATGGCACCGGAGAGAAACGGAAGGGGAAGAGGTAAAACAGAGTTGCTTCTTCAACAAACGAGTGATACCATGAACCTTGAGAGGTTGGACAAATTGAAAGAAGAATACAATGGAGATGAACGAGATTGCAAACACTCTGTTAGCAAAGAGGAACAAGGAACATTATGAGAACCTTGTAGGTTGAAAGACATGGAAAAAAAAAGAGCTCCAGCGACAAGGAAGGACATGTGACCACTCCGGTTGAAACGGAATAAGCAAGAAATGAGAAGAAAGAATGCAGGCAGCACTCCAGTAGAAAAGAGAAGCAAAACTTAATAAGTTGAAAGAACTTGAATGAGAGCACAACACTCCTGTTGAACGGAAAAGCAAAGAAAAGAACATGCTCTTGAGAAAACGAGATGATTGGTTGAAGAGAGCAATATCACAAGGCCTCCGGAAATAATGCATGATAGTTAGATAGTTGGAACGAATAGAACGAAGAATGAAACCAACATCTCCTACCATAAATGAATTTGAAAGAGCATCCTTACAAAGTAGGATTGAACGGAGTTGTTGGAAAACCAACAATGAAAGGATATGATCCTCGTGGGCTTATGGAGACATCTCAAAACTTGAGGTGAAATACATGCCACTATGGAAAACAATTGATTGCTTGAGAGCAACACGGAGATGAAAACTCTTTCACCGAGAAGAGAAGGAGAAACAAGGCTCATTAATAAGCACCATAATTAGCAACAATCCTTAGGGAAGGCTTTAGGTGAAATATGACCCAAGATGACTCCAACGGAGAGATAGATTGGTTGAAAAGATCTCTTGAGCGAAGAGAAAATGATGGATTTAAATATCTCATTCTTAACAACATGTGAATCATGAGACATGAACTCAAATTATCAAGAATGACATAATACCACCTCAAAAGATAAGATAGAAAGAATTGCACTTCGGAATGCAAGATGAAGAAATGCTTGAACTCCTCCAAACAAAACAAGTGTTGAGCACTCTGTTTAATTTAGAGTATAGCTTGGCGGATCTTAACTCCGAGAGAAAACTTGAAGAACTATTGAAGAATGAAAAGGGTCCTTGATAAACCACCACGTAGAGCCTCCATGAAGAACTCCGGTAATAAAAGGATCTTGAACGAACCACCGTAAGAATTTAAAATGGACGAAGAAAAGATAAAGAAACACCGGGAAGAATTAGAAAATGAACGAAGATACTTGAGAGAATTTAGATACAAGTGAACGCAGAGATCCCGAGCTGATTAGAGAATACTTGAGCGATGCACCGGTAAGCTTTGGGGAGCGAGAGCTGAAAGCTGAGAATAAATAATTCTGATATGATGGGCTCCGGAGAATCAAATTGAAAAGACTCCTGAAATGCTCCCGATGGGTGAAAAGAATTCTTACAATCGAAAACAATTATGAGAGGATGGCATGAAGCTAGAACCATGAATCTTGAAGAGAATGGAGCAAGATTTAAGAGAAACTCTTCTTCGGTCTTCAAATGTTGAGAATGACGACGAGAAACACCACCATGATTTGTCGAGATACTCCGGAATGAAGAATAGAAAGGTTGAACCAACGATGAAAAGAATTTGAAATATCTTGGAGAAAGACATTTGACTGAAGATAATTCATTCTTACGTAAAAATTGGAAAAGAATTTGATAATAACTCCGGGAAAATTAGAAGAGTCAGGTAAGATCCTGGGAAAAGACCTGTGGGTTAGGGCCCACTCAAAAGAAACACCGTTGAAGTTATTTTTTAAAAAAAGATTGCACCGGTTAAATTAAATGGCTTGAATGATATAGCATCCTCAAAAGAACTTGAGTGAATTGAGAATGGAAACTTGAATCTTCTGAGATATCTTCATCCCTCCGGAACAAATGAATAGCGAGAGGTGAACAATTAAGAGGTGCACCGGCATGAGAAAACATTTGAGACGAGGAAAGAGATATGATCGACAAAGCTTGAATTGAATCCACCGGAGAAGAAAAGAATGAAGAATGATGAACTTGAAGCTCCGTTAGAATCTTCATGAGAATCACCAGACAAGAAACATTGACGGAAAAGAATGGAGAGACTTCACACGAATAAAAGGATACATGATTAAGAAATCTGAGTCCTTGAAGAAAAAGAAAGGGTGGGAGGGCGGGATAAACAAAGACAACTTAGGACGGATGAAACGAACAATGTTTAGAAAAAACTTAGAATTGATCTCGCGAATGTTGGAATGATCGGATGCACTTTGAAGAGGAGCACACCGGTGAGAAGAAATTGAGATGAAAACTCGATGATTAATATGGATTAGTATTCCCATAGAAAGATGAGAACACCACTTGGAAAAGGTATGGAATCAACACTTGACTTCGAAGCAACTCGAATACCACAAATAAAACAAAACAAAGGATTGGCTCAGGAAATAAGCCGGAAACAAACATATGATAGATCCCATATCGTATCATGTGTCTGTTGGAAAGATATTGTGACACCCAAAAATTTTGACCATGTTTTATTAATTAAAATTTTGCCAGGAATTAAAACTTTTATTTTCTGAGCTCACTTTTGATTTTGAACATGGTTATTATGGAGTTTTCCCCCAAAGTGAAAACTTTTCAAACATGTGATTGAACTTGTTTAAACCTCTCAAGAAAAACTTTTCTTTTAGCAGGACCTATCACATAATTAAATTGCTTTGGTATTTATTTTCTTGAAAAATGTTTTCCCTTGTCTATATGGCCATATTTTGAACTACAACCATGTGATAAATTATCTCATAAATCCCACCAAAATTTGGAGATGTCATGTGATGTTATTAAATCACTTTTATGCAAAAATATCTTTTATTCTTGAAATAAATTGAGCTCTACACCTAAATTTCTTCTCTGGTCCAGTGGGCATTTTTGCACTACAACCCATTTAAATATTCCTTTCTAGCCTCCACCAAAATTTTGGGATGTTAGTAGCAGCATATGATTCAACTTTATGTGAAAACCCAGTGATGTTATTTGCAAATTTTGAGTGAATCAACCTCATTTTCATTCTGGACCAACTTGATGGTTTGTACAGCAACCATATTTTTGCTTGCTCTTTAGCCCTTGATTCTTTCTCCTACTTGTAGTCCTCCATGTTAAATCCTTAAGTCCAGGAGCATGCACCCTTGGGAACATTTTTGGTTCATGAGATGATGCCATTTATTTCCTGTCCAGAATTGAGATTCTGCAAAACTTGCACTAACAAGTTTCTCCTTTTGCCAAACTAACCTCACCACTCTCTCTTGCATCTAAGGAGACACTGATCTGGAGTTTTTGACCACTCCAAGACTTGCCTAAGTGCCCTTGGCATTTTGTCAAACACCTTATGGGCATGATCTGTTTTGGCATGATTCTTGTCATTGCACTATGATCTTGCACCTCTGATCAAAGTAGCATGTCCACTAGACTCCCAGTTGCCCCTAACCTCGATCCGCTAAACCCCAACCTCACCTGTGACCTGTAGCATGCCGCGGCATTGTGTCGAACATCTCCCGTGCGTGCACTGGACGCGCCCAGAGCGCGCGTATTGCACGATGCCGCGCCCGAGCCGACACGCTGGCCCCCTGGGTTTTGGCCCGTTCTGCAGCGGCACGCCACGCGCTACCCTCCTCACAGCAACGCGCCAAGCCGCCCTGGCAGCCAACAGCGCCGCCACCAGAGTCCCTTTGGCGGCACGCCACGGCCGCCCGACAACCCCTGCTCATGTCGGCGCCGCCCGAGCCACCCCGGCTCATCACCTGGCCCCTGGCATAGCACGAGCTCATCCGCAGCCTTGTCTGCTAGCCCTCGTCGCCGCCACGTCGCCCTAGCTACAGAGAGGCGGTTCTCCGGAGAGCTTATCCACGGCCGCCGCGGAACCGACCTCGTCGCGCTATATAAGGACGCCCCGAGACCATTCGAGCATGCAGGCGACCTCAGGCTACCCCCAGGGCACCCCCACAGCCCGCAATCGTCGGGGAAGCGCCGTCTTCCCCAACTCCGACAACCACAGCCGCCGCCACTGCTTCGGCCGTTCTGGAGCCACCAGAGGCTCCCCCTCTCCATTCTCTCCACCAGGAACCCCCACATCCTCCCGTGAGCCCGTTCCACTACTCAATCCTTATCGAGACTCGCCGCGGGCAAGTTTTCACTTTTTCCAATGACCACCGTCCACCGCGGAGCTCGCCGTCGACAGCTCAGTCTACCCCAGAAAACAAAAGGACCACCGGAGTGACCACCTCAGCCCCCTGAATCCGCTGGTGGTCTCAGCTTTCCCAATGGAGCCACCGCTCGCCGGCGACGATCGCCGGAGTCCCACTCCTCTCGGGCAGAGGAGGGAGACGACGCGGGCGACTGGTCAAACCGGACCAGTGGGCCAGGCGGGCCCACCGTCAGAGACCCAGCGCCAGTCCACGTGGGTTAAGTGGAGGCGTAAAACCTCAAGTACGCCTCCTCTGACCGAAAGCGTATTTTCCCCCTAAAACGTTTTCTTTTCTGTTTTATTTTTAAACACAGATTTGACCAGAACTTTGACTGCCTATAACTTTTTAAATACAACTCCAAATGAGTTGGTTCTTTTTCCTACATTCTTCAAATTTGGTCTAGTTTATTTTAAGATTTATTTCAAAATTTTCCAAACAACTTTTTTGTACTGTTTTTGAAATGTGTGTTAATTCAAATATATTTTTAAAATATGATTTTGGAGAGAGAGAATAAATTTTCAAAAGTTTTGGAGAGCACCTCACCCCTCCACAACTTAAAGGCACGCATTCTGAACCCTGGCATAATGTTTTTGGTGTGTTATTTGACATGTTCATAACACCACCTTATTTCAGATGACTTGTTATTTCATGTGACATGATCATTTGCATGGAAGCATATTAGTGATTTCCTTGCTGTTGGAAATGAAAATGATTGTGATGGTAATCATCCTCATGTGCCTTGCATGCATGCCGGAAAGGAATCCGGGAAAGCCTCGGCCTTGGGTAGGCGTGAGCTTGTCGCCGGTCCCCGAAGGGACGGTTATGTCCGGTATGGCATGGTAAGGTACATTTAGTGGTGATTTCTTCAGTTGGAATATATTTGATATACATGTCATACAGGAACTTATAAACCTCCCGAGTCGACCGCAGATCGAGTCTTGTTCCAGTAACCCCCATACTTGCCTCGTACTACCACTCGTCCCTGCCGCAGGTAGGGTACGGTTTAGTAAGTCGTCAACCCCTTTCCAGCACACACCGTACAAAGATCCCATGGTGGAAGATATCGGTTGTAGCCGGTAGGCATGCTACCTGGTCAGGGGGCATGGGTGTTTTCCGGTTGGGACCGAGAGGGGAGGCCACCCCTTAGAGTGCGCGATATAAATTTGATCCCATGCTACGCGAGGTTGTAGCCTCCCCACTTAGAGTTTTGCTTAACAAGTGTCGTGGGTGATTCCAGACACCGATGAGTTAAGCTGGTGTGTGCAAGTTAGGCGTGTTTTAAACTAAAAGGCCGTAGCCGGAATTAGTCCCGATGGACTTAAGGAATCCGTTACTCATGGGTAAAGAGTACACCCTCTGCAGAGATTAAACCTATTCGAATAGCCGTGTCCATGGTTAAGGATTACAGTCTGGGATGGGTCAAGTGTCGGTCTTAGAGTCGGTCTTCGGAGGTGAAATTGTCTAAGAGGAACTGGAATTACTACCTGTGACTTGTGATATTCATGAATTATTATCATTATTGGCTAACCCGTGTTATTATTATTATTATTGTCGATTATCCCCGGGATGGTTCTACCTCTGAGATATTCACTATGATTATTTCTTTTAAAGCCCTTTATGTGGTGCCGCTCAGACGCCCGACTATGGCATTTCTTTTAAAGCCCTTTATGTGGTGTCGCTCAGACGCCCGACTATGGCATTTCTTTTAAAGCCCTTTATGTGGTGTCGCTAAGACGCCCGACTGTGGCATTTCTTTTAAAGCCCTTTATGTGGTGTCGCCCAGACGCCCGACTGTGGCACATTTTATTATTTCATTTACTTGTTTGATTGCCCGTGCATTCCTTAAATATTTACTCGCATACATCATGAACCTTATTCCATAATGTTCAGAGTAATCATAGAATATTTTGAAACATGTTTATCTGTGGCTATAATATACCTGTGTTCTTAATGTTTGCGAGTACATTCAAAGTACTCACTGGCTCGTCCCTGGCTATTGTCTTGGCCAGATTGATTGCTTGGAGAGGAGCGTTGCGACGACAGCCTCGCAACCTAAGCAATAGTGATAGCAGCCTCGCGAAGATAGGAGTTATCCTGGTCAGTTGTTCCCGTGGGAAATGGAGTCCCATAGCCGTGGTGATCCACAAACCTCTTCCGCCCTCAACCACTAGAAACCATTTGTTGTACTCATAGGCCACAATGGTCTTGTACTGCATATTTTGTACTCTTCCTTGGAATTTCTGTATCAAGTTGGTGTCTCATCAGCTAACAGTAATCCTGGGGCTGGTGAGCACAACGGCCATTTTCTGAAAATTAATGCCCGGAAAATCGGTCGTGACAGATATCCTACGAGATACTTGAATTCCCACTTATAAACTCCCGAAACTTTCTGGTTATGCAATCTAGTGTTGGGGATACAGGGGACACAAAATATATCACCCAAACTAACAATACCTAGATCCAGTTGTATCCATCCTTCAACACATAACCAAGAAACCTTCGGAAATCGTTTACCTCAACCTTCGAAAAGCATCCGTTATACGAGTTATGGCAATACTCCCGCACTCGCCTCAGTACTGGGCTATCAGGGTTATCTCACCAACAACTGTACAAAAGAGATTTTCGATGTCGGCGTACTAAACTCAGGTATGCCAGAACTACAACGATAAAATTATGACGACAACACCTCAGATTTCAACTCCCCGGGACACTTCCACTAAACCCCTGCTGACAGGAGGCACCAAGACAATGTTGTCATCACAAAACCATCGGAACGATTCTAAGATACCCGCGTGATCCTACAAAATTTTTAGTGAAATTTGAGAAGAGAAGAGTCAAAACTCTACGTCAGGATGCCTTACCAGAGCGATGAGGAGACTGGGAAGTAAAAAAGAATTCCTAAACTCTCCGATACATAATTCCTAAATGACTCAAAACATTTTTCTAGAGACAACTCGGCCGCTAAAAACGATCAATCAGTGGGGGCTCCTAAGGTCGGGGAAGGCTCTGATTACCAACTTGTAACGCCCTCGATGCGGCTATATCTCCCACGTGTCGAAGCACGACTTAGAGGCATAACCGCATTGAAAGCAATGTCGCAAGTAAGGTAGTCTTCACACAACCCATGTAATACATAAGGGAAAGAGATACATAGATGGCTTACAATCGCCACTTCACACAATACATGAGAAAAGCATTACATCATATAGATACAATCAAGGTCCGACTACGGAACCAAAATAAAAGAAGACTACCCCAAATGCAACACAGATCCCCGATCGTCCCAACTGGGCTCCACTACTAATCAACTAAAACGAAACAACACAATGAACAAGATCTTCATAGAGCTCCTCCGTGAGCTCGGGTGCGTCACCTGCACGGTTTCATCGGCACCTGCAAACTAGTTTTGGAAGTATCTGTGAGTCACGGGGACTCAGCAATCTCACACCCGCAAGATCAAGACTATTTAAGCTTAAAGGTAGGACAGGGTAGTGAGGTGGAGCTGCAGCAAGCGACTAGCATATCTGGTGTCTAACATACGCAAATGAGAGCGAGAAGAGAAGGCAAAAGCACGGTCGAACAACTATGATCAAGAAGTGATCCTGAAACTACTTAGGTCAAGCATAACTCCAACACCGTGTTCACTTCCCGGACTCCGCCGAGAAGAGACCATCGCGGTTACCCACGCGGTTGATGTATTTTAATTAAGATCAACTTCGGTTTTTTTACAACCGGACATCAACAAATTCCCATCTGCCTCATAACCGCGGGCACGGCTTTCGAAAGTTCAAACCCTGCAGGGGTGTCCCAACTTAGCCCATGATAAGCTCTCGCGATCAACGAAGGATATTCCTTCTCCCCGGGAAGACCCGATCAGTCTCGGAATCCCGGCTACAAGACATTTCGACAGTAATAAAACAAGTCCAGCAAGACCTCCCGGCGTGCCGACACCCTGATAGTAGCCGCGCGTATCTCGTCTCAGGCCACGACCAGATAAGCTAAGCATACAGGTACCAACATAACCCAAGTTGCCAAGGGACGGTCCCGCACGGTGCTCTAGTTTGGACCAACACTTAGACAAGCATTGGCCCGGGGGCTAAATAAAGATGACCCTCGGGATGCGCGACTCCCAAGGGAAAAAGGTAATAGGCTGAGGCAAATGGTAAAACCAATGTTGGGCCTTGCTGGAAGAGTCTTATTCAAAGTGAACTGTCAAGGGGGTCCCATAAATCACCCGACCGCGTTTGGGACGCAAAATCCGGGAACATAGTACCGATATGACGGAAACTAGGGCGGCAAGAGTCGAACAAAACACCAGGCATAAGGCCGAGCCTTCCACCCTTTACCAAGTATATAGATGCATTAATTAAATAAGATATATTGTGATATCCCAACAAGTAAACATGTTCCAACAAGGAACAACATCTCCATGTTCCAACAAGGAACAAAGTTCATCTTCACCTGCAACTAACAACTCTATAAGAGGGGCTGAGCAAAGCGGTAACATAGCCAAACAACGGTTTGCTAGGACAAGGTGGGTTAGAGGCTTGGTTTAACAATATGGGAGGCATGACAAGCAAGTGGTAGGTATCGCAGCATAGGCATAGCAAACGAGCGAGCATCTAGCAAGCAAAGATAGAAGTGATTTCGAGGGTATAGTCATATTGCGTGAGATCCCGCAAGGAAGAAGAACGAGTCCATGAAGAAGACAAATGGATGTAGTCGAACGGATCCTCACAACTCCGGAACGAAACCGAAGCTAACAAGAGAAACAACCCGGAAAGAAGCAAACAACATAGTAAACAACCATCACATAAACATGGCATGATGCACAACCAAGTATGATGCATGTCCGGTTTAATGAGGCATGGCATGGCAAAATGCACAAACAATACTACAAATTAAGTGGAGCTCAATATGCAACGGGTTGCATATTGACGAAACACCACATCAAGTTATTTAGTTCACTCCCGATTAGGAACACCACAATATTAAATGTTGGTAAACATGGCAAGGGGTGAAGCATACTTAAACTAACTATTTAGGCAAGTTTAAATGAGGCCGGAAATAAGAAACAACAATTCCGGTAAATCCCCATATGTCAATTAGCAATTTAATGCAAACACAGTTTACAATATTTTAAATGGTATTATCATGATGCGGATGACATGGGCAAGTTTTATGCAATTTTTATGAAAAAGTTGACATGATATATTATGAAGCATTTGGTCACCATGGCGGAACGAAAGGGGTGCCACGGCAACGACAACGGAAATGGTGCCACGACAACATATCGGTTCCGGTAGCTCATGGAGATACCGGTGCAAAAGGAAGCAAGTCGTGAGCGTGTCATGCAAGATGGTGGGGTGATCCCGGTAACCGGGTTCCCACGGGTCGATGGCTTGGCAAACAAGGAGGAACGCGCAAGGAACAACTCGAACACGGGCATCTCATACAACACACATTCATTCTCGAAAGGTCGTCTCGGCGGTTATACCTTCAAAGCGTTCAAACGGGATGGTTCGGGTTCAGTGCAATGTAGAGGAAGTTGACGTTCTCGCGGCCGTAGTGGAAGTAGTGGTACACGGCCATAGTGGACGTAGTCGTACACAATCCGTAGACGATCGGGGTCGTAGTGAGGAACTTGACGTCCACGTGGTCTTCGAGGGTCAACGGTAGTGGTACAGACGTCATCGGGGTACTTGTCGGATCCGAGAGGTACTTGGTGAAATGCACGTCGACGGTAGTTGTACTCATATTGTCGTGGTACTTGGCGATATCCGGGACGGTCTTGCGCATCCATGCGTAAGGGGTGCTTGGCAGTTTCATGTAGACGAACTTGAGGTCCTCGTTGACCTGGTACTTGGCGTCTCGTACTGGCCGATCCAAAACGAAGAAAGACAAAAGGGCCTCTGGTGGACAGCAGCAAGCCAACTCATGCCCGACAATGAAGCAACAAAATCGGCCACGACGTGGTGGTGGAGCAGAACACCAAGAGGCAGGGCGTCGGCGAGGGGGACGGGACGCGCACAGCAGAGGCCAGCGGTGGCGCACGTCCCTGGCACACGCGAGGACGAGCAGGACGTCGAGGAGGGCAGCAGAGGCAACGGACGGAGCAGAGGGGCCAAGGCCATGGCGCGCGGAGGAGAAGCAGGGCCAGGGTGACGTGGGAGGAAGCAGGGGCGACGCTTGGGCTCGGGGTGGCGCTCAGCAAAAGGAGCAGCTCCGGCGATAGCGCTCGCCAGCGCGGCGCCGAAGACGGCAGGGGGCGTGAGGAGGGAGCGACGACGAGCTGGAGAAGGAGCTGCAGCTATGGCGAGCGTCGAGGGCGACGGGCGCGGGGAACAGGGGCGCAATGGGGATCGGGCGCTGGCGCTCCTGCTGGGCACGGAGGACGACGGCTGCAGGCGCGGAGTCTCGCTCCTCTCCCTGGCGAAGCAAGGAAGAAGGAGGGGATCGAGGGAGAGGGGCGCTGCGGGAAGATGGGGGTGCTGCGGGAGGGAGAGGGCGAGATCGAGAGGGGCGGGGATCGAGAAGGAGGCGGCGGCAGGGGGAGAGGTTGAGAGGAGGGGGTCGGGCTAGGGTTAAGACAGAGTGCGGCTGGGCCAAATTGGGTTGGGCTTCTCTCTTCCCCCTCTCACTCCAAAGAAAATAAAAACAAAACAGAGATAAGAAAGAAAAGAAAGAGAGGTTAGGGGAAGAAGTTGGACATGCGGAGAATATTCCCGGACTCACAAAAATGTGCTTGTTCCGAGAAAATAGAAAAGGCCATGATTGAAAGATTTAAATTCAAACTCATTTGATTTAAATTCAAATGATTTGAATAGGAAGTGAGGGTTGGGAAGGTCCAAAAATGTTCGGATTTTTGGTGGAGCTCCGGAATATGATGAAAGAATATAAGACAAGGTTAGAGGTCGAGAGTTGTGATAACAAAGGCATTGGGATTATTTTGCAAGTGGGTTATGGTTAATTCCAAATAAATGGAATAATTTTATTATAGCTCCCTAATAATATTGAGAGGCTTTAATATGTTATAAAGAGAAATCACGAGTGAATTCCCTCGATTTAAATAGATCAAAAGATCTATGCAATTTATTTAGTTGAGGTTTTAAAAACTAAATGACATGCTGGCATGATGACATGATGCAATGCAAAAATAAAAGGGCAGGCACAAATGAAACACACGGCGAAACCCGGAATATATGGAAGTCTTCTGAAGCGTCGGTCTTGGGGCGTTACAAGGAGCATGCATGCGAGAGAGATGGGCGTGAAAGGAGTGAACAAAAAAGGGATTCAAATATTTGAATTCGAGATGATGATACATGTAATCCATAATCGAACCAAAATTGATCTATCAAACATGCATACTCATATGAATTCACGCATATCTATGTTATTTAGTATGTAGATATTACTGATCCATACATTTTAGTAGAACATAATTTGGTTAATTTTTTTCGAATTCAACCGTAAGATTTCGAGATCGTTATATTTGTAAATCATATTATACATATAAAGGAGCAGAATTCTTTGTTGTGCTTTTGAAAGTATATTTAAAAAAATGATGTACATAGAATGTAATTCCAATTGAAAATGGATCCCGCCTGGAAAAAAAATAGAATACAAATGGGATTCGAATTGAGTTGGCATGGTAAACGTGCACTCTGCAAAATTTGAACGAAGGGGAAAGTCACAGTAACCGCCCAAAACCAAAATTTGCGAGATGGAAATCACTACTGCCTATCCCTGCCACGCAAAGCCTATCTATTGGATTTCTATAGGTTTTGATAGGGGTAGGTTTGTAATTTCACCCAAACGTGACGTAACCGCCTTCACCCAGATTCATACACGGTGGGCACCAAAACACAGTGTGTCCTTGGCCGAAATCGACTCCCTCCCCGATTCATATTCATACATGGTGGGCGCCAAAAACAAACTCTCGTCGGCAAATATTCGGTCTATGCGAGATTACCGTCCTATCCCCAACCGACTAGTGTTGCTGTGATGTAGTAATTTGAAACGGGGGCTAAGTTTGTAAATTTCCTTGCATTTGAGACAAGCGCGCCCTGAATACATGGTTCCCCCTTCCTCTCTACCTCCCTTTTCCCCATTCGTACTCCGCGGGCGCCAAAAAACCCTCTCCACCCCACCCTCCTCCGTCCGCCGCCATCCGCCACCCCATCCACCGCCATCCTCCTCCACCATGCCGGAGCTGATACCCTGACGCCGCCGTCCATTACAAGAGATCGACCTCTCTCATCCACGGCTTTGGACCGGGATCCTTGCATCCAGTCCTCTTGCTTCATCCCCGCCGTCGTCCACCTTGCCGGCGCCGCTCCTACGACCGTCTCGTCCACTGCGCCCTGCCGCCACCGTCTACCCTCCTAGATCTGCTTCCACGCTGCCGACAGCCATTGCTACCTCAGCACCGTCAAATTCTGAGCAGATGCGTACACGGCGCCGCACCAGAGGCGGTACTCTTTCGTATCTGCCCAACTTATTTATCGCAACAAGAAAATAGATCGCCTCTGCTTTACTCTGATTTCTTGTCTTGGTTGCGAAGTTTCGTTTGTCCGGTTTGCACCTCAGATCCGCCATGGCACGCTCAACACTATACTCCCAATGCTTATGGTTTTCCCCGTTTATATTCCACACTCGGTAAATCGTAGTAGACTAAATTTCAAAATTGGGTCAGTCGATTTTTCAGATCTCGCCGGAGTTCGTCGGTGCGATCGAAGGGGCTCGAGTGGTTGTGGGGCCTCGCCAATCGAAGAAAACTCGACGCAGGTGGGGGTTGGGGCGGGGGTGAGGGGAGGGGGTGGCGGAGGAACACAGGTGGTGGGGACCGGTGGTCCGGCCGGCGGCCCGTGCGGCGTTCTGTATGGGAAGAATCAGAGATGAGGAAGAAGAAGGGTTAGGAGACGTAGGATCTTCATCCAACTGCCTGAAATGGTCAAGAGACAGCTCGGAGTTGCATTCTTAATGCGCTCTGGTTCATCATGTGTGGGCACTTCTCAACCAACATTTTATTATCCAAAATCTGCTCGCTCTTCTTTACCATGTTCCTCTTCCATTCTTCTTTAATATGTACTCTCTCCGTTCCTAAATACAAGTCTTTGTATAGATTCCACCATGGACTACATATGGAGCAAAATGAGTGAATCTACACTCTAAAATGTATCTGGATACATCTGTATGTGATCCATAGTGGAAATCTCTACCAAGACTTATATTTTGGAAAGGAGGGAGTATGGTAGTAGTACAATATGTTCCTTGTACTGAAGATGAGCAGGGACATTTGCAGTGTAGAGGTCTATACGGTCGGTTGTGATGGACACTTTGAGCCTCTTTGATTCGTAGGATCTTGTAAACATAGGAATAGGATTTGTAGTGGCTTGCCCACTTGAATCCTATAAGAATAGCAAGGAAATGCGGGGAGCTGTGTCGCCTTTGAGAGTTACACTAATATTAACAGTACCGCACCTTCACTTGAAGAGAGCTGGTATCCGAAGCCTTTATAGCCATACCGGCAATACTAGCACATATATTCCAGCAAGTTTCACTTTGCTGATTTTACTCTGATGCTTAAGGTTTTCCCGTTATATCTACACTATGATCTGTGTAGCTGCTTTGTGTCGCACTAGCAGCAGTCCACTCTTGAAGCTAAACACTGCAATGACTTACAAAATTGGCACCAAGGTATTGAGTGCCATTCTGGATGCAATGAAACTCATACGCTCCCCACCTGTTGATTCTTGTTTAGAATATGATCTTAATGACTATTCTAACCTCGAGGAGTCAAAGGCAGATGGCCTGTCCTGTTCACCCATCAAGGTGCCTGTTCTAATTTGGCAATGTTTTATTGATTGCGGGTATCTTGCATATGTTGTCTTGCATTTCTTCTACCTTGTTGCACCGCCATCTGCTTAGTTTACTCATCATATATGTCGAGATGCCATGCCCATCCATTATCAATACATATTCCATCTGTCATCATACCATGTTTTTTCACTCAAATGTTGTTCTTGTGCATCAGACATCAAAAAGGAAGAGGGTGATTGCCGAACTTAAAGGAGCACCAGCAAAGTCCTTGAAAAACATGGTGGTGCCAGAGAAATCAGACAGCACCCCACTTATATTGGTTGTACAACCAGTGACACAAAACGTAGGACCGACTCCAGCAGACTGTACCCATACTTCACTGGCCACGCTACTAGCCCCACCACACAGGACCTGCACTCCAGCAAAACATATACCGATTTCATTTGCCATAGCACCAGTTGTACCACAGAAAAATCCCACTCCAGCAAAAAGTACAGCAAGTCCACCGGACGAAGACCTATCCCAACTGCAGAGACGACCAATTCCTGCAGATTGGAACCCCATTCCATTTTATTCCCAGTTTAAAAGACAATGCTTTCAATGTTGTTAGGGACTACGTGCATATATTCCCATCATGGGAAGATTATTGTGAAGACAAACACCATTTTCACATCTTCCTGTCCAACTTACGTGTAAGTGCTATTATTCATGGTTATTATTTTCCTGTTTTCTGCTGATTGAACACATCAATGATTTACATTACATAGTTGTAACTAGGCGAGGGTCAATCTGGATAGTCATGACGAGCAAAGCTTGCTTGTGCTTTTCAAGGAAGCATTGCAGCAATATCGGTGTTACCTGAGGAAATCACACTTTGATGGCAAGTCTATAAACGAATTTTCGATGAAGTCTCCTGTGCTAAATTTAGAAGACATTAAATGGAAAAACCTTATTATGAACTGGTCTCCTTCCCAGGATGAGGTACTGTCTATGAAATCACATGACAATTTGAACTTCTACTTTTCCGCATGTGCCTTACAGATCTTTTTTGCAGGAAATCTGCTTGAAGAAGAATTCCGGTTTGACAAGAACGACAAGATACCGCAAATATGCTACTCACTGCTTTGCTCTTGTTAGTACCTGTTGTCCTGTATCACTGTACTTGCATACATACCTGGTTCATTATGTGACAGTAGTATGCATGATAGCTTGCTTATACATTGTTCGCTCCAAATTATTTGATCTATATGAATGGTTACATTAGTGTAGAATATATCCAATGCCAATGTTTTTTAGCTCTGCATTGTTCTTGTAAGTACATGCTGTACTTTATCAGTGAACTTATAATGAAAGGCAGTTGTTCATGTACCATCACTCTGCAGCTTATTTTCCTTTGCCCTCCAGTTTCTACACATCAGATCTATATTTACTCTTACCGTAAGGTTGGTACTGAAGAAGTTTAGCTGTGCATTGCTCTTGGTTGTACCTTTTGCCTGTATCGCCGCACTTACATTTATAGCTACCTGGTTATGTAGCATCACTCTTCATCTTATCTTAAATATTCTCCATTTTTTCGTATATTATCGCATCTATATTTACTCTTAACAAAATGTAGAATAAAGGCAATGCTTTTGAAGAAGATTCTGTGGTAAACTTCTTGAATTGCCCCCCGCCATCAGCATGGACAAGGCCTTTATAGAGCCTGTCTTCACCAATAATGTAAGTTTGTCCATCTCAAGCCTTCAAACTTTGTTGTATATATTTGGTTAGGCATGACTGCAACAGCTGTTTATTTTTGGTGTTTGCATCAAATTGCTTGTTTAAAGTTTATTATGTAGTTCATAAACAAAAGTTTGTCCTTTCTCAATTTAAGTTTTCAGTTGTACAACCAAGTTCCTTCTTCATACCATGTAAATTAAACTATACAAAGCAAGTGGTCTTCTTTTGCACTGCATGTATGCTTCTGTTCTTCATCCGTAATCCAGTGGTGTGGTGAACCTACCCACTACAGCACAATGTCATATTCTGCAATGTCTTAACTATGAACAATGTCATATCATTCTACTATTATTTAAACCGTCTCTTTATTTGCCAATCTGAAATGGTATAAATTGACAGCACACTAACCATTGATACTTATGAGTTCTTGATCTGTAATCCAGTGGTGTCGTGAAGCTGCCAACTCCTTCACAATGTCATTTCCTGCCATGACTTGACCTGAACAATACCATATTGTGTTAATGCAACTTTAAACTGTGTCACTTTATTCGTCAGTAAGAAATGTGATGAATTGTCAGCACTGATACTTTTATGTGCAAAACATGTCATATGTCTGTTTGTTTATCTTTTAGAGTGAGGAAGATATAAGTGTTGAACAAGCGCAGTCTCATCATCTTGCTCAGCTGCTTGCGCTGCAGCTCCCCAGCAGGGCCAACCTTTCTTGAACTCTATTGAAGTGTTGTCGGTTTTGTATATTATTTTGTCGGTGTGTTTATTTGCACTGGTGGCGATCTTTGATGCCCAGTGTATGTAATCTGCTGTCTGCTTGTGCTTTATTATCATAGTGGCGAACTTTGATGCCCAATGGATGTAATATGCCGTAATTTCTTTATTGTATAGTCTAGGTTTTTTCTTATTCACGATGCTGCAGTTATTTTACTGTATATATATCCTGTCTTCGTAGTAAACCGGCCAAACCGTAAAATTACGGTACATAATCGGGCCGTCATGCAATCATGATGTAGGTTGGGCCAGAAACATGCCGAACAGCTCACAGGCCGGCAGCAGCCCGAAATGTGCCGTCCCATGATTGTGTGAATCAAATCACGGGCTTTTAACAGGCCAAAATTGTCTCGGTCCTTGTTTGGCCCAATCAGATATCGGCTGCGAGCAGGCCAGATGCAAACCGGGCCGTAGTTAGGCCCAACTATATGACGGGCTTTTAACACGCCGAAATTAATATACGGCCGAAATGTTAATAGGGCCCTTAACAGGCCAAAACTAATATCAGGCCGAATTCTAAGTGGGCCTTTAGCAAGTGGGCCCAAAAGCATAGTGTCCAGTTGACGGACCGAATCTGATATGGGCCATAATTGAGCCCAAAGCCTCTTAAAGGGCCGGACCTGATCTGGGACGTAATTTGGCCCAGAACGTGGTAGGCTTTTAACGGGCCGGATCTCATATGGGCCACTATTAGGCCCGGAGCGTGGCAGGCCATTAATGGACCAGATCAAATATGGGCTGGCATTTGGCCCAAAACATGGTAGCCAGTTAATGGGCCGGCCTACTAGGGTCCCCAAAATCTTGTGGGCCTACAGCTAGGCCGGCCCATTAATGTCGGCGAAATCTCGTGGGCCTTTAGCTGGGCCGGCCTATTATGATCCGCAAGAATCTTGTGGGCCTTTACCTGGGCCGACCCATTATGGCATACAAAAATCTTGTGGACCTTTACCTAGGCAGGCCCATTATGGCCCGCAAAATCTTGTGGGCCTTTAGCTGGGCCAGCCCATTATGGTCCGCAAAATCTTGTGGGCCTTTAGCTGGGCCGGCCCATTATGACGCACGATTTATCGTCATGGAAGTGGACACTTCCGTGATGATAATTTTGGTAATGTCATGGAACACTTCTACGACAACACAGGTATGACTATCTTGATTCTGTCATAAATTTGCATGGATGTACATGCATGACAAAAAACGCGACCTACTGTGACAAACACGTATCATCACGGAAGTGTATTTTTTTGTAGTGTGAGCAGAGCATCGGGAGGGCGCCGGTAGTTGCCGCACACTTGAGCTGGTCTGACGAGCTAGAGGTGATGGCGCACTTGGAGCACCTGAGCGGGCGCATGGCTTCGAGCCTGGGAAGGGCCGCGTTCACCTCACGAGCAAACTGCTTGAAGATACGCTGAGAGGCTGGGGCTTGAACGCCACCCAAGATGCAGGCGACGCCACGAGGCTCTCGGAAGCCCCCAACCCCCTCATCCGGATGATGGTCGTCATTTCTCCTTGGTGGTGGAAGTAGCGGAGGGAGGACGGCGTTGCCCTGACGGCGGTCCTCACGAGGCTGCTCCCTCCAGGCGCCCTCACGAGATTGGTCCTGCCAGCGGTCCTCACGAGGCCGGTCGCGCCACTCCTAGCGAGGGCCGCGGTCGTCCTAGCGTCCTCCACTACGTCCTCCTCCTCGGTCGTAGCCCCGGTCGCTGCGCTCGAGGCGTCGCCCGAAGCGTCCATCACGATGAAGGAAATATGCCCTAGAGACAATAATAAAGTTGTTATTTATGTTACCTTATATCATGATAAATGTTTATTATTCATGCTAGAATTGTATTAACCGGAAACTTAGTACATGTGTGAATACATAGACAAACAGAGTGTCACTAGTAGGCTCTACTTGACTAGCTCGTTGAATCAAAGATGGTTATGTTTCCTAACCATAGGCATGAGTTGTCATTTGATTAACAGGATCACATCATTGGAGAATGATGTGATTGACTTGACCCATTCCATTAGCTTAGCACTTGATCGTTTAGTATGTTGCTATTGCTTTCTTCATGACTTATACATGTTCCAATGACTATGAGATTATGCAACTCCCGAATACCGGAGGAACACTTTGTGTGCTACCAAACGTCACAACATAACTGGGTGATCATAAAGGTGCTCTACAGGTGTCTCTGATGGTACTTGTTGAGTTGGCATAGATCAATATTAGGATTTGTCACTCCGATTGTCGAAGAGGTATCTCTGGGCCCTCTCGGTAATGCACATCACTATAAGCCTTGCAAGCAATGTGACTAATGAGTTAGTTGTGGGATGCTGCATTACGGAATGAGTAAAGAGACTTGCCGATAACGAGATTGAACTAGGTATTGAAATACCGACGATCGAATCTCCGGCAAGTAACATACCGATGACAAAGGGAACAATGTATGTTGTTATGCGGTTTGACCGATAAAGATCTTCGTAGAATATGAAGGAACCAATATGAGCATCCAGGTTCCGCTATTGGTTATTGACCGGAGATGAGTCTCGGTCATGTCTACATAGTTCTCGAACCCGTAGGGTCCGCACGCTTAACGTTCGGTGATGATCGGTATTATGAGTTTATGTGTTTTGATGTACCGAAGATAGTTTCGAGTCTCGTATGTGATCACGGACATGACGAGGAGTCTTGAAATGGTCGAGAAATAAAGATTGATATATTGGACAGGTATATTCGGACACGGAAAGTGTTCCGGGTGATTTCGGAGAAAATCGGAGTGTCGGAGGGGTTACCGAAACCCCCTGGGGAAGTATTGGGCCTTAGTGTGCCTTAGGGGAGAGAGAGGGCAGCAGCCCAGGAGTCCTCTCTATCCTTCCCCCTTCCTCCTCCTAGTTAGACTAGGAAAGGGGAGTCCTACTCCTACTAGGAGGCGGACTCCTCCCTCTCCTTGGCGCGCCCCAAGGCCGGCCGGCCTCCCCCCTTGCTCCTTTATATACGGGGGCAGTGGGGCACCCTAGGACACACGAGTTGATTGTTCCAAGCCGTGTGCGGTGCCCCCCTCCACCATATTCCACCTCGGTCATATCGTTGCAGTGCTTAGGCGAAGCCCTGCGCCGGTAACTTTTTTTTGAGCTATAAACAGTAGGGTAAACACCCCACTGCAACTTTTATTAAGGTAGAAGAAACAGAGTAGTCTTATGGGCTTGAGGTAAGCCTAGAAACTGCGCCGGTAACTTCATCAACACCGTCATCACGCTGTTGTGCTGATGAAGCTCTCCCTCGAAGCTCTACTGGATCGTGAGTTCGTGGGACATCACCGAGACGAACGTGTGCATATCGCGGATGTGTCGTACATTCGGTACTAGGATCGGTCGGTCGTGAAGATGTACGACTACATCAACCGCGTTGTCACAACTCTTCCGCTTATGGTCTACGAGGGTACGTGGACAACATTCTCCCCTCTCGTTGCTATGCATCACCATGATCTTGCGTGTGCGTAGGAAATTTTTTGAAATTACTACGTTCCCCAATAGTGGCATCCAAGCCAGGTTTATGCGTAGATGTTTTATGCACGAGTAGAACACAAGTGAGTTGTGGGCAATACTAGTCATACTGCTTACCAGCATGTCATACTTTGATTCGGCGGTATTGTTGGATGAAGCGGCCCGGACCGACATTACACGTACGCTTACGCGAGACTGGTTCTACCGATGTGCTTCGCACACAGGTGGATAGCGGGTGTCAATTTCTCCAACTTCAGTTGAATCGAGTGTGGCTATGCCTGGTCCTTGTTGAAGGTTAAAACAACACATACTTGACGAAATATCGTTCTGGTTTTGATGCGTTGGTAAGAAAGGTTCTTGCTCAGCTCGTAGCAGCCACGTAAAACTTGTAACAACAAAGTAGAGGATGTCTAACTTGTTTTTGCAGGGCATGTTGTGATGTGATATGGTCAAGACATCATGCTAAATTTTATTGTATGTGATGATCATATTTTGTAAGGGAGTTATCAGCAACTGGCAGGAGCCATATGGTTATGGCTTTATTGTATGAAATGCAATTGCCATGTAATTGCTTTACTTTATCACTAAGCGGTAGCGATAGTCGTAGAAGCAATAGTTGGCGAGACGACAACGCTGCTGCGATGGAGATCAAAGTGTCGCACCGATGATGATGGTGATCATGACAGTGCTTTGGAGATGGAGATCAAAGGCACAAGACGATCATGGCCATATCATATCACTTATATTGATTGCATGTGATGTTTATCTTTGTTGCATATTTTTTTGCTTAATTCGGCGGTAGCATTGTAAGATGATCTCTCACTAAATTTCAAGGTACAAGTGTTCTCCCTGAGTATGCACCGTTGTGAAAGTTCGTCGTGCCGAGACACCACGTGATGATCGGGTGTGATAAGCTCTACGTTCACATACAACGGGTGCAAGCCAGTTTTGCACACGCAGAATACTCAGGTTAAACTTGACGAGCCTAGCATATGCAAATATGGCCTCGGAACACTGAGACCGAAAGGTCGAGCGTGAATCATATAGTAGATATGATCAACATAGTGATGTTCAACATTGAAAACTACTCCATCTCACGTGATGATCGAACATGGTTTAGTTGATATGAATCACGTGATCACTTAGATGATTAGATGGATGTCTATCTAAGTGGGAGTTCTTAAGTAATTTGATTAATTGAACTTCAATTTATCATGAACTTAGTACCTAATAGAATTTTGCATGTCTATGTTGTTGTAGATAGATGGCCCATGTTGTTGTTCCGTTGAATTTTAATGCGTTCCTAGAGAAAGCTAAGTTGAAAGATGATGGTAGCAACTACACGGATTGGGTCAGTAACTTGAGGATTATCCTCATTGCTGCACAGAAGAATTACGTCCTGGAAGCACCGCTAGGTGCCAAACCCGCTGTAGGAGCAATGCCAGATGTTATGAACGTCTGGCAGAGCAAAGCTGATGACTACTCGATAGTTCAGTGTGCCATGCTTTTCGGCTTAGAACCGGGACTTCAACGACGTTTTGAACGTCATGGAGCATATGAGATGTTCCAGGAGTTGAAGTTAATATTTCAAGCAAATGCCCAGATAGAGAGATATGAAGTCTCCAATAAGTTCTACAGCTGCAAGATGGAGGAGAATAGTTTTGTCAGTGAGCATATACTCAAAATGTCTGGGTATAACAATCACTTGATTCAACTGGGAGTTAATCTTCTGGATGATAGTGTCATTGACAGAATTCTTCAATCACTGCCACCAAGCTACAAGAGCTTCGTGATGAACTATAACATGCAAGGGATGGATAAGACAATTCTGAGCTCTTCACGATGCTAAAGGCTGCGAAGGTGGAAATCAAGAAGGAGCATCAAGTGTTGCTGGTCAACAAGACCACCAGTTTCAATAAAAAGGGTAAAGGGAAGAAGGGGAACTTCAAGAAGAACGGCAAGCAAGTTGCTGCTCAAGTGAAGAAGCTCAAGCCTGGACCTAAGCCTGAGACTGAGTGCTTCTACTGCAAAGGGACTGGTCACTGGAAGCGGAACTGCCCCAAGTATTTGGCGGATAAGAAGGATGGCAAGGTGAACAAAGGTATATGTGATATACATGTTATTAACCTTACTAATGCTCACAGTAGCACCTAGGTATTTGATACTGGTTCTGTTGCTAATATTTGCAACTCGAAACAGGGACTACGGATTAAGCAAAGATTGGCTAAGGATGAGGTGACGATGCGTGTGGGAAATCGTTCCAAAGTCGATGTGATCGCGGTCGGCACGCTACCTCTACATCTACCTTCGGGGTTAGTTTTAGACCTGAATAATTGTTATTTGGTGCCAGCGTTGAGCATGAACATTATATCTGGATCTTGTTTGATGCAAGACGGTTATTCATTTAAATCAGAGAATAATGGTTGTTCTGTTTATATGAGTAATATCTTTTATGGCCATGCACCCTTGAAGAGTGGTCTATTTATATTGAATCTCGATAATAGTGATACACATATTCATAATATTGAAGCCAGAAGATGCAGAGTTGATAATGATAGTGCAACTTATTTGTGGCACTGCCATTTAGGTCATATTGGTGTAAAGCGCATGAAGAAACTCCATTCTGGTGGACTTTTGGAATCACTTGATTATGAATCACTTGGTACTTGCGAACCATGCCTCATGGGCAAGATGACTAAAACTCCGTTCTCCAGAACAATGGAGCAAGCAACAGATTTGTTGGAAATCCTACATACTGATGTATGTGGTCCAATGAATGTTGAGGCTTGCGGCGGGTATCGTTATTTTCTCACCTACACAGATGATTTGAGCAGATATGGGTATATCTACTTAATGAAACATAAGTCTGAAACATTTGAAAACTTCAAAGAATTTCAGAGTGAAGTGAAAAATAATGGTAACAAGAAAATAAAGTTTCTATAAACTGATCGTGGAGGAGAATATTTGAGTTATGAGTTTGGTCTTCATTTGAAGCAATGCGGAATAGTTTCGCAACTCACGCCACCCAGAACACCACAGGTAATGTTGTGTCCGAACGCTGTAATCGCACTTTACTAGATATGGTGTGGTCTATGATGTCTCTTACTGATTTACCGCTATCATTTTGGGGTTATGCTTTAGAGACGGTTGCATTCACATTAAATAGGGCACCATCTAAATCTGTTGAGATGATGCCTTATGAACTGTGGTTTGGCAAGAAACCAAAGTTGTCGTTTCTTAAAGTTTGGGGCCGCGATGCTTATGTGAAAAAGCTTCAACCTGATAAGCTCGAACCCAAATCGGAGAAATGTGTCTTTATAGGATACCCAAAGGAGACTGTTGGGTACACCTTCTATCACAGATTCGAAGGCAAGACATTCATTGCTAAGAATGGATCCTTTCTAGAGAAGGAGTTTCTCTCGAAAGAAGTGAGTGGGAGGAAAGTAGAACTTGATGAGGTAACTGTACCTGCTCCCTTATTGGAAAGTAGTTCATCACAGAAATCAGTTCATGTGACTCCTACACCAATTAGTGAGGAAGCTAATGATGATGATCATGTAATTTCAGATCAAGTTACTACCAAACCTCGTAGGTCAACCAGAGTAAGATCCACACCAGAGTGGAACGGTAATCCTGTTCTGGAGTTCATGTTACTTGACCATGACGAACCTACGAACTATGAGGAAGCGATGATGAGCCCAGATTCCGAGAAATGGCTTGAGGCCATGAAATCTGAGATGGGATCCATGTATGAGAACAAAGTGTGGACTTTGGTTGACTTGCCCGATGATCAGCAAGCCATCGAGAATAAATGGATCTTCAAGAACAAGACTGACACTGACGGTAATGCTACCGTCTAAAAAGCTCGACTTGTTGCGAAAGGTTTTTGACAAAGTTCAAGGAGTTGACTACGATGAGACCTTCTCACCCGTAGCGATGCTTAAGTCCGTCCGAATCATGTTAGCAAGTGCCGCATTTTATGATTATGAAATTTGGCAAATGGATGTAAAGACTGCATTCCTGAATGGTTTTCTAGAAGAAGAGTTGTATATGATGCAACCTGAAGGTTTTATCGATCCAAAGGATGCTAACAAAGTGTGCAAGCTCCAGCGATCCATTTATGGACTGGTGCAGGCATCTCGGAGGTTGAATAAATGTTTTGATAGTCTGATCAAAGCATATGGTTTCATACAGGCTTTTGGAGAAGCCTGTATTTACAAGAAAGTGAGTGGGAGCTCTGTAGCATTTCTAACATTATATGTGGATGACATATTGTTGATTGTAAATTATATAGAATTTCTGGATAGCATAAAAGGATACTTGAATAAGAGTTTTTCAATGAAAGACCTCGGTGAAGCTGCATATATATTGGGCATCAAGATCTATAGAGATAGATCAAGACGCTTAATTAGACTTTCACAAAGCACATACCTTGATAAAGTTTTGAAGAAGTTCAAAATGGATCAAGCAAAGAAAGGGTTCTTGCCTGTGTTACAACGTGTGAAATTGAGTCAGACCCAATGCCCGACCACTGCAGAAGATAGAGGTAAAATGAAAGGTGTTCCCTATGCTTCAGCCATAGGCTCTATCATGTATGCAATGCTGTGGACCAGACCTGATGTGTTCCTTGCTATTAGTTTAGCAGGGACATACCAAAGTAATCCAGGAGTGGATCAGTTGACAACGGTAAAGAACATCCTGACATCCAGAAAAGGACTAAGGATATGTTTCTCGTTTATGGAGGTGACAAAGAGCTCGTCATAAATGGTTACGTCGATGCAAGCTTTGACACTGATTCGGATGACTCTAAGTGACAAACCGGATACGTGTTTATATTGAACGGTGGAGCTGTCAGTTGGTGCAGTTCTAAGCAAGGAGTCGTGGCTGGATCTATGTGTGAAGCGGAGTACATAGCTGCCTCGGAAGCAGCAAATGAAGGAGTCTAGATGAAGGAGTTCATATCCAATCTAGGTGTCATACCTAGTGCATCGGGTCCAATGAAAATCTTTTGTGACAATACTGGTGCAATTGCCTTGGCAAAGGAATCCAGATTTCACAAGAGAACCAAGCACATCAAGAGACGCTTCAATTCCATCCGCGATCAAGTCAAGGAGGGAGACATAGAGATTTACAAGATACATATGGATTTGAATGTTGTAGACCCGTTGACTAAGCCTCTCTCACAAGCAAAACATGATCAGCACCAAGACTCCATGGGTGTTAGAATCATTACTGTGTAATCTAGATTATTGACTCTAGTGCAAGTGGGAGACTGAAGGAAATATGCCCTAGAGGCAATAATAAAGTTGTTATTTATATTTCCTTATATCATGATAAATGTTTATTATACATGCTAGAATTGTATTAACTGGAAACTTAGTACATGTGTGAATACATAGACAAACAGAGTGTCACTAGTATGCCTCTACTTGACTAGCTCGTTGAATCAAAGATGGTTATGTTTCCTAACCATAGGCATGAGTTGTCATTTGATTAACGGGATCACATCATTGGAGAATGATGTGATTGACTTGACCCATTCCGTTAGCTTAGCACTTGATCGTTTAGTATGTTGTTATTGCTTTCTTCATGACTTATACATGTTCCTATGACTATGAGATTATGCAACTCCCGAATACCGGAGGAACACTTTGTGTGCTACCAAACGTCACAACATAACTGGTTGATCATAAAGGTGCTCTACAGGTGTCTCCGATGGTACTTGTTGAGTTGGCATAGATCAAGATTAGGATTTGTCACTCCGATTGTCGGAGAGGTATCTCTAGGCCCTCTCGGTAATGCACATCACTATAACCCTTGCAAGCAATGTGACTAATGAGTTAGTTGCGGGATGCTGCATTACGGAATGTGTAAAGAGACTTGCCGATAACGAGATTGAACTAGGTATTGAAATACCGACGATCGAATCTCCGGCAAGTAACATACCGATGACAAATGGAACAATGTATGTTGTTATGCGGTTTGACCGATAAAGATCTTCGTAGAATATGAAGGAACCAATATGAGCATCCAGGTTCCGCTATTGGTTATTGACCGAAGATTAGTCCCGGTCATGTCTACATAGTTCTCGAACTCGTAGGGTCCACACGCTTAACGTTCGGTGACGATCGGTATTATGAGTTTATGTGTTTTGATGTACTGAAGATAGTTTCGAGTCTCATATGTGATCACGGAGATGACGAGGAGTCTCGAAATGGTCGAGACATAAACATTGATATATTGGACAGCTATATTCGGACGTCGGAAGTGTTCCGGGTGATTCCGGAGAAAACCGGAGTGTCGAAGGGGTTACCGGAACCCCCCCGGGGAAGTATTGGGCCTTAGTGGACCTTAGGGGAGAGAGAGGGCAGCAGCCCAGGATTCCTATCTTTCCTTCCCCCTTCCTCCTACTAGTTGGACTAGGAAAGGGGGAGTCCTACTCCTACTAGGAGGAGGACTCCTCCCTCTCCTTCACGTGCCCCAAGGCCGGCCGGCCTTCCCCCTTGCTCCTTTATATACGGGGGCAGTGGGGCACCCTAGGACACACAAGTTGATTGTTCCAATCCGTGTGCGGTGCCTTCCTCCACCACATTCCACCTCGGTCATATCGTTGCAGTGCTTAGGCGAAACCCTGCGCCGATAACTTCATCAACACCGTCATCACGCCGTCGTGCTGACGAAGCTGTCCCTCGAGCTCTACTGTTCATGGGACGTCACCGAGCCGAATGTATGCAGATCGCGGAGGTGTCGTGCATTCGGTACTAGGATCGTTTGGTCATGAAGACGTACGACTACATCAACCGTGTTGTCATAACGCTTCCGGTTACGGTCTACAAGGGTACGCGGACAACACTCTCCCCTCTGTTGCTATGCATCACCATGATCTTGTGTGTGCATAGGAATTTTTTTGAAATTACTACATTCCCCAACACACGAATGGCCCTGAGCTCTTGGCGGCCGTTGGTGTTGTGGCTGTGTACGTTGTGGAAGGCGCGGAACGGGCGGTTGGTCTTGGATGACTTGGGGTTGTCGCGGCCGCGCTTAGTCTCTGGCTCCGCCGCATGCACGGCAGCCCCCATGCGCTTCACGTCGTTGGTCTTGGCCTTCTTGTCTTCCTGGTCAGCAGCTGGGAGCTCGAGGAGGGAAAGGTGCCCTTCCTCAGCTCTTGCGCACTTGATTGCCATGTTGAACATCTCCAGGTCCGTGCATAGCTCCTCATGGATGGCCAGCTCCTCCTTCATCTTGACGTCCGGATGCCATCAAAGAACGCGGAGATGATGGCCTCGTCCGTTACCTTGGGGATCTTGAGGCGAACGTTGTTGAAGCGCTGGATGTACTTCTGCAGAGTTTCTCCCCGCTGTTGCTTGATGCGACGTAGGTCACCCGCGGCCGGCTGGCGGTCGCGAGTGCCCTGAAAGTTGGCAATGAAGCGCTCGGGCATCTCGCCCCAGGAGGACATCAATCCCGCGGGCAAGTTCAGGAGCCACAAGCTCGCACCATCTTTGAGGGCCATGGGAAACCAGTTTGCCATGACTTCTTCGTCGCCGTTGGCCGCCTCGATGCTCAGCTCGTAGAGCTGCAGGAACTCCGCGGGGTCGGGGGTGCCGTCGTAGCGTGGAGGCAGGTATGGCTTGAACTTGTCGGGCTAGAGAACACTGCGTAGTTCGGGAGTGAAGGCACGATAGCCTGCTGTGCTCACCAGAGCCAGCCATGGAGGCGGAGCCTGATCTTGACATCCACGCGCCGCCGCCGCAGGCGGCGCGCGGTCTTGACATGGTAGCGCTGGGAGTGTAGGAGCACTTTCTTGCGGCCGAGGGACTTCTTGGCAGCTTCCTTCTTTGTGTGCCGGCGCCCAGCGCGGTGGGTCATGCCGCGGGGCCGCGCGTCTTGGAGCGAGGGTGGCGTCTTGATGCGGAGGTGGTGGAGGCGCTCTGTGGGCTACTTCGCCCGCGGCTGGAGGTGGGCGAGGTAGTGAGAGGGACGGCGCAGGAGAGCCCCCAGCGGCGCTGATGAGCTCAGCGATGCGGTCCAGCCAACCCCCGCAGAGGTCGTCGACCGGGCAGTAACGCAGGAGCTTGCGTGCCATGAGCAGCGCGGCCTGCGCGTCCGTGGGCGCGCGACGAGCGTGGGAGGACGAGCCAGCCGGAGTCAGCTACGGTGTGGCAGTGCATCCGTCTCGCTGCACGGAAGGGTGCAGCTATGAAGGTTGCTGCCCGTTCCCGGCCGGGCCGGTGGCAGTGTTGGCAGCAGGTGATGGAGAACGGCGGGGAGGTCCACCAACGGGCGCCGTCTGAGCGACACGGGCGGTGAGGGTGGCCCATTTCTGAGCACGGGCATGGCTAGCGTCAGCCATGGTTGTGGTGGAGCAATGAGGCATGGATCGGTGGAAGAAAGGCTTCAGCGCACCCCTACCTGGCGCACCAAATGTCGGATTCTGGATTCCGGCAAACCTTGGAGGTTTGAACACTGGGGTGCGCACGAAGATCTCTCTCTCTCTCCCAAGCTCGCTGTTGCAACAATCTCAAGGCCTAGCTCAACGAACCCAAAGAACAAGAGACACGAGGGTTTATACTAGTTCGGGCCATCGTTGTGGTGTAATACCCTACTCCTAAGTGGTGTGGTGGATTGCCTCACGGGACAAGGATGAACAAGTACAAAGGATGAACAGCCTCTTGAGGAGAGGTGTTCTAGAGCTCGGTGAGCTGGTGAGTTGGCCTTGGTGGAATGAGTCCAAGCCAACATGAGGTTGCCTCCCCATGGTGGTGGCTAGTCCTATTTATAGAGGCCCCGGTCCTCTTTCCCAATATTAGGCGTGAAGGGATCCCACAATGGCCAAGTTTGAAGGGAGACAACTAGTACAAGTTATCCTGACAAAAGGTGATCTTCGCCTGCCAAAGGCTTTGGTGGTGACGCCGTCGTGGGCTCCGCAGTGACCTCCGTCCTGCCGTCCTGCTAGTCTTGGTCTTGTTGCACCGATATGGAAACCTTTGTCTGATGCCTCGGGACTCCTCGCCTGCGCTTGCCCCTTTAGCACTAAAGAGGCAACTGGTACTTTGCGCCCGCTGGCGCCCGCCTGGCCTTGGTCTTCACAGCTCACGTCACGCGTACCTCGCGAGGTGCCCCTTGCATTGATATCTCCGCTCCTCGGGAGCCAGCGTAGTGAGGCTGCCCCTGAAGAGGTCTTGGCGTCGTCCGCCTCGCGAGGCTTGGCCCCTCGCGAGGGTCTTGAGTGGTTCTTGATGAAGATGGGTTGTACAAGGCCGCTGGCTGAGCCACGCCCTTGGCCGAAGGCAGGCAAGTCTGGGTACCTGAAGGAAATATGCCCTAGAGGCAATAATAAAGTTGTTATTTATATCTTATATCATCATAAATGTTTATTATTCATGCTAGAATTGTATTAACCGGAAACTTAGTACATGTGTGAATACATAGACAAACAAAGTGTCACTAGTATGCCTCTACTTGACTAGCTCATTGAATCAAGGATGGTTATGTTTCCTAACAATAGACATGAGTTGTCATTTGATTAACGGGATCACCTCATTGGAGAATGATGTGATTGACTTGACCCATTCCTTAGCTTAGCACTTGATCATTTAGTATGTTGCTATTGCTTTATTCATGACTTATACTTGTTCCTATGACTATGAGATTATGCAACTCCCGAATACCGGAGGAACACTTTTTGTGCTACCAAACGTCACAAGTAACTCGGTGATCATAAAGGTGCTCTACAGGTGTATCCGATGGTAATTATTGATTTGGCATAGATCGATATTAGGATTTGTCACTCCGATTGTCGGAGAGGTATCTCTGAGCCCTCTCGGTAATGCACATCACTATAAGCCTTGCAAGCAATGTGACTACTGAGTTAGTTGCAGGATGATGCATTACGGAACGAGTAAAGAGACTTGCCAGTAACGAGATTGAACTAGGTATTGAGATACCGATGATCAAATCTCGGGCAAGTAACATACCGATGACAAAGGGAACAATGTATGTTGTTATGCGGTTTGACCAATAGAGATCTTCGTAGAATATGAAGGAACCAATATGAGCATCCAGGTTCCACTATTGGTTATTGACCGGAGATGAGTCCCGGTCATGTCTACATAGTTCTCGAACCCGTAGGGACCGCACGCTTAACGTTCGATGACGATTGGTATTATGAGTTTATGTTTTTTGATGTACCGAAGATAGTTTCGAATCACGTATGTGATCACGGAGATGACGAGGAGTCTCAAAATGGTCGAGACATAAACATTGATATATTGGACAGCTATATTCGGACGTCGGAAGTGTTCCGGGTGATTCCGGAGAAAACCGGAGTGTCGGAGGGGTTACCGGAACCACCCGGGGAAGTATTGGGCCTTAGTAGACCTTAGGGGAGAGAGAGGGCAGCAGCCTAGGAGTCCTCTCTTTCCTTCCCCCTTCCTCCTACTAGTTGGACTAGGAAAGGGGGAGTCCTACTCCTACTAGGAGGAGGACTCCTCCCTCTCCTTCGCGTGCCCCAAGGCCGGCCGGCCTTCCCCCTTGCTCCTTTATATACGGGGGCAGTGGGGCACCCTAGGACACACGATTCGATTGTTCCAATCCGTGTGCGGTGCCCTCCTCCACCATATTCCACCTCGGTCATATCGTTGCAGTGCTTACGCGAAGCCCTGCACCGATAACTTCATCAGCACCATCATCACGGCGTCGTGCTGACGAAGCCGTCCCTCGAGCTCTACTGGATCGTGAGTTCGTGGGACGTCACCGAGCCGAATGTATGCAAATCGCGGAGGTGTCGTGCATTCGGTACTAGGATCGGTTGGTCATGAACACGTACGACTACATCAACCGTGTTGCCATAACGCTTCCACTTACGGTCTACGAGGGTACGCGGACAACACTCTCCCCTCTTGTTGCTATGCATCACCATGATCTTGTGTGTGCATAGGAATTTTTCTGAAATTACTACATTCCCCAACACACGAATGGCCCTGAGCTCTTGTCAGTCGTTGGTGTTGTGGCTGTGTACGTTGTGGAAGGCGCGGAACGGGCAGTTGGCCTTGGTTGACTTGGGGTTGTCGCGGCCGCCTTTTGTCTCTGGCTCCGCCGCGTGCATTGCAGCCCCCATGCGCTTCACGTTGTTGGTCTTGGCCTTCTTGTCTTCCTGGTCAGCAGCTGGGAGCTCGAGGAGGGAAAGGTGCCCTTCCTCAGCTCTTGCGCACTTGGTTGCCATGTTGAACATCTCCAGGGCCATGCATAGCTCCTCATGGATGGCCAGCTCCTCCTTCATCTTGACGTCCGGACGCCATCAGAGAACGCGGAGATGATGGCCTCGTTACCTTGGGGATCTTGAGGCGAACGTTGTTGAAGCGCTGGATGTACTTCTGCAGAGTTTCTCCCCGTTGTTGCTCGATGTGACGTAGGTCACCCGCGGCCGGCTGGCGGTCGCGAGTGCCCTGAAAGTTGGCAATGAAGCGCTCGGGCATCTCGCCCCACGAGGAGATCAATCCCGCAGGCAAGTTCAGGAGCCACAAGCTCGCACCATCTTTGAGGGCCATGGGAAACCAGTTTGCCATCACTTCTTCGTCGCCGTTGGCCGCCTTGATGCTCGGCTCGTAGAGCTGCAGGAACTCCGCGGGGTCGGGGGTGCGGTCGTAGCGCGGAGGCAGGTATGGCTTGAACTTGTCGGGCCAAACAACACTGCGCAGTTCGGGAGTGAAGGCACGACAGCCTGCTGTGCTCACCAGAGCCAACCATGGAGGCGGAGCCTGAACTTGACATCCACGCGCCGCCGCTGCAGGCGGCGCGCGGTCTTGACGTGGCAGCGCTGGGAGTGCGGGAGCACTTTCTTGCGGCCGAGGGACTTCTTGGCAGCTTCCTTCTTTGTGTGCCGGCGCCCGGCGCGGTGGGTCACGCCGCGGGGCCGCGCGTCTTGGAGCGAGGGCGGCGTCTTGATGCGGAGGTGGTGGAGGCGCTCTGTGGGCTACTTCGCCCGCAGCTGGAGGTGGGCGAGGTAGTGAGAGGGACGACGCTGGAGAGCCCCCAGCGGCGCTGATGAGCTCAGCGATGCGGTCCAGCCAATCCTCGTAGAGGTCGTCGACCGGGCAGTAACGCAGGAGCTTGCGCGCCATGAGCAGCGCGGCCTGTGCGTCCGTGGGCACGTGACGAGCGTGGGAGGACGAGCCGGCCGGAGTCAGCGACGGGGTGGCAGTGCATCCGTCTCGCTGCACGGAAGGTTGCAGCTATGAAGGTTGCTGCCCGTTCCTGGCCGGGCCGGTGGCAGCATTGGCAGCAGGTGATGGAGAACGGCGGGGAGGTCCACCAACGGGCGCCGTCTGAGCGACACGGGTGGCGAGGGCGGCCCATTTCTCAGCACGGGCGTGGCGAGCATCAGCCATGGTTGTGGTGGAGCAATGAGGCATGGATCGATGGAAGAAAGGCTTCGGCGCACCCCTACCTGGCGCACCAAATGTCGGATTCTGGATTCTGGCAAACCTTTGAGGTTCGAACACTGGGGTGCGCACGAAGATCTCTCTCTCTCTCTCTCTCTCTCTCTCTCTCTCCCAAGCTCGCTGTTGCAACAATCTCAAGGCCTAGCTCAACGAACCCAAAGAACAAGAGACACGAGAGTTTATACTGGTTCGGGCCTCCGTTGTGGTGTAATACCCTACTCCAGTGTGGTGTGGTGGATTGCCTCACGGGCCGAGGATGAACAAGTACAAAGGATGAACAGCCTCTTGAGGAGAGGTGTTCTAGAGCTCGGTGAGCTGGTGAGTTGGCCTTGGTGGAATGAGTCCAAGCCAAGATGTGGTTGCCTCCCCATGGTGGTGGCTAGTCCTATTTATAGAGGCCCCGGTCCTCTTCCCAAATATTAGGCGGGAAGGGATCCCACAACGGCCAAGTATGAAGGGAGACAACTAGTACAAGTTATCCTGACAAAAAGGTGATCTTCGCCAGCCAAAGGCTTTGGTGGTGACGCTGTCGTGGGCTCCGCAATGACCTCCGTCCTGCCGTCCTGCTAGTCTTGGTCTTGTTGCACTGATATGGAAACCTTTGCCTGATGCCTCGGGTTTCCTCGCCTGCGCTTGCCCCTTTAGCACCAAAGAGGCAACTGGTACTTTGCGCCCGCTGGCGCCCGCCTGGCCTTGGTCTTCACAGCTCACGTCACGCGTACCTCGCGAGGTGCCCCTTGTATAGATATCCCCGCTCCTCGGGAGCCAGCCTAGTGAGGCTGCCCCTGAAGAGGTCTTGGCGTCGTTCGCCTCACGAGGCTTGGCCCCTCGCGAGGGTCTTGAGTGGTTGTTGATGAAGATGGGTTGTACCAGGCCGTTGGCTGAGCCACACCCTTGGCCGCAGGCAGGCAAGTCTGGGTACCTGAAGGAAATATGCCCTAGAGGCAATGATAAAGTTGTTATTTATATTTCCTTATATCATCATAAATGTTTATTATTCATGCTAGAATTATATTAACTGGAAACTTAGTACATGTGTGAATACATAGACAAACAAAGTGTCAGTAGTATGCCTCTACTTGCCTAGCTCGTTGAATCAAGGATGGTTATGTTTCCTAACAATAGACATGAGTTGTCATTTGATTAACGGGATCACATCATTGGAGAATGATGTGATTGACATGACCCATTCCTTAGCTTAACACTTGATCATTTAGTATGTTGCTATTGCTTTATTCATGACTTATACATGTTCCTATGACTATGAGATTATGCAACTCCCGAATACCGGAGGAACACTTTTTGTGCTACCAAATGTCACAAGTAACTGGGTGATCATAAATTTGCTCTACAGGTGTCTCCGATGGTAATTGTTGATTTGGCATAGATCGATATTAGGATTTGTCACTCCGATTGTCGGAGAGGTATCTTTGAGCCCTCTCGGTAATGCACATCACTATAAGCCTTGCAAGCAATGTGACTACTGAGTTAGTTGCAGGATGATGCATTACGGAATGAGTAAAGAGACTTGCCAGTAACGAGATTGAACAAGGTATTGAGATAGCTATGATCGAATCTCGGGCAAGTAACATACCGATGACAAAGGGAACAATGTATGTTGTTATGCGGTTTGACCGATAAAGATCTTCGTAAAATATGAAGGAACCAATATGAGCATCCAGGTTCCACTATTGGTTATTGACCGGAGATGAGTCCCAGTCATGTCTACATAGTTCTCGAACCCGTAGGGTCCGCACACTTAACGTTCGATGACGATCGGTATTATGAGTTTATGTGTTTTGATGTACCAAAGATAGTTTCAAATCACGTACGTGATGACGGATAAGACGAGGAGTCTCGAAATGGTCGAGACATAAACATTGATATATTGGAAAGCTATATCCGGACGTCGGAAGTGTTCCGGGTGATTCCGGAGAAAACCAGAGTGTCGGAGGGGTTACCGGAACCCCCTGGGGAAGTATTGGGCAATACTGGACCTTAGGGGGGAGAGAGGGCAGCAGCCCAGGAGTCCTCTCTTTCCTTCCCCCTTCCTCCTACTATTTGGACTAGGAAAGGGTAAGTCCTACTCCTACTAGGAGGAGGACTCCTCCCTCTCCTTCGTGTGCCCCAAGGCCGGCCGGCCTTCCCCCTTGCTCCTTTATATACGGGGGCAGTGGGGCACCCTAGGACACACGAGGTTATTGTTCCAATCCGTGTGTGGTGCCCTCCTCCACCATATTCCACCTCGGTCATATCGTTGCAGTGCTTAGGAAATGCCCTGCACCGATAACTTGATCAACACCATCATCACGTCGCCGTGCTGACGAAGCTGTCCCTCGAGCTCTACTGGATCGTGAGTTCGTGGGACGTCACCGAGCCGAATGTATGCAGATCGCGGAGGTGCCGTGCATTCGGTACTAGGATCGGTCGTTCGTGAGGACGTACGACTACATCAACCGTGTTGTCATAACGCTTCCGCTTACGGTCTATGAGGGTACATGGACAACACTCTCCCCTCTCGTTGCTATGCATCACCATGATCGTGTGTGTGCATAGGAAATTTTTTTAAATTACTACATTCCCCAACACACGAATGGCCCCGAGCACTTGGCAGTCGTTGGTGTTGTGGCTGTGTACGTTGTGGAAGGCGCAGAACGGGCGGTTGGCCTTGGATGACTTGGGGTTGTCGCGGCCGCGCTTCGTCTCTGGCTCCGCCGCGTGCACGGCAGCCCCCATGCGCTTCACGTCGTTGTTCTTGGCCTTCATGTCTTCCAGGTCAGCAGCTGGGAGCTCGAGGAGGGAAAGGTTCCCTTCCTCAGCTCTTGCACACTTGGTTGCCATGTTGAACATCACCAAGGCCGTGCATAGCTCCTCATGGATGGCCAGCTCCTCCTTCATCTTGACGTCCGTACGCCATCAGAGAACGCGGAGATGATGGCCTCGTCCTTTACCTTGGGGATCTTGAGGCAAACGTTGTTGAAGCGCTGGATGTACTTCTCCAGAGTTTCCCCCCGTTGTTGCTTGATGCGACGTAGGTCACCCGCGGCCGGCTGGCGGTCGTGAGTGCCCTGAAAGTTGGCAATGAAGCGCTCGGGCATCTCGCCCCAGGAGGAGATCAATCCCGCGGGCAAGTTCAGGAGCCACAAGCTCGCACCATCTTTAAGGGCCATGGGAAATCAATTTGCCATGACTTCTTCGTCGCCGTTGGCCGCCTCGATGCTCAGCTCATAGAGCTGCAGGAACTCCGCGGGGTCGGGGGTGCCGTCGTAGCGCGGAGGCAGGTCTTGCTTGAACTTGCCGGGCCAGACAACACTGCATAGTTCGGGAGTGAAGGCACGACAGCCTGCTGTGCTCACCAGAGCCAGCCATGGAGGCGGAGCCTGATCTTGACATGCACGCGCCGCTGCCGCAGGCGGCGCGCGGTCTTGAACTGGCGGCGCTGGGAGTGCAGGAGCACTTTCTTGCGGCCGAGGGACTTCTTAGCAGCTTCCTTCTTTGTGTGCGGCGCCCGGCGCGGTGGGTCACGCCGCGGGGCCACGCGTCTTGGAGCGAGGGCGGCGTCTTGATGCGGAGGTGGTGGAGGCTCTCTGTGGGCTACGTCGCCCGCAGCTGGAGGTGGGTGAGGTAGTGAGAGGGACGGCGCAGGAGAGCCCCCAGCGGCGCTGACGAGCTCAGCGATGCGGTCTAGCCAATCCTCGTAGAGGTCGTCGACCGGGCAGTAACACAGGAGCTTGCGCACCATGAGCAACGCGGCCTGCACGTCCTTGGGCGTGCAACGAGCGTGGGAGGACGAGCCGGCCGGAGTCAGCGACGGGGTGGCGGTGCATCCGTCTCGCTGCACGGCAGGGTGCAGGTATGAAGGTTGCTGCCCATTCCCGGCCGGGCCGGTGGCAGCGTTGGCAGCAGGTGATGGAGAACGGCGGGGAGGTCCACCAACGGGCGCCGTCTGAGCGACACGGGCGGCGAGGGCGGCCCGTTTCTTAGCACGGGCGCGGCGAGCATCAGCCATGGTTGCGGTGGAGCAATGAGCATTGATCGATGTAAGAAAGGCTTCAGCGCACCCCTACCTGGCGCACCAAATGTCGGATTCTGGATTCCGGCAAACCTTTGAGGTTCGAACACTGGGGTGCACACGAAGATCTCTCTCCCAAGCTCGCTCTCGCAACAATCTCAAGGCCTAGCTCAACGAACCCAAAGAACAAGAGACACGAGGGTTTATACTGGTTCGGGCCACCGTTGTGGTGTAATACCCTACTCTAGTGTGGTGTGGTGGATTGCCTCACGAGCCGAGGATGAACAAGTACAAAGGATGAATAGCCTCCTGAGGAGAGGTGTTCTAGATCTCGGCGAGCTGGTGAGTTGGCCTTGGTGGAATGAGTCCAAGCCAAGATGAGGTTGCCTCCCCATGGTGGTGGCTAGTCCTATTTATAGAGGCCCCAGTCCTCTTCCCAAATATTAGGCGGGAAGGGATCCCACAACAGCCAAGTTTGAAGGGAGACAACTAGTACAAGTTATCCTGACAAAAGGTGATCTTCGCCTGCCAAAGGCTCTGGTGGTGACGCCGTCATGGGCTCCGCAGTGACCTCCGTCCTGCCGTCCTGCTAGTCTTGGTCTTGTTGCACCGATATGGAAACCTTTGCCTGATGCCTCGGGACTCCTAGCCTGCGCTTGCCCCTTTAGCACCAAAGAGGCAACTGGTACTTTGCGCCCGCTGGCGCCCGCCTGGCCTTGGTCTTCATGGCTCACATCACGCGTACCTCGCGAGGTGCCCCTTGCTTAGATATCTCCGCTCCTCGGGAGCCACCCTAGTGAGGCTGCCCCTAAAGAGGTCTTGGCGTCGTCCGCCTTGTGAGGCTTGGCCCCTCGCGAGGGTCTTAGGTGGTTGTTGATGAAGATGGGTTGTACCAGGCCGTTGGCTGAGCCACGCCCTTGGCCGCGGGCAGGCAAGTCTGGGTACCTGAAGGAAATATGCCCTAGAGGCAATAATAAAGTTGTTATTTATATTTCCTTATATAATCATAAATGTTTATTATTCATGCTAGAATTGTATTAACCGGAAACTTAGTACATGTGTGAATACATAGACAAGCAAAGTATCACTAGTATGCCTCTACTTGACTAGCTCATTGAATCAAAGATGGTTATGTTTCCTAACAATAGACATGATTTGTCATTTTATTAACGGGATCACATCATTGGAGAATAATGTGATTGACTTGACCCATTCCGTTAGCTTAGCACTTGATCGTTTAGTATGTTGCTATTGCTTTATTCATGACTTATACATGTTCCTATGAGATTATGCAACTCCCGAATACCGGAGGAACACTTTTTGTGCTACCAAACGTCACAAGTAACTGGGTGATCATAAAGGTGCTCTACAGGTGTCTCCGATGGTAATTGTTGATTTGGCATAGATCGATATTAGGATTTGTCAATCCGATTGTCAGAGAGGAATCTCTGAGCCCTCTCGGTAATGCACATCACTATAAGCCTTGCAAGCAATGTGACTAATAAGTTAGTTGCAGGATGATGCATTACGGAACGAGTAAAGAGACTTGCCAATAACGAGATTTAACTAGGTATTGAGATACCGACGATCGAATCTCGGGCAAGTAACATACCGATGACAAAGGGAACAACGTATGTTGTTATGCGGTTTGACCGATAAAGATCTTCGTAGAATATGTAGGAACCAATATGAGCATCCATGTTCCTCTATTGGTTATTGACCGGAGATGAGTCTCGGTCATGTCTACATAGTTATCGAACCCGTAGGGTCCGCACGCTTAATGTTCGGTGACGATCGGTATTATGAGTTTATGTGTTTTGATGTACCGAAGATAGTTTCGAGTCTCTTATGTGATCACGGACATGATGAGGAGTCTCGAAATGGTTGAGACATAAAGATTGATATATTGGACGGCTATATTCAGACACCGGAAGCGTTCTGGGTGATTCCGGAGAATATCAGAGTGCCGGAGTGGTAACCGGAACCCCTCGGGGAAGTATTGGGCCTTAGTGGGCCTTAGGGGAGAGAGAGAGGGCAGCAGCCCAGGAGGTGGCGCACCCCCTCCCAAGGGGAGTCCGAATTGGACTAGGGGAGGGGGCACGCCGCCTCTTTCCCTCTCCCTCTCCCTCTCTTTCCTTCTCCCTTCCTCCTCCTAGTTGGACTAGGAAAGGGGGAGTACTACTCCTACTAGGAGGAGGACTCCGCCTTCTCCTTGGCGTGACCCAAGGCCGGCCGGCCTCCCCCCTTGCTCCTATATATACGTAGGCAGGGGGGCACCCTAGGATACACAAGTGGATTGTTCCAAGCCGTGTGTGGTGCCCCCTCCACCATATTCCACCTCGGTCATATCGTTGCAGTGCTTAGGCAAAGCCCTGCACCGGTAAATTCATCAACACCATCATCACACCGTTGTGCTGACGAAGCTCTCCCTCAAAGCTCTACTGGATCATGAATTCCAGGGACGTTACCGAGCCGAACGTGTGCAGATCGCGGAGGTGCCGTACGTTCGGTACTAGGATCGGTCGATCGTGAAGACGTACGACTGCATCAACCGCGTTGTCATAACGCTTCCGCTTACAGTCTACGAGGGTACATGGACAACACTCTCCCCTCTCGTTGCTATGCATCACCATGATCTTGCGTGTGCGTAGGAAAATTTTGAAATTACTATGTTCCCCAAAGTGGCATCCGAGCCAGGTTTATGCGTAGATGTTATATGCACGAGTAGAACACAAGTGAGTTGTGGGCGATACTAGTCATACTGCTTACCAGCATGGCATACTTTGATTTGGCGGTATTGTTGGATGAAGTGGACCGGACCGACATTACGCGTACACTTACGCGAGACTGGTTCTACCGACGTGCTTCGCACACAGGTGGCTGGCGGGTGTCAGTTTCTCCATGCTTAGTAGAATCGAGTGTGGCTACGCTCGGTCCTTGTTGTAGGTTAAAACAACACATACTTGACGAAATATCGTTGTGGTTTTGATGCGTAGGTAAGAACGGTTCTTGCTTAGCCCGTAGCAGCCACGTAAAACTTGCAACAACAAAGTAGAGGACGTCTAACTGGTTTTATCAAAGCATGTTGTGATGTGATATGGTCAAGTCTTAATGCTAAATTTTATTGTATGAGATGATCATATTTTGTAACGGAGTTATCGGCAACTGGCAAGAGCCATATGGTTGTCGCTTTATTGTATGAAATGCAATCGCCATGTAATTGCTTTACGTTATCACTAAGCGGTAGCGATAGTCGTAGAAGCAATAGTTGGCGAGACGACAACGATGCTACAATGGAGATCAAAGTGTCGTGCCGGTGAAGATGGTGATCATGACGGTGCTTTGGAGATGGAGATCAAAGGCACAAGATGATGATGGCCATATCATATCACTTATATTTATTGCATGTGATGTTTATCTTTTATGCATCTTATCTTGCTTTGATTGACGGTAGCATTATAAGATGATCTCTCACTAAATTTCAAGATAAAAGTGTTCTCCCTGAGTATGCACCGTTGCCAAAGTTCGTCGTGCCCAGACACCACGTGATGATCGGGTGTGATAAGCTCTACATCCATCTACAACGGGTGCAAGCCAGTTTTTGCACACGCAGAATACTCAGGTTAAACTTGACGAGCCTAGCATATGCAGATATGGCCTCGAAACACTGAGACCGAAAGGTCGAGCGTGAATCATATAGTAGATATGATCAACATAGTGATGTTCACCATTGAAAACTACTCCATCTCACGTGATGATCAGACATGGTTTAGTTGATATGGATCACGTGATCACTTAGATGATTATAGGGATGTCTATCTGAGTGGGAGTTGTGAAGTAATTTCATCAATTGAACTTTAATTTATCATGAACTTAGTACCTGATAGTATTTTGCATGTCTATGTTGTTGTAGATAGATGGCCCATGTTGTTGTTCCGTTGAATTTTAATGCGTTCCTGGAGAAAGATAAGTTGAAAGATGATGGTAGCAACTACACGGACTGGGTCCATAACTTAAGGATTATCCTCATTGCTGCATAGAAGAATTACGTCTTGGAAGCACCGCTAGGTTCCAAGCCCGCTGCAGGAGCAACGCCAGATGTTATGAACGTCTGGCAGAGCAAAGCTGATGACTACTCGATAGTTCAGTGTGCCATGCTTTACAACTTAGAACTGGGACTTCAACGACATTTTGAACGTCATGGAGCATATGAGATGTTCCAGGAGTTGAAGTTAATATTTCAAGCAAATGCCCGGATTGAGAGATATTAAGTCTCCAATAAGTTCTACAGCTGCAAGATGGAGGCGAATAGTTATGTCAGTGAGCATATACTCAAAATGTCTGGGTATAACAATCACTTGATTCAACTGGGAGTTAATCTTCCGGATGATAGTGTCATTGACAGAATTCTTCAATCACTGCCACCAAGCTACAAGAGCTTCGTGATGAACTATAACATGCAAGGGATGGATAAGACAATTCCCGAGCTCTTCGCGATGCTAAAGGCTGTGGAGGTGGAAATCAAGAAGGAGCATCAAGTGTTGATGGTCAACAAGACCACCAGTTTCAAGAAAAAGGGTAAAGGGAAGAAGGGGACACAACAAAAAAACACTTCCGTGATGATATGTGTTTGTCAGAGTAGGCCACGTTTTCTGTCATGCATGTACATCCATGACAACTTTATGACAGAATCAAGATAGTCATACTTGTGATGTCGTAGAAGTGTTCCATGACATTACCAAAATTATCATCACGGAAGTGTCCACTTCCATGACGATAAATTGCGCGTCACAGAAGTGCTTTTGTCAAGGGTGACCGACACATGGCATCCGCTGTAACGGAACGTCGTTAAGCTATCGGGTCCGGTTTTGGATCTGATAACCCGTTAACATCCCCGACCAATGGGGATTTTCCACGTGTTAAATCATCATTGGCTGGAGGAAACATGTGTCGGCTCAACGTTGGGACAGATGTCATCCACTCATTGGACCCAAAGCGCCTATGATACATCGACACGTGGCACGGCCCAACAGAGGCCCATTCCTGTGAAAAGGCCAGCCCGTTTGACTTGATCAAAAGGTGGCGGGCAGGCCCACGACAAGCCTGTTAACGGCTTGTTCGCATATAGCCCATTTACAGCCCACTAACCCAGGGCCCATTTACGGCCTATCCGAATTAGACCCAGTAGCGTCATCTGGGCCGTCCAATATAATTCCAGCCCGTTTTAACTTCCGGCCCATGTATGGCCCATGACGTCTTTTGGCCCATATGAGGCCCTTACTAACCCTCGGCCTATTAACGGCCCGTGGTAAAACTGGCCCGTAATGAACAGTGTATCACTTTATACCCATTAACGGCCCATTATTCCGTTGGGCCGTTTCCAGCCCATGTTATCTTTCAACCTTCTCAGGGCCCATTTATTCTTGGGCTCATTTCCAGCATTCGTTTACTTTCGGCCTGTTACTGTCATTTTCTGCTTGTGGGCCAAATACAGCATGTGGTTACAGTCGGCCCGTTTGTGGCCCGTTAATATGTTGGGCCATTTTCATAGCGTCATCAAATACGGCCGATTAATGATGGCCCATTATGGTCGGCCCATGAATGGCCGATTTCAACTCTAGCCCATTTACGGCCATAATGTGGTCTGTTATTGGTCCATGTTTGGCCAACCGATCATACGGCCCGTAGAAGGCCCATTGATGATACGGCCCGTAGAAGGCCCATTGTTTCTATGGCCCTTAGAAGGCCCATTGTTTCTACGGCCCGTAGGAGGCCCATGTTAACTACAGTAAATATGTAGCCCATTGTTAATGTGGCCTAGTTTAAAAATATAGGTTATTGTGGCCACTAGTAAACCGCGGAAAAAGAACTGCATTGACTACAAGAAAACAAATAAACAAGACAATAAGGAAATAAATAAGCAAGCAACTTACGCTAGGCTATCAGAGCTATTACACATATTACATCCACTGGGCATCAAAGTTCGCCACAAGTGCAAATATAGGGAACAAAGCAGCATATAAACGCCGCAAAAAAACAAGTCCAGAACTGAAACCACTTCAGAAGAGCTAAAGAAACAATATCCTGGGTACCCATAATGCTGGCAAGATGCTTAGCAAGCTTATTAACTTTCTCTTGTTTGGCTCTTAAACCCTCCAGCACTTGTTGTTGCACCAGAAAGTATGCATCTGAATTCTGCAGGGACTTCCTCAGTCCTTCGGCTTCCTGTCGCATAACATCTGATCGATGTCTTTCAACTTGAAGTTGAGACTCAAGAAGCCGAACTGATTCAGGCAGCGAGTTCGAAGAGCTGGTGCCAGCAGTAGTAGCGAGTAACTCGAACACTACATCAAGACAGGACTTTGGGGTTGTCTCAGTGTCTTCAATATAGTTTTTATCGGCTTTCTTGGAGAACAACAGGGATGTCTCACTATCTTGAACCTTATCTGCATTACTTTCTTTACCATTGCATAACGGGGTACTCTTCTCCAATATTTTATCCTTGTTCTAAAAGAGAAACAAACAAACACATCACAGGTTTACAATGTAGTATATGAAACTCATTTTGGTAAACCAGTTTAGTAGTAAGGTGGACAGGATAACAACATGAAACAAACATATATCTATGTAGTATGGTCACTGTATGGTCTATATCATTCTAGTTTATGTTGCCAAATCAAGATAGATACAGTTCAAATCATATCTATTTAAGACAAAGCAGCATAGACAGAATATAAGTGTGGGAAACTACACAGCAATAACAACACTTGTAATGTGCATGGCATGAGAACATAACTGTTTATTCAATTGAAACTGAAATCAACATAGAGCAAGTTACAACAGCAAACACGTTAAAGAAACAGGTTTAAAACATACCTGTTGCGCCATTGGAGTTTCAATTGCATCCTTCAAATATGAAATTAGTTGGTATGAGTAAATACATTGATGCAAGAGCAAAGTAGTATGAACCATAGCTACGGAACCTGACCTGAGAACAATTCTTCTTCTGCTTTAAGCGTTGACTTGGGGTTCGGAATGGTGGTCCTCGTGCTTTGTGCACTGCAGTTGCCTTACTAACTGATCGTGTTTGGGTGCTCTGTGGTGGAGATGGTGTTGTGTCAACGGGAACTGGGTTACTATCTGCTGGGGTTGGGGTTAGACGCGGTGTAGCTGGTTCTCTGTCCAACTGGGTAGGGGTACAATCTGCGTGAGACTGGGTTATGTGTGGTGGGGCTAGTTCTTGGGCAAGTACAACCGTGGTTCTATCTCCATTGACAGGTAGCACAATCTTTTTTGAAGACCGTTTTTTTACTCCCACAGATACTGCCATCACCCCCACCAATTGCAATAAACAAGAAAAGTAATTGAATGTACAGACATTGTAAGATAGATAGGTGCAATGGATTGTAGGGAAGAAAACAGGGCATGGAATAATTCACATTTATGTTGTCTAACCAAACAGAATAGCAGGACATAATTTCAAATATATGATGGCTAATTAAACAGGATAGCATGACACAATTTCACATGTATGATGGCTAACTAAACAGGATAGAATGACATACTTCAAAATATGATGACTATGTAAACAGGATGACATGATATAACTATACAATGTGTCTATTAAAGTGGTTGGCATGCCATAAATCACAAACATGCCATCAATGGAAACATGATGGCATGATATAATTCACGGATAGAATGACATAATTCAAAATATGATGACTATGTAAACATGATTAGATGATATAACTATATTATGTCTTTATAAAATGGGTTGGCATGCCATAATTCAGATACATGTTGTCTATGTAAACATCATGGCATGATATAATTCAAATATATGATTTATATACTAAGGAAGTGAGCAGAGGGCAATCGCATATATGATGTGTCAACTAAGGAGATGGCATTCAATATTGTCTATATGATGCAAAAACTAAGCATTGCAATACAACATATGCATGATATGAGTAATATAACCCTGCCAAGTTTGAGCATACACCTCAGGGGGATAATTGGATTGGTCATCTACCTCTGAATCCTCCTCTGAAGAGCTATCAGTAACCAGCAACATATCTGCTTCAGTAGGTAGCATTGTCTGCTCTGAAGACCTTGTTTTCACTCCAGATTTCTCCATCACCAATTCAAATGGCTGATGCACAGGAAGAGCAGTTGAATATACAAACATTGTCGACAAAAGCAATGAGAAATACAAAAAAAGGACGGCATGATATAATTCACATATATGATGCTTGGCTAAACAGCATGACATTGCATAATTCACATATATAATGCCTTGCAACAAGATAGCATTGCATAATTCACATATATAATGTCTTGCAACAAGATGGCATTGCATAATTCACATATATGGTAATTAGACACTAAACAGGTGGCATTCACACAAATCATGTCTAAACTGAGCAAATGACATAGCAATGCAAGATACCATACGCACGATATGAGCAACATAACCCTGCCAAGTTAGAGCATGCACCTCGGGGGGGGGGGGGATAGGACTGGTCATCTGTCTCTGAATCCTCCTCTGAGGAGCTATCTGTAACCAGCAAGACATGCGCTTCGTCAGATAGCATTGTCTGCTCTGAAGACCTTGTTTCCACTCCAGATTTTTCCATGACCGTGTCGAATGGCTGATGCACAGGAAGAGTAATTGAATGTACTAAAATTGTTGACAAATTTAACATGTAATAAAAAATGATGTCATGATATAATTCACATATAAGATGACTGGCTAACCAGGGTGGCATTGCAAAAATCACATATATGATGCCTAGCTAAACAAGATGGCATTGCATGATTCACATATACGATAAAGAAACTAAAGAGATGGCATTGACACAAAGCATGTGTAAACTAAGCAGATGACATCTTTGATGTATACAGTAAGCAATGCAAGGCACCATATGCATGATATTACCAACATCAGCATGCCAAGTTCGAGCGAAGACCTCATGTGGTAAATAGGAGTGGTCTTCTGCTTCTGAATCCCCCTCAGAACGGTTATCTTCCTCTTGATTACGATCCGAAATGGGTGGAGGGGGCTGCCTTTGCGCCCACCATGGAGCGACATCTGCATGAAATTTTATTGCCACGCAAGGCTCTTCTCTTTTGCTCTACATGTTCAGTTCCATTGTGTACAATAACTGACATGCATAGGAATAAAACATAGTGAGATTATGTAAGGAGTGCATGCACAAATCCAGAGTGAAGGTAGCAAACTGTGGATAGACCCAAAACCAATGGTAGAAGGCAGATAATAGCTTTAGTTAAAAAATACATATAATGGCTCCTTTAATGTTTGTTTGCACCCAACATGAAACTCACAGTAGACACCCGAGATTAACCAGATAGTACTGATTGCTGCCCTAATATGTACCCCACAACCATTTAAAAACTCAAGTTTCAGCATAAGTTTGGACCTGAGTCGGAGTCTAATAGGTGAACACGACGATAAAGTAGCATGTCATCATATTAAGCGATGCATAACGTAAGCAGACACGGCAGAGTGCGACCTCTCTTGCGGACCTGTGTAGCCCTCAAGGTCATCTGCTCAGTTGATGATGGTAATGCAGTTGTCGTGGCTGTCGGCGGCGGGGAAGAAGACCCGAGGCGGCGAAAGACACTCTGGAGAGCGGATCCCTGCTGTGGTGAACCCTTCCATCATTGGAGCAGCTGAGCTGGGGTGGAACACAACACCGCAGGAGCAGGACAAACCACACAAGGTTTTCTTTGACACATATCTGTAACAGAAGTAATTGTGTAAGGGCTTGTTTGAATTTGAGGATTCTAACAATGCAGGGATAGGAGATAGATAGGAATAGGATAGGAATGCACGTGCAAAATAGAGAATTAAAAAACACAGGATTTCTGCCAATCTATGTGTTTGGTTCACAAGAATTGGAAGATCACAGGATGCAAAGAAGCATGGTGAGATTAAGTCAAACCACAAGAAGTTTACAACCTCTTTGGCGAAACCATGTCGATCTCAGCATGATTGGGTTGGCCGGTGAGGATGCTCCGGCTGACTTGGCTGTCGGAGGAGGGGAAGAAGATCTTAGGCGTCTGGAGATGGAGCCCGAGGTACTGCTCCGCTGTGATGGAGGGTTTCGTCGTTGGAGCAGCTCCGGTGAGTTGTAAGACGCCGTGGCTGAAGCAGGACAAGAGAGACAACGTTAACCTGAGTGGAATTCTAATAGCATCTCCAATAGATGACGTAAAATACATAACCACAAAGTGCTAGATGTATACATCAGCCGTTCATCTCTGAACTTAACTGTTGAAACTGAATTTAACTGTCGAAACTGAACTTAACTATCGAAACTGAATTTTGCTGTCGAAACTGAATTTTACTGTCGAAACTGAACGCACTAGAGGTGAGGCTACACGTCAGTCGACTGACTTTTTCATCTCTGGTCAGTCGATTTTCCAGCCGTTGGATACGAAATCAAGGGCCTGCAGTTCATCTTCAACCTCCACCCCCCTGAGCCGCCAGCCACCACCGGCCAAACAGCCGCCCCCCGCCGCCCGCGGCTGGTGGTGCGCCGCCCCGCCCGCCCCGAAAACACTCCCCACCGCCGGTCCGCCGCCGCCCCGGCCATCCCTCTAGGCCCCTCGTGCCGAGTTTTTTCTCTGGCAATCCCCACACCACCGCCCCACCACCGCCGGCGACCACCACCCCCACCCGGAACCCTAAGATAGATAGTGGGGTACCTCTCCGGCAAGCCCCCCTCCCCGCTGCAGCTGGTTCTTCCTTAACTCCAGTGAGCCCTCCCCCCTACCCCCAGAAAATCGACTGACCCAAAAGTCGATTCAGTCGACTGAAGTGTAGCTAAATCGGAGCAGCATCGCAAGCAAGAGCAAGAGCGAGAGCAGCAGCGCGAGCAAGAGCAGACCAGGCAGGGGACCGAAAGCAAGAGCAGAGCAGCAGCGCGAGCGAGAGCTAAAGCAGTAGCAGCTCCTACTGATGTGGACGTCGCCGCCGAGGGAGCGACGTCGTGGAGGAAGTGGCCGGCGACGCCGCCGTGGATGGAGTCGCGCCGTGTCAGCTCGGGACCGAGCGCCGGCAGCACCGTGAGATTGAATCAAGAATAAATTTCGACGATTAGTGTACAACCTCTTTGGTGGTGCCGATTAGCCCGCAACTTCATCCGAGGAAATGGTGATGATGATGCTCTTCCGGTGGTGCAGGTGAAGACGGCGGTGTGGGAATGGAGGTGGTGCGAAAGACGAGGGGAATGTCGGGGCAGCTCCTTGGAGGTGGAGGACGGAGTGGCTGAACCGGCTGGACGACCAAATCGATGACAGATCCTCATCCGGTACGGTGGATGAGGGACGCCGAGGTGTTGCTGTGGACGACGTTGTCGGGGAAGAGGCTCCGACTGGGTGGCGGACGGAGGAGGGTGTGGGACTTCGCGGGTTTTCCCGGCCTCGGTGTACGAATGGGTGGGCGGATGGGATGGGAATGGGGAACCATGGCTTAGGGATGCGCTTGTCCGAAATGTGGGGTAACTTACGAAAGTACTCCCACCGATTTGAGGTGGTTCTTTCGGTTCAGGGGTATCACGGGCATTTCGCGTGTCGGGATTTCACAGGAGGTGGGAGTTTTCACGCGTGTTGTAATTTTGGAATAGCAAGGCGTGGGTTGAGATGGAGGGAGTTGTCGGAGCACAATGAGACAAAGATATATATTAAATATTTCGGGCTAACAAGGCGCGGGTTGAAATTTTCGGACAAGCCTAACGTGTACTATACCAAATCAATTCGCACTACAGTTGTCATTCAAAACTTTGAATTCATGTTATGTTCAATTAAAATATTTCGCTACGTGTATAATGCATGCAACCTAGTACTCAAATGAACGTTTTAGTGCATTCCAAACGTATATACTACCGCTTCAATATGAACTAAATTTGAATTCATTTATCTATTTGAATAAGATCTAGAATAATGATTGTTGTGAAGTCAAAGCATTTGAATTCGTTTCTCTGTTTTAATAAGATATACAATCATCATTATTGTCAAGTTAAACCATCATTTGTGTATTATCTTCACAGCACACCACATGATTAGTCTCGAGTTACATATGAACTATGTGTACTATATGAACTCGAACTCGATTTTTTGAATCCACTTTATGTTGATTTCACATCATAGTACAATTCAAGCTCTAGCTTGATCTTCACAAACTAAACCATGTCTCATATGTATAATGTCTTTATCACATTATCTATGGTGCCCGCCCCCTACGCCTACAAGTATTTGGATGTGAGTTGCAAACACCACACATTACCACAAATTCAAATAAAATGTGAGAATGTTCGATATATAGTATTCTTTAGATTGTTCGATATTTAGTTGTAAGCTGCAAATGCCACACATTATCACAAATTCAAATAAAATGTGAGATTCTTCAATGTATAGTATGGTTTAGATTGTTCGACATTTAGCTGTGAGTTGCAAATGCCATGCATTATCACATTATGGTATAACATGTGCAAAACCACAACACGCGTATCACCGATATATTCATGCATGCATATGTTTAAAACACTATGATCTCCTATTCAAATATATGAATCCACTTTCATATCAAATTATGATCTTTGTTAGTCTCTTACACCCACAGAATCCTCTAACCTTTGTAGCTACCAGTAACTTTCTCTCGTGCATGCACACACCCTTCTCACCCTCCCCCTCCCTCAACATTCTATCCATCGTGCACATTCATTTTTTTTCTTTAGGTCATTCTCCCACAGTCTCCACAACTCCTTTCCGACACACACCGATCGATAAACCTCTCCAGCGATGTCTGCCTACAACATACACACGCACCTTCAATATCCTCCTTTATGTGTCCTTGCCTCGTGTCTCTCATACGGTCCCACACACGTGTAAACTCTCGCCCCTGTTTTCATTGATCTCACAACCGCACACTCCTCCCCCTATCTAGCTTGTAGCTGGGCCTCTCGCACCACCTCCTAGCTCCATTCTCTCTGTCTATCCGTCTCGTCGGGCCTTATTTGCCTCTAACAAATGGACATACACCGACCGATCTCCCACTATACATATAGCTAGCTAGGTCCTTATAACTCGTTTTTTCCCACACGTCGATCGATCTACCTCATTAGTTATGTCTCTCCCTTCCTCCGACAAACAACAATTGATCTACCGATCTAGTTAAGTTTGCTTACCAAACACATGGTTCCCCTTCATCATCCATGGATGTGTCCCAACAGATATATCACGCACAGGCACACACAGAAACACATCCCCACTCTTATTGATAATATTGCAGTTCCACCCTCATTTTGTCTAGTAGGCCTCTCCCACCATCTTCGATAAGCAACTCCATCACCCATCCAGCACTCTACCCCTCTCCCTCCCTCTCTCTCTCCTCTCTCTCTCTGTCCCATCCTATTTCCCATCCTTCAGTTATGTATGGATGTCGATCGATCTCCCTCAAGACATAGCTGGGTCTCTCCTTCTCAACACATATATGAGTCGTTCTACCTCTATAGTTAGGCCTCTGCCTACCCCTCCCCCACACCCTCCCACACACACACACCGATACATCGAGCGCTCTAGTCATGTCTCCCTGCCACACACAAACTTGACCTGTGCCCTCTGACGTTCCGGTAGCTAGGTCAGTCGCCCTATATCTTTGACTTGCACACACACACAATTTCGATGGCTCTCTTCATCGATCTCGCACCCATCCACTTGATCCTCTCTTTGACTCTATCGATGTCTATGACCCCTCCCTCTCTTCTCGTGGATCGCCCGACCCTCTATATATGATATGGATAGGCCTCCATTTCACACACATTGCATGAAAAATTTTGTTTGAGATGTCATCGACACATATTCCCACAAATACATTCACGGAATCAACCTCCCCCTCCCCCCCAAAAAAACAAAAAACACTCACGAACACACAAGCCATTTGTCTAGGTTTGTATCTCTCTCTCACACACACATAGGTGGGGGACGTGCATGAAGAGAAGACGCACGTACTCCCGTCTCTTTCCCAACCACACCCACGCGGGTACACGGTGGAGCTCATTTCTGTACGAAAAGGCAACCCACGTGGTAACTTGACACGTGTACTGGTTGTCCACTAGATGGAGGGAGGATCGTCTACCACGAGTGAACAAACAAGTTGCGACTTGACGCGTTATTTTAAAAAAGAGGCAAACCATGTGGGGCCTACCTTAGAGGCAAGGCTCTATACACTGGAGTACTTTTGATGTGTCCCATCAACTCGTAGAACGAGGAGAAGCTTGCTTAGTACACCGTCTCCCCCGCCCACTGGTGCGGTGGCTCGCAGGATGAGGTGAAGCTTGCTTACTAGTAGTAGTATTGTACGCCTTACGCGCGCTCCCTCGCGCACGCGCGCGGTGGCTCGCAGGACAAGGAGAAAGTTTTACTACTCCCTCCGTTTACTCCTCATCCCTACTACCTTGGTTAGAGAGATTATCATATTGTTTGGAATATATGTCCTTTAGTAGATTTCAATATGAACTACTAGTACATACTCCAAACACTGATGTATATAGATGTATTTTAGAGTGTAGATTCACTCATTTTGCTCCGTATGTAGTCCATATTGAAACGAACGTAATAGTACACACTCTCCCTCGTCCCTCGACCCTCGCCACATGGTGGACGTGTAGCTATTCATTTGGTCTCATATAGCCTGAACGATATACTGCAGTACCAATATTGCTCGACTTCCCGACGAGGCGAAGAGCCAATCGCAAGGTTAATAGTTTGGAGATGCCAAGCGCAAGGTTTATAGGAGAACGAGTAGTAGGTGCCGTGTCATTTATAAATAAAGTTTTTTTCTTCGGTGGCACGTACGCAATATAAATAGGTTCATATGGAGAGAAAAGGAAACCGCTCCTCTATATACATAGGCAGGACGAGCCTACATGGTTGGTTGCTGGGGTTGCTCTCTTCAGTTTTCACACTCTCTCGCACAAAACCACTGTGTCCAGATCTCTAACATCCCGGCAGATCACGTCCGCCGGGGGAAGGGTCGGGTGGATGCTTAATGTAGATGCGGTCGCCGTCGCCGACGGCGAAAACCCACTGTCGGCACGTCCTGGTCAGGGGTCCCCGCCATTCTCTCTCACAAAGCCGGTGAGGTTGCCTTCGTCCATTGCTCACTGCCGCGACGTGGGTAGTTGCCTCCTCCCACCGCCCTCCTCTAGGTTGAGCTACGTCCCGACATCCCTCAGGTACAACTCCCTTTACAGCCGGCTTGCACCACTGCTCCAGCTGCCCACATCACTCCATGTGGACATTTCTCTACTTCTTTGCCCCGCACATACCTCTACTGGCTTCTTCGTACTGTATTTGTGATGAGATTATGTCTCATCAACTAGTCCCAGTAATCTTATTCTAATCACGCTTCTTCAATTTCTTTGCCACAGGGATGCTCATCTCGATTTTGGTGAAACTGCACAAAATGATCCGATGGTCAAAGGGCTGCAAACTTCGTTTCTTAGGAAGCCCCGACGTTGCCAGCAAATTAAATCCTGGTTAGGGTTTACGGTTCAAGGTCTAGGGACTGCATGGATCGTTTTTTTCTTTAGCTGTCTCTGTTTCAATGGCTAGGGACTGCATGAGTAGTAGTAGTAGTACTGTACGCCTTATGCCCGCTACCTCGCCCACGCGCACGGTGGCTCGCAGGACGAGGAGAAAATTTTACTACTCCCTCTGTTTACTCCTCGTCCCTACTACCTTGGTTAGAGAGATTATCGTATTGTTTGGAATATATATGTCCTTTGGTAGATTTCAATATGAACTACTAGTACATACTCCAAACAATGATGTATATAGACGTATTTTAGAGTGTAGATTCACGCATTTTGCTCTGTATGTAGCATAAAGTTGAGACACTTATTTTGGAACGGGGGGAGTACATATTTGCTATGATCTGTCGATCATTGAGATGCAATAGCATGCATGTTAGTCTCCTTTGTATTTGATGAAATGTTGCAACGGGCAACCTTGGACGCAAGATACATGTAAGCTGGAAGAAGCTTCATAGCATTGTAGTATCTCGCTGATAAATTACAGTACGTACTATACAAGTACTACTATGTAAAGAGTTAGGTGTCACACGGTGTCCAGAAAATATGGTGATAGTGTGAGGTGGGCCATGTAGTCACTAAGCCTGCGTGTTTTCACTGCTCTTGCACTCCTCCGCCGTAAGAATGGAGAAAATTGTAATCTAGTAGTACCTCCTTTCGCCGAAAGCGTGGGACATCCAACAGTCCTACCACCTCAGTAACAATGACCAATGAGCCGTCAAATCACATAGACGCAACAGTAAGTTGGACGGACAAAGCAACCATCACTCTTGAATCTGCTTCTCCCTTAAACGCAGGCGCCAGTGAGAGGTCGCGTCCTCTCTGCCCGGGCATGAATGCGGCACCGATTCTTTGGAGCAGTGCTGACCATTTCAGGGGGAAGCACGCGCGGGCAATGGAGGGGCTTTGGGTGGGCCAAGCTGGTCAGGAGCGGGCGTGGCAGTTGTCCGCCTGTCCCTACCGGACGCCCAGAAACGATAGGATGCACCGACTCTCGCGGCTAAAATCGTACACTACACACCATCTCTCTGTAGGAGTAGGTCGATCTGTCGCTCTCTCTAACACACACATGTTGTTAAACACACACACACACACGCACGCACACGCACACACAGGTTCATAGAATAGGAAAATCGTGCGAGTGCGAAGCCACAGGAAGTGAGATACAAATGGAGTACTGCTACCTCTTGAGCTTGCGTTGGTTTTCCCCGAAGAGGAGAGGATGATGCAGCAAAGTAGCGTAAGTATTTCCCTCAGTTTTAGAGAACCAAGGTATCAATCTAGTAGGAGGCCACACTCAAGTCCCTCGTACCTGCACAAAACGATAGCTACTCGCAACCAACGCGATTAGGGGTTGTCAATCCCTTCATGATCACATACGAGAGTGAGATCTGATAGATAGTATTTTCGGTATTTTTGGTATAGAGATGCAAAGTGAAAAGTAAAAGCCAAAGTAAAAAAGCAAAGCAAAATTAAAGTGATGGAGATTGATATGATGAGAATAGACCCGGGGCCATAGGTTTCACTAGTGGCTTCTCTCAAGAGCATAAGTATTCTACGGTGGGTGAACAAATTGCTGTTGAGCAATTGACAGAATTGAGCATAGTTATGAGAATATCTAGGCATGATCATGTATATAGGCATCACGTCCGTGACAAGTAGACCGAAACGATTCTGCATCTACTACTATTACTCCACTCATCGACCGCTATCCAGCATGCATCTAGAGTATTAAGTTAAAAACAGAGTAACGCTTTAAGCAAGATGACATGATGAAGAGAGATAAATTCATGCAATATGAAGTAAACCCCATCTTGTTATCCTCGATGGCAACGATACAATACGTGCCTTGCTGCCCCTTCTGTCACTGGGAAAGGACACCGCAAGATCGAACCCAAAGTTAAGCACTTCTCCCATGGCAAGAACTACCAATCTAGTTGGCCAAACCAAACGGATAATTCTAAGAGACTTGCAAAGATAACCAATCATACATAAAAGAATTCAGAGAAGATTAAACTATTATTCATAGATAGAATTGATCATAAACCCACAATTCATCGGTCTCAAGAAACAAACCGCAAAAAGAAGAAGATTACATCGAATAGATCTCCACGAGAGAGGGGGAGAATTTTGTATTGAGATCCAAAAAGAGAGAAGAAGCCATCTAGCTAATAACTATGGACCCGAAGGTCTGAGGTAAACTACTCACACTTCATCGGAGAGGCTATGATGATGTAGAAGCCCTCCGTGATGACGGCCCTCTCCGGCGGAGCTCCGGAACAGGCCCCAAGATGGGATCTCATGGATACAGAAAGTTGCGGCGGTGGAATTAGGTTTTTGGCTCCGTCTCTGTTTGTTTGGGGGTACGTAGGTATATATAGGAGGAAGAAGTACGTCGGTGGAGCTTCGGTGGGCCCACGAGGGTGGGGGGCGCGCCTGGGGGTGTAGGGCGCGCCCCCTACCTCTTGCCCACCTCGATGCTTCTTTGGCATAGGGTCCAAGTCTCCTGGGTCATATTCGGGAAGAAAATCATGTTCCAGAAAGGTTTATTCTGTTTGGACTCCGTTTGATATTCCGTTTCTTCGAAACACTAAAATAGGCACAAAACAACAATTCTGGGCTGGGCCTCCGGTTAATAGGTTAGTCCCAAAAATAATATAAAAGTGGAAAATAAAGCCCAATATAGTCCAAAACAGTAGATAATATAGCATGGAGCAATCAAAAATTATAGATACGTTGGAGACGTATCAGGCATCCCCAAGCTTAATTCCTGCTCGTCCTCGAGTAGGTAAATGATAAAAAGAGAATTTTTGATGCGGAGTGCTACTTGGCAGAATTTCAATGCAAATCTTCGTAATTGTGGTATGAATATTCAGATTAGAAATATTCAAGTCAAAAGTTCATGTTGACATAAAAAATAATAGTACTTCAAGCATACTAATAAAGCAATTATGTCTTCTCAAAATAACATGGCCAAAGAAAGTTATCCCTACAAAATCATATAGTTTGGCTATGCTCTATCTTCACCACACAAAGTATTTAAATCATGCAGAACCCCGATGACAAGCCAAGCAATTGTTTCATACTCTAACTTTTTCAAAACTTTTTCAATCTTCACGTAATACATGAGCGTGAGCCATGGATATAGCATTATATATGGGATAGAATGGTGGTTGTGGAGAAGACAAAAAGAGGGGAAGATAGTCTCACATCAACTAGGCGTATCAACGAGCTATGGAGATGCCCATCAATAGATATCAATGTGAGTGAGTAGGGATTGCCATGCAACGGATGCACTAGAGCTATAACTATATGAAAGCTCATCAAAAGAAACTAAGTGGGTGTGCATCCAACTCGCTTGCTCATGAAGACTTAGGGTATATTGAGGAAGCCCATCATTGGAATATACAAGCCAAGTTCTATAATGAAAAATTCCCACTAGTATATGAAAGTGACATAACGAGAGACTCCCTATCATGAAGATCATGGTGCTACTTTGAAGCACAAGTGTGGTAAAAGGATAGTAACATTGTCCCTTCTCTCTTTTTCTCTCATTTCTTTATTTGGGCCTTTTTTCTCTTTTTTTATGGCCTCTTTCTCTTTTTTTATTTTTTGTCCGGAGTCTCATACCGACTTATGGGGGAATCATAGTCTCCATCATTCTTTCCTCACTTGGGACAATGCTCTAAAAATGATGATCATCACACTTTTATTTTTCTTACAACTCAACAATTACAACTCGATACTTAGAACAAAATGACTCTATATGAATGCCTCCGACGGTGTACCGGGATATGCAATGAATCAAGAGTGACATGTATGAAAGAATTATGAACGGTGGCATTGCCACAAATATGATGTCAACTACATGATCATGCTAGCAATATGACAATGATGGAGCGTGTCATAATAAACGGAACGGTGGAAAGTTGCATGGCAATATATCTCAGAATGGCTATGGAAATGCCATGATAGGTAGGTATGGTGGCTGTTTTGAGGAAGGTATATGGTGGGTGTATGATACCGGCGAAAGGTGCGCGGTATTAGAGAGGCTAGCAATGGTGGAAGGATGGGAAAAAGTGTGTATAATCCATGGACTCAACATTAGTCATAAAGAACTCATATACTTATTGCAAAAATCTAGAAGTTATCAAAGAAAAGTATTACGCGCATGCTCCTAGGGGGATAGATTGGTAGGAAAAGACCATCGCTCGTCCCCGACAGCCACTCATAAGGAAGACAATCAATAAATAAATCACGCTCCGACTTCATCACATAACGGTTCACCATACGTGCATGCTACGGGAATCACAAACTTCAACACAAGTATTCTTTAAATTCACAACTACTCAACTAGCATGAATCTAATATTATCACCTCCATATCTCAAAACAATTATCAAGTATCAATCTTTTCTTAGTATTCAACGCACTCAAAAGAAAGTTTCACAAATCTTGAATACCAAGCATATTAATATTAAGCAAATTACCATGCTATTAAGACTCTCAAAATAATCTAAGTGAAGCATGAGAGATCAATAGTTTCTTTAAAAAAAATCCACCGCCGTGCTCTAAAAGATCTAAGTGAAGCACATAGAGCAAAATTATAACGCTCAAAAGATATAAGTGAAGCACATAGAGCAAAATTATAACGCTCAAAAGATATAAGTGAAGCACATAGAGCAAAACTATAACGCTCAAAAGATATAAGTGAAGTACATAGAGAATTCTATCAAATTCCAATTCATGTATGTCTCTCTCAAAAGGTGTGTACAGCAAGGATGACTGTGGTACACTAACAAACAAATACACAAAGAATACAAGACGTTCCAAGCAAAACACATATCATGTTGGTGAATAAAAATACAGCTCCAAGTAAATTACCGATGGAAGTGGACGAAAGAGGGGATGCCTTCCGGGGCATCCCCAAGCTTTGACTTTTTGGTGTCATTGTATTATCTTGGGGGTGCCATGGGCATCCCCAATCTTAGGCTCTTGCCACTCCTTGTTCCATAATCCATCAAAAGAATTCACCCAAAACTTGAAAACTTCACAACACAAAACTCAATAGAAATCTCGTGAGCTCCGTTAGAGAAAGAAAACAAAAGACCACTTCAAGGTACTGTAATGAACTCATTCTTTATTTATATTGGTGTTAAACCTACTGTATTCCAACTTCTCTATGGATTATAAACTATTTTACTTACCATAGATTCATCAAAATAAGCAAACAACACACGAAAAACAGAATCTATAAAAAACAGAACAGTCTGTAGTAATCTGTAACTAACGCAAACTTCTGGAACACCAAAAATTCTACCAAAATTAGACGATCTAGAAAATTTGTTTATTGATCAGCAGCAATTGGAATCAGTATTTTATCACGTTCTGATGATTTTTAATAATTCGGGCACTGAACGCAAAGTTTCTGGAAATTACAGCAAGATCAAATAACTATCATCCAAGAAGATCCAATAGGTCTAACTTGGCACAAACACTAATTAAAACACAAAAACACATCCAAACAGAAGGTAGATGGGTTATTTATTACTAAGTAGCAAGGAAAAATATAGGTTTGTCTCCCAACAAGTGCTTTTCTTTAAAGCCTTTTTAGCTAGGCATTAAAATTTCAAAGATGCTCACGTGAAAGACAAGAGTTGAAGCATAAAGAGAGCATCATAAAACATGTAACAAACACACTTAAGACTAACATACTTCCTATGCATAGGCATCTTATAGGCAAACAAATTATCATAGCAAGCAAAAACTAGCATATGCAAGGAAGCGGAAAAGAACAATAGCAATCTCAACATAACGAGAGGTAATTTAGTAACATGAAAATTTCTATAACCATATTTTCCTCTCTCATATTAATTACATGTAGGATCATAAGAAAATTAAACAATATAGCTATCACATAACATATTCTCAACACGATCCACATGCATGCTAAGTTGACACTCTTCTAAAGTGGTGGGATTATCATTAACTAAAGTCATGATTTCTCCAAGCCCACTTTTATCAAAAATTTCATAAGATTGAATGTTATCCAAATATGTGGGATCTAAAGTTGACACTATTCCAAACCCACTTTCAATATTATTGCAAACACTATTATCAGTCTCATATTCATCATGGGGCTTAAATAAATTTTCAAGATCATAAGAAGAATCACCCCAATCATGACCATTGCAACAAGTAGTAGACATAGCAAAACAAACATCGGTTTTGCATATTATTAGCACAACTGACATCAAGAGAATTTATTATAATAAAATCATTGCAATCATGCCTTTTATTCAAAGATCTATCGTGAGGCACTTCATCACAATTTTTAGATTGACGGATTTCAGGCCAAAGCTTATAAAGATAATCTACTGCATCCAAATCACTAGGAATTGGTTCATCATAATTGGATCTCTTAAAAAAATTGGCAAGCGGATGAGGATCCATAGATATTAGCTTCTTTGTGTAGGAATCAATACCCAACTATTTCAACCAAGCGAGAAAACGAGCCAAGAAAGACATAAAGGCGAACGGAAAAGAGGGCGAATAAAACGGCAAGGGTGAAGTGGGGGGAGAGGAAAACGAGAGGCAAATGGCAACTAATGTAATGCGAGAGATAGGGGTTGTGATGGGTACTTGGTATGTTGACTTTTTGTGTAGACTCCCCGGCAACGGCGCCAGAAATTCTTCTTGCTACCTCTTGAGCTTGCGTTGGTTTTCCCCGAAGAGGAGAAGATGATGCAGCAAAGTAGTGTAAGTATTTACCTCAGTTTTTGAGAACCAAGGTATCAATCCAGTAGAAGACCACGCTCAAGTCCCTCGTACCTACATAAAACGATAGGTACTCACAACCAACACGATTAGGGGTTGTCAATCCCTTCACGATCACTTACGAGAGTGAGATCTGATAGAAAGTATTTTTGGTATTTTTGGTACAGAGATGCAAAGTGAAAAGTAAAAGGCAAAGTAAAAAAGCAAAGCAAAATTAAAGTGATGGAGATTGGTATGGTGAGAATAGACCTGGGGGCCATAGGTTTCACTAGTGGCTTCTCTCAACAGCATAAGTATTCTACGATGGGTGAACAAACTACTGTTGAGCAATTGACAGAATTGAGCATAGTTATGAGAATATCTAGGCACGATCATGTATATAGGCATCACGTCCGTGACAAGTAGACCGAAACGATTATGTATCTACTACTATTACTCCACTCATCGACCACTATCCAGCATGCATCTAGAGTATTAAGTTAAAACAGAGTAACACTTTAAGCAAGATGACATGATGTAGAGATATAAATCCATGCAATATGAAGTAAACCCTCGATGGCAACGATACAATACGTGCCTTGCTGCCCCTTCTGTCACTGGGAACCGCAAGATCGAATCCAAAGCTAAGCACTTCTCCCATGGCAAGAACTACCAATCTAGTTGGCCAAACCAAACGGATAATTCGAAGAGACTTGCAAAGATAACCAATCATACATAAAAGAATTCAGAGAAGATTAAAATATTATTCATAGATAGACTTGATCATAAACCCACAATTCATCGGTCTCAACAAACACACCGCAAAAAGAAGAAGATTACATCGAATAGATCTCCACGAGAGAGGGGGAGAACTTTGTATTGAGATCCAAAAAGAGAGAATAAGCCATCTAGCTAATAACGATGGACCCGAAGGTCTGAGGTAAACTACTCACACTTCATTGGAGAGGCTATGATGATGTAGAAGCCCTCAGTGATGAAGGCCCTCTCCGGCGGAGCTCCGGAACAGGCCCGAAGATGGGATCTTGTGTATACAGAAAGTTGCGGCGGTGGAACTAGGTTTTTGGCTCCATCTCTGTTCGTTTGGGGGTACGTAGGTATATATAGGAGGAAGAAGTACGTCGGTGGAGCTTCCGTGGGCCCACGAGGGTGGGGGCGCGCCTGGGGGTGTAGGGCGCGCCCCCTACCTCGTGCCCACCTCGAAGCTTCCTTGGCGTAGGGTCCAAGTCTTCTGGGTCATATTCGGGAAGAAAATCACGTTCCAGAAAGGTTTATTCCGTTTGGACTCCGTTTGATATTTCGTTTCTTCGAAACATTGAAATAGGCAAAAAAACAGCAATTCTGGGCTGGGCCTCCGGTTAAGAGGTTAGTCCCAAAAATAATATAAAAGTGGAAAATAAAGCCCAATATAGTCCAAAACAGTAGATAATATAGCATGGAGCAATAAAAAATTATAGATACGTTGGAGACGTATCAAGTACGTACAAGAAGAGAAGAGGTGACGAATATTCCATCAAACCTGGACTGAGGAGTAGTACTCCCTCCGTCTAGGTGTTTAGTCATCCTACGGAAATCAGATATTCCCAAAATGTTTAGGCGTCGTCCATTAACTTCGCATCTCAATCCCCTCCTGGCCTCGTTGCTAGCGAGCGTTGTTACTTAGGGAGCATTTGGATCCTTAGCAAGAACAGCTTATAGCATAGTCGGGCAAGGTTAGGCATTTGGAACTGTTCAAATATGTTAGCTTTTGTGGGCCAGCTAGCTTGGGTGGGCTAGAAAAGCCTTGCTAGCTCAGGAGAGCCAGATCAGCTCGCTTCTGACGGCAAACTTCGCGTAGTAGTAACATAGACTAGTAACATATGCATGTTAGTAGTCCAAGTTACTCACCACTATGACCAGCCTAAGCAATGTAACCAAACACTCCTTACTCTGCCTTGTTATCTCCCCCGGAAACCCAATGCATGGAGCGCAACTACGCATTGATCAGTCAAGAAATCAAAGTCGGCTTGCATGCGAGTTAATACGTGGCCCTGCATGGTAGCTAAAATGGCATCTCTTAGTTGTTTGGATTAATTGTTACGTTTAGAGACAAAAATCAGGGCTTTGATTGGAGGAATGACCGGTCAAGTTGCTCCTTCTCCTCCAATCTGCTTGCACCTTGGTCCCGCTGCACCTTCTAACATGACTTATTACACCTAGACGGAGGGAGTCGTACGAGATACGGTGGCACACTGACGTAGGTTGAATACAAGTGCCCAAAATTGTGTGCATGTTATAATAAGGATTCACTTAAAATAGTGTGTGAGAGAACAGAGGGATCAATTGGACAGTGTTCCCGAGTAGTAGCGAGATGTGTGAGGTAAGATACACCGCTGGCGCTTTTAATTTTTCTTATTAATTTGTTTGTTTCACCCTCTGATTGGTGGGACCCAATGTACTATGTGGAGAGAGGTAAGGTGACTAAGGCTGCATTATTTCTGCACCACTGTAGATAGTCTTACCAGGAAAGCCACATGACACGATTATGATTTAAATCCCAATGAATCCCACACACACACAAAAACATGGCATGCTTGTCACACGAATGCAGGAATGTATAAAAGGTTATTTTCCTCTCGTTGAACATAATGGGAGGGTTGTGTAGCTGGTTAGCCTGTTCGCTCATCAAACTTGAGGTCTCGGGTTCGATAACTACACTTGAGCATAATTCGTGTCAGGAGGATTCTTTAACTGGTCAAAATGGATGGACACGGAGCTGTACGATCTCGTAGTGACCGTATACTCACCTCATCACGTATAAGTTGCAGCCTCGGCGCTTGTTTTCTAGGGTTTGCACTCTTCACACTCTCTCCAGTATATATATACACGCTGGAGCCTCAGCGCTTGTAGTTGTTCTCTTCACACTCTCTCACCGTCTAGATCTAAACAAGACTTCGTTGGCCTCTCTCTCCCCTCACTGCTGGTCTTCTTGTAGTTGCTCTCTTCACACTCTCTCACCCTCTCCAGATCTAAACAAGACTTCGTTGGCCTCTCTCTCTCCCCTCACTGCTGGTCAAAGAGCCGGCAGGATCCGTCCACCGGGAAGGGAAGGAGGCTTAACGTTGTCGGCGTCGGCGAGGGAGGGAATCCACTACCGGCACAGCTGTTCACTTTCACCCAGCGGCGGTGCCGGAGGACCTCCGACCCCTTCTTCTTCGCCGCCGTACATACTGTGGGTCGAACGGCCTCCGGTCGCCCACCGAACCACACCCCAAGAACCTTAGGTATAATTTACTTATTCCACATGCATTGCTCTAGCTGCATGTGGGCTTTTTCCACTTCTGCACTCGAATCTAGGTGTTGGATCAAACAGGAAAGTAGTGGGGAAAGTTGTATACCATGAATCTAGGACGTGGTTCACAGAGGAAAGGAATGGGGGAAAGTTGTGGGAAAAGTTGTATAGCATGAATCTAGGACGTGGTTCCAAAAGGAAAGGAAGGGGGAAAGTTGTGGGGAAAGTTGTATCGCATGAATCTAAGACGTGGTTCAAAGAGGACAGGAATGGGGGAAAGTAGTGGGGAAAGTTGTATAGCATCAATCTAGGATGTGGTTCACAGAGGAAAGGAAGTGGGGAAAGTACTAGTACAGACTGGCTATCCAGCACCTACGTTGGTCGAAAAGGGAAAACAATGAAAAACGCAGTACGCACATCTGTAACGAACTGATCTTTTGTTTTGGAGGACAAGGCTGTAGAGTTTGAGCAGGTCTAGATTTGGTACGCTCACATAGGGAAAGGTGTCTAAAGATAACAAAACTGGGACCAACACAAATATGCTCCTTGGTTGTTTGTTCTTTGTTGCAACAGACTGTGCATCACCCCAGTACATCGGTAGATGCACATGGTGCTGGTGTGTCCACTATCCCGTGCAACTCTTTAGCTGTTGTTAATCTAAGGCCCTGTTTGGTTAAAAACTCCCTAGTCCCTACCTGCTTGGTTCCAGGGACTAAACATGGACTAGAGCTTATTAAATGACATGCTAAAAGACCATGTTACCCCTAGTAATGAACTAATAGAGACAAGGTGCGATGCGTGGCAGGGGCAACTGTTGGAAAAAGTCCCAAAAAGACTCTCCCTCGGGGTCTTCTTTCTTTAGTCCCAAATGCCCACTTTTAGTCCCTAAAAGTCCATCCTGTTTGGTTTAGATGGGACTTACACAGAGTTTTTTTAGTCCCTCCACCAAAATTTCCCTGTAAACAAACACCCTCTAATAATGCCGCTGGAAAATTGATGCAATGCCACAGTTAAAAGCAAATTACATGTTTAACGAATTTTATTGTTAATATAATCTCTCTGATAATATTAATCAATGCCACCGTTTGAGAAATGCTACTGTCTTGCTTTCTTTCCCATTTAGATAAGGTAGATGCTTCTTTTTGTTGGCTTATGTGTCATCCACGATTACTGACCACTAGTTGTTTCCTTTGCACCTCTGTGTAAACAGGGTTATCTACTTCACCTCGTTGCCATTGTGACCTTTTGTTGCACTGCACAAAACACTTTTGTTTTAAGAGTGTTTTGTGCAGTTCAACCAAAATGTCACACCGACAACGTTGCTTGATTGCTTGATCTTAGTGGAACTACACAAGAGGAGATCTTACTTCCTATCCGTGTTGGCAAATTTGGTTCAGATCTTCTTCTTGTGAGTTGTTTGAATTCCGCGTCATGAGAGGTCAGTACTAGCATTCTTTCACATGATTCTGCAGTGTGCTTTCATATGTTGTGCTACTTGTACGGTAATGTTGCTTGATTTTAGTGAACTGCACAAATGGAGACAAGACTTCCAATCTGTATGTGCACCGCAATATCCCATTGAGGTAAGATAAGGGTATTTCACAACTGTTGACCTGTATTTTGCCACTTTCATCAGAAAATCAATGTCATTGTTTAGTGCTATACTTGTGCAACCTAATTGACATGCCAAATCTTACATTGAAGGCTAAGCTTGTCTGTTATTGAACCAAGTGATGAAGGGGAAGAACAAGCAGAAGAAAAAAAATCAACTCCTGGTGCTGTAATGAAGCACTGGAACTGTGATGACACAAGTAATGATATAGTTTTGCATCTTAATTTATTGCTATGGCTGGAACGAGCAATTGTTTTGCCACTGATTTGATGCCACTCTTAATGCGATACGTAATTATCTCTACTTGTGCAAACATGGATCTTCTTTGAAGATACCATATATTTTAGTGGAACTGCACAAGAAGATGTTGGAAACATTAATCTAATCGAGGAGTATATAGTAAGCATGGCCACCACAGTAGATAGCAACAGATGGTTCGGGGAAGTGCTTCATCTGTATGCTCTACACAATAAGTCTCCTGACAAAGGTTGGTACTCGCCCACTGATTTCATCCATATGATTGAGCATTGTCATCTCGATTGGTGTTGTGCTACTGTTTAGATAATGTCATCAAAAAGTGGTATTGTCCTTGAGAAGTGCTTCATCTATGTTTTTTTAAATATTTCCTTTCCTTTTTTCGAGCAAACAGGGATGCTAGCATTTAGTTATCCTATTGTCTTTGCACAACAGGATCATCCTCCTCTGAAGAAGAATATGGAGTACGTGAGGTGACTAGTTCCGATTATGCCAGGATGAAGAAGCTCTGTCTATCTTCTCATCAGAAGGAGCAGTTGAAGGATGGTTACATTACCACCCACAAGACCAAACTAACTTCAGCTCAGAAGGACTGACAAATCTCCATTTTCTTGCTGTGATGCGCGAGTACAATGTTGTTCTAGGATTCTTTCCGGTGAGTTCCATTTTTCTAAAAGTGTGCTCTACATGGACCATGTAGGTGCCTGTTTAAACTGTCAATTCATAGTACAGTTTGCTTTATACTAATCACTTTTTTTGTATTTGTGCAAATAGGGGTGCTCAGCTTGATTTCAATGGGAACTGCACAAAATGTTCATGAATACATCGAATCATTCATTTCCACCACAAGAAAGGAGGTGCCGATAAGTTCAAGGCGTTGCAACATATAAGGGCGAAATCATACAAGCTACGCACGAATTTGGTTGATTTTGGTGGAACTGCACAAAAAGAACAGCTGGTTTATTTAGCACGAGGTGCCATGTCAATGTCCGAACTGATGGCAAACCCTGCCCATTCCACAATCGTAGGTATTTGATATTTTGGAATGGGAAAACCTTGTCAAATTTTGCTCATTGATTTTAGCAAGAAGACATGCATTTGATATTTTCGAATGGGACGCCCTTTGTTGTCAGCAGCGTCGATCCATTTTTTTCTTTATTCTTTAGTTGTGAAGTAAATATTGGCTCTGACATGTAAATTGTTGAGATGCATAATCATCGATTGTTTTGAGTGTTCTCTATGACAGGTGAACTGATGTGATTGCAATGTACAGGAACGCTAAAAAGCTGCTCAAACTCTTTGTACTCCTTCTGTTCTTTTTTACTTCGCACATTGTGAAAGTGCATACTTTTTTTATATAAGATTGGTCAAAGTAGAGATACTTTGACTGCAGACAAAACTTGTATGCAGACTAGAAAGGACCGTAGGGAGTACATGTGAAACTGCTGCAAACGAGGTGATCACCCTGGGAATAATGCTAGTACGTATTGACCCACCTGTGTCCGGCTAAGCCGAACAAAAGCTTCAGTGACTTAACTGCAGGTGCAGTTGTGTAACTGACATGTGGCCCAGATGCCTGTTGGGCCCACATGTCAGTCAGCCAACTGCACCAGCAGTTAAGTAGAAGCAGCGTCCTTCTCCAACATAGCTCTTCGACTCCACGTCACCGCCAAGAAGCTAACCGGCCGTCAGTAGTCAACCCGCCTAGGTTGTCATAGCGACTAGGGCAACTAGGAGTCCAATGATCAGGATCCCCACATGACAAACACCTTTCTTCTTGTCATTCTTCTTCTTGAAGTTCGTGTGTTGCACAGCCTTGTTCTTCCCATCAAACTTTGCGTTACCATCAAAACTGCCCTTGTTCTTGAACTTGTGCGGCTGGAAGTTCCTCTGTACCAGATCGGCACTAGATCCTCCCTCAATTCCTCGAGCACGTGTGTCCTTTGCTCTCGCCTTTTCTTCCACATCAAGAGTGCCAATGAGATCCACGAAGGAGGAAGCTTAGTGATGATACCTCCGACAACAAACTTGTCCGGTAGCATACAACTGAAGTGCTCAAGTTCTCTAGCAAATGAATGTATCTCATGAGATTGCTCAGCCACGGAGCGCTCTTCAATCATCATGTAATCATAGAATTGCTCCATGATGTACAGCTCAGTGCCAGCAACCGAAGGGTAACAGCGGTGGCCTTACTTGGACCCGAGGGGCGGCGACCTACCGTGTTCTACTTTTCCTTTTTTTCTGTGAGGCGCGGTCTCGTTGGCAGCGGGGCGGGGCCTCGGCGGAGCCGACGATGTCCTCTGTCTCGTTACCGGCAGGTGGCGCCTCGGTGGAGCGGGAGAAATCCTCCCCCTCATTGCCGGCAGGGTGGGGCCTCGACGGAGCCAACGGTGTCCTCTGCCTCGTTGTTGGCACCGCGGGGCCTCGGCGGAGCAGGGCCTCGTCAACGCCAGTGGAGCGGGGACTCGTCGAAGCCGGCATTGTCCTCTGCCTCGTCCTCGGTCTCGCCAAACAGCGCCTCGCTCGCTTCATTGCCCTCTTTGTAGGCGGCCGCAGCCTCCGCCACCCACATGCGGTACCGCCAGTGCTCGAGGCGGCCCTCGCGGGCGGAGCGGTATGAGTCGAGCAGCGCCTCCTGCTCCGCCCGCTCCGTGGTGATCTGCTCCTCCTCCTGCAGGTGCTCCTAGAGGAGATGGTGGATGCAGGCGGTGTCGGCCTGCGCCTCCCGGAACTGCTCCTCACGCTTCTGCCTCACCGTGTCCATATATTGGGCACGGGCCTCGCCGATGGTCATGGTGCAATGCACCGACGAGAATGGCGCGGAGGAGGGGGTTGGCGTCGGATCGTCGATGAAAGGATCGAGAAGAGGTGTCTAAGGGGGGTGATTAGACACTAAGTGCCAAAAGTTGCAGTTTTTAATATTCTTAAGTTTAGGTGGAGTTTAAGCACAACTTTGACGAACACAATACATATCAAGCAAGCATGCAATGAGTATATGAGCAGCGGAAAGTAAAGCATGCAACTTGCAAGAATGTAAAGGGAAGGGTTTGGAGTATTCAAACGCAATTGGAGACACGGATGTTTTTGGCATGGTTCCGATAGGTGGTGCTATCGTACATCCACGTTGATGGAGACTTCAACCCATGGAGGGTAACGGTTGCGCGAGTCCATGGAGGGCTCCACCCACGAAGGGTCCACAAAGAAGCAACCTTGTCTATTCCATCACGGCCGTCGCCCACGAGGGACTTGCCTCACTAGCGGTAGATCTTCACGAAGTAGGCGATCTCCTTGCCCTTAAAAACTCCTTGGTTCAACTCCACAATCTTGTCGGAGGCTCCCAAGTGACACCTAGCCAATCTAGGAGACACCACTCTCCAAGAAGTAACAAATGGTGTGTTGATGATTAACTCCTTTCTCTTGTGCTTCAAATGATAGTCTCCCCAACACTCAACTCTCTCTCACAGGATTTGGATTTGGTGGAAAGAAGATTTGAGTGGAAAGCAACTTGGGGAAGGCTAGAGATCAAGATTCATATGGTTGGAATGGAATATCTTGAGCTCAACACAAGTGTAGGTGGTTCTCTCTCAGAAAATGTGTATTGGAAGTGTAGGCATGTTCTGATGGCTCTCTCCACGAATGAAGAGTGGGTGGAGGGGTATATATAGCCTCCACACAAAATCTAGCCGTTACACACAATCTGCCAAACTCGGTGGGACCGAATTGTTAAACTCGGTCGGACCGATTCAGCAAACCTAGTGACCGTTAGGATTTTCGGTGGGACTGAGATGCAACTCGGCAGGACCGATATGGTTAGGGTTAGGGGATAACGTAATCTCGGTGTGACCGATTACACAAACTCGGTGGGACCGATTTTGGTAATAAGCTAACCAGAGATTTGTTCAGGCAAACTCGGTGAGACCGATTACACAAGCTCGGTGGGACCGATTTTGGTAATAAGCTAACCAGAGAGTTTGCATTGTAATCTCGGTAGTACCGATTGCTCAAACTCGGTGAGACCGATTTCGGCAACGGACATACACAGTGAGATTACAATCCCATCTCAATGAGACCGAGATCCCTATCGGTGAAACCGATTTGCTAGGGTTTGTGGCAGTGGCTATGACATGTGAAACTCGGTGGCGCCGGATAGAATGAATCGGTGGGGCCGAGTTTGACTTTTGGTTTAGGTCATATGTGGATGTGAGAAGGTAGTTGAGGGTTTTTGGAGCATATCACTAAGCACATGAAACAAGAGGCTCATTAAGCAACATCTCGTCCCTCCTTGATAGTATTGGCTTTTCCTATAGACTCAATGTGATCTTGGATCACTAAAATATAAAATGTAGAGTCTTGATCTTGAAGCTTGAGCCAATCCTTTGTCCTTAGCATATTGAAGGGGTTCCACATCCTTTAGTCCATGCCACTCCATTGTTGAACTTATCTGAAACATACTAGGTAAACGTGTTAGTCCAACAAGAGATATATTGACATTAATTACCAAAACCACCCAGGGAGCACTTGTGCTTTCAATCTCCCCCTTTTTGGTAATTGATGACAACATACATCAAAGCTTTAGATAAAGATATAGAGAATAGAAATTAAAGCTTTGGAAAGACATGTAAGATGCATAGGCCCCCCTACATGTATGCAATCATGTGAATATGGAATATAGGAGCATGTGACTGCGTAAACATGACAGAGTAAGCAATGTGTTACATGTATCTTGGCTATATGCATCAGAGCAAATGAAGTGAATATGCGAAATGTACCTTCATGCTCATGAGTCCTTCTTGCAAACATTATGTACATTAGCAAGAACTTCTCACTCACATGACTGTGATGCCATATACTTACCTTGTGGTCTTGAGTTGGCTTAGGGTGGGATGAACCTGTGCAAACAAGGTTAGATAACACAGATACACCTACTGACCAGAGCAAACAAGAGAAACCACAAGAGAACCAAGACTGGGATGACATGTAGAGTGAGTACTAAGTACTACATTGGATATAGACATGTCCCCAAAGATAAAGATATGCAATAAAATCAGAGATTTCCTTCCCTTAGATGTCTTGCTCCCCCTGAATCTAACATGAGATATTGGGAGAAGATAGGGAACAGAAAAACAGAGCAATAAAAAACGGAGCTTGAGCTAAAGCAAGCAAACAAACATGTCTTTCCCCTCTTAAAGACATGTGACATCTCTCCTCTTGAACACCAAGCATCTGGGGTCATTGATGATATTACTTTCTCTCCCCCTGAGTATTCTCTCTTTCTCCCCCTATAGGAAAGATTAAGCTTTGATGTGATCTCTCTCTCCCCCTTTGACATCAATTTCCAAGAAGGGTCTTCTGGACATGTGATACAAATGGGTTGGTCCTTGAGTCACAGAGCAAAGCAGCATGTGTAACATGATGCTGGTAGAGGACAAGCATCATTAAGTGGAGCTGGAGCAAATAGAAATCAGGAATAAGTGGCAAGTTGGTTTTTCTGTGGTGAAATCGGTGACTCCGAGTTGTGTGCTTCGGTTGCACCGAAAGGTTTTGGTTGAGCCGAAGAGAAAAAACTGGTGTGACCGAGTTCATCAGAGTGAAACCACTTGTCACCTCAGCTCACTAGACAAGTAAAATCTCACAAGGATATGCAAGGAATTAACTGAAAGATTTGCAATGAATTGGATGCAGAAAATGCAGAACAAAAAGAAAAGTAAGATAAAATAAAATAAAAACCTAGATGAAGTTTTTTTTGAAAGGGGGAACAAATTTGCAAGAAGACAAATGCAAAAACACAGAAAAATAACACAAGAGAACTTCATCTAGAGATGGGCGGCGACAAAGTCACATATGTTAGAGTATATTGACTTAGGAGTCAAGTGAGAGCACTTGATCATAGGTCATACTCATCGTTTAAGCTCAAAATGGGGTTACCATTTTTCGTTTAAGCATCTTGATGTATTCACGTCTTATCGAGTTTCTTTGACTCATGACTTGGAGTAAAGCTTCTCTAAGATGGAATAACATACCTTGGGTGGTGGTGATGATCTTGCTCATGTAGTCGAACTTGTGTGGGTTGCTCAAGGTTGATGTAGTTCATCAAGAGTTGGGAGCACCACTTGGAATTTGAGTTCATCTACCTACATGGATTAGCTTTGCAAGGAATAGCACTTGTGTATCCAAAATGACAATCATGAGACTCAACATAGAATTTGTCAAAGCATATGTTTGAGTGGTTTCGTGCTTCCTTGTCTTCAACCACCATTGTATAGAGACTTGGTGATGTAGAGATTGCTCAAGATGTGAGTGAGTTGCAACCTCATAGATTTAGATTCAACCAAGTACCTACACGGGTTAGATTACATGCAAGGTACAAATATATCCAAGACATATGAATAGCATCATAAGAGAAATATTAAGGATTAGTCATAGGCTCATGCCTCGCATGTATCAAATGGAGTTCCTACTCCAAGTTTGAAGCATCAATGATGTTCAATTCACCTCTCAATCTGCAAAACACTTTCTCATCAAGTGGTTTAGTGAATATATCTGCCAATTGCTTATCTGTGTGAACATGCTTAAGGTTAATGTCCCCTTTGGCAACATGATCTCGAATGAAATGATGACGAACTTCAATATGCTTAGTTTGAGAGTGTTGCACGGGATTGTGAGCAATCTTAATAGCACTTTCACTGTCACATAGCAATGGAACATGTTTCACATATATCCCATAATCTTTAAGAGTTTGGGTCATCCAAAGTAATTGAGCACAACATGAACCAGCGGCAATGTATTCCGCTTCGGCGGTGGATAAGGATACCGAGTTTTGTTTCTTGGAATACCAAGACACAAGAGATCTACCAAGGAATTGACAAGTACCCAAAGTGGACTTTCTATCAACCTTGTCTCCGGCATAGTCCGAATCGGAATAGCCAACAAGATCAAAAGAGGACCTCTTAGGATACCAAATGCCAAAATTTGGTGTATGGATTAAGTATCTCACTATCCTTTTCACAGCCTTAAGATGACATTCTTTAGGAGAAGCTTGATATCGTGCACACATGCACACACTTAGCATAATATCAGGACGAGAGGCACATAGATATAACAATGAACCAATCATAGAGCGATAAGCTTTTTGATCAACCGGTTCACCATCTTTGGTCAAATCAAGATGTCCACTAGTAGGCATGGGTGTAGTCATACCTTTGCATTCTTGCATATTGAACTTCTTGAATAAGTCTTTGGTGTACTTCGTTTGAGATACAAAGGTACCTTCCTTAGTTTGCTTGATTTGCAAACCGAGAAAGAATTTGAGTTCACTCATCATAGACATCTCAAACTTCTCCGACATTAGCTTTCCAAACTTCTCACTAAAATGAGGGTTAGTTGAACCAAATATGATATCATCAACATAAATTTGGCACACAAATAGTTCTCCATTAACCCTTTTAGTAAAAAGAGTAGAATCAATTTTACCAATTTCAAAGCCTTTTTCAGTAAGGAACTTGTTCAAGCATTTATACCATGCTCTAGGAGCTTGTTTAAGACCATAAAGGGCTTCGTGAAGTTTGTAAACATGATTAGGTTTCTTAGGATTGACAAAGCCGGGAGGTTGCTTAACATAAACTTCCTCTTCAATTTTGCCATTTAGAAAAGCACTTTTAATGTCCATTTGGTATAAGGTGACATCATGGTGATTAGCATAGGCAAGTAAGATGCGAATGGACTCAAGTCTAGCAACAGGAGCATATGTCTCACCATAGTCCATACCTTCAACTTGTGTGTAGCCTTGGGCGACGAGACGTGCTTTGTTGCGAACCACTTGTCCATCTTCATCTTGCTTGTTGCGAAACACCCATTTGGTACCAATGATGTTGTGGTTGTTGTCGGGCTTCTCGACCAATGTCCACACTTGATTTCTCTCAAAGTTGTGTAGCTCTTCATGCATAGCGTTTATCCAATTCGGATCTTTCAATGCTTCTTCAACCTTCATAGGTTCAATGCTAGATATGAATGAGTAATGTTCACAAAAGTTAGCTAAACGAGTTTTAGAGCGAGTGATTCTCCCGGTTTGAATATCATTGTAGATTTGCTCGACGGGATGATCTTTGGCAATTCTTGCTCGAACTCGTGAAAGCTTTTGCTTGGGTCGGGGTGGAACATCCTCTTCATCTTGTTCTTCTTCTTGGCCTTCTTCATTGTTGATGTTGTCGTTCTCTTGTCGTGGTGGAGAAGGAGGTTGTTGATGTCCATCTTGGTGTACTTCCTCGTTTTCTTCATCTTGGTGTGTCCCACTTGTGGATGCTTCCGTATCAACTCTTGGTTCACCTTGTCGTGAGGTAGAAGCTTCCACTTGGACGGACGAGGTACTCTCCTTCATTTCCGTTGGGCGAATCTTGCCAATGGACAAGTCTTGTATTGCTTCCTACATCAATTGGCAATTGCTCTACTTGCGAGCCATTAGATTCATCAAACTTCACATCCACCGTCTCTTCAAACTTCCGGGTGAAATTGTTGTAGACACGGTAAGTGTGAGAGTTTGAGCCATAACCAAGTAGGAAACCTTCATGAGACTTAGGAGCAAATTAAGAACGACGATGCTTATCAAGAATGTAGCACTTTGAGACGAATACTCGAAAGTATCCAACTTGGGGTTTGTTACTCTAGGATCGGAAGTATGTCTAGAGGGGGGGTGATTAGACTACTTGACCAAATAAAAATCTAGACTTTTCCCAATTTTAGTTCTTCGCAGATTTTAGCTATCTTAGCACAAGTCAAGCAATCTCCACACAATTCAAGCAAGCATGCAAAAGAGTATATGAGCAGCGGAAAGTAAAGCATGCAACTTGCAAGAATGTAAAGGGAAGGGTTTGGAGGATTCAAACGCAATGGAAGACACGGATGTTTTTGGCGTGGTTCCAATAGGTTGTGCTATCGTACATCCACGTTGATGGAGACTTCAACCGGCGGAGGGTAACGGTTGCGCGAGTCCATGGAGGGCTCCACCCACGAAGGGTCCACGAAGAAGCAACCTTGTCTATTCCATCATGGTCGTCGCCCACGAAGGACTTTCCTCACTAGCGGTAGATCTTCACGAAGTAGGCGATCTCCTTGCCCTTACAAACTCCTTGGTTCAACTCCACAATCTTGTCGGAGGCTCCCAAGTGACACATAGCCAATCTAGGAGACACCACTCTCCAAGAAGTAACAAATGGTGTGTTGATGATGAACTCCTTGCTCTTGTGCTTCAAATGATAGTCTCCCCAACACTCAACTCTCTCTCATAGGATTTGGATTTGGTGGAAAGAAGATTTGAGTGGAAAGCAACTTGGGGAAGGCTAGAGATCAAGATTCATATGGTAGGAATGGAATATCTTGAGCTCAACACAAGTGTAGGTGGTTCTCTCTCAGAAAATGTGTATTGGAAGTGAAGATCTTTTCTGATGGCTCTCTCCACGAATGAAGAGTGGGTGGAGGGGTATATATAGCCTCCACACAAAATCTAACCGTTACACACAATCTGTTAAACTCAGTGGGATCGAATCCTTAAACTCGGTCGGACCGATTTAGCAAACCTCGTGACTGTTAGGATTTTTGGTGGGACTGAGATGCAACTCGGTAGGACCGATATGGTTAGGGTTAGGGCATAACGTAATCTCGGTGTGACCGATTACTCAAACTCGGTGAGACCGATTTTGGTAATAAGCTAACTAGAGAGTTGGTCAGGTAAACTCGGTGGGACCGATTCGCTTTTCTCGGTGAGACCGAAATGTTACGAAAGGGAAACAGAGAGTTTACATTGCAATCTCGGTGGGACCGATCGCTCACTTCGGTTGGACTGAAACGTTACGAAGGGAAACAGAGAAATTGCAATCCCATCTTGGTGAGACCGAGATCCCTATCGGTGAGACCGATTTGCTAGGGTTTGTGGCAGTGGCTATGACATGTGAAACTCGGTGGCTCCGGATAGAAAGAATCGGTGGGGCTGAGTTTGACTTTTGGTTTAGGTCATTTGTGGATATGGAAAGGTAGTTGAGGATTTTGGAGCATATCACTAAGCACATGAAGCAAGAGGCTCATTAAGCAACACCTCATCCCTCCTTAATAGTATTGGCTTTTCCTATGGACTCAATGTGATCTTGGATCACTAAAATATAAAATGTAGAGTCTTGATCTTGAAGCTTGAGCCAATTCTTTGTCCTTATAATTTTGAGGGATCCACTTTCCTCATCCATGCCATGCCATCCATTGAGCTTTTCCTGAAATATTCATCTTGGAATAATGTTAGCTCAATGAGCTATATGTCGTTAGGAATTACCAAAACCACCCAGGGATAGTTGCACTTTCAATATCCCCCTTTTTGGTAATTGATGACAACATATAGATCAAAGCTTCGACAAATGATAATAAGAGTGAAATATATCGTCGCTTTGAGAAGTATGTGATAAGTAAGAGCTCCCCCTAAATTTGTGCATATTTAAGATTTGCTTTGGACTGCAAATGCACAATGAGTTAGGATCATGGGTTACTCTTCCATGTCACATACATCTTGGTGGAGCGCTCAAAATGATAAGAATTAAATACATGCACTCATCACCAAGCAAAGTGAATGATCAACAAAAAGATAAACTAATAATAATATCCAACAAGCATTAAGTGTACCTATGATCAAACACATGATCATCAATGTCTCACAAATTATGGCATAGTATCAAGCACTCAAAAGCAAATAAAGTATCAACCAAGAAGACAAGAGAGAACAAAATGCAAACTCTCTCTCTCAAAGCCTATGATCTATACATTTTTCTCCCCCTTTGGCAACAAGTTACCAAAAAGTTCATAGAAAATGCATAGTACTAATCGACTCTCAGGCTTGGTCTTCAGTTGGTGGAGTCTGGATGACACCAAGGACGAAGGCTTCAGTAGAAGTGGTTGGAGCTGCTGGGGTAGGAGCTGGAGCTGGTGGAACTGAAGTTGTAGCTGGTGCAGAAGTGGTGGCTCTAGTGTCAGGAACTGGCACTGCAGATGATCTCTGAGCTCTAGGCACCCTGGCAAATGCATCAGTTGTGGTCTTGCCCTTCCTCTCCTGCATATCATCTTGTAGTTGTTCCACGGCAGACTGAATCTCTGTCACCTTCACATCTAGGTCATAGAACTTTTGTTCCAAGATTCTTTCCAGGCTCTCTTGGTTTTGAGTCAGGGTGGCTAGTCCTTTCTCAATTCTCAGAGTGGATGCTATCAGGTAACTGAGCTGCTCCTGCTTGTTCTTCAAGAAATACTCAGTTGCCTCCTCTTGAGTTGGCATCTTGGCAGCTTTCTCCATCTTTGCCTTCTCCTTCTTTGCTTGAGCATGTGCAGATGATGGTTCATCCTTCTTCATGACAACCTGATTGTCTTCAAAATCTGGATGGATGGGCAGGTGTTCCTTGTCCAGCAGGTATGTGCCTGTGCCCATCTTTGAGTTTATCAACTCCTGAATCTGTGGGGCATATCCACAGCTCCTCTTCTGATCAGCTGCTGTCCTCTTAATGGTCTCTACCATGAGGCTCATCACCTTGAACTTCTGTGGCACATCAAATATGTGGAGCATGTTTATTGCATGGCCTCGGATCATCTTGTGATCACCTGACTTGGGCAATAGAGTATGCCTCAGAATCCAGTTAATAGTGGGCAGCCCTGACAGAAGATAATGCACTGAGCCAAACTTGAAAGTGTCAAGTGCCTTGTTTGGGATCTCCTTGTACATGTTGGACATGGAGTTGTGATCCATCTTCTTCTTGGCATATATGTCCAGATCATCTTCCTGCTCTTCTGGGGCATTGATGAGTTGTGCCCATTCAGCAACTATTGACTGATATCTGGTTCCTTTTGACATCCACACAATCCTGCCATCTGGATAAAAGTGTGCTGTGGAGTAGAATTGCATGATGAGCTCCTCGTTCCACTTTGTGAGCTTCTGCCCAACAAAGTCTGCAACTCCACAACCCTTGAAGCTGTCATACACTCCAGGATAGAGTTCTTCGTTTTCCTTGATGTATTCCCAATCTACCCATCTCATGTCACATACTATGGGCTTCTTATCAAGCAGCACTGTCTCATAGAAACCCTGATGTTCCTTGGTATGAAACCTGTAATCCACATCAGTTCTTCTCCTTGAAGCATATGGATCTGCTTCTCTCCACTTCTTGAGCCCTGAATCTCTTCTAATTTTCATGCCCTCAGCCACAGGATGAGCATCATTGTGGTCTGGGATCTTGGGCTTAAGCTTCCTGAGAACTTGTCCTTCTTCTTCTTTAGCAATGTCAGACACTGGGGCCTTGTTCTTTTCAGCAGCAGATATGTTCCTGGTGTTTCTCTTTGGTGCACTCTTGGTCTTAGATGCAGCTTTGGGTGCTTCCTTGGGCTTGGATGCAGTAGCCCCTGACATTATGGCATCACCCAAGAGTTTCTGTGCCTTTGGTGCTGGTGCAGCTGTCGGATTTCGGGTTCCGGCAGACCCTTAAGGTTCGAACTCTGGGGTGCGCGCGGAGATTATGCCCTCTACCTCTCTGTCTCGCAAAGATCTAACTACTGAAAGAACAGCACAAGAGACACAGGGTTTATACTAGTTCGGGCCACCATTGTGGTGTAATACCCTACTCTAGTTTGTGGTGGGTGGATTGCCTCTTGGGCTGATGATGATGAACAATACAGGGAAGAACAGCCTCGCGAGGTCTGTTCTTGGCTAGGGGGATGAACTGCTAGGAGGAGTTCAGCCGCCCTTCTCTCTCTCTCTCTCACTTGTTCTCCGCTTGCTCAGATTCTCGACTGCTAGATGCCTCTACCCTGGGGGTGGCTAGTCCTATTTATAGGCAAAGGCCCTGGGCCTCTTCCCAAATTTTGAGCGGGAAGGGCGCCAACAATTGGCCAATTCGAAGGGGAACATCTGGTACACTTATCCTGACTAAAGTTGGTCCTCGCCTGCCAAAGGCCCTGTGGTGACGCCGTTCTGGGCTCCACGATGACCTCCTTCCCACCGCTGGACTGGTCTTGGTCTCGTTGCACCGAAATGGGTGCCTTTGCTGGATCCTCTCGTCTGTGCTTGCCCTCTTTGCACCGAAGAGGAAAGGGAGACGCTGCGCGGGCTGGCGCCCGCCTGGCATCCTTGGTCGTCATGGCTTGCGTCATGGGCACCTCGCGAGGTACCCCGCCTTGATCTCTCCGCCTCCTCGTGAGCTAGCCTGACGAGGCCGTGCCTGAGGAAGCGCCGTGTCGTCCGCCCCACGAGGCTTGGCCCCTCGCGAGGGTCTTGGGTCCTGTGTTGATGAAGATGGGCCGTGCTGGGCCCCCATTTGAGCCACGCCGCAGGCCGCAGGCAGGCAAGTCTGGGGACCCCAGTTCCCAGAACGCCGACAGTAGCCGCCGGGCCCAAGGCGCGCATGGACTTGGCCGTGCCAAGAAGCAAAAGGGCAAGGGCGAAGTGCCGCGGGCCCTAACAGCCTGCGGCATTGGGCGCCGCATGGCAGTTGATTGGACGCGAGTGCTTCAGCAACCGCGCAGGTTATTAAAGGTGCGGTGTGTGCCTAGGATTTGCTTTTCTCTTTCTCCGGTCGCTGCCCAGATCCCCTTTCTTGCGCCTCTCCTTCCTTCCTCCAAATTCCTAGATCTGCTCCACCCGTGTGACCTAGGAAGACATGGAGCCTCGTCAGCCTCCGGCCGAAGCTTGGTTCTCGCCTGCTCTGGACTTGCCGAATGTGTTGGAGGCGAGCCTTACCCGGCTGCGCCGGATGGCGGCGGCGCAGGGCATCGACGGGGCACGGGTGTTCAAGGTCGGCTCCGCCACCCCTGAGGGCCGAGGGAGCACCTTCTACCCTCTCTTTGTAAGCTCCATTACTGCGGGCCTTGTGCCTCCTTTCTCCGAGTTCTTCCTCTTTGTCCTCCGCCATTACAACTTACAAGCTCTGCATCTCCACCCCAACTCCATCCTTCTTCTGGCGATCTTCGCCTACTACTGCGAGGCTCATGTGGGGGTGCAGCCCTCAGTGGCCTTGCTGCGCCACTACTTCTACCTTCGGGTCACCCGCGGTTCCCCTTCCGCATGCGCGAGCTTCGTCGCGTGCGGTGGCGCCATTGCCATTTCGAATCCCGGGAAGAGGATTGAGGGCTTCAGGAGCAAGTGGGTCTTGGTAGACGCCGGGTGCATCCACCCTCGGTTGATCCTACCCGCGGAGCAGCCCGTGAGCTCCAGCGACTGGTGTCGAGCAGAGCTCACGGACCCCCGCGCGAAGCCGGTACTGGAGAGGATGGACGCGGACCTGAAGCCGGCCATCATGGCGGCGGCGAAGCTGACCGGCGTGTCGCTGCTGAGGGAGTTCCTGGAGCACCAATTGGCTCCTCTTCAGCAGTACTCAACTCCGATGTGGAGGCCTCATCCGAGCCCCGCGGTTGTGGGCGACGAGGATTTGAGCGCGGTTCTCCAATCTCTGGTCGGGGGCGAGGTGGCAAGGTTGGAGGGCGCGCCCGCACCCTTGTTACTTCGCGACGACTGGAAGCAGGTGGTGGAGTCCATGCTTGTCTTCAACGGGGACGGGCCCGTGCCCATGGTGGCTCCCGAGGGACTGGTGGACGTGTCCTCCGGCGACTCCAGCGAGGAGGGGGGTGAAGAGGAGCGGGAGAAGGGCCCTGACTCTGAGGCAACGGACGGAGAGTCGAGGGCTCCCCTTCCCCGGCGCAGACCCTGTTCCCTCCGCCTTTCTTCGAGTGACGATGACGAGGACGATGAGCAAGTCGGCAGGAGCTTGCCCCCGATCCCGAAGAAGGAAAGGATCGGGCTGCTCTCCCGCGGGTCTGCCCCTGGCCCAAGGCGCACCGCAGACACACCTCCTTCTTCTGGGCTTCCTGAGGGCGATCCTTCTAGCCGGCTTTCTGGCTTCAAGTATGCCCGGAAGCTGCTTGAGCTCTCCAGCGTCGACCCGTAAGTGCTCGATCCTTGTCTTTATTTCTTGCTCTGCTACTGAGGCTTGACGTCCGCCCCTTTTTGAACAGGCTGGCGCCCGCGGCGAAGAAACTGAAGGGGGCTCCTGAGGCTTCGATCACGGTAGCGCCTGTGTCTGTGGGGGATGGTGATCGTGATGCACGGGCCTCTCCTGCCCGGTCGCCTTCGCAAGGCCTAGCTGAGCTGGCTGGGGCAAGCTCAGCCCCCATGGCCCAGGTGACTCCCGAGGTGCCCTTGTCTGCCGCCACCACCACGACCATCGGGGCGCAGCAGACTCCGCCTCGAGACGCTGTGGTTGTGCCGCTGCTGCTTTCTCCTCCTGCTCCTCCGGCTGTTGTTTCTCCGCCCCCTTCTGCCGTCCTGGAGCGTGACGTTGCTGAACTGGACCGGCTGCGGCAGGATCTTCTTGCCGCCGACCCTCGCCTGGTGGCCGGGCGCATGGAACTGGCTTCGGGGTGGATTCGCTCCGACGCCTTGATTCGGGCGGCGCTGGTTCAGGCCTCGACGGCCTGTGACGGAGAGAGGGAGGCCACCCACGAGGCAAAGGCTGCCCCAAACGCGGCCCTGGGGGAGGTGGTTGAAGTCCGTGGTCGCTGCAAGGAGCTGGAGGACGAGCTGCAAGGCCTGCGAGACCAGCTCACGAAGGAGGTCCGCCTTCGCAAAGAGCAGGAAGAAGGCACGAAGGCTCGCAAGGCGGCCATCGAGGACTGGGAGGCCAAGCTCAAGAAGCGCCGCGACCGCCTAGGCGTGCTGAAGAAGGAACTGGAGGTGACGAAGGCTGAGCTGGACGCCAAGGCCCGGGTCCTTGCCGAGGATCGCGTGGCCTTCGCGGACATGTAGAAGGATGCTCGTGCTTCGCTGAAGACGCTTTACGAGAGCGGCCTGGAGAGCCCGCTGGACGGTGACGGGGACGGCCCCGCCAAGCTGCTTCCCTTCCTAGTTCGTGCCCTTGGGGATGTTGCCCTTGGCCTTGGCCCCACGTCTGAGGCCGAGGCGTGTGTCCTGTCTTCTGCTGCGCTGACGCGGGTCTTGGCCCACATCTACCTTCGCGATCCCAGCGCCGACCTCGACAGCCTGTTGGAGCCGGTGAGCGACGAGGGTGCTGCCGCCGCTGTCGAAGCCGTGAAGGGGCGCGCGGAGGCGCTGCTGGGGAAGTTCCGGGCCTTCAACACCAAGCCGAAGCGAGGCGCTGCCGGCCCTGCTGCTCCACGAGGCGAAGCCACTCCGCGCTGCTCCACCGCCGACAAGTGACTCCGTTACCGCTCCTATTCTTCTTTTAATTCCTGCACATGCATCACGCCTCAGGGAGGCATTTAAACTTGCGTTTGGTACTGAGATGACGGTATGGACTGTAATATTTGCTTTTAAATTCCTTGAGTTTTATGCTTTTCCTCCCTACTTGCTTGTGTTCTACGCCGGCAGAGCCCGGCCCCGCGCGTACCTCACCCAGCATTAGCCCCGACCGGAAACCAGGACGGGACCAAAGGAGTGAGGGGCTACGTGACAAGTTAGGCTCCTGAGTCGCGATGCTCAGGAGTCCCCCTTGGCGCACTAACAACAAGTAGGGAAGCGTGATGTAGGTGTATCTTCCGTTCTACGTCTGCAGAGCCCGACTCCGCGCGTACCTCACCCAACATAGCCTTTCGGAACTAAGGAGTGAGGGGCTACTGAGCTAGTTAGGCTCCTGAGTCGCGATGCTCAGGAGTCCCCCTTGACGCGCAAACAGCGGGTGATGAGGTGAGATGCAAGCGGGACTACCGTTCTACGTCTGCAGAGCCCGGCCCCGCGCGTACCTCACCCAGCATAGCCTTTCGGAACTAAGGAGTGAGGGGCTACGGGACCAGTTAGGCCCCTGAGTCACGATTCTCAGGGGTCCCCCTTGACGCTCAAACGGCCTTCATACCTTGGCTCCGCTCGGGGAGAGACGCGCAACGAACCAGGCCCGAGGGGCCTGGCTGGGCGGCGTACGTCTGGGCGTGACCCAGTCGTAGCCCCCGTGCCTAGACCCCTCGTGCGGCGCTCCCGAGGGGAGGCGTTGCGATGAGGCTAGCCACTGAGCTCTGGGCTCCCTGAGGTTAATGCGGCCCGGAGGCCACCCTCAGTTGTTTATCACCAGCGCGGAGCATAGCGCTTCCTTATGTGTACGGGCATAGCCGCTCCTCGGCAGTGTTGTCAGCCAGCGCAGAGCATGGTGCTTCCACTGGTACGTGGGAGGGGGCTCCCCTCCGGGAGGAGCCCTCGGGGCGTGTACAGCCCCGCCCTGACACGTGGCCAGCGCGGTAGGGCTAGGTGAGGTGTATCTGGACACCCGTGAGCCAGCGCGGGACTCACGAGGCCCTACCTCTAGGCAGGTTGCGCCTGGCACTGGGCCGTATCTTGAGATGTGTTCCTGCAAATTGGGTTAGATGCCGGCACTCTACGTCCTCGAGTCCCGGCCCTCGAGCTTGTCTCAGCCGTCGCTGGTATGCCAGGTCGCGATGCCGTGGGCAAGGCCAGAGGGTGAGGGCTAGAGAGCGAGTAAGAGCCCTGAGTCGCGATGCTCAGGTACCCCCCCCCCTTTAACGTGCAAGTGGTCGACATGGAGAAGAAGGCGTGCCGTGGACAGGCATCAAGTAATCAAGCATGATAGGCGAAAGCATAGCTGGAAATAAATGCAAGGGAGATACACGCCACTGGGCCTGGCCCGAGCGGCTTGGGGATGATGCAGCCCGAGGGGCGCCCCCAACAAAGCAAGCTAATGACCGAAAAATAAAAAGGGATACATGCCGCAGGGACGGACCCACGCGGCCTGGGAATGATGCAGCCCTGGGAGGGCGCTCCCAGCTGGAAATGAAGCTTGAAGGACGTCACCTGAAGATGTCGAAGATGAAGTGGTGTTGGTGCAGCAGACTCGGTGGGCCGCGGAAGCCGATCCTCATGAGCCCCCAGGCCCAGGGGCCTCAGGAGGCTCCGGAGGCGCTGGTGGCTCCTCGCGAATCATCTCCATCTCCGCCAGGACTGCGGAACGCCTGTCTTCCTGAGTCTCCATGATGCCCCTCATGAGGCGCTGGTACACAGCAGCCACGCTCGGCAAGCTGCAAGGCATGCGAACATAGCTGTGGGGTGGGCCTCCGCAACACCCCACTTGCGAGAGCCAGAGGCGCTCCATCATGGCGACCCGATTGAGCACTGGTACGTCGATGCAGACGCGCATCCCACCATCCTCGCCTGGATGGGGAGCCACAGCCTGTAGACGGCGGCAACCTCGCATGATTCTTGACTCCTGTAGTTCTTGAATGGCCTTGTTAACGAACTCTTGCTGGTCTGACCTTCCTTGCCTCGCTCTTTCTTAAGGGAAACGTGCTTCGAGGCACGCCTCCACGTGGTGCCCAAGCACATCCCTCGTGACCCTGGCCAGGTCGGTGGCCCTCTAGGTGAGAGCCCCCGAGCCCTGCCTGAGGAGGGCGCCGGGCGCACTTTTCTATGCGATGGAAGGAGGGTCCCCTTGGGCAGACGCGGGCCCTGAGGGGCCTGCCTCCTGAGGGGCTGAGCTTGACTATGTCTTCTTCTTCTTGGGGGTGATATCGGGAAGCCTCCTACTTTCGCGATCTGGGTCTTCTAGTGACGCGGCCTGAAAGGCTCGCTCCAGGGAACACACTGCATCCTTCTCTTCACATGGCACCGTGATGACTCCGCCGCTCCCTGGCATTTTGAGGACGTTGTAGCCATGATGAGTCACGGCCATGAACTTGGCCAGTGCTGGGTACCCGAGGATGGTGTTGTACGGCAGGCGGATGTGGGCGACGTCGAAGTCGATGAGCTCGGTGCGGTAGTTGTTGCGGGCCCCGGAGGTGACAGGGAGGCGGACCTGCCCGATCGGGATTGTGGAACCATCGGTGACTCTGGAGAAAGGCTTGGTTGGCTGAAGCTGGTCATAGGGCACTTGGAGATTGTTGAATGTTTCCACGGACAGGACGTTGAGCCCTGCTCCACCATTGATGAGGGTCCTGGTGACCAGTATGTTGCTGATGACTGGGGAGCAAAGCATCGGGAGGACTCCGGCTGTGGCCGCGCACTCGAGCTGATCTGCTGAGCCGAACGTGATGGCGCACGCCGACCACCTGAGAGGGCGCATTGCTTCGAGCTTGGGGAGGGCTGCATTCACTTCGCGGGCAAACTGCTTGAAGATGCGTTGGGAGGCTGGGGCTTGAGCTCCGCCCAGGATGCAGGCGATTGCGCGCGGCTCCTGGAAGCCCCCAGCCCCCTCGTCTTGGTGGCGGTCCTCGTTCCTTCTTGGCTGAGGCGGCAGCGGAGGGAGGCCTGCGTTGCCCTGCAGGCGATCCTCACGAGGCTGATCCCGCCAGTCCCCCTCGCGAGGCAGGTCTCGCCAGCGGTCCTCGCGAGGTTGATCACGCCACCCTTGGCGCGGGCCGCGGTCTTCCCAGCATCCTGCGTTTCTTCCTCCTCCTCGACCGTAGCCTCGGTCAGCACGGTCAGGACGACGGCCGATCCTTCCTTCTCGCACGGTGTGGAGTTCTTGGCATTCGTTGGTGTCGTGGGTGTGGAGGTCATGGTACACACAGTACCGGCTGCCCCTGGAGGATTCAGGCAGATCCTTGCCCCGCTTGGTGTCCGGTTCTGCCGCGAGCACGGCGGCACCCTTGCGCTTCACGTCCTTGGCCTTGGGCTTCTTCTCTTCTGGGTCTACGGCAGGCAGCTCGAGGAAGGAGAGACGCCCCTCCTCAGCCCTGGCGCACTTGGTCGCCAAGTTGAACAGCTCCACGGAGGTGCACAGGTCTTCATGCATCGCCAGCTCCTCCTTCATCTTGACGTCGCGCACACCATCGGAGAAGGCCGAGATGATGGCTTCCTCGGACACCTTGGGGATCTTGAGGCGCGCACTGTTGAAGCGCTGGATGTACTTTTGCAGGGTCCCTCCCAGTTGTTGCTTGATGCGGCGCATGTCGCTCACGGCCGGCGGCCGGTCACGAGTATCTTGGAAGTTGGCGATGAAGCGGGTGTGCATCTGGTCCCAAGAAGAGATCGTGCCTGGGGCCAGGTTCAGGAGCCAGGTGCGAGCTCCTTCCTTGAGCGCCATGGGGAACCAGTTCGCCATGACCTTCTCGTCCCCACTGGCAGCTTCGATGCCCGGCTCATAGAGCTGGAGGAACTCTGCAGGGTCGGTCGTGCCATCGTAGCGAGGAGGCAGGTCTGGCTTGAACTCGCCGGGCCACGTGACGCTATGCAGCTCGGTGGTGTAGGCGCGGCAGCCTACGGTGGCCACGGGAGGCTTCGGTTGAGGGAGAGCTTGGCCTTGCGGGTCCCCATGTGCCGCGGCTGGAAGCAGCGCGGGGTCTTGACGTGCCGGAGCCGGAGCAAGGTCAAGGCGAGCCGGAGCAGGAAGCGCCCGGGCAGCCTCTTGCGGTCGAGGGACTTCTTGGCAGCTCCGTTCTTGCTGGGCTGGCGCCTGACGGAGCGGGTTCCGCCCAGGGGCCACGCGCCTTGGAGCCATGGCGTCTTCTTGGAGAGGAGGCGGCTGGTACGCCCCCAGAGCTTCATTGCCCGCGCAAGGCAGGGTGCGGCGCAGCGGAGCGGACGGCGCAGGAGAGCCCCCTACGGCGCGGACGAGCTCGGCGATGCGGTCGAGCCACTCTTCGTAGACGTCGTCGACGGGACGGTAGCGCAGGAGCTCGTTTGCCCCGATGAGCGCAGCTCGGGCCTCCAAGGGTGCGCGGAGCGCGCGGGACGAAGAGCCAGCTGGTGTGAGCGATGGAGTAGCGGTGCGGCCGTCTTGCCGCACGGACGGGTGCTGAGATGACGCTTGCTGCTCGTTCCCCGCCAGGCCGGTGGCAGCGTTGACGGCGGGCGATGGGGAACGACGAGGACGCCCACCGACGGGAGCCGTCTGGGTGACGCGGGAAGCGATGGCGGCCCGGCGCTCGGCGCGGGCCCGACGAGCGTCAGACATGGACGCGACGGTCGGCGGAGAGCGGAGCGGTGTAAGACAAATTCCGGCGCACCCCTACCTGGCGCGCCAAATGTCGTATTTCGGGTTCCGGCAGACCCTTAAGGTTCGAACTCTGGGGTGCGCGCGGAGATTATGCCCTCTACCTCTCCGTCTCGCTAAGATCTAACTACTGAAAGAACAACACAAGAGACACAGGGTTTATACTAGTTCGGGCCACCATTGTGGTGTAATACCCTACTCTAGTTTGTGGTGGGTGGATTGCCTCTTGGGCTGATGATGATGAACAATACAGGGAAGAACAGCCTCGCGAGGGTCTGTTCTTGGCTAGGGGGATGAACTGCTAGGAGGAGTTCAGCCGCCCTTCTCTCTCTCACACACACACTTGTTCTCTGCTTGCCTAGATTCTCGACTGCTAGATGCCTCTACCCTGGGGGTGGCTAGTCCTATTTATAGGCAAAGGCCCTGGGCCTCTTCCCAAATATTGAGCGGGAAGGGCGCCAACAATTGGCCAATTCGAAGGGGAACATCTGGTACACTTATCCTGACTAAAGTTGGTCCTCGCCTGCCAAAGGCCCTGTGGTGACGCCGTTCTGGGCTCCACGATGACGTCCTTCCCACCGTTGGACTGGTCTTGGTCTCGTTGCACCGAAATGGGTGCCTTTGCTTGATCCTCTCGCCTGCGCTTGCCCCCTTTGCACCAAAGAGGAAAGGGAGACGCTGCGCGGGCTGGCGCTCGCCTGGCATCCTTGGTCGTCATGACTTGCGTCATGGGCACCTCGCGAGGTACCCCGCCTTGATCTCTCCGCCTCCTCGTGAGCTAGCCTGACGAGGCCGTGCCTGAGGAAGCGCCGTGTCGTCCGCCCCGCGAGGCTTGGCCCCTCGCGAGGGTCTTGGGTCTTGTGTTGATGAAGATGGGCCGTGCTGGGGCCCCATTTGAGCCACGCCGCAGGCCGCAGGCAGGCAAGTCTGGGGACCCCCGTTCCTAGAACGCCGACAGCAACAACCTCTTCCTCCTCTTCTTCATCTGAGTCTCTTCTCATAGAGGGTTTGCCAAGAACTCTGGCAGTCGTAGTTCTGACTCTCTTCTTCTTCTTCTCTTGGCCACTTGCTTCCTCTTCTGATTCCATGGTGAGCCTCATGGTTTCTTCAGGTACAGCCTTCCTAGGCTTAGAGGTAGGAACTCTTCTTGCAGGTGACTTTTTCTGCATTCCAGGCTTGATGGCTGCAGCTGAGCCATACTCTTTCTTGAGCACCTTTTTCTTGGATGTGGCTTCCTCTTCTGCCACATAGTCCTCATCCTCTGATTCACAAGTTCTCTTCCTGTTTGCTCTAGTGGCAGCTTAAGGCAGATTGCTTGGGGTGCTCCTGCTACCCTCATCAGAACTGCTAGAGGGACTAGTTCCCTCACTCAAGTGAGCCTGCTCCTCAGATCTGTTCTGGTTGTCACTCTGATCAGACATGTTGCAATTCAGACTCCTGACCCTGTGAATAGTTTATAGAAGAGATAGAGTGGATGAGCATCACAAAATACAGAGATTTTTGCAAAAGAAAGAATCAAAAACTTAGTTTTTGTTTTCCATAGAAAACATTTCGGATCAACCGATTTGCAAACTCGGTGATACCGAAGCAGCTTTTGGAACCAAAACTAGTGAACTCGGTCAGACCGAGTCATAGTTCGGTGGCACCGAGACTGCTAGGGTTTCACAAAGTCCTGAACTCGGTCTCACCGATTTGTAATTCTCGGTCAGAACGAGAACCACGTGTGCAATGGCCGTGGCCGAATCGGTGGAACCGAGTTCCGCAACCCGGTGGGTCCGAGATGGTTTCGGCGGAAACCTAAACCTAAATTTTCGAATCTCAACTATTCTAATGTAACGCCCCGGATCCGATGCGCCAGGTGTCCGCCAGTTATACGCCGTCCTTGCCATGTCATTTGCTTGCGTGTCGCATCTTGCCATGTCATCATCCGCATTGCATCATCATATTTTCGAAACTTGCATCCGTCCGGGTTCTCCGAGTTCTCTCCCTTGTCCATTCTGAGACCAACCGCACTTGCACGCGCCTGCGGCATGTCCGAAATATTATTTTATAAGTGGCCGGAAAATGTTCTCGGAATGGGATGAAAGTTGGCATGCGGTGTTGTTTTGTTGTTAGTAGGTCGCCTGCCAAGTTTCATCGCATTCGGAGTCCGTTTGATAGCCCAACCGTTAAACATATAGCGGTGCCGTTGCCAGTACCTTCGTCGGACGTTTTTGGTCTCCGGAAACAGTTGCCGGGCTGCACTCCTCTCCTCTCCTCTCCTCTCAGCCCAACCACTCTAGCACAGCCCGAAAACCCCCTCTCCTCAGCCCACCTAGACCCCCCTCCTCTCCGGACCGTCAGATCGCGATCCGAAGATCCGAAAACCCCTTCTAATCCCCTAACCCTAGCCAATCTGCTATAAATGGACACCCCCTTGTCCATTTTGGGCAGCCTAGCCCCTCCACCTACCTCTAGCCGCCTCCCACCTCCATTTCCCTGCCCAGCCACACCCTTCTCGCCACTTGGCGCCGCCCCAACGGCCAGCCGCCGCCCTGCGCCGCCGCACCCGTCGCCCTCCACCTCTCCCGCGCCGACACGTCGCCGCCTCCACCCACTCTGGGCGCGACACGTCGCCCTCCTCCGCAGGCCCGCCAGGCCCGGGCGCAGCCCGCGCCAGGCCCGCCGCAGCCACCGAAGCCCGCCCGAGCCTGAGTCAGCGCCCGCTCGCTCCTCGCTGCACCTCCTCGATCCGATCTGGATTGGGAGGGAGCTCCTCCGCCCGCTGCCGGCGCCCTCCGCCGCCGGACCTCGTCGTCGCCCGCCGCTCCGCGTCGCCGCCTCCCCGTCGCCAGGCCGGAGCCCCGCCTCCTCCTCCCTACCTTCTCCTCCTCCGCTTCTCCTGCTCACCTCGCCGATTCCTTCCTCCCGCAGGTAGCCCCGCCGCCATGGAGATCGCCGCCGTCGGCCACGTCTTCACCCGAACCCGGCCGGGATCCACGGGATCCGGCTGCCCCCGCACCGATCTACCCGTTCCCTACCTCCTCTCCATCCCTCCGTCGCCGGAGCTTCGTTGGCCGCCCGCCGGAATTCGCCACCGGCGCGGCCTCCCCGTCTCGTGCCTGCGTGCGGGCACACACGACGCCCTCGTCGCCGGCCACGTGGGCCCGCGGCCCAGTCCAGCTTCCCCGGCCCGCCTCAGCCTAGCCTCCCTCCTCCACCAAACGGGCCAAGCCCAGGGTGAGCACCAGATCCAGCGCCCCCCTGTGCACTGTTGGGCTAGCCGGATTCGGCCCAGTGTAGTTTTTTTCCTGTACAGCGAATTTGTCTAATATCCAGGAGTTTGCCAGTTTTGCAGAAAACCCCCCAAGTATCATGCATTTAATAACTCACAAACCGTGCATCGGGTTAAAATAAATTATATATGAAACTTGCTCAGAATTTTGTCCAGTTTAATAATATGTCATTTTCACCCATGTTTGAAATGTTTAAAATGATGTTTGATTAAATTTGCTCCTATGCCATGTTAAAATGATTTATTTCATAACTAAATAACCGTAACTCGGAATTTAATAAACTTTATATGTAAATGGGGTAGAAAGATGCATAGATTAACATGTTGCACTTCATTTTCCTGTTTAACAATATTAAAATATGTTTTAGGCAGAACAGTACCAAATTTGAAATGTGCATATGAGGAGTTTCCGGAATTGTTGTTTGTTGTTCCGGCCTCATTTAAACTTGTCTAGATAGATAGTTTTGTTGTACTTCACCCCTTGCCATGTTAAAAACATTTAATATTGTTGGGTACATAAACAAGAGAGGACTAAATAATTGTTGTGGTGTTTCGTCAATATGCAACTCGTTGCATATTGAGCTCCACTTAATTTGTAGTGTTGTTTGTTGCATTTGCCATGCCATGAATCATTAAACCGGACATGCATCATGCTTGTTTGTGCATCATGCCATGTTTATGTGTTGGTTGTTTACTATGTTGTTTGCTTCTTTCCGGGTTGCTTCTCTCGTTAGCTTCGGTTTCGTTCCGGAGTTGTGAGGATTTGTTTGACTACGTCCGTTTGTCTTCTTCATGGACTCGTTCTTCTTCCTTGCGGGATCTCAGGCAAGATGACCATACCCTCGAAATTACTTCTATCTTTGCTTGCTAGTTGCTCGCTCTTTTGCTTTGCCTATGCTGCGATACCTACCACTTGCTTATCATGCCTCCCATATTGTTAAACCAAGCCTCTAACCCACCTTGTCCTAGCAAACCATTGTTTGGCTATGTTACCGCTTTGCTCAGCCCCTCTTATAGCGTTGTTAGTTGCAGGTGAAGCTGAAGTTTGTTCCTTGTTGGAACATGGACTTGTTGTTCCTTGTTGGAACGTGTTTTCTTGTTGGGATATCACAATACCTTTTATTTAATTAATGCATCTATATACTTGGTAAAGGGTGGAAGGCTCGGCCTTATGCCTGGTGTTTTGTTCCACTCTTGCCGCCCTAGTTTTCCGTCATACCGGTGTTATGTTCCCGGATATTGCGTCCCTAACGCGGTCGGGTGATTTATGGGACCCCCTTGACAGTTCGCTTTGAATAAGACTTTTCCAGCAAGGCCCAACCTTGGTTTTACCATTTGCCTACCACCTATCCCTTTTCCTTGGGTCTGATCAACCCGAGGGTCATCTTTATTCAGCCCCCCCGGGCCAATGCTTGTCTAAGTGTTGGTCCGAACTAGAGCCCTTTGCAGCGCCACCTCAAGGAAACTTGAGGGATGGTTTTAGCTGTACGGACTGCTCATCCGGTGTTGCCCTGAGAACGAGATATGTGCAGCTCCTATCAGGATGTCGGCGCATCGGGCGGTTTTGCTGGACTCGTTTTATTGCTGTCGAAATGTCTTGTAGCCGGGATTCCGAGATTGATCGGGTCTTCCCGGGGAGAAGGAATAGCCTTCGTTGATCGTGAGAGCTTATCATGGGCTAAGTTGGGACACCCCTGCAGGGTTTGAACTTTCGAAAGTCGTGCCCGCGGTTATGTGGCAGATGGGAATTTGTTAATGTCCGGTTGTAGAAAACCCGAAGTTGATCTTAACTAAAATACACCAACCGCGTGTGTAACCGTGATGGTCTCTTCTCGGTGGGGTCCGGGAAGTGAACACGGTTGTTGGAGTTATGCTTGACGTAAGTAGTTCAGGATCACTTATTGATCATAGTTGTTCGACCGTGCTTTGCCTTCTCTTCTCGCTCTCATTTGCGTATGTTAGCCACCATATATGCTAGACGCTTGCTGCAGCTCCACCTCATACCTTTTTACCCTACCTATAAGCTTAAATAGTCTTGATCTCGCGGGCGTGAGATTGCTGAGTCCTCGTGACTCACCAGATACTTCCAAACCAGTTTGCAGGTGCCGCTGAGACCGTGCAGGTGACGCACCCAAGCTCAAGGAGGAGCTTGATGAAGATCTTGTCATTTTTGATTGTTTCGTTCTAGTCGATCAGTAGTGGAGCCCAGTTGGGGTCGATCGTGGACCTTTGTCGCTTTTGGGGTTTCTTCTTTTATTTTGGCTCCGTAGTCGGGCCCTGATTGTAACTGTATGATGTAATGTTTTATTCATGTAATTGTGTGAAGTGGCGATTGTAAGCCAACTATGTATCTCTTTCCCTTATGTATTACATGGGTTGTGTGAAGATTACCTCACTTGCGACATTGCTTTCAATGCGGTTATGCCTCTAAGTCGTGCTTCGACACGTAGGAGATATAGCCGCATCAAGGGCGTTATATCTAAGGATTGTTTTGACTGGATAGGAGTGTTTCAATCGTAGCAAGATTCATAAAGAATACAATGTGCTAGGAATCGGACGGGGAATAGCACAGTGATCGAGTCCATACCCTAGTTCGGCGGCGGACTCACTACGGCGGCAACGGCGGAGACGAATTCCGTTGACGGCGGCGGAGACCAGCGACAGGAGGCAGCTGGCGACGAGGAGGACGATCCGGAGACCCAGGAGGCAGAGCAAGCTATGCGCGGGAGAAGAGGTTTCGGAGAAATTTCCAAAAAAAATCCCGTGAGTATATATAGCCCGACCCTGTCGGTGTGACCGAGTGGAACAACTCGGTGGCACCGAGATGCATAACTGTTGACAGTTATAGCAACTCGGTGTGACCGAAAAGTTCAAATCGGTTGCACCGAGGTGAAAACCTAGATCGACTTAGTGATCTCGGTATGACCGAAATGGAGGAATCGGTCAGACCGAAAAGCACAAAGAAGTTTTGGAAGTTTAAGTCTATGACAAATCGGGGACTCCGAGTGCTCCTCACACAGAGTGGTTTGAATCTGACTTGATCAAATTTTGTGATGTAGCATGAATAGAGTTTGAGACGAGAAAAGCATAGATAGCTAGAGAAGGTTCTTAGGCATTCTTGTCCATCCACTTGGCCAGAGAAAAGAAAACCAATCAATCAAAACAACAAGTGGATGTCCTTGAATGAGTAAAATATGCAACCAACATGCTCACACAATAAAATGGCAATTGAAATATGTGGCAAAGCATGCACAACCAATTCTAGCATCTATCAAGCAATTGGCGATGACTAGGTCATCTATATATGAGTATATTGACTTAGGAGTCAAATGAGAACATTTGATCATAGGTCATACTCATCGTTTAAGCACAAGTGGGGTTACCACTTTTACATAAAGCATTGTTGTGTTCACATCATTAGAGTTGCTTTAGCTCAAGTCTTAGAGTCAAGCTCCCCCTAGATGTGATATCCCCCTAAGAGGGATGAACTAACCTTGGGTTTTGTCGATGATGACTTCATGTAGATGTTGAAGATGTGGATGCTCAATGTTGATGTAGATCGATTGGAGCTGTCCATTGGAGTGAATTGCACTTTCAATACCTACATGGTTTAGCCCCACAAGGAACAAACAAGGATATCCATAGACATGGAGTGATATACACACAAGATGATGTCTATGAAAGCTTTTAGGTTACCTTGTCCCTTGTCTTACCAACAAGAGGGTTTGTGACTCCTTGAACTAGTGCAAGATGTGGAAGTTGATTGCACTTGTTCTTGCCAAAATGATAAGAGTGAAGTATGTTGGCGGAGTCACCCTCAAGAACTCTCTAGTTCTTCTTCTTTTGGATCCACACCATCTTGATGGGAATCCTTGGAGTTGTAGTCGTACTTGATGAAGTGGAACTTGAAGTAGTCTTGGGAATCCACTTGACTAAGGTCTTAGGAGATTCTTCAAATGCATCAATTTCCTCTTGAAGCTTGTCCTTGCCTTTTTGCTTGTAGTCTTGTGGTGGAAGATCATCTTGAGCTTGTGTCCCTTTGAAATAAGTAGGATCATACTTCTCTTGTTGAGGAACAAACTTTGTCTTGGGGTATTGATCTTCTTCCCACTCAACTCCATTGGCATTGAACTTTCGTTCAAAACCAACACCTTGATTCTTCCGGTGCCTCCTTGCTTGCGTACAATTTCCTCGAATTTCTTACTCCCGGCAAGGCTCTTGTAGACTCCTTTCTCTATAATTCCCTTCAATAGGCTATTTTCTTGCTCAAGTGTAACTTGGCTAAGAGAACCATTAGTGGAATCAAGAGAACTACTAGAAGCAACAATATTGGATTTGACATGATCATTGTTACTACTAGAGGAAGAATCTTTCTTGTTTTTGTTACTAGACTTGACTTGAGGCATGTAAGTGGATAAGAGTAAACGCTTGGCAATGTAAGAAGAACTTTTCTTATGAAGATCATCATTGATTGCTTTTAAGAACTCATGCTCTTGCTCAAGGTTGAGCTTTTCAAAGCGTAATTTCTCATGTGTTCTTAAAAGTTCTCGATGATCTTCTAAGATAGTTTCATGAGCTAACTTAAGAGTGTTTAGTTCTTTAGTTAGAGACTCAATTTTCTCCTTATCATTGTCATTCGTTTTATCTTGATTAGCATGAATAATTGACGTTTCATCATAGTATTCATCACTAGAGTTGTCAACAAGTAAATCATCATCACCTAACAAGTCATCTTCATCACTATTGAAATCAACATACTCGGGGTGTGATACCTTTGGGCCTTTAGCCATGAAGCATGTTCCAACTCCTTCATTTGGTGAACCAAATATGTTGTAGGAGTTGGTTGACACAAGTGCTAGACCGGCAACACCTTCATCTTGAGTATATTCGGAATCAGAGTGATAACTTCTCTCGGAGTGATTGTCGGAGTCGGAGCCGGATACCCATTCACCAACATGAGCTTGATGTCTTCGTTTTGTGTAGCTCCTTGATGACTTGTCCTTTCTTTCCGAATCCTTGCTTCTCCGTGAGTATCTTCGTTCATAACGATCATCTCTACTCCTTCTTTCTCTAGATGGCGATTCTTCTCTTCTGCTTCTTCTTTTGGGAGAGTCTTCTCTTCTCTTGTAGGGAGCTGTACACTCATTGGAATAGTGTCCGGGTCTTCCACAATTGTAGCAGTTTCGCTCTCGACTAGAAGATCTTTTGTCATTGTAGGACCTCGACTTGGAGCTTCTATCTTTGCTTCTACTCTTGTAGAACTTGTTGAAGTTCTTCACCATTAAGCTCAATTCTTCATTGAAGATTTGCTTCTCACTTTATGATGTGGGAGCTTCACATGAGGCTTTGTAAGCACCACTTGATTTGTTGTGAAGTTCCTCTTTATCCTTGAGTGACATCTCATGAGCAACAATTCTTCCAATGACTTCCGTTGGCTTGAGATCTTTGTAGTTGGGCATCATTTGGATTAATGTGCACACGGTATCATATTTCCATCCAAGGCTCTTAGGATCTTCTTGATGATGAATCTATCGGTCATCTCTTCACTCCCTAAGCCGGCAATCTCATTTGTAATAAGAGCAAGCCTAGAGTACATTTCAGCGACACCTTCACCATCCTTCATTTTGAACTTGTCAAGTTGACTTTGAAGCACATCCAATTTGGATTCCTTGACGGAGTCGGTACCTTCGTGCATATTATCCCAAATTTCCTTTGCATTCTCAAGACGGCTGATTTTGTTGAATTCTTCGGGGCACAATCCGTTGAAGAGAATATCACAAGCTTGAGCATTGTATTGCAGCATCTTCAACTCTTCCGCGGTAGCTTCACGGTTTGGTTCTTTCCCATCAAAGAAGTCACCTTGCAAACCAACACACACAATTGCCCAAACGGCGGGGTTATGTCCGAGAATATGCATTTTCATTTCATGCTTCCAACTAGCAAAATTAGTACCATCAAAGTAAGGACCTCTACGGTGATAATTTCCCTCGCTAGACGCCATACTCTCCTAGGTTGTGAAACCAAGGCTATGACCACCAAAACCTATGGAAATCAAAGCAAATGGAGACCAAAGCTCTGATACCACTTGTAGGATCGGAAGTATGTCTAGAGGGGGGGTGATTAGACTACTTGACCAAATAAAAATCTAGACTTTTCCCAATTTTAGTTCTTGGCAGATTTTAGCTATCTTAGCACAAGTCAAGCAATATCCACACAATTCAAGCAAGCATGCAAAAGAGTGTATGAGCAGCGGAAAGTAAAGCATGCAACTTGCAAGAATGTAAAGGGAAGGGTTTGGAGGATTCAAACGCAATTGGAGACACGGATGTTTTTGGCGTGGTTCCGATAGGTTGTGCTATCGTACATCCACATTGATGGAGACTTCAACCCACGGAGGGTAACGGTTGCGCGAGTCCACGGAGGGCTCCACCCACGAAGGGTCCACGAAGAAGCAACCTTGTCTATTCCATCATGGCCGTCGCCCACGAAGGACTTGCCTCACTAGCAGTAGATCTTCACGAACTAGGCGATCTCCTTGCCCTTACAAACTCCTTGGTTCAACTCCACAATCTTGTCGAAGGCTCCCAAGTGACACCTAGCCAATCTAGGAGACACCACTCTCCAAGAAGTAACAAATGGTGTGTTGATGATGAACTCCTTGCTCTTGTGCTTCAAATGATAGTCTCCCCAACACTCAACTCTCTCTCACAGGATTTGGATTTGGTGGAAAGAAGATTTGAGTGGAAAGCAACTTGGGGAAGGCTATAGATCAAGATTCATATGGTAGGAATGGAATATCTTGATATCAACACAAGTGTAGGTGGTTCTCTCTCAGAAAATGTGTATTGGAAGTGAAGATCTTTTCTGATGGCTCTCTCCATGAATGAAGAGTGGGTGGAGGGGTATATATAGCCTCCACACAAAATCTAACCGTTACACACAATTTGTTAAACTCGGTGGGACCGAATCGTTAAACTCGGTTGGACCGATTTAGCAAACCTAGTGACCGTTAGGATTTTCGGTGGGACTGAGATGCAACTCGGTAGGACCGATATGGTTAGGGTTAGGGCATAACATAATCTCGGTGTGACCGATTACTCAAACTCGGTGAGACCGATTTTGGTAATAAGCTAACCAGAGAGTTGGTCAGGTAAACTCGGTGGGACCGATTCGCTCTTCTCGGTGAGACCGAAATGTTACGAAAGGGAAACAGAGAGTTTACATTGCAATCTCAATGGGACCGATCGCTCACTTCGGTTGGACCGAAACGTTACAAAGGGAAAGAGAGAAATTGCAATCCCATCTCGGTGAGACCGAGATCCCTATCGGTGAGACCGATTTGCTAGGGTTTGTGGCAGTGGCTATGACATGTGAAACTCGGTGGCTCCGGATAGAATGAATCGGTGGGGCCGAGTTTGACTTTTGGTTTAGGTCATATGTGGATATGGAAAGGTAGTTGTGGATTTTGGAGCATATCACTAAGCACATGAAGCAAGAGGCTCATTAAGAAACACCTCAAACCTCCTTAATAGTATTGGCTTTTCCTATGGACTCAATGTGATCTTGGATCACTAAAATATAAAATGTAGAGTCTTGATCTTGAAGCTTGAGACAATTATTTATCCTTATAATTTTGAGGGATCCACTTTCCTCATCCATGCCATGCCATCCATTGAGCTTTTCTTGAAATATTCATCTTGGAATAATGTTAGCTCAATGAGCTATATGTTGTTAGGAATTACCAAAACCACCCAGGGATAGTTGCACTTTTAGTTACCGGTGAGGAGCTCGTATGCCGTCTTGCCGAGTAGCTTGTGAAGATACAAGCGATTTGTTGCATGACAAGCTGTCTCAACCGCTTCCGCCCAAAAGTGCTTTGGCGTTTTGTACTCATCAAGCATCATTATTGCCATTTCGATAAGAGTCTGGTTCTTCCTCTCAACAACTCCATTTTGTTGAGGTGTGTACGTAGCCGAGAACTCGTGTGAAATCCCTTCTTCGTCAAGAAAGGTGTCCACATTTGCGTTCTTAAACTCCGTTCCGTTGTCACTCCGAACCTTCTTGATCTTCACGTCAAACTGATTTTGGGCCTTCCTAGCGAAGTTTTTGAAGATATTTTGGACCTGCGACTTGTCATCAAGAAAGAACACCCACGTAAATCTTGAAAAATCATCAATTATGACTAGACCAAATGAGTTACCACCGAGACTCTTGTATACATTGGGACCAAAGAGATCCATGTGAAGTAGCTCGAGTGGTCTTCTTGTGGTCATGATGTTCTTTGCGCGGTGACTTCCTCCAACTTGTTTCCCTACTTGACAAGCGCTACAAAGTCTATCCTTGTCAAATACGACATCTTTTATTCCAAGGATATGATCACCTTTAATAAGCTTATCAAGATTTCGCATTCCAACATGACCTAGTCTTCTATGCCACAACCAGCCTTTAGAAGATTTAGCAATTAAGCAAGTTTTAGGTTGAGCCCTTTTAGTAAAGTCAACAATGTAGAGATCTCCTCTACGTATACCGGTGAAGACCATTTTATGATTGTCTCTACGAAACACTTGGCAATCTACTTCAGTGAATAAGACATTAAAACCGAAATCTGCAAGTCTAGAAACTGAAAGTAAATTGTATCCAAGAGATTCAACGAGCATGACATTTTGTATGGAGCTATCATGTGAGATGGCCACCTTACCAAGGCCAACCACCTTACCCTTTGAATTATCACCAAAAGTGACATATTTTCGAGGGCCGTTGTTTTCAGCAAGCTCAAGGAACATATCTTCATCTCCGGTCATATGATCAGTACATCCACTATCAAGGACCCATTCCTTTCCTCCAGCCATGTTGCCACAAAGATTTGCCATAAGCCCAAAATGTCTCATTGCATCATCAAGATCAACGTCACTATCATCATCTTCATCATAGTATCCATGTTCAACATCATCTTGTGATTGATCAATTCCTAGAGAGGGTAATTCATTAGATAAATGATCATCAAAGTGGTTACCTTTATGAATTCTAATAGCTTCGGATATGATATCACTAATGATTCCAACGTTTCCTTTAGCACGCATGAGATTGGTGAGCTCAAGAAGACAATCACCAAAACTAGGATCACTAGAGTTCATCTTACTCAAAGCAATAGACTTATGGAGAATTTCGTCTAAATTTTTTAAGGAATAATCGGGAAATCGTTTCTCCAGAAATTTCCATATAGTATAGGCACAATCAAGAGTAGGCAAACTAGCAATCAAATTTTTGGGAAATCCTCTAATGATTAGCTCAACCGTTCTAAGATTACGAATCATGTCAATATCTACATCTAGGGTAGGGTGCAAAGGATCAATATGAGGTGCACAAGGGCTAGCAATGTACTTGTTCAAATGATATTCATTGAAAATCTCAAGCATTTCATTTTTCCACTCACGAAAATACTCTCCATCAAGAATGGGCACTCTATGTCTAAGACTCCCTAAAGTAGACACATCCATCTTCCTCCAAAGGTGTTTAAACCAAGGCAATGGAGACCAAAGCTCTGATACCAATTAAAAGGATCGAGAAGAGGTGTCTAAGGGGGGGTGATTAGACACTAAGTGCCAAAAGTTGCAGTTTTTAATATTCTTAAGTTTAGGTGGAGTTTAAGCACAACTTTGACGAACACAATACATATCAAGCAAGCATGCAATGAGTATATGAGCAGCGGAAAGTAAAGCATGCAACTTGCAAGAATGTACAGGGAAGGGTTTGGAGTATTCAAACGCAATTGGAGACACGGATGTTTTTGGTGTGGTTCCGATAGGTGGTGCTACCGTACATCCACGTTGATGGAGACTTCAACCCACAGAGGGTAACGGTTGCGCGAGTCCACGGAGGGCTCCACCCACGAAGGGTCCACGAAGAAGCAACCTTGTCTATTCCATCACGGCCGTCGCCCACGAAGGACTTGCCTCACTAGCGGTAGATCTTCACGAAGTAGGCAATCTCCTTGCCCTTACAAACTCCTTGGTTCAACTCCACAATCTTGTCGGAGGCTCCCAAGTGACACCTAGCCAATCTAGGAGACACCACTCTCCAAGAAGTAACAAATGGTGTGTTGATGATGAACTCCTTGCTCTTGTGCTTCAAATGATAGTCTCCCCAACACTCAACTCTCTCTCTCACAGGATTTGGATTTGGTGGAAAGAAGATTTGAGTGGAAAACAACTTGGGGAAGGCTAGAGATCAAGATTCATATGGTTGGAATGGAATATCTTGAGCGCAACACAAGTATAGGTGGTTCTCTCTCAGAAGATGTGTATTGGAAGTGTAGGCATGTTCTGATGGCTCTCTCCATGAATGAAGAGTGGGTGGAGGGGTATATATAGCCTCCACACAAAATTTAACCATTACACACAATCCGCCAAACTCGATGGGACCGAATGGTTAAACTTGGTCGGACCGATTCTGCAAACCTAGTGACCGTTAGGATTTTCGGTGGGACTGAGATGCAACTCGGTAGGACCGATATGGTTAGGGTTAGGGGATAACGTAATCTCGGTGTGACCGATTACACAAACTTGGTGGGACCAATTTTGGTAATAAGCTAACCAGAGAGTTGGTCAGGCAAACTCGGTGAGACCGATTACACAAACTCGGTGGGACCGATTTTGGTAATAAGCTAACCAGAGAGTTTGCATTGTAATCTCGGTAGTACCAATTGCTCAAACTCGGTGAGACCGATTTCGGCAATGGACATACACAGTGAGATTACAATCCCATCTCGGTGAGACCGAGATCCCTGTCGGTGAAACTGATTTGCTAAGGTTTATGGCAGTGGCTATGACATGTGAAACTCGGTGGCGCCGGATAGAAAGAATCGGTGGGGCCGAGTTTGACTTTTGGTTTAGGTCATATGTGGATGTGAGAAGGTAGTTGAGGGTTTTTGGAGCATATCACTAAGCACATGAAGCAAGAGGCTCATTAAGCAACACCTCATCCCTCCTTGATAGTATTGACTTTTCCTATAGACTCAATGTGATCTTGGATCACTAAAATATAAAATGTAGAGTCTTGATCTTGAAGCTTGAGCCAATCCTTTGTCCTTAGCATATTGAAGGGGTTCCACATCCTTTAGTCCATGCCACTCCATTGTTGAACTTATCTGAAACATACTAGGTAAACGTGTTAGTACAACAAGAGATATGTTGACATTAATTACCAAAACCACCCAGGGAGCACTTGTGCTTTCAGTCGACTACCATGTTCTCCATTGGGACGTCGTCGTCCTCCGGCTGCCTGCCGGCCAGCCAGTCGGCACCAATGGCTGCCATCTCCTTGTGGTTCGTCATCCGCCCGTCCCGAAGAGCGTTGGAACGCGAGGAATCCATGGTGGGCAGTAGTGGTGTGGACAGGAGAATAGGAACGGATGCGGATGACTGCGTCTATGGCCGGCGCAGCAGTTTATATAGCAATGGTGCGCGGCGGAGGGACGGACGTGTGGCGCCGGAGTAGCCGCCTCGTCAACTGCGTATCATTAATGTGAGCGGCAGAAGGACGGGCGGGCGGCACTTGTTTCGTTTGAAGGCGGAGCAATTGCATGCACCGGGAAGCGGGGCGGGCGGCGCTGACCGTTTCGGGCGGAAAGCACGTGTGGGCGAGGGAGGCGGTCTGGGTGGGCCAGGGCAGTCAGACTCGTGCTTGGCAGCGGGTCGGTCCAGCAGCCGGACATGAAGGCTCGCCAGCTACCTCGCCGAGCTGAGCGACGGCAATCAGACGATGGACGTAGCTTCCGACCAGGAGTCGGCGCCACTGTCCAAGCCGGTTCATGCCGTGTTCACCATAGAGAAGGTGCGGCCGCACTTCGACGCCCTAATGGAGAAAGAGCTACCAGCGCAGGAGGACCTGTGCTACAACCTCCATCTCCTCAACGAGCACCGGTGAACAAGCGAACGACAATGTCGTCGCGGACATGTGGCCCTATGATCCTGGCTTCCCGAATGAGCAGCGGGCGCTGTATCAGACCATCTGTAGGGCCCGCGAGGTTATTGTGCTCGCCATGGCGCTGCCGTCTCGCGTTGTCAACATGGTCAATGGACATGAGGATGAGAGATGACTTTACTTCGAGAGGATGACAGTGGGGACCCACGAGGGCCATAGTCGCACGTACGCAAGTGCATCCTTATTAGTATATCAAACTATATTTTTTTGCTTCCTCCTGGTTTCCTGACATCACGGTCCCACACCATTGTCAACCTATGTAGTCAATAAACGAGAGAATTGCACAAAAAGCGGCCGACAGCTGGGACCAAGCAGCTAGAGCAGTATTTGTGTTTTTGAGATGTGAGCACTGCAGAGTTTTTCTTGAGCGATGTTTAGCCCAGATATTAATTTTTCTCCTCTGAACAACAACGAAAACATCGCTGCAGCTATTAATTGGGCGGGCTGTGGCCCGTCTAGCCTAGGCCAGATATCCAACCCAGGTATTAATTTTTTCAAGCTAAAAATGGCTAGCCCAGCTTGATACGTCTCCAACGTATCTATAATTTCTGATTGCTCCAAGCTATATTATCTACTGTTTTGGACAATATTGGGCTTTATTATCCACTTTTATATTATTTTGGGACTAACCTATTAACCGGAGGCCCAGCCCAGAATTGCTGTTTTTTGCCTATTTCAGTGTTTCGAAGAAAAGGAATATCAAATGGAGTCCAATTGACCTGAGACACCACGAAACTTATTTTTGGACCAGAAGAAGCCCACGGAGTACCGGAGCTGCACCAGGGGAGTCCCGGGCTGCCCACAAGGGTGGGGGGCGCACCCACCCCCCTAGGGCGCGCCCCTGCCTCGCGGACAGCCCGGAGGTCCACCGACGTACTTCTTCCGCCTATATAACTCCATATACCCTAAAAACTTTGGAGGACATAATAGATCTGGAGTTCCGCCGCCGCAAGCCTCTGTAGCCACCAAAAGTCAATCGGGACCCTGTTCCGGCACCCTGCCGGAGGGGGGAACCCTCACCGGTATCCATCTTCATCATCCCGGTGCTCTCCATGACGAGGAGGGAGTAATTCACCCTCGGGGTAGAGGGTATGTACCAGTAGCTATGTGTTTGATCTCTCTCTCTCTATCTCTCGTGTTCTTGATTTGGCACGATCTTGATGTATCGCGAGCTTTGCTATTATAGTTGGATCTTATGTTGCTCCTCCCCCTCTACTCTCTTGTAATGGATTGAGTTTTCCCTTTGAAGTAATCTTATCGGATTGAGTCTTTAATGACTTGAGAACACTTGATGTATGTCTTGCCGTGCGTATCTGTGGTGACAATGGGATATCATGTGATTCACTTGATGTATGTCTTGGTGATCAACTTGCGGGTTCCGCCCATGAACCTATGCATAGGTGTTGGCACACGTTTTTGTCTTGATTCTCCGGTAGAAACTTTGGGGCACTCTTTGAGGTTCTATGTGTTGGTTGAATAGATGAATCTGAGATTGTGTGATGCATATCATATAATCATACCCACGGATACTTGAGGTGACATTGGAGTATCTAGGTGACATTAGGGTTTTGGTTGATTTGTGTCTTATGGTGTTATTCTAGTACGAACTCTAGGGCTGTTTGTGACACTTATAGGAATAGCCCAATGGATTGATTGGAAATAATAACTTTGAGGTGGTTTCGTACCCTACCATAATCTCTTCGTTTTTTCTCCGCTATTAGTGACTTTGGAGTGACTCTTTGTTGCATGTTGAGGGATAGTTATATGATCCAGTTATGTTATTATTGTTGAGAGAACTTGCACTAGTGAAAGTATGAACCCTAGGCCTTGTTTCCTAGTGTTGCAAATACCGTTTACGCTCACTTTTATCATTAGTTACCTTGCTGTTTTTATATTTTTGAATTACAAAAACCTATATCTACCATCCATATTGCACTTGTATCACCATCTCTTCATTGAACTAGTGCACCTATACAATTTACCATTGTATTGGGTGTGTTGGGGACACAAGAGACTCTTTGTTATTTGGTTGCAGGGTTGCTTGAGAGAGACCATCTTCATCCTATGCCTCCCACTGATTGATAGACCTTAGGTCATCGACTTGAGGGAAATTTGCTACTGTCCTACAAACCTCTGCACTTGGAGGCCCAACAACGTCTACAAGAAGAAGGTTGCGTAGTAGACATCAAGCTCTTTTATGGCGCCGTTGCCGGGGAGGTTAGTGCTTGAAGGTATATCTTTAGATCTTGCAATCGAATCTTTTTGTTTCTTGTTTTAGCACTAGTTTAGTTTATAAAATAAAACTACAAAAAAATGGAATTGAGTTTGCCTCATACTGTTCATCTTTTTAATATCTTTCGTGAGTATGATGGGAAGGAAAATTGTGTCAAAGTGTTAGAAGAAGAATGCATTAAAATGTTTGGCACTAAATCTTTGAATGATGAGCATGATTGCAATGTTGTTAGTATGAACTCCTTGAATATCCATAGTACTAATGATGATTGCACTAGTTATGATGAAAATGCCTCCTATAAACATGTCGATTTTTGTGGAGTGCATTGGGTTTGCAAGTACACACCAAATAGGGAAGATAGATATTGAAAAAGGCATAAGTACCTGGAAACTAAATGGTTGCAAGAAAGGCTAGACGTGAGTGCTGAAAATTAAAAATATCTTTACCGTACTTGTGAACTTTGCAATGAACATGGTCATTTAAATATCAAATGCAAATTGTTTCATGACCGAATCGTGTCCAAAAATTGTGATGACTTGATTTCCCTTGCACATCATAATGAACTTAGTTTGCTTTTGGGTTATGAAGAAATGAAACGTCAAACTAAGCATGTTCGAGAATATAACCTTGAGAAATTCCTCGATATTGATCTAGAAGAAATTTATATGTATTGTGCGGTGAATTGCATTGAAAATCCTTATATTGCCAATTACATAAAGAAAAGAAAATAAATAGAAGATGAAGAAAATACTAATGAAAGGGAAGAGACTCCCCAATTTCCTCCTATTATTTCTTATGATGAATCAGGTAACGAGGTGGAGCCTTCTATTCAACCAATTTCATTAATAAGGAGCTCCAAAAAGAGGATTGAACCCACACATGATGTGGTGAATAAGAAGAAAAGAAAAAGGAAGAGAGGTAAAAAGATATCTCTCCCAAATAATGTTGCTCCTATTATTGTTGTGCCTCATGAAAATGAATCAAAAATAATTGTGGAAGATGATGCACTTGATGATGATCTCGTTATGCCTATTGCTTGTTGTGATGATTATGTTTGCGAAGATAATGATACTCCTTATGATCTTGAAAATCTTTTTGGCATTTGCTTGGAAGAATATGATAATTGCTATACTATTGGTGATATCCATACTATTAATGATGAGAGTGATTATGCTTATGATATGAAAAGGCCCAAGCTTGGGGATGCTATGTTTGATGAAGATTATGTTTTTGAAAATATATTTGCTGTAATTAATGTTTGTCCCAAGCTTGGAGATGCTACGCTTAATGAAGATGATATTTTAGTCTCCCAAGTTTTTATATGCAAATTTATAATAATGATAGCATGCCTCCTACTTATGATGATAATATTTATGAAAGTGGATTTGGAGAGGTCATGACTTTATTTAGTGATGTATCCACTATTTCGGAAGAGGTTTCAACCGATTATAATGAGAACAAAGTTGCTACTTATGATGATTATTGTGACAAAACTTATGCTATAAAGAGTAGTGATGATTATATTTATAAAACTTGTCATGATTATGATTACCCTTTTTCTGAACATTGCTCTTTTAATGTTGAAACAATTTATAGTATTCAAGTCTCTTATGATACTCCCATTATCTCGAATGAGAAGAATTTTGCTTATGTGGAGAGTAATAAAATTTCTATGCGTGTAGATCATGAAAAGAATGCTTTAGGTGCTGGTTATATTGTGGAATTCATTCATGATGCTACTGAAAGTTATTATGAGGGAGGAATATATGCTTGTAGGAATTGCAATAATATCAAGTTTCCTCTCTATGTGCTTAAAATCTTGAAGTTATGCTTGTTTTGCCTTCCTATGCTAGTTGATTATTGTTCCCATAAGTTGTTTGCTCACAAAATCCCTATGCATAGGAAGTGGGTTAGACTTAAATGTGCTAGTCATATTATTCATGATGCTCTCTTTATGTTTCAATTCTTATCTTTTTGTGAGCATCATTGAAATCATCATGCCTAGCTAGGGGCGTTAAACGTTAGCGCTTGTTGGGAGGCAACCCAATTTTATTTTAGTTTCTTGCTTTTTGGTTCTGTTTAGGAATAAATAATCCATATAGCTTCTGTTTAGATGTGTTTTTGTGTTTTAATTAGTGTTTGTGCCAAGTAGAACCTTCGGGAAGACTTGGGTGAAGTCTTTATGATCATGCTGTAAAAAACAGAAACTATAGCGCTCACGAGATTAGCTTCAAATTTTACTGGAGAGTGATATTTAGTTGATTATTTTAGAAGATTATTACTAGGAAAATTACTAAGGTCCACCAATTTATTTTAGAATTTTTGGAGTTCCAGAAGTATACGTTTGATACAGATTACTACAGACTGTTCTGTTTTTGATAGATTCTGTTTTTCGTGTGTTGTTTGCTTATTTTGATGACTCTATGGCTAGTAAAATAGTTTATAAACCATATAAAAGTTGGAATACAGTAGGTTTAACACCAATATGAATAAAGAATGAGTTCATTACAGTACCTTGAAGTGGTCTTTTGCTTTCTTTTGCTAACGGAGCTCACGAGATTTCTATTGAGTTTTGTGTTGTGAAGTTTTCAAGTTTTGGGTAAAGATTCGATGGACTATGGAATAAGGAGTGGAAAGAGCCTAAGCTTGGGGATGCCCAAGGCACCCCAAGGTAATATTCAAGGACAACCAAGAGCCTAAGCTTGGGGATGCCCCGGATGGCATCCCCTCTTTCGTCTTCGTTCATCGGTAACTTTACTTGGAGCTATATTTTTATTCGCCACAGGATATGTGTTTTGCTTGGAGCGTCATTTTATTTTCTTTAGTTTTGCTTGCTGTTTTAATAAAGTATCAAGATCTGAAATTATTAAATGGGAGAGTCTTCACATAGTTGTATAATTATTCGACTACTCATTGATCTTCACTTATATCTTTCGGAGTAGTTTGTCATTTGCTCTAGTACTTCACTTATATCTTTTAGAGCACAGTGGTGTTATTTTGAATAAATAGATGAACTCTCATGCTTCACTTATATTATTTTTAAAGTCTTAAACAGCATGGTAATTTGCTTAATCCTAATATGCTAGGTATTCAAGACTAGTAATAACTTTCTTATGAGTGTGTTGAATACTAAGAGAAGTTTGATGCTTGACGATTGTTTTGAGATATTGAAGTAGTGGTATTAAAGTTGTGCTAGTTGAGTAGTTGTGAATTTGAGAAATACTTGTGTTGAATTTTGCAAGTCCCGTAGCATGCACGTATGGTAAACGTTATGTAACAAATTTGAAACATGAGGTGTTCTTTGATTGTCCTCCTTATGAGTGGCGGTCGGGGACGAGCGATGGTCTTTTCCTACCAATCTATCCCCCTAGGAGCATGCGCGTAGTGCTTGGTTTTTGATTACTTGTAGATTTTTGCAATAAGTATGTGAGTTCTTTATGACTAATGTTGAGTCCATGGATTATACGCACTCTCACCCTTCCATCATTGCTAGCCTCTTCAGTACCGTGCATTGCCCTTTCTCACATTCAGAGTTGGTGTAAACTTCGCCGGTACATCCAAACCCCGTGATATGATACGCTCTTTCACACATAAACCTCCGTATATCTTCCTCAAAACAGCCACCATACCTACCTATTATGGCATTTCCATAGCCATTTCGAGATATATTGCCATGCAACTTTCCACCGTTCCGTTTATTATGACTCGCTCCATCATTGTCATATTGCCTTGCATGATCATGTAGTTGACATCGTATTTGTGGCAAAGCCACTGTCGGTGTCAAAATCGGCGAATCTCGGGTAGGGGGTCCCGAACTGTGCGTCAAGGTCGGATGGTAACAGGAGACAAGGGACACTTTATTTTACCCAGGTTCGGGCCCTCTCTATGGAGGTAAAACCCTACTCCTGCTAGATTAATATTGACGATATGGGTAGTACAAGAGTAGATCTACCACGAGATCAAGGAGGCTAAACCCTAGAAGCTAGCCTATGGTATGATTGTGTAGGATGATGTTGTATATCTTCTATCGACTAGCCTGGCCTCGGTTTATATAATGCACCAGAGGCCTAGGATAACAAGAGTCCTAGCCGAATACGCCGGTGGGGGAGGAGTCCTTGTCTTGATCGCCAAGTCTTGTGGAATCTTCCTTGTATGCGGCACCTGTCCGGACTGGCCCATGAGTATGCGGCCCTGGGGGTCCTCGGCCCAATCTAACCGATTGGGGGACAACGTGGTGAGTACCCCCTAGTCCAGGACACCGTCAGTAGCCCCCTGAACCGGTCTCCAAGTTAGGGACGCTCCTCGATTCTTCCGAACTGTTCTTCATCTTCGGTCATCGGTCTTGAAAACTGGTTCAACGAATCTTCTTTATCTTCGATCTTGAGGATCGCCGAAATGGATTCGACGGGTTTACACGTCGGGTATCCGAGGAGCCCCTTTAAGTTTCCGGCCTTTATCAATGCCTTGTTATTTTTATGCCACACCTCGGGTTTGAAGTTGTTCCCGGGAGGCAGTTCCCTCTTGCGTCCGAGCTCTAACGTCGGACTGCATTCGAGGTATTTTTTGCAGCCGAGCACCAATGTCGGACTGCTTCCCAGCTCTAACGCCGGACTATGTATCCGAGCTCCAACGCCGGACTATGTATCCGAGCTCCAACGCCGGACTGTATCCGAGGTGTCGTAAATCACCTTGGTTCAAAGAAGTTTGAAGGAGTTTAGCCGAGCTTAATGCCGGAAATGCCCTCTATGGAGCCAGCCACTAGCGCCCGAGCTTTATGCCGGACTGCTTTCGAGGTGGTGCACCACCCCGAATGTGGGCCGATTTTTGTCAATATTTTTTATTGGTGCAATTTATTCTCTGCCGAGATATATAGCCAGTAGCCCTCAAGGTGGGTATCGGTCTAAAACCCGAGATGCACATGAAGGATGACATAAGACCGCTGATCCCCATAGCCGCTGAGACTCAGGTTGATTTGCAAAATCGTCCTGAGGATGAAGTCCAAGCTCGGCAGAATACTTCGGGACACTAAAAGCGGCGTGCTCAGTCCTCGAGACTCAGGTTGGGTGCGGCCGACCAACCTGAGGATCAAAATCTCCTCGAAAACTATATTGCACATAAAATTTTCTGCATTGGACAAGAAATGCAGTAGCCCCCGAGACACTGACCGGGTGGCAACAACAGATCAGGGGATCGATGTGCCCCTTTAATATGTTTAAATAATAAGCCCAAAGCCCAGTAGCCCCCGAGCCTTAATGCGGGCACGGGTGACCGAATTAAGGATCAATATCCATAGTAAAATCACAAATTATGTGTAATGACTCTATGTATCCAAGTACTTTATGTCATTAATGCTCGGATCCGCATTGAATAAAACTTTATTGACCGGCCATCGGCTTCCACCTCCTCGGCCAGTAGACAAGGAGTGTTTGTCTTACTTTATAAAGCCTTCATGAGGGCAAAGATTTACGACAAATAAGGCAATCTGGCCATACGGTTTTATAAACAAAGGTACGCTGAGAGATATGGTATATTACTATTTAACAGAAGAAATGTCTTCCAAAGAAAATAGTCCCGCTATCGATTCCTTTCTTTGGGTTGTCATGCTAAGCATGATCATAAAACCTCAGCTCCAATGTAAGAGCAAAATATCGAGGATTTAGTTTGGGAGGCTAGTTAATAGCCCCCGGTAGTGTTCGGCGACAGTCGAGGTCAAGCCGTAAACACTTCGGCCAATGTTATGAACGGCCTGTTATTTAACATAGTCATCGGATCGCTGACCAGTTTACGCTTATTGTGACAGTCAGTTTTCGGCTTTCTACACTGAGGTGCTTAATCGTGTGAGCTGGAAGCACAATCGCAGTGGTTCTCCCTTTGCACGCTTAACCGAGCAAAACGGAACATAGGAAGCAAGTGCGGGAGCCGGGCAACCCAACTATTGACCGAAGACACAATTTGAAATTGATGCATATACAGCAATACCTGAGAATATTTTTGCCGAATCCCTAAAAGGTGTTCGGCGTTGCACTGTGAGACTAATGCTGGAAAAGCACAAATAGTTTAAAAGTGCCAAAAAGCTTAGAAAACCAAGAAACATCAGTAAAAACATGACGTCCGAACAATATCAAGTGTTCGGTGCCAATCCGAAAATTGGTCTTAGAAAAAAGAAGTGCTTCTGTCGTGCTTTAACATGATACATCCTATCTCAAGACTTCGAGCGGGTCAGCCCACGGCTTCAACCTCCTATCCCGAGGGCGGAGTACTTCTCATCAGGCCAGTTTAGCAAACTAAACTCTAGAGGCTTTTGAGAGAGAAATTAGGCTCCCCGGCTAGTAACCGCACACTCGTGTCGAAAAAAGGAGTGATAAATAATAATAACTTTGCAACGACTAAGAAGAAAAACACTTAGTATGAAACGGCTCAAATAAACATAAGAGCCCCCCAGGTGACTTGGGTAAAAGTTGACTATATAATGTAAGGTGACATGTAGAATGCCTTCTAGCCGGATTGTAGATCGTTTGTCGTAGCGGACCTTTTCGCCTCGACCTCTGGACCCAATAGTCCGGAGTGTGTCCGAATACCCTCGCGGTTATAAAAACCGGGGCATGCGTGGAGACCAGGCATAGGGGTCATTAGTGCTTTATCAGACAAGTTCCCAACTAGTTATGTTATATTACATGGTTAGTAAGAAACATCTTCCAGGGAGAATAGTTCCGTTAGGGGTTCCTTTCCCTGGGAGGCATGCCCTAAAGTGCATGTCCGGACTGCGAAAAGAGCAGAAAAGCATCTGGGGGCAGGTAAATAAATAGGTAAGAAATCATCTCTTAGTTCACCGACCGAGTATTCCCTTAAGAACGCTAGCTTTCGGCTTCACCCAGTCTGAGGTACACATCCGGCTGACCCGGTAGTAACAATCGCAGAGGTGCTCCCTTTACCACCTAGCCGAACAATCGGGAACGTAGGGGTAAGCACAGGAGCCAGGCAACCCAGCTTGGCCAAAACTTAAGTCATATCGATGCATATAATGGTGAATAAAAGGTACATGCGGAAGTGTGACACATGTGTTGGGCATAAAGCCCATATTAATAAGCTTCTGTTAAGGAAGCCCCCAGGTATAATGAGCGCGGGTAGCGCGTCAAGTATGTGTGAACAAAGTTTGGACAAAAAAAATTACAAGCAACTTTTTTTTCAAAAAAGTATAACGCTTGATCGAACCTTACACAAGTTAGAAATTAAAGCTTTGAGCATGAAAACGACTTAGCTGGTTAATGTGTTCGCAGTCCGAGCTTGATGCGGGACAAGGTTCTATCCCCCAAGCTGGTCCCAAGGTGGCGGAGCGGAGAGCTCGACACGCCAAAGTGGTGACGTAGCACGGTCGATGCAGACCGGCAGAGTGACGCCGAAGTCCCCGGATCATTTTCCTGTGCACAAAAAATAGTGCAAACGGGAGATAATGGTAATAATGCTAAATAAAAAATCGTTGCATAATGAATAATTTATGCAAAGTGAGTAATAAAAGAAATATGGCCTGGCGCCGAAGTCGACGTCGATGTAGGGCGTCGGCGTGATGCGGTAAAGGCGTGGCAAAGCCTGAATTCACAGGTCGGTCCGCGCTCCGGATGCGGCGTTTCGCCGGACTATGTACGGAGACTGACCGAACCAGCATGCGACCGTCGTTAATGCGGCCACCATTTGATAGACCTGTGAACATATGATGGACAAACCAGAGTATAATTCCTTGGAAAAAATGAACCCAAACATGCAAAAAATATTAGGATGAATAGCACCTGGTTTATTTGTTTGTAGTAATCCAAAGGAAGATGATGCTGGCAAAGGTTGGCTCGCCGAGGCGAAGACCTCGGTCCGGCCAATCGTGACGAAGCTGGTCGGCTAGTGACGCCGAAGTGTCCGGAGTAAGTTGATGAAGAGATGATGAATCCTCCGGTCCAGCCGAGATGTCGAAGCCTCGAGGCCAGTCGATGAGTCGAAGTAGTCCGGCGTGATGGACACCGGCTTGAAGGGGCAACAGTGCGGCCCTGCCGATGCAGGTCGTGACGTGGTAGATGCCGGCTTGATGGAGCGACCGTGCGGTGATGCCGGTATGCCCGCTCCGTGTAATCCATGGGGCGGCGATGTTGGTGATGATTTGTCCTTCGCGATGCCGAACTCTTGTTCGGCTTGCCGAGATGATGATCCGAAGAAGTTGAGCTCGGCTCAACAAAGTGCCGACGTGTCTAGCACAGGTCGGCAGCCGTGGAGCAATATTGTTGGACTGGTTTGACACCAGCAATGATGTTGAAGATCATGTTCAAAAGATCTTAAAGTTAGTGGGATGTGTTCGGGAACAATACACAATATCCCATACAAAACTTCCTTCAAAAAGGATGTCCGAAATCCCGTTCATAAAAAAGATGAATTCGGGTCGGATTCGTTCTCGCGCAGAAAACAGATCCGAAAAGTGATACACTAATCGGAAGGTTCCTGGAGTTTGGATGGTCGGATCGAGCTGAAATTTTGAAGGGTGGTAGATATAGTAATTCCACAGCCGATCAACGGTTGGATCTTCCAAAGGACGCGCGAGCTAGAAGCTGGACACCACGCCCTAAACTCGTCCGGATTCCCGTCCAGATTTGACAGGGCTCCGGTATATTATGGATTGCCGGAGATTCCTCCATCGGAACTCGACGAAATTTTCCAGGGTTGTTGTAGACTCAATTCCGCACAATTCCACCAAAGCGATCGTCAAAGCGATACTCGGGGAGGTGGCGGCAGAAGATACGAGTTCGCTGTCCTGAAAAATAGCACGGTCGCTTGAGGGCAATGTTGACGTTGAGCCCCCGAGCTTCATGGATGATTCCTCCGTGATCTTGATAGAGATCGGAGTTGATGTTTGATGAAGGCCCTCGTCCGGACATGGTGATCCGAACACGGGGCGCAATTCTTGGTCGAACCAAGGTGACCAGTCGAGCTGGTGACGAAGATGCCGAAGTCGCAGTTGATCTGCAGGCGAGCCATCGATCCTTTTGTCGATCACACAACGGAACTCTCAATGAAAGCACCAATGTCGGTGTCAAAGCCGGCGGATCTTGGGTAGGGGGTCCGAACTGTGCGTCAAGGTCGGATGGTAACAGGAGACAAGGGACACTTTATTTTACCCAGGTTCGGGCCCTCTCGATGGAGGTAAAACCCTACTCCTGCTAGATTAATATTGACGATATGGGTACTACAAGAGTAGATCTACCATGAGATCAAGGAGGCTAAACCCTAGAAGATAGCCTATGGTATGATTGTGTATGATGATGTTGTATATCTTCTATCGACTAGCCTGGCCTCGGTTTATATAATGCACCAGAGGCCTAGGATAACAAGAGTCCTAGCCGAATACGCCGGTGGGGGAGGAGTCCTTGTCTTGATCGCCAAGTCTTGTGGAATCTTCCTTGTATGCGGCACCTGTCCAGACTGGCCCATGAGTATGCGCCCCTGGGGGTCCTCGGCCCAATCTAACCGATTGGGGGACGACGTGGTGAGTACCCCCTAGTCCAGGACACCGTCAGCCACCGTTTATAATTTTTCATACATGTCACTCTTGATTCATTGCATATAGAGTCATACTTTGTTCTAGTATCGAGTTGTAATCATTGAGTTGTAAATAAATAGAAGTGTGATGATCATCATTTAATAGAGCATTGTCCCAAAAAAAAGAGAAAGGCCAAAAGAGAAAAAAAAAGAAGGCCCAAAAATATATAAAAAGGGGCAATGCTACTATCCTTTTTTTTCCACACTTGTGCTTCAAAGTAGCACCATGATCTTCATGATAGAACTCTTGTTTTATCACTTACATATACTAGTGGGAATTTTTGATTATAGAACTTGGCTTGTATATTCCAACAATGGGCCTCCTCAAGTGCCCTAGGTCTTTGTGAGCAAGCAAGTTGGATGCACACCCACTTAGTTTCTTTTGTTGAGCTTTCATACATTTATAGCTCTAGTGCATCTGTTGCATGGCAATCCCTACTCCTTGCATTAACATCAATCGATGGGCATCTCCATAGCACATTGATTAGCCTCGTCGATTTGATACTTTCTCCTTTTTTGTCTTCTCCACATAACCCCCACATCATATTCTATTCCACCCATAGTGCTATGTCCATGGCTCGCTCTCATGTATTGCGTGAAGGTTTATAAAGTTTGAGATTACAAAAGTATGAAACAATTGCTTGGCTTCTCATCGGAGTTGTGCATGATAGAGCATTCTTGTGTGACGAAACTGGAGCATGACTAAACTATATGATTTTGTAGGGATGAACTTTCTTTGGCCATGTTATTTTGAGATGATATTATTGCTTAGTTAGATGCTTGAAGTATTATTATTTTTATGTCAATATGAACTTTTATCTTGAATCTTTCGGATCTGAATATTCATACCACAATTAAGAAGAATTACAATGAAATTATGCCAACTAGCATTCCACATCAAAAAATATCTTTTTCTTTATCATTTACCTACTCGAGGACGAGCAGGAATTAAGCTTGGTATTGCTTGATACGTCTCCAACGTATCTATAATTTTTGATTGCTCCATGCTATATTATCTACTGTTTTGGACAATATTGGGCTTTATTATCCACTTTTATATTATTTTTGGGACTAACCTATTAACCGGAGGCCCAGCCCAGAATTGCTGTTTTTTGCCTATTTCAGTGTTATGGAGAAAAGGAATATCAAACGGAGTCCAATTGACCTGAAACTCCACGAAACATATTTTTGGACCAGAAGAAGCCCACGGAGTACCGGAGCTGCACCAGGGGAGTCCCGAGCTTCCCACGAGGGTGGGGGCGCGCCCACCCCCCTAGGGCGCGCCCCCTGCCTCGTGGACAGCCCGGAGGTCCACCGACGTACTTCTTCCGCCTATATAACTCCATATACCCTAAAAACTTTGGAGGACATAATAGATCTGGAGTTCCGCCGCCGCAAGCCTCTGTAGCCACCAAAAGTCAATCGGGACCCTGTTCCGGCACCCTGCCGGAGGGGGGAACCCTCACCGATGGCCATCTTCATCATCTCGGCGCTCTCCATGACGAGGAGGGAGTATTTCACCCTCGGGGCTGAGGGTATGTACCAGTAACTATGTGTTTGATCTCTCTCTCTCTCTCTCTCGTGTTCTTGATTTCGCATGATCTTGATGTATCGCGAGCTTTGCTATTATAGTTGGATCTTGGGCCCCCTGTTGGCTCTCCGATGGCCATCTTCTGCTATATGAGGTCTTTCGTCAAGGAAAAAATCATAAGCAACCTTTCAGAACGAGACTCCGCCGCCACGAGGCGGAACCTTGGCGGAACTAATCTAGGGCTCCGGCAGAGCTGTTCTGCCGGGGACATTTCCCTCCGGGAGGGGGAAATCATTGCCATAGTCATCACCAATGCTCCTCTCATCGGGAGAGGGCAATCTCCATCGACATCTTCACCAGCACCATCTCCTCTCAAAACCCTAGTTCATCTCCTTTATTCAATTCTTGTCTCCAACTCCGGGATTGGTACTAGTAGGTTGCTAGTAGTGTTGATTACTCCTTGTAGTTGATGCTAGTTGGTTTATGTCATGGAATTGTCACGGCAGATGTCCTCGTGAAAGGACTTAGTCGTGGAGCCGTCGCAACTAGGAAGCTTAAAGCGGTTAAAGTGGGACAAAGGACAAGGGAGTTTTTATACTAGTTCGGCCCCTTACGATGAAGGTAAAAGCCTACGTCTAGTTGTGATGGAATTACTAGGGTTTCGGTTACCAGGGAGCAAATTTGCTATGTCCGGTTCTCGATGTGATGTTCCTTGCCCTAAGCCGCCGGCGGGTCGTCCCCTTATATACATGGGTTGACGCCCTGCGGCTTACAGAGTCCCGGCCGGCTCATAAACAGTGTCCGGCTCAGTGACTAGTTAATCTTTCCTTATAATGCAAGTCATGCCATTATGTCGGTTTATCACTACGGGCCTTAAGTCGCCTGTGGGCCTTAGACCCTTTATTGAACCGCCATCTTCATGCTTGATCTTGGGCTTCATATGATGAATCGCCTTTGCGTAATCCGGCCCCTCCCGGGAGGTTTACACAAATAGTTATATCCCCAACATTAGGCCCCAGATTGATTTGAACCGGTTCATGTCAATCTTGAATACCTTAAGGAAAAGCCTTCTGTCTTCTGTTTGTGCAAAGGTTATAACCCGCCATGACGTCATCTTCTGGATTCACGATAACCCGTCGTGACGTCATCTTCCATTAGATTCATATTTTACTCTGTCATATCTCAACAGATCCTTATCTTTACTGACCATTCCGAAAATCGAGGCATCGGAGTAGTTGGATAATCACGCATGGCCTCCTCGTTTCTCGCGCTCTCTCAGTCAGTCCTCCCTTATAAATAGGCACGACCCCTAGGTCTTTTCCATTCTCCCCCTTCTGTCGTCTTCTTCCTCTTGCTACTCCTCTGCTGCTCGAGCTCCGCCGCCGCCGCCGCAGCAGCAGAGCACCGCATCTTCGTCGACCTTGGCCGCTGCATTGACCTGAATCGTCCAGAGAACCGCGACGAACCCCCGCAGCAAGTCTGCATCTGTAAGTTTCTTCCTCCCTGTACCCCAGATCCACATTAGGATTCTCGAGTTCCTCGGTGTTCTTCGCTGTTCGTTATGAACCCTTCATAGATTTCACCACCACAGCCCTTTTTTATCTTAAGGTAGTATAAAACTGATGCGGTAGCTGTTTCGCACCCATTTCGAATGCAAATAGATCCCTTTCCTTTGTACAGAGGCTTCGTTAGAACTTATGAACTCATCTGTACTAGTTTCTAGGTCTAGAATAATTTTCTTTTCTGTACACCTGTTTGATCCAAAATAATATCTACCAGCTGTGAAACTTGTTTGTGCGACACTTAGGCAAAAATCTGTTTTGTCAGATCCATTTAACCATGGCGACTCTCATCGCCGGCTTAAAATAGACAATATTCAGTTGATAACTCTGACCTCTCCTGGCGGTTTAAAACAATTTAACTGCTTCTCAAGCCCATGGCGGCTTTGAATACCCGGATATAATTAGCCATATGTCGTTAGGCCCCTTCGTAAGCCGTCGTCTTGAATATGAATTTGAAATGCTCTTCTCCGGTTTTAAATTTGAACGGGAAAAACTTTTATTTTGTCATAGGATTCCGACTGCATAATGCCACCCAAGGCTCCTAAAACACCCGTGACCTGCAATTGGGTCAAATCCATCGTTACTGAGAGTACTCTGAGCGATTTCGTGAAGACCGGTTATCTGCCCAAGAAGGAAATTATGTATTATCGTGCTCCTGATCCGGCCGAGGAGAAACCTCACCCCAAGGAAGGGGAAGTCATTGTGTTCGCTGATCACATGAACCGGGGCTTTTCTCCACCCGGCTCAAAGTTCTTCGGAGATGTCTTGCACTTTTTTGACCTGCAACCTCAAGACATCGGACCTAACTCCGTGTCAAATATCTGCAATTTCCAAGTGTTCTGTGAGGTGTACCTTGGAGAGGAACCCAACTTGCTGCTCTTTAGGGAGTTATTTTATCTGAACCGTCAAAATGAACGCGCCAATGGACCCAGATTGGAACTTGGTGGAATTTCTATCCAGCGGCGGAGGGACTGTCTCTTCCCATATGCTGAACCGCCGAGTCATCCTAAAGATTGGAACCAGACATGGTTCTAGTGTCAAGATACTTCGCCGGCTGATGAGAACCCTCTGCCCGGCTTTCGCGCCCTGCGCCTGGAGTCAACTCACCCCTTGCCAAACAAGCTGTCTCCGGCTGAACGCCTAACGCTCGCCCCCGCCATGAGCAAGGTCAAGGCTCTTTTGGGGAATGGCCTAAATGGCATTGATCTGGTCCGAGTCTGGGTTGCCTGGCGGGTTATTCCTTTGAGCCGCCGCCCTAGCCTGATGTGCGATTACACAGGCCAAAAGACTGATCCTCTTTGGCGTAGTCCTGACGACTTACCTGAGGATGTTGTTGATGACACTACCAAATCTCTTTTGAATGAGAGCCTGGCAAATTGCGGGAAAGTGGGCATAAGTCCTTTCCGCAAGACTAACCCAGCTCCAGCGGTAAGATATTAACTTGAGCATCTAGCCTTTACTTTTAGTAATTTCACCTGTACTAAACCCTTTGTTGTAATTTACAGGCTGACGATGAATTTTGGAAGGTCAAGTATGACCATGAGGCTGCAAAGAAAGCCAGGAAGACCAAGAAAGCCGCCAGGAAAGCTGCTGTCCGGAAGAAGGGGAGCAAGCCTAGCGCCTCAGATATGCTTCATTTGGAGGATACCTCCGAGTCAGAGGTAGCTCTTGACTCTTTAGGCTCCTTTTTAACCATCTTATTGACACTAATTATCATCGGGATGATACCGGAGCGAGTCATGTAGCGATTGACGAGGTAACTATAATTTCCTCCGACTCCGAGCCTTTGCCGAGACAGAAAGTCCGAAGAGTAATCCGAAAAGTAAGATTTTCACATCCTTTAGCTTACCAAGATCCTCAATTTCTTTTGAAGCGACAGATTCATGAGAGACGGAGGCAGACCCGGACCAGCAAAGATGCGGAGCTCTCCTCCGGCTTACCTGATGTAACAAGGAAGCGCCGGACTGAGGTCATTTCCGATTTATGTTCTTTTTTTCCTTTGGCGGGTTTCATTCGTCAACCTCTCAATTCATCTGACTCAAACTATCAGGAAACTTCACCTTCCTCCGGCGAATCAATGCAGTCCAATATGCTGGCTTTCAAAACTGCTCCAGGGTAATGATAACATGTTATCTTATGCTTATCTTACTCATGCTTTTGTACTAACCCTTCTGATTCGCACACAGCGTACGAGTGAAGCCCAGCAAGAGGGCGAAGAAAAATAAGCCGGCCGAAGAACCGGTCGTGACTGAATCGGAACTCGGAACGGCTGCTCCTGACACCTCCACACATGAGCCGCCGCCTGAACCAACCCACGACATTCCGGTGCCAACTTCTGATCCACCTGCCAAGCAAGCCCTTGACCGCTCTGAGAACCCGGAGATCCCTAGCCCGACCAAGGCAGGCGACCCGGATGTTGAGATCATTAAGACCGGCTTTGTTGAACCGGGAAGGCCCACTGTGCTGGCCAAGTGCTCTGCCAAGGAAGAACTTCTGGAACGCCGAAAAGCTAAGCTGGACGTCACTGATTATACTCATCTCAGTATTGGAGAAATTTTCTCTGGCTATAGAAGTCAAGTGCACAGCAGTCGTGACCTGGAAGTTGACATGGTGAAAGAGATACAACAAAAATCTGAGGTATAACTCTTGTTGCTATTCTTTATTTATCCTTACTACACTAGCCCCCAAGTCTATTTCTTATGATAAAATATGACGTAGACTTAATATTAGCTTAGCAATGTTTACCAGAAGCCCGGCTTATCCTATAACACCTGAAAACCGGCTTAGAACGGGATGTTTGAACCGGTCCTTACCATGTCGTAATTAAATACTTGAAATAACAATATGCATTATCCCCCAAGTGTCAAGTACCTTTGCCTGCAAAGTGCCTGGGACTTAATTCCATGAGCCGCCGCTTGTAAACAGAGCTCTTCAGCATACATTAGCCCCCAAGTGCCAAGTATCTTTGCTTGCAAGGTGCTTGGGACTTAATGTTACATTATGATAATTCTAACTGTAACCCGGCATTGACAGGCCAACATGAGTCAATTTGAATCGGAGATTTCTGACTTGAAGAATCGCCTGGAAGCTCAAGAAGCTGAAACCCAAAAGACTAACTCCAAATTTGAGTTCAGTGTATCTGAACAAGAAACATTGAAAAAGAGCTTTGAAGCAGACAAGAAGGCTTTGGCTGATGAAAAGGTCTCCTTGATCAACCGGGCAGAGAAAGCGGAGGCAGCTCTCATAGAAACAATTGCCGAGTTATCCGGCTTAAAATGCCATATATCTCAGATGGTCTCATCAATCTTTAGTAAGCTATTCTGCAAGTGTTAAATACTGTAAATCTTTTTTCGACAAGTATCTCCATTGTCATCTCCGGCTCACCTGATGTCAACGCAGGCCCCAAGAGCTCTAATCTGAACCAGAGCATGTTAATAAAGCTGAAGGCGGTTTATACACTAGTGGAACAACTCTACACCGGGTCACAACGTGCTTTAGCCGTTGTGGCTTTGTCGAATGAGGTTCCCAATCTCCTGGCGGATGTACTAAGGCGGCTTGCCGTGCTACCTCAACGGGTCCAAGAGTTAAGACGTGCTTCTACAAGAGCCGGAGCCATAGCCGCATTAAGTCGGGCCAAGGCACGGCTACCAGAGCTGGACCCGGCCGACATCACCCTTGGATATCCAAGCCTGAAGGAGGACGGCACCCCATTTGACCAGAAGGACTTCACCGCCTGCGTGAGGGAAATACGCCCTGTGGCCACTCTGATTGGGAATGACACGGACCTTACCAAGTACCAGCCGGGTTACGACAGCCAGAATCAGAGAATCCCAACGCCACATTATGACGCAGTCATCCTGATCCCTCCAATTCGTAAGCATACCTTCGCCCCTGAAGTCGATTCGGCCGGGTTAATTGATGATGAAGCTGAATTTGAAACTTTGAGTGGCATTGACTGGTCATCATCAACCTTCCAGGACAACAGCTTTTGTCCGTCTTCCCGGGGAATACACTTCAATTTCACACCGTTGCGCCCTCTTATGTACAGTGTGTTGTCGACGAACTGGTACATACTTGAGCGTCGGGCTACTCTTTCCGCTTCTTCTTGTTCTTCGGGAAGTTCTCCGTTCTGGAGGAAACGGACAGTCTGCTGCGCCGATGCTGGAGCCTGTGGCTCGACAACAAGGACTGAAGGCACATCTGCTGCTGCGGGAACGTCCGCTTCTACGGCGAGGATCTGGGGCTCAGCCGGAGCTTGATGTTCCCCGGCAAGCTTGCCGGAGCAAAACTTGTTGGGAGCGCCTGCTTCTACGGAACAAACCCTGGGGTTTGCCGGAGCAGACTGCTCCTCAGCACTCTTGGCGTCGATCTTGGGGACCTTCTTGGCGGCGGCTCCGGGGAGCTCTGCCGGAAGATAGTCGCCGGAGACCAACTTCCTCTTCTTGCTCTGTCCGGTTGATGGTGTTACGGATGGCTGAGTCAGCTTGAGCACAAAGGTTCCTGGTTCCACAGGTAACTTAAGTGCTGCGCACTTTGACAGGCCATCAGCAAAGTCGTTCTCAGCTCTTGGAATGTGTTCCATTTGCAGGCCGTCAAAGTGCTCTTCTAGCTTCCTCACTTCATCAACGTACGCTTCCATCAACGGACTCTGGTAATCTTTGTTCACTTGGCGGATGACAAGCTGCGAGTCACCCCTGACAATGAGCTTCTTGATCCCAAGTTCTGCCGCGATCCTGAGACCGGCAAGCAAACCTTCATACTCTGCAGTATTGTTGGTTGCTTGCTCCTTGGGGAAGTGCATCTGGACTATGTACTTGAGATGCTCTCCGGTGGGCGCGATAAGCAACGCGCCAGCACCGGCGCCTTGCAGCGAGAAGGCACCATCAAAATACATCAGCCACTCTTTGCTTACTTCTTTGACGGGGATGCTCGTCTCTGGGATTTCTTCGTCTGGTGTCGGTGTCCACTCCGCTATGAACTCCGCCAATGCTCTGCTTTGGATAGTTGAAGTGCTCTCGAATTTGAGACCGAAGCTTGACAGTTCCAGTGCCCACTCGACAATCCTGCCTGTTGCTTCTGGATTCTGCAGTATCCTCTTCAGCGGAAAGCGGGTGACAATTGTAATCTCATGTGCTTGGAAGTAATGGCGCATCTTTCTCGAGGCCATGAGAAGGCCGAAAAGCAATTTCTGCACACCAGAGTACCTTGACCTAGCCCCCTGCAGAAGGGAGCTGACAAAGTAAACTGGCCGCTGCACCATTCTCTTCTTCTGCACCTCCACTCGCTCATGCGCAGATTCATCCTTGTCGGGGCCAGAGCTTGTCGGGGAAGCCCCCTGTTTGTCGCTGGACGCGCTTGCCGCGGTTGCTAGCTCATCATCTGCCTCCCTCTCCGCTACTAACGCAGCACTAACCACTTGATTGGTTGCCGCCAGGTACAGCAGCAACTTCTCTTGTGGTTTAGGCGCGACAAGTATTGGAGCGGAGGACAGGTATTTCTTCAAGTCCTGCAGCGCAGCCTCCGCTTCCGGAGTCCATTTCACTGGACCCGCCTTTTTCAAAACTTTGAAAAATGGCAGGGCGCGTTCTGTAGACTTGGAAATAAACCTGCTGAGAGCCGCGACGCAGCCGGCAAGCCTTCGTACATCCTTGACGCGTGTAGGTGCTTCAATCTGCTCGATGGCCTTGATTTTGTCTGGATTGGCTTCGATTCCTCGCTGAGACACGAAGAACCCGAGAAGCTTGCCGGAAGGGACTCCAAACACGCACTTCTCGGGGTTGAGCTTGAGGCTGATCTTGCGCAGGTTCAAAAAGGTCTCTTCTAAATCTTGAATTAGGGTTGCCCAGTTCCTGCTCTTGACCACTATGTCATCCATGTAGGCTTCCACATTTCTGTGGATTTGCGGCTCAAAAGCGGTATGGACAACCCTCGCAAACGTCGAACCAGCATTCTTCAAACCGAAATTCATTCGTACGAAACAGTACGTGCCACATGGAGTGATGAATGCGGTCTTTTCATCATCTTCTTCAGCCATGAAGATCTGATGGTATCCTGAGTATGCGTCAAGAAATGAAAGCAGGTCACATCCGGCCGTGGAGTCAACAATCTGGTCAATGCGCGACAAGGGAAAGGGATCTTTGGGACAAGCTTTGTTAACATCAGTAAAGTCGATGCAAAGCCTCCATTTCCCATTTGCTTTGCGCACGACAACAGGATTGGCCAACCACGTCGGATGGAGCACACCTCTGACAAGGCCTGCCGCTTCCAACTTCTTGATCTCTTCTGCGATGAACTCTTGGCGCTCCACCGCTTGCTTCCTGACTTTCTGCTTGACGGGCCGCACATGAGGACAGACGGCGAGGTGGTGCTCAATCACTTTCCTGGGAACGCCCGGGGTGTCAGATGGTTGCCAGGCAAACACATCGACATTCGCCCGCAGGAAAGAAATGAGCGCGCTTTCCTATTTGGGGTCGAGAGTGGCACTGATGGTGAAGGTACCACCAGTGCCGTCCTCCTTGGCGGACACCTTCTTGGTCGTTGGCGGGGCTGCCATTGACTTCTTACTCTTGCCGGTGGAGCTCGATGGCGCGTCCTCGACGGTAGCACAGCACTCCGAAGAGGTGCGCTTGCCGGAGTAGGCACCAGAGCACTTGCCGGGCTTGGTCTTCTTCTTCCCTCCGGGAGCTTCAGCGGCAAATGGCTTGTGATCCGTTGTGGCTGCTGCTTCCCGGTAGATCTTGTCGGCACAGATAAGGGCATCCTTCTTGTTGCCGGGGACAGAGATGACACTTATCGGGCCTGGCATCTTGAGCATGTTGTGTGCGTAGTGAGAGGCCACCATGAACTTGGCGAGCGCTGGACGGCCGAGAATTCCATTGTAGGGCAATGGAAAATCGGCAACGTCAAAAGTGATCCTCTCTGTCCTGAAGTTCAGCTCGTTGCCAAATGTCACTGGCAACGTTATCTTCCCCTTCGGCTTGCTCCTTCCCGGGTTGATTCCTTGGAACGTGCCGGTCTCTTCGAGCTCGCTGTCGGGGACTTGGAGTTTCTGGAGCATAGCGGAGGAGATCAGGTTCAAGCCGGCCCCGCCGTCGACTAGCATCTTAGTGACCTTGAGGTTGCGGACTGTTGGTGAGACCAACATCGGCAAGCACCCGATCGCAGTTGTGCGGTCAGGGTGGTCCTCAATATCGAAGATGATAGGCGTGCTGGACCATTTCAGAGGCTTGCGTGACTCGACGGGTGGTTCCGCTTCATTGACTTCCCGCGCCCACTGCTTGAGCTGGCGGCGAGAAGTATGCAGAGAAGCACCGCCGTCTACGCACAAGACCTGTGTGGCTTTCTGAAACTCCTGCTCACTGGTCTCGACATCATCCATGTCTTCGTCTTCGTCGTCGTCTTCGTCCTTGTCGCGGCCGTGGGGAGGTCTGTCTGCTTGCCGCTGCTTGTCCTTGTCGCGGCGTCCTCCCTGGCCGGGGCGCTTCGTACCGGATCCTCTGCCACCTCCCCGGGCTTTCTCCTTGTCGCGTCGCTCATACTCGGCCTTTTGCAGCTCGACGAGCCGCTCGACCTGCTTGCAGCTCTGGAGGTCATGGCCCTTGGTGCGGTGGATCTTGCAGTACTGTTTGTTGGTGCCGTCCCGCTTGTCGACGACCGCCACAGCCTGGCACTTGGTGCATCCGGCAACCTCCTTGCCGAAGCTACCAGCCTGGGCCTTCTTGGCGGCGCCTTCATCGCCGGACTGCTCAACAACCAGCACTTCTTGGCCCTTCTTCTTCCTGTTGCTCCGCCGCCGGTTCTTCCTTGCCGGGGCGGTATCCTCACTGTCAGATTCTCCTGCTCCAGTGTTCTCAACGGGGAGCTTCCTCCCTTCCTCAGCGCGTGCACACTTGTCTGCCAGGGCATATAGCTCGCTGACGTCTTTGATCTTGCACATCGCCATCTCCTCCCGCATCCTGCGGTTACGCACGTTCTGATGGAACGCGCTGATGACCGCGACAGGGTGGACATCTGGGATGTTGTAGTGTACGCGGCTGAACCTCTGGATGAACTTGCGCAAGGGTTCCCCTTCCTTCTGGACGAGCAGATGAAGGTCGCTCGCTTGGCCATGGGGTTTGTGGCCGCCTGTAAAGGCGCCAACAAACTGATGGCACAAGTCTGTCCAGGAGGTTATGGAGTTGTCCGGCAAGTGCATGAGCCAGGATCTGACGTTGGATTTTGAGTACCAGCGGGAAGTAGTTGGCAAGGATCTTGTCGTCTCGCCCTCCAGCAGCCTGCACCGCAATGGTGTAGATGCTGAGGAACTCCGACAGATGCAACTTGCCGTCGTACTTCTCTGGTACATCTGGCTTGAAATTCTTCATGCTGGGCCACTGGACTTGCCGCAACTCACGGGTGAACGCAGGGCAGCCTACCGCGTACGGCAGGTCGCCTGGTCCCCCCGGCGCATGCATGTCGACAGAGGGCTCAGCACGCTGGTCTGATTGATGCCGCGCTTCTCTTCGATGCTCGATGCGAGTACGAGCGTCCTCTTGTTTTCGTTCGTGAAGAACTTGGCGTTGATCACGACGACGCGGTGGAGTCGTTGTCGTGATGGTTTCGGCGAGTCGGCGATCTTGGCCTTTGGGGCGGGGAATGCACGGTGGTCGCACCCCCACCGGTCTTGGCGCCATCGGTTCTCGCCTGGCCGACCTGTCGCGGCTGCGACGCACTGTGCTGCCGCGGGGTGTCGCCGTTAGCGAAGCCGATGAGACTCTGTATCGTGGCCCTCCAGTCGTCGAGCTTGTCCGCCGTTGGAGGGTAGTCTAGGAGCAGTTGAGCTCGTGCTAGAGCTTCTGCTGGAGTGGCGGGCAGCGGTGGCGAACGGCGCGTGGAGCGGGATGTGCTCGAACTTCTAACTATGTTAGAAGGAGCAGCACCTGGTCCAGGCAGTCGCGCCACGCTCGTGCCAGCATGTTGGTGTGTATGCTGGCCTTGAGCACCGTGGGATCCGCCAGCTCAATCTGGGTCCAGCGAGCGTATGGTACCGTGAGTGCCAAGACGCTGCTGGTCCCGTGCCTCCTGAGAGGGGCGCGGTGCATGTTCGGACGCCGTGGCACCATGAGCTGGCTCGGCGACGTCTGTTCCGCCGCCGGTGCCGTCCCCACCACCCGTTTGCTCCAGGGGCGGTGGGTTCGACGCGGACGGACCAGTTACCTCCGGAGCCTTCTTCTTCGGTGGCATGTCGATGAAGATGATGGGGATCTAGCCTGTGCGGACGCCGGATCAGGTTCACACAACCTCGACGCCCCCTACCTGGCGCGCCAAAGATGTCGGGGGAAATCTGCCTCCACGAACACCTATGGGGACCGAGCCCCTTTCTGGTTCGGCGGGGGGCGGAGGTCGCGCGAAGAGCGGATCGAGACGACGCACACAAGGGTTTTACCCAGCTTCGGGCCGCACGGATGCGTAAGACCCTACTGCTGCTTTGTGGTTTGTATTGTGTTCTTGCTCGGGAGCGTTGAGTGCTACAGTAAACTCAGGCAACTAATCGGGCCGAGCGTGAGTGGCCTCCTTCCTCTTTACGTTGCGCATGGGGCCTCCTTTTATAAGCGCAAGGGGTTACCCACAGGTGGCAACGTAGGCGGGGGTAAAACTGGAAAACGCTGTGTTGGGTACAGCTGTTTGCACAGTGCTATCATACCTAACTCTGACGGCAGGGGACAAGGGCATTAAATGCCCGTCTAGGTCGCCCAAACAGTGCAGAAAAGGGAACGTCAGGGGCGCCATCGTTTGCCACGACGGCTATCCTGTCAGCGTTGCTTCGCCACCGCATGCCCCTGGCTGCGCAGCCTCTCGCCGCGTACGCCTGGAATGGCCCCAGAGCGACACGTGGGTGGATGAGCTGGAACGCAGGCGCGGGGTGGTGACTTGCCGCGGCAAGCGCCTTGCCGCGGTTGATGCCTTGTCGCGCCCGGGAGCTTGTCGCTCACCGGTCCTTGCCGGGACGCGTGGCGCGTCGCAGCAAGTCTCTTGTCGTGCCCTGGTCGGCCTTCCCGGCAAGCTCCTCTTGCCGGGGCCTTGTGCTTCGAGCGGCCGTCCCGGCAAGCTCCTCTTGCCGGGGCCTTGCTCTCTTCGAGTGGCCATCCCGGCAAGCTCCTCCTGCCGGGGCCTTGGCTCAAATACTTTGTTCTTGGATGGCCCAAAAAGGGACCATGGAGAGTTTTGGCGATCACCTGGCAAGCCTTGCCGCGGGGTGCTATGACTGCCCGTGCACAAGTTCGGGGTACTAAGGTACCCCTACTTTAGTACACCGACAGGCCGTCGCCCTGACCGTGCTGACTGGGGCTACGGGCGAGGAGGAGGAAGAAACCCAGGATGCTGGGAAGATCGTGGCCCGCGCCACGGGTGGCGCGATCAACCTCGCGAGGACCGCTGGCGGGACCCGCCTCGCGAGAGGGACTGGAGGGATCAGCCTCGTGAGGATCGCCCTCACGGCAACCCAGGCCTACCGCCGCTGCCGCCTCAGCCAAGGAGGAATGAAGACCGCCACCAAGATGAGGGGGCTGGGGGCTTCCAAGAGCCGCGCGTAATCGCCTGCATCCTGGGCGGAGCTCAAGCCCCAGCCTCTCAACGTATCTTCAAGCAGTTTGCCCGCGAAGTGAATGCAGTTCTCCCCAAGCTCGAAGCAACGCGCCCCCTCAGGTGGTCAGCGTGCGCCATCACGTTCAGCTCAGCAGACCAGCTCAAGTGCGCGGCCACAGCCGGAGTCCTCCCGATGCTTTGCTCCCCAGTCATCAGCAACGTTCTGGTCACCAGGACCCTCATCGACGGTGGAGCAGGGCTCAACGTCCTGTCCGTGGAAACATTCAACAACCTCCAAGTGCCCTATGACCAGCTTCAGCCAACCAAGCCTTTCTCCGGAGTCACCGACGGCTCCACAGTCCCAATCGGGCAGGTCCGCCTCCCCGTCACCTTCGGGGGCCGCAGCAACTACCGCACCGAGCTCATCGACTTCGACGTCGCCCACATCCGCCTGCCGTACAACGCCATCCTCGGGTACCCAGCGCTGGCCAAGTTCATGGCTGTGACCCACCACGGCTACAACGTCCTCAAGATGCCGAGAAGTGGCGGCGTCATCACGGTGCCCTGTGAAGAGAAGGACGCAGTGTGTTCCCTGGAGCGAGCCTTTCAGGCCGCGTCGCTAGAGGACCCAGATCGCGGAAGCAGGAGGCTTCCTGAGACCACCCCCAAGAAGAAGAAGAAGACATCAGGCTCAGTCCCTTAGGAGGCAGGCCCTTCAGGGCCCGTGTCTGCCTAGGGGGACCCTCCTTCCATCGCATAGGAAAGCACGCCCGGCGCCCTCCTTAGGCAGGGCTCGGGGGCTCTCACCTGGAGGACCACCGACCTTGCCAGGGTCATGAGGGAGGCGCTTGGGCACCATGTGGAGTCGTGCTTCGAAGCGCGATTCCCTCGAGAAGGAGCCAGGTGAGGAAGGTCAGACCAGCAGGAGTTCGTTAACAAGGCCATTCAAGAACTACAGGAGTCAAGGATCATGAGAGGTTGCCGTCGTCCGCCAGATGTGGCTCCACATCCAGGCGAGGATGGTGGGCTGCGCGTCTGTGTCGACGTACCAGGGCTCAATCAGATCGCCACGACGGAGCGCCTCTGGCCCTCCCAAGTGGGGCGCTGCGGAGGACCGCCCCACAGCTACGTTCGCATGCCTTACGGCCTGCCGAGCATGGCTACGGCGTACCAGCGCCTCATGAGGGGCATCTTGGAGGCTCAGGAAGACAGGCGTTCTGCGGCTCTGGCGGAGATGGAGGCAGCCCGCGAGGAGCCACCAGTGCCTCCGGAGCCTCTCGAGGCCCCAGGGCCAGGGGGCTCGTGAGGATCGGCTTCCGCAGCCCACCGAGTCTGCTGCACCAACGCCACTTCGCCAACGACATCTTCAGGTGACATCTTTCAAGTTTCATTCCCAGCTGGGAGCGCCCTCCCAGGGTTGCGTCACTCCCAGGCCACGTGGGTCCGTCCCCGTGGCATGTATCCCTCTTTATTTTCTTTAGTCATTAGCTTGCTTTGCTGGGGGCGCCCCTCGGGCTGCATCATCCCCAAGCCGCTCGGGCTAGGCCCAGCGGCGTGTATCTCCCCCGCGTTTATTTCGAATTATGCATTCGCCTATCATGCTTGATTACTTGATGTCGTCCACGGCACCTCTTCTTCTCCATGTCGACCACTTGCACGTTAAAGGGGGAGTGCCTGAGCATCGCGACTCAGGGCTCCTACTAGCTCTCCAGCCCTCACCCTTTGGCCTTGTCCACGGCATCGCGACCTGGCATACCAGCGACGGCTGAGAGAAGCTCGAGGGCCGGGACCCGAGGACGTAGAGTGCCGGCATCTAACCAAATTTTGCAGGAACACATCTCAAGATACGGCCCAGTGCCAGGCGCAACCCGCCTAGAGGTAGGGCCTCGTGAGTCCCGCGCTGGCTCACGGGTGCCCAGATACTCCTCACCTAGCCCTACCGTGCCGTCCACGTGTTAGGGCGGGGCTGTACACGCCCCGGGGGCTCCTCCCGGAGGGGAGCCCCCTCCCACGTACCAGTGGAAGCACCATGCTCCACGCTGGCTGACGACACTGCCGAGGAGCGGCTATGCCCGTACACATACGGAAGCGCTATGCTCCGCGCTGGTGATAAACAACTGAGGGTGGCCTCCGGTCCGCGTCAACCTCAGGGAGCCCAGAGCTCAATGGCTGGCCTCTTCGCAACGCCTCCCCTCGGGAGCGCCGCGCGAGGGGGCTAGGCACGGGGGCTACGACTGGGTCACGCCCAGACGTACGCCGCCCAGCCAGGCCCCTTGGGCCTGGTTCGTCACGCATCTCTCCCCGAGCGGAGCCAAGGTATGAAGGCCGTTTGAGCGTCAAGGGGGACCCCTGAGCATGGGGACTCAGGGGCCTAACTGGTCCCGTAGCCCCTCACTCCTTAGTTCCGAAAGGCTATGCTGGGTGAGGTACGCGCGGGGCCGGGCTCTGCAGACGTAGAACAGTAGCCCCGCTTACATCTCGCCTCATCACCCGTTGTTCGCGCGTCAAGGGGGACTCCTGAGCATCGCGACTCAGGAGCCTAACTGGCTCTGTAGCCCCTCACTCCTTAGTTCCGAAAGGCTATGCTGGGTGAGGTACGCGCGGAGTCGGGCTCTGCAGATGTAGAACGGAAGATACACCTACATCACGCTTCCCTACTTGTTGTTCGTGCGCCAAGGGGGACTCCTGAGCATCGCGACTCAGGAGCCTAACTTGTCACGTAGCCCCTCACTCCTTTGGTCCCGTCCTGGTTTCCGGTCAGGGCTAATGCTGGGTGAGGCACGCGCGGGGCCGGGCTCCGCCGGCGTAGAACACAAGCAAGTAGGGAAGAAGAACATAAAATTCAAGGAACTTAAAAGCAAATATTACAGTCCATACTGTCGTCTCAGTACCAAACGCAAGTTTAAATGCCTCCCCGAGGCGTGGTGCATGTGCAGGAACTAAAAGAAGAACAGGAGCAGTAGCGGAGTCACTTGTTGGCGGTGGAGCAGCGCGGAGTGGCTTCGCCTCGTGGAGCAGCAGGACCGGCAGCGCCTTGCTTCGGCTTGGTGCTGAAGGCCCGGAACTTCCCTAGCAGTGCCTCCGCGCGCCCCTTCACGGCCTCTACAGCAGCGGCAGCACCCTCGCCGCTCACCGGCTCTAGCAGGCTGTCGAGGTCGGCGCTGGGATCGCGAAGGTAGACGTGGGCCAAGACCCGCGTCAGCGCAGCAGAAGACAGGACACGCGCCTCGGCCTCAGCCGTGGGGGCGAGGCCAAGGGCGACATCCCCAAGGGCTTTAACCAGGAAGGGAAGCAGCTTGGCGGGGCCGTCCCCGTCACCGGCTAGCGGGCTATCCAGGCCGCTCTCGTACAGCGTCTTCAGCGAACCGCGGGCATCTTTCTCCATGTCCGCGAAGGCCACGCGATCCTCGGCGAGGACCCAGGCCTTGGCGTCCAGCTCGGCCTTCGTCACCTCCAGCTCCTTCTTCAACGCGCTTAGGTGGCCGCGGCGCTTCTTGAGCTTGGCCTCCCGGTCCTCGAGCGCCGCCTCGCGAGCCATCGCCCCCTTCTCCTGCTCTTGGCGAAGGCGGACCTCCTCCGCAAGCTGGCCTCGCAAGCCTTACAGCTCGTCCTCCAGCTCCTTGCAGCGGCCGCGGACTCCAACCACCTCTCCCAGGGCCGCGTCTCGGGCAGCCTTCGCCTCGAGGGTGGCCTCCCTCTCTTCGTCACAGGCCGTTGAGGCCTGAACCAATGCCGCCCGAATCGAGGCATCAGAGCAAATCCACCCCGAAGCCAGTTCCAGGCGCCCGGCCACCAGGCGAGGGTCGGCGCCGAGAAGATCCTGCCACAGCCGGTCCAGTTTAGCAACGGCGCGCTCCAGGATGGAAGAAGAAGGCGGAGAAACATTGGTGCGCTCCAAGACAACAGGAGGAGTTGGGGAAGCAGCGGTCGGTGGAACAGGAGGAGAAAGTAGTGGCGGCGAGGCCGCAGTGTCCCGAGGCAGAGTCCGCTGTGCCTCCCCAGCCGTAGCAGCGGCGTCAGACAAGGGCACCTCGGGGGTCACTTGAGCCATGGGGGCTGTCGCCCCATCCAGATCAGCCAAGCCCCGCAAGGACGAGCGGGCAGGAGAGGCTCGCGCGTCACGGTCACCCTCCCCCGCAGGCGGAGGCGCCGTCGTAGATGGGGCCTCGCGAGCTCCCTTCGGCTTCTTCGCCATGGGCGCCAGCCTACTCAAGAGAAGCAATCATCAAGCCTCGCCGGCGGAACGAGAAACCAAGGGTCAAGGATCAAGCACTTACGGGTCGTCGCCAGAAAGCTCTAGCTACCTCCGGCCATACTTGAAGCCTGAGAGCCGGCTGGAGGGGTCGACCTCGGGAGCAGAAGGCGCGTCCGCGGCTCGCCCCGGAGTCAGGACGGACCCGCGGGGAATCAACCCGGTCCTGCCCTTCTTCGGGACCGGGGGCAAGCTCCCGCTGCCCAGCACGTCATCGTTGTCATCATCATCATCGCTCAGCGAGAGGCGGAGAGTGCGGGGCTTGCGCTGGGGAGGGGGAGCCCTGGACTCTCCGTCGGTTGCCTCGGAGTCAAGACCTTCCTCCCGCTCCTCTTCGCCCCCCTCTCCGCTGGAGTCGCCGGAAGACACGTCCACAGGTCCCTCGGGGGCCACCACGGGCACGGGCCCGACCCCGTTGAAGACGGGCATGGACTCCACCACTTGCTCCCAATCGTCGCGAAGGAACAGGGGTGAGGGCGCGTCCTCCAACCTTGCTACCTCGCCCCCGACCAGGGATTGGAGAACCGCGGTCACATCCTCTTCGCCCACAGCTGCGGGGCTCGGATGAGGCCTCCACATTGGGGGAGAGTACTGCCGAAGCGGAGCCAATTGGTGCTCCAGGAACTCCCTCAGCAGCGACGCCCCGGTCAGCTTCGCCGCCGCCATGCTGGCCGGCTTCAGGTCAGCGTCCATCTTCGCGAACATCGACTTCGCGCGCGGATCCGTGAGCTCCGCTCGGCACCAGTCGCTAGAACTCACGGGCGGCTCCGTGGGAAGGATCAACCAAGGATGGATGCGCCCGGCGTCTACCAAAACCCACTTGCTCCGGAAGCCCTCGATCCTCTTCCCCGGATTCGAAATGGCCATGGCACTGCCGCACGCGACGAAGCTCGCGCATGCAGAAGGGGAACCACGGGAAGTCCGGAGGTAGAAGTAGTGGCGCAGCAAGGCCACTGAAGGCTGCACCCCCACATGAGCCTCGCAGTAGTAGGCGAAGATCGCCAGAAGAAGGATGGAGTTGGGGTGGAGATGCAGAGCTTGCAAGTTGTAATGGCGGAGGACGGAGAGGAAGAACTCAGAGAAAGGAGGCACCAAGACCGCAGTAATGGAGCTTACGAAGAGAGGATAGAAGGTGCTCCCTCGGCCCTCAGGGGTGGCGGAGCCGACCTTGAACACCTGCGCCCCGTTGATGCCCTGCGCCACCGCCATCCGGTGAAGTCGGGCGAGGCTCGCCTCTGACACGTTGGGCGAGTCCAGGGCAGGCGAGAACCAAGCTTCAGCCGGGGGCTGGCGAGGTGCCATGGCTACCTAGGTCAACCGGTTGGAGCAGATCTGGAAGATTGGAGGAGGAGAGGAGAGGCGCAAGAAAGGGGATCTGAGCAGCGGCTGAAGAAGGAGAAGAGCAAAGCCGGAGCGGATGCCACGCCTTTAACAACCCGCGAAGTTGCAAAAGCACCCACGTCCAATCAACCGCCACGCGGCGCCCAAGGCCGCAGGCTGTTAGGGCCCGCGGTGCTTCGCCCTTGCCCTTTCGCCTCTCGGCGCGGCCAAGTCCGTGCGCGCCTTGGGCCCGGGGGCTACTGTCGGCGTTCTGGGAATGGGGGTCCCCAGACTTGCCTGTCTGCGGCCTGCGGCGTGGCTCAAATGGGGGCCCAGCGCGGCCCATCTTCATCAACACAAGACTCAAGACCCTCGCGAGGGGCCAAGCCTCGCGGGGCTGACAACACGGCGCCTCCTCAGTCGCGGCCTCCTTAGGCTGGCTCGCGAGGAGGCGAAGAGATCAAGGCGGGGTACCTCGCGAGGTGCCCATGACGCAGGCCATGACGATCGAGGGTGCCAGGCGGGCGCCAGCCCGCGCAGCGTTCCCCTTTCCTCTTTGGTGCAAAGGGGGCAAGCGCAGGCGAGAGGATCAAGCAAAGGCACCCATTTCGGTGCAACGAGACCAAGACCAGTCCAACGGTGGGAAGGAGGTCACCATGGAGCCCAGAACGGCGTCACCACAGGGCCTTTGGCAGACGAAGACCAACTTTAGTCAGGATAAGTGTACCAGATGTTCCCTTTCGAATTGGCCAATTGTTGGCGCCCTTCCCGCTCAAATATTTGGGAAGAGGCCCAGGGCCTTTGCCTATAAATAGGACTAGCCACCCCCAGGGTAGAGGCATCTTGACATCTAGAGAGATCGATCCACAAACGGAGCTAGCAACACACCCAGAGAGTGAGAAGGGTGATTGAACTCCCCCAGCAGTTCATCCCCTAGCCAAGAACAGACCCTCGCGAGGCTGTTCTTCCTTGTACTGTTCATCCTCATCAGCCCAAGAGGCAATCCACCCACCACAAACTAGAGTAGGGTATTACACCACAATGGTGGCCCGAACTAGTATAAACCCTGTGTCTCTTGTGCTGTTCGTTCTGTAGTTTAGGTCCTTGTGAGACGGAGAGGTAGAGGGCATAATCTCCGCACGCACCCCAGAGTTCTAACCTTAAGGGTCTGCCGGAACCCGTGATCCGACACATTTGCCATGGAATTCATCATCAGTTATGATAAATTACCCTCCCTGGATTTATTTTGATCCATGGAAGCAACATAATTTTCTGCATCATGAGAGGGTATTACCGAATCTCTATACAATTTATTAGCTACATTTTTTTTTGCTAATCCAAAGGGCCAAAATATTTGATTGCTATTTCATTTGTTTATTTCGGCTATACATGATTTGGTGAATGAATTCTACATGGACCTCATGGTAATGGCCGATACTTATCTATCGCCCTAAGAATATATGTAAGAATGGCCGGTGTGGTACTCTAACACTGTCCTTAGTTTGAGTAGAGATTGAGATAAGTGCTTGCAAAGGAATTTGTCAAATTGATGCCATTGAGGATATTATGCATAGACCAATTCACCAAAATTGCAAAGTGAACTTATGTTTTTATTGGGTGTGGTTTGGCTTGTTAGTTTTCAGAACTTACGTAAGGCCAAATCATGGTTGATTTTATTATTGAGCATCATATTGACATCATGCATAATATTGATTTTAGCTTGATCTCTCTAGTACCATGGAGATTATATATTGATGGTTAAATTTGTAGCAATGGCCAAGGTGTTGGTGTTGTTTATATATCTCCTTATGGTGCTATTTTGTGAAGCCTCATGTCGCTTAAAATATTTTTGCACAATGATCAAAGCCGAATATGCATTGTCATTCAGATTGGAGCTTTGCCTTGCTATAGGTGCTATACATATTCAGGCTTCCGGTGATTCGTTATTAGTAGTGCAACAAACATCCAAAGGTTATCAATGTTTTAACGAATCACTTATTGTTTATCTTTTGGTATGTCTAGATATAGAATTTACCTTGGGTTGCTTTAGTGTTGCTCATATGTTTATACATAACAATTGAAGAGCAAATGAGTTGGCGCAACAAGCATTCGGCTACCATGTTGATCATGGTGTATTGCACATCTATCAATAGCCGATGCTTGATCTCACCGACATAGGTAAGGCCGAACCAAAGCCCATTGCTTCGGCCACTAATGAAATTTGTATGCAGGTGAAAGAAAGGATTAGAGGGAATTCATTCTTGATTGTCTGCAAAATCCCAGCGAAAGGGTGAACAATATGGTTCGGAGGATGACTTTGAAATACATATCCATGGAAATTTATCACCGGATTGTTAATGAAATTGAGAGGGTTTCACCCAAGTTTTCATCAAGGATTCAAACAAGTAATGGCCGATAAATACTTATCGTCCTAAGAAGATGCAGAATGGCCGATGGAGTGTTGACATCGTCCTTAGAACCAATATGGTACACGTTATTTTTCGGCATGCTAGCTATGCCGAAAAACAGGGGGGCATGTGTTGACGCTCAAAAATGGCACAATCATAAAAGTTGCTTAAAGCTATGTCAACATTAATTCAAACTTATGATTGGAACTCACCATGGGATGGCTCTCTTCGAGAAGATCAAGATGGATAAGAAGATGGTCTCAAACGGAGCTCGGGTGCAAAAGTTATGACAAGTTCAGAGATGCTCATATTGACATCAGATTATAAAATTGCCATAAACTCAATTAAGATGGCCTCTTATGGAAAACGTTTCAACATGAAAGTTGTGCGTCTCGTCGAATCGGTTGATTCTGATATAAAAATCGTCTTAATCCGAGGTCGTATGCAACCTGTGGAGGCAAAACAAGGTCAGAGACAGAAGCTGCAGAGTCATTTCGAACCGACCGAGTTGATTGACTCGGTGAGACCGAGTTGATCCGAAAAATTATAGAAAGTTATAGAAAGTTTGCAACGTTCACTCGGTGGGACCGAAGCAAACTAATTGGTGAGACCGAGTTGGTCCGGGAAATTACCAAAGATTCCTGTCCGAGTTAGGTTAGGGTTTTGGGTGTTTTGGACGGAATGTTTAGTCCTTTTCTTGTACGGGAAGTCCAGTTGCCTCATAAATAGATGAGAGGTGACGGCCAATTGAACAACACACAATCGAACAAATCATATACCACTTTTTATCTTTTATCTTTTCTCCTTAACCCTAGTTCTTCTTCTTCCTCGTTCTTCGTCTGTTCTTCTTATTGCAGGGCGGCAAACCTCGAGGACCTAGGGGCGATCAGGTCGACCTAGGGCAGCCCATAGCCGCGGCGCGCCCAGACGGGGCCCCTCCCGGGAGTGTGGAGTTTCGGGTCTACAAAAGTGCCCGCCGGATTGCTTGCGTACCGCGCTTCCGGCGGGTCTCCTTCGACGTGAGCTGCGGTGCATCACCCTCGGCGTTGGAGGTACACGGTGACGTGTTCGTGTGCGAACACTCACATTGATATCTATTGATGGGCATCTCCATAGCCCGTTGATACGCCTAGTTGATGTGAGACTATCTTCCCCTCTTTTTTGTCTTCTCCCCAACCACCATTCTATTCCACATATAGTGCTATATCCATGGCTCACGCTCATGTACTGTGTGAAGATCGAAAAAGTTTTGAAAATGTCAAAAGTATGAAACAATTGCTTGGCTTGTCATCGGGGTTGTGCATGATTTAAATACTTTGTGTGGTGAAGATAGAGCATAGCCAGACTATATGATTTTGTAGGGATAACTTTCTATGGCCGTGTTCTTTTGAGTAGACATAATTGCTTTGTTAGTATGCTTGAAGTATTATTATTTTTATGTCAACATGAACTTTTGTCTTGAATCTTTTGGATCTGAATATTCATACCACAATTAAGAAGATTTACATTGAAATTATGCCAAGTAGCACTCCGCATCAAAAATTCTCTTTTTATCATTTACCTACTCGAGGACGAGCTGGAATTAAGCTTGGGGATGCCTGATACGTCTCCAACGTATCTATAATTTTTCATTGCTCCATGCTATATTATCTACTGTTTTGGACTATATTGGGTTTTGTTTTCCACTTTTATATTATTTTTGGGACTAACCTATTAACCGGAGGCCCGGCCCAGAATTGCTGTTTTTTGCCTATTTCAGTGTTTCGGAGAAACAGAATATCAAACGGAGTCCAAACGGAATGAAACCTTCGGGAACATGATTTTCTCATCAGATAAGACCCATGAGACTTGGACCCTCCGTCAAGAAAGCCACGAGGCGGTCACGAGGGTGGAGGGCGCCCCCCCCCCTAGGGCGCGCCCTTGCCTCGTGGGCCCCTCGAAGCTCCACCGACGTACTCCTTCCTCCTATATATACCTACGTACCCCCAAACGATCAGATACGGAGCCAAAAACCTCATTCCACCGCCGCAACTTTCTGTATCCACGAGATCCCATCTTGGGGCCTGTTCTGGAGCTTCGCCGAAGAGGGCCATCATAACGGAGGGCTTTTACATCATCATAGCCTCTCCGATGAAGTGTGAGTAGTTTACCTCAGACCTTTGGGTCCATAGTTAGTAGCTAGATGGCTTCTTCTCTCTTTTTGGATTTCAATACAATGTTCTCCCCCTCTCTCGTGGAGATCTATTTGATGTAATCTTCTTTTTGCGGTGTGTTTGTTGAGACCGATGAATTGTGGGTTTATGATCAAGTCTATCTATGAATAATATTTGAATCTACTCTGAATTCTTTTATGTCTGATTGGTTATCTTTGCAAGTCTCTTCGAATTATCAGTTTGGTTTGGCCTACTAGATTGGTTTTTCTTGCAATGGGAGAAGTGCTCAGCTTTGGGTTCAATCTTGCGGTGTCCTTTCCCAGTGACAGAAGGGGCAGCAAGGCACGTATTGTATTGTTGCCATCGAGGATAACAAGATGGGGTTTTTATCATATTGCATGAAACTATCCCTCTACATCATGTCATCTTGCTTAAGGTGTTATTATGTTTTTAACTTAATACTCTAGATGCATGCTGGATAGCGGTCGATGAGTGGAGTAATAGTAGTAGATGCAGGCAGGAGTCGGTCTACTTGTCTCGGACGTGATGCCTATATACATAATCATACCTAGATATTCTCATAACTATGCTCAATTCTGTCAATTGCTCAACAGTAATTTGTTCACCCACCGTAGAATACTTATGCTCTTGAAAGAAGCAACTAGTGAAACCTATGGCCCCCAGGTCTATTCTCATCATATCAATCTCCATCACTTTATTATTGCTTTGCTTTTTACTTTGCCTTTTTCTTTTCACTTTGCATCTCTATACCAAAAATACCAAAAATATTATCTATCATCTCTATCAGATCTCACTCTCGTAAGTGAACGTGAAGGGATTGACAACCCCTAATCGCGTTGGTTGCGTTGAGCTATTGTTTTGTGTAGGTACGAGGGACTCGTGCGTAGCCTCCTACTGGATTGATACCTTGGTTCTCAAAAACTGAGGGAAATACTTACGCTACTTTGCTGCATCATCCTCTCCTCTTCCGGGAAATCCAACACAAGCTCAAGAGGTAGCAGCCACTCCTGACCCCGGATGTTATTGTTGTCGCAGCTGTAGAGTTTTGGCCGGATTGAGTGCCAGCCATGAAGATCCCTACCTTGCTTGGCAGCTCAAAGGGGTCCGGAATACTGCTGCCATCGGAATAGCCCCCAAGCCTGCGGTCTTGCAATTGATACAACGAATCTGTCTCACCAGTGGATGATTCACTGTCAGAATAGACAGCCGTCTCACTGCCGTCTGTGGATCCTTCAGAAAGTTCTCCTCTGTGGATGCAACCCACTAAGGCACGCTTCATGACGGGTTGAGCTCGGGTGGGTCTCGCACGCTGAGCCGTCTCGATGATGTCGGTGCAGTTGTCCAGCTCAGGGCCCGGCTCACCAATCCGGCCAATGAAGACGTGGATTCCGCCGAAGGGGGCCCGGTACCCGTTCTCAATTGAGCCGGCGTTGGGGCCCCAGCCTTCGTCGTTGATGTAGATCTTGCCGCGACGACTCTTTGTCATCCGGCCCACAGCGTATCCCTTGAGCCCTTCGAAGTTGCCCTTCAAGAACTCAAATCCACCGTGCGCTGGCCCCATGGTGGGCGCCAACTGTCGTGGAATTGTCACGGCAAATGTCCTCGTGAAAGGACTTAGTCGTGGAGCCATCGCAACTAGGAAGCTTAAAGGGGTTAAAGTGGGACAAAGGACACGGGAGTTTTTATACTAGTTCGGCCCCTTACGATGAAGGTAAAAGCCTACGTCTAGTTGTGATGGAATTACTGGGGTTTCGATTGCCAGGGAGAAAATCTGCTATGCCCGGTTCTCGATGTGATGTTACTTGCCCTAAGCCGCCGACGGGTCGTCCCCTTATATACATGGGTTGACGCCCTGCGGCTTACAGAGTCCCGGCCGGCTCATAAACAGTGTCCGGCTCGGTGACTAGTTAATCTTTCCTTATAACGCAAGTCATGCCATTACGGCGGTTTATCACTACAGGCCTTAAGTCGCCTATGGGCCTTAGACCCTTTATTGAACCGCCATCTTCATGCTTGATCTTGGGCTTGATATGATGAATCGCCTTTGCGTAACCCGGCCCCTCCCGGGCGGTTTACACAAATAGTTATATCCCCAACAGTTTACTTGGTGGAAGATCATATGTTCAGATCCTTTATGCATATTAATACCCCTCTGATTATGAACATGAATATGCTTTGTGAGTAGTTACGTTTGTTCCTGAGGACATGGGAGAAGTCTTGCTATTAGTAGTCATGTGAATTTGGTATTTGTTCAATATTTTGATGAGATGTATGTTGTCTAGCCTCTAGTGGTATTATGTGAACGTCGACTACATAACACTTCACCATTATTTGGGCCTAGAGGAAGGCATTGGGAAGTAATAAGTAGATGATGGGTTGCTAGAGTGACAGAAGCTTAAACCCTAGTTTATGAGTTGCTTCGTAAGGGGCTGATTTGGATCCATATGTTTCATGCTATGGTTAGGTTTACCTTAATACTTTTGTTGTAGTTGCGGATGCTTGCAATAGAGGTTAATCATAAGTGGGATGCTTGTTCAAGCAAGAACAGCACCCAAGCACCGGTCCACCCACATATCGAATTATCAAAGTACCGAACGTGAATCATATGAACGTGATGAAAACTAGCTTGACGATATTCCCATGTGTCCTCGGGAGCGCTTTTCCTTATATAAGAGTTTGTCCAGGCTTGTCCTTTGCTACAAAAAGGATTGGGCCACCTTGCTGCACTTTATTTACTTTTGTTACTTGTTGCTTGTTACAAATTATCTTGTCACAAAACTATCTGTTACCACTTGTTTCAGTACTTGCAGAGAATACCTTGCTGAAAACCGCTTATCATTTCCTTCTGCTCCTCGTTGGGTTCGACACTCTTACTTATCGAAAGGACTACAATAGATCCCCTATACTTGTGGGTCATCAACGTAGCATGTACACGTACGTACAACGGCCAGGGTGCAAGAAAGAAAATACGGCCACGTACGTACATACGGGCGGGGTCTCGAACGCCTACTCGCGCGTACGTACGGCCAGGGCTCGTGTACATGGCTGGGTCGGAACGGAGAAACTGCGTCGTCGTCGTGTTCATGGGGAGGCAACAGAATGCACCGTGTTCATCGGGAGGCAATGGAACGCGTGGGAGCCAACCGGCTTGGACGGAACAGCAGATGGAAACGAGGCCTGGCGTACCGCAAAACGGAGGAAACGGCCTTGTGTTCGACCGGCCACGTTCAAAACAGGATCCTGTTCATCGGGAGGGGTCTGGCGTACCGCAAAACGGAGGAAACGAACCTCCTACGGTCGAAAAAGGGGTCCTGTTGATGGGAGGCGTGTGGCGTACCACAAAACCGAGGAAACGGACTTGTGTTGGAGCACTACGGTCGAAACGGGGTCCTGTTCATCAGGAGGGGTGTGGCGTACTGCAAAACGGGACTCCACGGGATACTGTTCATCTCCATCGTCGACCCCCTCCAGCCTCCATGGGCTACTGTTCATCCACTGTCGACCTCCTCCAGCCTCCACCTACGACTGTTCATCCACAGGCTCCTGTTCATCCAGCCTCCACCGCGCGCTACTCCACCGACTACTGTTCAACCAGCCCTCTCCACGGGCTCCTGTTCAACCACCCCTCCACGGGCTACTGTTCATCCAGCCCTCCACCGTCTACTGTTCATCCAGCCCTCCACGGGGTGGTCCTGTTCATCCAGCCCTCCACGGGGTCCTGTTCATCCAGCCCCAACCGGCTCGATCGATCGGGGTCCTGTTCATCCAGAGGCAACACCACGGGGTCCTGTTCATCCACCCCCACCGGGAACTATTCATCCAAACCCCCCAGCAACACTCACTGTTCATCCAGAGGCAACACCATGGGGTCCTGTTCATCCACCCCCACCGGGAGCTGTTCATCCAGACCCCCCCAGCAACGCTCACTGTTCATCCAGAGGCAGCATCGATCGGCTTCAGTTAGCAGCAGTAGCGAAGGAATCGCTCGATCGGGTTCAGTTAACAACCATCGATCGATCGCTCGGGTTCAGTAACGCGTAGCCTGTAGTGCAATCGCCCGGGTTCAGTTAGAGCCCAAAGCCTCGCACCCACGCACGTGCGTGTATGAGAGAAGCGCGCATCGCTCGGCCCCGACCACCCACCGTAACCGGGAACACCCGATATTTTCCTCGCCCTCGCTTCTACCATGGTTTTTTCCGTCATGGACGGCCCAAAGAATGTCATGCAGCTGCGTCTCCGGCCCGCCCAGGACAAAAAGCCCATTTTCTGTCATGATTTTTTGTCATAGAAGTAGGACCCCACCACATCTATGATGATACCGTGTTTTGTCACAATTATTGTCATAGAAGTGCCATAAGTATGACAGAAAAAAATTTGTTCGGCCCAAAATGTCATGGATGTGCCTTTTTTTTGTAGTGGGAACTTCAAGAAGAACGGCAAGCAAGTTGCTGCTCAGGTGAAGAAGCCCATGTCTAGACCTAAGCCTAAGACCGAGTGCTTCTACTGCAAAGGGACTGGTCACTGGAAGCGGAACTGCCCCAAGTATTTGGCGGATAAGAAGGATGGCAAGGTGAACAAAGGTATATGTGATATACATGTTATTGATGTGTACCTTACTAATGCTCGCAGTAGCACCTGGGTATTTGATACTGGTTCTGTTGCTAAAATTTGCAACTCGAAACAGGGACTACGGATTAAGCGAAGATTGGCTAAGGACGAGGTGACGATGCGCGTGGGAAATGGTTCCAAAGTCGATGTGATCACGGTCGGCACGCTACCTCTACATCTACCTTCGGGATTAGTTTTAGACCTGAATAATTGTTATTTGGTGCCAGCATTGAGCATGAACATTATATCTGGATCTTGTTTGATGCGAGACGGTTATTCATAAATCAGAGAATAATGGTTGTTCTATTTATATGAGTAATATCTTTTATGGTCATGCACCCTTGAAGAGTGGTCTATTTATATTGAATCTCGATAGTAGTGATACACATATTCATAATATTGAAGCCAAAAGATGCAGAGTTGATAATGATAGTGCAACTTATTTGTGGCACTGCCGTTTAGGTCATATTGGTGTAAAGCGCATGAAGAAACTCCATTCCGATGGACTTTTGGAATCACTTGATTATGAATCACTTGGTACTTGCGAACCATGCCTCATGGGCAAGATGACTAAAACTCTGTTCTCCAGAACAATGGAGCGAGCAACAGATTTGTTGGAAATCATACATAGTGATGTATGTGGTCCGATGAATGTTGAGGCTCGTGGCGGGTATCGTTATTTTCTCACCTTCACAGATGATTTGAGCAGATATGGGTATATCTACTTAATGAAACATAAGTCTGAAACATTTGAAAAGTTCAAAGAATTTCATAGTGAAGTGGAAAATCATCATAACAAGAAAATAAAGTTTCTACGATCTGATCGTGGAGGAGAATATTTGAGTTATGAGTTTGGTCTTCATTTGAAACAATTCGGAATAGTTTCACAACTCACGCCACCCAGAACACCACAGCGTAATGGTGTGTCCGAACGTCGTAATCGCACTTTACTAGATATGGTGCGATCTATGATGTCTCTTACTAATTTACCGCTATTGTTTTGGGGTTATGCTTTAGAGACGGCTGCATTCACATTAAATAGGGCACCATCTAAATCTGTTGAGAAGACGCCTTATGAACTGTAGTTTGGCAAGAAACCAAAGTTGTCGTTTCTTAAAGTTTGGGGCTGCGATGCTTATGTGAAAAAGCTTCAACCTGATAAGCTCGAACCCAAATTAGAGAAATGTGTCTTCATAGGATACCCAAAGGAGACTGTTGGGTACACCTTCTATCACAAATCCGAAGGCAAGACATTTGTTGCTAAGAATGCATCCTTTCTAGAGAAGGAGTTTCTCTTGAAAGAAGTGAGTGGGAGGAAAGTAGAACTTGATGAGGTAACTGTACCTGCTCCCTTACTGGAAAGTAGTTCATCACAGAAATCAGTTCCTGTGACTCCTACACCAATTAGTGAGGAAGCTAATGATGATGATCATGTAACTTCAGATCAAGTTACTACCGAACCTCGTAGGTCAACCAGAGTAAGATCCGCACCAGAGTGGTATGGTAATCCTGTTTTGGAGGTCATTTTACTTGACCATGACAAACCTACGAACTATGAGGAAGCGATGATGAGCCCAGATTCCGCGAAATGGCTTGAGGCCATGAAATCTGAGATGGGATCCATGTATGAGAACAAAGTGTGGACTTTGGTTGACTTGCTCGATGATCGGCAAGCCATCGAGAATAAATGGATCTTCAAGAAGAAGACTGACGCTGACGGTAATGTTACCGTCTACAAAGCTCGACTTGTTGCGAAAGGTTTTCGACAAAGTTCAAGGAGTTGACCACGATGAGACCTTCTCACCCATAGCGATGCTTAAGTCCGTCTGAATCATGTTAGCAATTGCCGCATTTTATGATTATGAAATTTGGCAAATGGATATGTAAAGGCTGCATTCCTGGATGGATTTCTGGAAGAAGAGTTGTATATGATGCAACCTGAAGGTTTTATCGATCCAAAGGATGCTAACAAAGTGTGCAAGCTCTAGTGATCCATTTATGGACTGGTGCGGGCATCTCGGAGTTGGAATAAATGTTTTGATAGTGTGATCAAAGCATATGGTTTCATATAGACTTTTGGAGAAGCCTGTATTTATAAGAAAATGAGTGGGAGCTCTGTAGCATTTCTAATATTATATGTGGATGACATATTGTTGATTGGAAATGATATAGAATTTCTGGATAGCATAAAAGGATACTTGAATAAGAGTTTTTCAATGAAAGACCTCGGTGAAGCTGCATATATATTGGGCATCAAGATCTATAGAGATAGATCAATACGCTTAATTGGACTTTCACAAAGCACATACCTTGATAAAGTTTTGAAGAAGTTCAAAATGGATCAAGCAAAGAAAGGGTTCTTGCCTGTGTTACAAGGTGTGAAATTGAGTCAGACTCAATGCCCGACCACTTCAGAAGATAGAGATAAAATGAAAGGTGTTCCCTATGCTTCAGCCATAGGCTCTATCATGTATGCAATGTTGTGTACCAGACCTGATGTGTGCCTTGCTATTAGTTTAGCAGGGAGGTACCAAAGTAATCCAGGAGTGGATCACTGGACAGCGGTCAAGAACATCCTGAAATACCTGAAAAGGACTAAGGATATGTTTCTCATTTATGGAGGTGACAAAGAGCTCGTCGTAAATGGTTACGTCGATGCAAGCTTTGACATTGATCCAAATGACTCTAAGTCACAAACCGGATACATGTTTATATTGAACAGTGGAGCTGTCAGTTGGTGCAGTTCTAAGCAAAGCGTCATGGCGGGATCTACGTGTGAAGCGGAGTACATAGCTGCTTCGGAAGCAGCAAATGAAGGAGTCTGGACGAAGGAGTTCATATCCGATCTAGGTGTCATACCTAGTGCAACGGGTCCAATGAAAATCTTTTGTGACAATACTGGTGCAATTGCCTTGGCAAAGGAATCCAGATTTCACAAGAGAACCAAGCACATCAAGAGACACTTCAATTCCATCCACGATCAAGTCAAGGAGGGAGACATAGAGATTTGCAAGATACATACGGATCTGAATATTGCAGACCCGTTGACTAAGCCTCTCTCACGAGCAAAACATGATCAACACCAAGACTCCATGGGTGTTAGAATCATTACTATGTAATCCAGATTATTGACTCTAGTGCAAGTGGGAGACTGAAGGAAATATGCCCTAGAGGCAATAATAAAGTTGTTATTTATATTTCCTGTTATTTATATTTCCTTATATCATGATAAATGTTTATTATTCATGCTAGAATTGTATTAACCGGAAACTTAGTACATGTGTGAATACATAGACAAACAGAGTGTCACTAGTATGCCTCTACTTGACTAGCTCGTTGAATCAAAGATGGTTATGTTTCCTAACCATAGACATGAGTTGTCATTTGATTAACTGGATCACATCATTGGAGAATGATGTGATTGACTTGACCCATTTCGTTAGCTTGCCACTTGATCGTTTAGTATGTTGCTATTGCTTTCTTCGTGACTTATACGTGTTCCTATGACTATGAGATTATGCAACTCCTGAATACCGTAGGAACACTTTGTGTGCTACCAAACGTCACAACGTAACTGGGTGATCATAAAGGTGCTCTACAGGTGTCTCCGATGGTACTTGTTGAGTTGGCTTAGATCGAGATTAGGATTTGTCACTCCGATTGTCGGAGAGGTATCTCTGGGCCCTCTCGGTAATGCACATCACTAGAAGCCTTGCAAGCAATGTGACTAATGAGTTAGTTGCGGGATGATGCATTGCGGAACGAGTAAAGAGACTTGCCGGTAACGAGATTGAACTAGGTATTGAGATACCGACGATCGAATCTCGGGCAAGTAACATATCGATGACAAAGGGAACAACGTATGTTGTTATGCGGTTTGACCGATAAAGATCTTCATAGAATATGAAGGAACCAATATGAGCATCCAGGTTTTGCTATTGGTTATTGACCGGAGATGAGTCTCGGTCATGTCTACATAGTTCTCGAACCCGTAGGCACGCTTAACGTTCGGTGACGATCGGTATTATGAGTTTATGTGTTTTGATGTACCGAAGATAGTTCGGAGTCCCGGATGTGATCACGGACATGACGAGGAGTCTCGAAATGGTCGAGACATAAATATTGATATATTGGACAGCTATATTCGGACACCGGAAGTGTTCCGGGTGATTTCGGAGAAAATCGGAGTGCCGGAGGGGTTACCGGAACCCCCCGGGGAAGTATTGGGCCTTAGTGGGCCTTAGGGGAGAGAGAGGGCAGCAGCCCAGGATGTGGCGCGCCCCCTCCAAGGGGAGTCCAAATTGGACTAGGGGAGGGGGCGTGGCCCCTCTTTCCCTCTCCCTCTCCCTCTCTTTCCTTCCCCCTTCCTCCTCGTTGGACTAGGAAAGGGGGAGTCCTACTCCTACTAGGAGGAGGACTCCTCCCTCTCCTTGGCGTGCCCCAAGGCCGGCCGGCCTCCCCCCTTGCTCCTTTATATACGGGGGCAGGGGGCACCCTATGACACACAAGTCGATTGTTCCAAGCCGTGTGCGGTGCCCCCTCCACCAAATTCCACCTCGGTCATATCGTTGCAGTGCTTAGGCGAAGCCCTGCACCAGTAACTTCATCAACACCGTCATCACGCCGACGTGCTGACGAAGCTCTCCCTCGAAGCTCTACTGGATCGTGAGTTCGTGGTACGTCACCGAGCCGAACGTGTGCAGATCACGGAGGTGTCGTACGTTCGGTACTAGGATCGGTCTATCGTGAAGACGTATGACTACATCAACCGCGTTGTCATAACGCTTGCGCATACGGTCTACGAGGGTACATGGACAACACTCTCCCCTCTCGTTGCTATGCATCACCATGATCTTGCATGTACGTAGGAAAATTTTGAAATTACTATGTTCCCCAACAGTACCCCCGTTCCCAGGACGCCGCCAGCTAGTGGTCCTTTGTGAAAAGACTAGTGTTTTGCCATCTTTTCAGTTTTTGTCATGCAAGTGTATACATGGCTTGTAGCTTGACCTTTATTATATGAATGAGACACATATTACCATGCAAAAAAGACCTTTTTCTTTCCTTTTTTAGAAAATTACACTCAATAATATGACTCATCTTCAAGCTAAACTTTCTCTTTTTGTCTCATGACTGCAACAGCTAGGGCACTCACCCCCCCCCCAAACTGCTAGTGAGCTCGTGGGTCTATCTCCTCTCAGCTTGCCGCTCATGCCGAAGGTGGCACATAGGGGTATCCTGGTGCCTTGGATCCACTTAATAGTTTTGGTTAGGCATTTTTATCTCGCAGGAGCGGCATTCAAGAGGATGAAAATGTTTTTATCTTTGAGCTGGTCTTTCAAAGATTCAATGTGATGAATGTGGCTCTAGGGCGCTGGCATTTAGGGAAATGTACAAGACTTACCAATTGTCGATGACAAGGTCAAGCCGGCTCCTATAGGGGAATAGCCACATCGGTGCGTTGATGTCTCGCTCTAGTTGCGATTGTGGTTGTTCGGTGGTTGATTACCTTCGATTCGGTTTTGAATGTAGATAGTTTTTCTTTCCTAGAGTGACCTAGCTAATTGAACTCGCGAAAGGTGAAAAGTGATTTCTGCAAGAACTTGTTACTAAAAGATTTCCAATATCCTGGACCAAATCGCATAGTTTAAAGGAAGAAACAATGATAAAGAAATGTACAGGGCTAGAGGTTTTACCTACAAGTGTGTACTTGCGCTCGGGATCCTATCTAGATAATCAACATGTCAATGGTAAACACTGTTACTTATATGTTATCAACATGTTGTTTTTGGGAGTGCTACCTCTTGAGCATGCGTTGGTTTTCCCTTGAAGAGGAAAGGGTGATGCAGCAAAGTAGCGTAAGTATTTCCCTCAGTTTTTGAGAACCAAGGTATCAATCCAGCAGGAGACTACACGCAAATCCCTAGTACCTGCACAAACAATTAAGAACCTTGCAACCAACGCGATAAAGGGGTTGTCAATCCCTTCACAGCCACTTGCAAAAGTGAGATCTGATAAAGATAATAAGATAAATATTTTTGGTATTTTTGTTGTATAGAGTGAAAAGTAAAGATTGCAAAATAAACGGCGACAGAAATAGCTAGTTGACGGGAGCTTAATATGATGGAAAATAGACCCGGGGGCCATAGGTTTCACTAGTGGCTTCTCTCAAGATAGCATATTTTACGGTGGGAGAACAAATTACTGTCGAGCAATTGATAGAAAAGTGCATAGTTATGAGAATATCTAGGCATGATCATGAACATAGGCATCACGTCTGTGTCAAGTAGACCAAAACGATTCTGGATCTATTACTATTACTCCACACATCGACTGCTATCCAGCATGCATCTAGAGTATTAAGTTCATAAGAACAGAGTAACGCATTAAGCAAGATGACATGATGTAGAGGGATAAACTCAAGCAATATGATATAAACCCCATCTTTTTATCCTCGATGGCAATAATACAATACATGCCTTGCTACCCCTGCTGTCACTGGGAAAGGACACCGCAAGATTGAACCCAAAGCTAAGCATTTCTCCCATTGCAAGAAAGATCAATCTAGTAGGCCAAACCAAACTGATAATTCAAAGAGACTTGTAAAGATATCAAATCATGCATATAAGAATTCAGAGAAGAATCAAATATTGTTCATAGATAATCTTGATCATAAACCCACAATTCATCGGATCTCGACAGACACACTGCAAAAACTATTACATCGAATAGATCTCCAAGAGAATCGAGGAGAACTCTGTATTGAGATCCAAAGAGAGAGAAGAAGCCATCTAGCTAATAACTATGGACCCGAAGGTCTGTGGTAAACTACTCACACATCATCGGAGAGGCCATGGTGTTGATGTAGAAGCCCTCCATGATCGATTCCCCCTCCGGAGGAGCGCCGAAAAAGGCCCCAAGATGGGATCTCGCGTGTACAGAAGGTTGCGGCGGTGGAAAAAGTGTTTCGTGGCTCCCCTGGATGTTTTCAGGGTATAAGAGTATATATAGGCGAAGGAAGTAGGTCGGTGGAGCTACGAGGGGCCCACGAGGGTGGGGCGCGCGCCTACCCCCCTGGGCGCGCCTCCCTGCCTCGTGGCCGCCTTGTTGCTTCCTTGACGTCCACTCCATGTCTGCTGGATTGCGTTTGTTCCAAAAACGATCCTCGCGAAGGTTTCATTATGTTTGGATTCCGTTTGATATTCCTTTTCTGCGAAACATTGAAATAGGCAAAAAACAGCAATTTGCACTGGGCCTTTGGTTAATAGGTTAGTCCCAAAAATAATATAAAAAGGTATATTAAAGCCCATTAAACATCCAAAACAGATAATATAATAGCATGTAACAATCAAAAATTATATTAATCTCCACATGTTTGTTTTTGGAGACGTATCAGGGAGATGCGTCTAAATAGCCCCATGTTTGTTTTTGGGAGATGCATCCAAATAGCGCCACAACCAACTGCCACAGCATCAGAATTTTATTTTCCAGCCAAGGCCTTACCGTCTTACGGGGTTATCTCAGTTATTTAGAAATAACCAGACCAACGCATTGGGCGTTTAATGACTGCACCTTATGTACAGAGAATGTGTTCCATCTATCGTATTAATCTTACTGTCACCAACGTCTGGCATAGCCTTCTGCTCCTCTTTGCACTTAACCTCTCCATGACTGATCTTTGGTATCCCAGGTACCCGCGGGACCTTAGAACGAGGTATAAACAAGAGAGAAAAATCATAGCATAACATATCAAATAACATTATTATTAAAGTAAACAAACGATCTCTTAGCGCGCGTACGTGGTTCTACGAGGCGAGGCCTCAACCCTTAGCCCGAGGGAACTGCTCACACCTCACAGATGAATCACAAACAAAAGACATTGTAAAAATTGATACTTCAAGAGCAAGTATTATAGGTCTTACATTCCCCGCAGATTGCGATGTGTTCTCCATTCCAAGTATTATGGGTAATCGAAATGGAGGATAAAGAAGTGGATATGGCTATGGAAATGGCGGTGGCTATTGTAGATGGAAATGGAGGCGGCAGCTGTGAATAGATGACTCGATGAATGAGTGACTCTTCTCGTTGAAGGGTTTTCCTCTCCTTTATAAACTGCAGGCGGCAGAATAAGATCGGGTGGCCTCTGATGCGAATTAACCATAGGTGGCTTCACAGAAGTTGTTAGGGATGGCATCATGGAGTGGCAACGCTTGGGTAAGAGCCCGATTGTCTCGCATCCCTATTGTCTCGCTTACTCTTATGTGATTATTGTATGTACTTTACCTATTATGGGGCTTTAATTATGGAAAAGGCTTTGCATGAACCAACTGATTGCATGTTCTGTCCGTTGCCCGGTGCATCATTGGTTCACGTCGTTAGAACAGACCACGTGAAGCCTGGGAGGCTGAGGCGATGAAGCTACCCAAAATCTTATCTCCTCGCGGTTTTCTCTTATCGCAGTCACTCTCATCTGTTCTCACTCTCCTCTGACTCCCAGCACTCGCATCCCACGTTCAAATCTCCTCGAGAGGTGCCGGTCGGCCAGAGCGTTTGAGGCCCGTTTGAGGCGCCCGTCTAGGTCAAAATTTCATGACCGGACACTGACCGGGCGAGCCGCCCAGGCGTTTGAGGCGGTTTGGGGCGTTCGGCTGTAGATGCTCTTATATTTCTTTACAGAGGGAGTACATTAGAGCGCGCCTTTCCGTCTAGTTTGAGGAATCTCAATCAGTAGAGCTACCGATATTGTTAGCAGCTCAGATGCGCCAAGGGAGTTGACTAAATAACAGAGCACATGGGTGACAATAGATGAAGGCCCTGTAGTGATCTAGACGATAACAGAAGACACGCCAAGTTTCAAAGATGCTCGTGGGCCTGGGGCCCGGCCCACTCGCAAGAAGATGCAGCCCAGGTGGCTCTCGGATCCCGACTGGATCCAGTAGCCATTTAAGAGCTTCTCTAGTTTAAATACAAACTTGTAAGACACATTGTAATTGGCTTGGACTTGGATGGTGGCTTGGGCCAATACCATGTAGCTGGAACCTGTAGTTGCGTGGGTGGTTGGGAGGATAGCTACAATATTTCAATTTCCCCATTTCGATCTCCATGAACCCTAGCTGAGAATTCTTAGATCGAGAGTGTGTGTGTACTAGACTTCCATTTGTTTGGACCAGCATTACTGAAGAAGCTTTTGTTAATCTGAAACAAGACTTACTTCTGCTCCTTTTTTGGCTTTGTCTGATTTCTCTAAGCCCTTTATGATTGAAACAGATGCATGTGAGTATGGCATTGGTGCAGTACTTATGCAGCTGGGTCATCCATTGGCCTTTGTCAGTAAAACTTTGGGTCCCAAGAAAAGAGCTCTTTCGGTGTATGAAGAAGAATATCTGGCTATTCTTTTAGCGGTAGACAAATGGAGATCTTACTTGAAAGTACAACAATTTACAATTAAAATAGATAAGAGAAGTCTAGCTCATTTACAAGATCAAAGATTGCACACAGTCTGGCCAAAAAAATGCCTCGCTAAATTGCTTGGGTTGAACTCCCAAATTCGATATAAAAAGGGCACTGAAAATAGTGTAGTTGATGCATTATCTAGAGAACCACCTGATTCTTCTCAGTGTTTCTTGGTTTAAAGTGCTCAGCCAACTTGGTTTTCTGAGATAGTGGACAATTATGCATCTGATCAGAAGGCTTTGGCACTCATGCAGCAGTTGAATGTTCAGCCATCTTCCAAGCCACCCTATCAACTGGTCAATGGACTATTCAGATATAAAAGGAGCATTTGGGTTGCTCATGTACCTGCATTACATTACAAAAAAAATGGTGCCTTCCATGATAGCCCTTTAAGTGGCCATTCAGGTTTTCCAGATACATATAAGAGGATTCGTGCTCTCTTCTCTTGGTCTGGCATGAACATTTCATCTTGGCTCAAGTTCAGCCATGTTTGGTCTGTGAACAAGCAAAACCTGAAAGAGTACAATGCCAAGGGTTTTTGTCTCTTTTACCAGTTCCTAAGAAGGCTTTTTCAATGGAATTTATCACTGGGCTCCCTTCTTCCCCGTACAACTGCATTTTGGTGGTGATTGACAAGTTTTCTAAATATGGTCATTTCATGCTTTGCAACATCCTTTCAATGCTCAAAAAAGTTTCTGAAGTGTTTCTAGATAAGGTCTACAACTTGCATGGCATGCCCAGGGTTATCATTTCTGATAGGGATCTTATTTTCACCGGTAATTTCTGGAGGTTGTTGGTTACCAAAATTAGTACTCAACTGGATATGAGCAAAACATGTCATCCTGAAACTGATGGTCAGACTGAAAGGTGAATTAACAAATGGAGTGTTATCTCAGGTGTTTTATTAGTGTGCAACCTCACAAGTGGAGCAAGTGGTTGTCATTATATGAGTTCTGGTACAATTCTAACTGGCATTCTTCCTTGGGAAAGTCTCCATTTGAGGTTATCTATGGGTCTACACCTAGATATTTTGGTATCAGTTAGTCTGACACAGTTGCTCCTGTTGAATTATAAGAATGGCAAGAATCTCGTCATACACTTACTCACACAGTTCGGCAACATTTGTTGAGAGCGCAGCAGCGCATGAAGAGTCAAGTTGATAAACATCGAACTTAAACAACCTTTGATGTAGGTGATCAAGTTTTCCTATAAACTTCAGACCTATGCTCGGCTCTCTTTATATTCTAGGACAAATCACAAGTTGGCCTTCAAGTACTATGGACCGTTCCAAATTGTGGACAAGATTGGTGACATGGCTTATAAATTGGCTCTTCCTGACAGTTGTCGTATCCACCTAGTTTTCCACGTTTCTTAGCTTAAATATTTCTTGCCATGAGATACTGTACTTCATCAAGTTCTTCCTCCAGTAAATTCAGCTTTGCAAGTTCCTCTGAAAGTGTTGCAACAGCGTGTGCGCCAGGTGGGTAAACGAACAATTGCTCAAAGGCCTCACTGAGTGGTCTGATTCTTCTCCTGCTGAAGCCACTCGGGAGGACCTGGAGTTCTTGTGGCAGCAGTTTCCCCGTGCACCGGCTTGGGGTCAAGACGGTTCTCAAGGAGGGAGGGATGTCAGCAACTCAAATGCACCAAGGGAGTTGGCTGAACAAGAGAGCATGTGGGCGACAACAGATGATGGCCCAGTAGCCATTCAGACGACAACAACAGACGCGCCAAGTTTCAATGACCCTCATGGGCCTGGGGCCCGGCCAACTCGCAAGAAGATGCAGTCCAGGTGACTCTCGGATCCCGACTGGACCCAGATGCAGCCCAGTTCTCTCGCTGTCATGCTTTGATGTTTCATTCGCGTCGAAGGGCTCCTTCAGCATTAAGCTAGTTTTCCTGTAGTATTTTCTTGTGCTTTCTGTTGTGGTGCTTGTAGACTGCTATTGTAGCACCTTGTATCCGCCGTTTTCAGTTTCTTTGTTTTTATTTTCATAGCATGGGCGGTTGTATTTCCTTGCCGGTTGATGGCTTTGTTAATTCAAAGCCGGGCTCTGCTTGAGCCTTCGTTTTAAAAAAAAGCTATTGAGGAGCTTCTCTAGTTTAAATACAAACTTGTAATGGATTTGGACGACGGCTTCGGCCGATAGCATGTGGCTGGAACCTGTAGCTGTGTGGACAGCTACAGTATTTTCGTTCCCCATTTTGATCTCCATGAACCCTAGCCGAGAAATCTTAGATTAAGAGTGCCCCCTTTACAAATACTTTGAATATAGCATGAACCAGCAAAGGACACAAATCAAAAATCGTCCTTCAGAACAAAGACATTGACGGAAACAAAAAAAGAGAAAATAATTCTAAATTATTTTTTTGAGCACATTATTGAATATTTCACCTGCGTGCAGAGTTTTTTGGGCAAATAAAATAAAATTAGTGCTCCAAAATATCTTTTTCAGACTTTCGTGAATACCATTCCATCACGAAACTTTGCACCGGTGAGACATTCAACAATCCTGAGACAAATAAAAAACATAACATTTTTTTTCCTTTTTTCGCATTTTGGTATTCATCCCCTGTGCATATGCACCCGGAAGAACGCCTCCAATCTGGCGCTGCTTCTTCCTATACAAGATCCCTTCGAATCAGCCGGCCTTCCCCCAATCCCATTACGCAGAGCCTGCCCCCAAATCACAGAGAGCCCCGGCCAACGGAAGTCTCCTCCTCCGCCGTCGTCGCCTGCCGGGGACATATCCAAGAACCTGACCCCCGCGTGCTTGGACTCCACCAGCAGCAGCGGGGCACCGCCTCAGTCCTTCTCCGACGACGTCGTCGCCTGCCGATTGGACCGCACCTCTGCCGGCGCCAAGAACCAAAAGCGAGGGCAAGAAAGAGGACGAGGTGACATCCGCCGGCAAGACGCCAAGAACTCCTCGGAGGGAGGAAGAGGGGGAGGAGATGGTGGCATCCGCCCGCAAGAACAAGGCCCTGTTCGGTGGGATGAGTACCTCGGAGGCGGGAGGTGACTCGAGCGGCCGGAGCGTTTCCAACAGCGACGAGCACGTCGTCGACATCGACGGCCCGCCTCTTCCGCCGGCTCCAACGTCCGTGGAAGCAGATGAGAGGTACTTGGCGGGCCTGATCCGCCGCCCGCCTCTTCCGCCGGCTCCGACGTCCATGGAAGCAGAGGAGAGGTACTTGGCGGGCCTGATCCGCCGCGCCCAGCAATTCTCCGACAGCGTGAACCGGCACCACGTCCTCGCCGACCCGTCAGCGCAGCTGACCCTGGCGCTGCAGACGTTCGCCGCAGCTGCGCGCACAACGAAGGCAAAGGCGGCCGGGCTGGAGCTTGAGTTGGCAGCTGCCGCTTTGTACAAGGTGTCCTCAAACCCCAAGCTGGAGGTGATTCACGCAATGGACGCCAAACAGCTGGCCTACGAAGCGGCAGCATTGGTGGCCAGCCGGCGGGTGCAGAAGTCGAGCGCTTCCGGCTCATGGGCGGCCGGCCAGCACCCTTCGAGCTCGTCCACCGAATTGTTCTGGGTCGCGATTGCCGGTTACCTCACACTTCTCCCCTACTTGGCGAAGCAAATTCCGTCAGAGGGTCATATTGCAGTTGCCATCATCTTTGGAGTAGTGTTTTGCGGAGCTTCGATCGGAGGGGTGATGAGCATGAGGGCCATGAAGAACAAGTGTGCCGATATCGTGGGAGTCCTCTCTTTAGGTGCACTTTCAGTACTAGTGTTTGCTTTTGTCGCATTTGCCCTTGTGCAGGGGAACATTTGATCGTAGTTGTAGGCTTGTAGCAGACCTGTTCATATTATGTAGGAACTCTGATCAGCAAGTTAAACGATTATCTGATACATATTTGGGAAATCTTCAGTAACTATCTTCAGTCGACAGAGCTACCAATAGTTCAAATACCCGGTAAACAGCAAGACACATGAATCAAAATTGGTGGTGGTGTATTGGTATACTTCACATTGTAAATGTAACAGCTATTCAGCATCCATAAGCATTAATATGTGAACAAACTAGTACAGTAGTTCTTAAGAATGAGAAGTTGACATTCTCAGCTGCTTAATACATAGCTTTGCCGAACCAATCGATGCAACTTTAATAGGATATTTTGCTAGAATGAGTAACAAAAGTGAGAAAACTTGCTTTTGTCCATTACACTCTAACAGGTCAGGCAATCATAATTACAACAACAGCTACTGAGGAAGAGATGAGGAATGGTAACCTATTTGCACGGCCACAGCGCAACCCTTCCTAGCCCTTGCCCGGAGTATGGGATTGTATTTGTTCGCTACTTGTATGTTCAGGTAGGGTGAGCATGTCACAGTGACCGACAAAGTTGCCAATCTGAAACTTTTCACAAAGATAGCAATGAACTGATTGCCTACAATTTTTTACCTGATTACCTACAAAAATATGTGGTTTGTAATACACTTACTGGAATATGAGTTGTATATGTAGGAGTTACAACTTTCCTTGGTAAATGTTAAAAGAGAAAACATGTTCCCAAGTGCAGTGCAGATAAAATGTGATACAATGGTGGCCTGCTAAAGAAATGTTGTGTTGTACATTCTTCAGTGGCTCACTAATATATTTTCCTATTGGTCTTCTGCGGCAACGGACAATCGGCAGCGATGAGTCTACGGGCATGGGTAGTTTACAAACATCTCAATCTCCCTCGGGTTGCTCCAACTTAGTGTAATCTCTAGAAAGACTTATATTTAGGAACGGAGGGAGTACAAAACAGCATCTTCGATACTCACCTAGCAGCAGCAGAGAAAAGGGATCGAATCATAGTTCACGCCGCCCGCCCTGAACAAATAGAGTAGGATGCGTGGGGCAGGAGATGCGAGATGAATACCTGCTTGAAGCTCGGTGCCGGAGAGGATGCGGCGACAGGCGGCACGGCCATCACGAGGAGGAGGCAGCAACAGGCGTCGTGAGGAGGGACGAGCGCGGCGGCGGCGACAGGAGGGTCGAGCTGGGCGGCGCGGTGACGTCGTGAGGAGGGAGGAGCTGAAGGCGTCGCCACGGCGTCGAGGGGACTTGTGGTAACTTTACCCTGCTATATGAATATATCAAATTCAAAAAATACCAGAAAAAATTAAAAAAATGGGATCGATATCAAACCTAGGTGCCCAATATACTTCCGTGTAAAGTTTCATGAAAAAATACCAAGAAATGTATCCATGTCGAGGAAAATACAGTTTGACCTATGATCCACCTAAATAGTTTTTTTTGTACATAGGACTTTTTTGTCTTTTTTACCAAGTACCACGAATGTCATTTTTTGCGGAAATTTGCAGGGAAGTACATTGGGCATCCAAGTTCGATATCCCTAAATCTCAGATTTTTTTTTTCCAATTTTCTAGTACCTTTTCGAATTTAATGTTCATATAGGGCGATGGAGCACTCGGGAGCCAAAAATCTGCGTCCTTTCAATACATGACTACATATGAATAATATATATAGACATAGTTTAGAGTGTAGGTTCACTCATTTTGCTTCGTATATATCCATATTAAAATCACTAAAAGGATGTATAGTTAGGTACGGAGGGAGTATAACTGGACAACTGCCAAAAAATCAACATGCATTTTTTGGGATTGGGCTCTTTCATAAACTGTCAGTTAGGGCATTTGGATCTGAAATCGATGCTTCCGCAAATGCATTATGTTTGTCTTGTGCAGCAATATTTTGAGCAGCATTAACTTTTGTTGTGCCACAAATATACAACACATGTGTGGATGCCGCAAAACAAATACGCAGCCGCGCACACGCCAACGCCACGCTGAACACTCCTCCCGCGGCAGCCCGCCTCACTACCGGACCGCCGCCGGCTCGATATTAGCCGTGAACGACATCTCCGCCAGCCCCCCTGACTCCGCTGCTTGACCTCACTGCTCCAGACAGTCGCGGCAGCCCCACCGCCGCACCGATTTAGGCTGAGTTTCGGCCAGTCGTCGTCCCTCCGCCGCCCGTAATGGTTATCGCAGCCCCTCAGCTAGCCGTATACATGGACTAGTGGCAAGTTGCAGCACCGCTGCTGACCATGCAGCCGTTGTGACTGAGCCGAGCTGCTGCCGCTTCAGAAGGCATTAACGGCGCGACATTGTCGTTTATTGCCGCAAGCTCGACCTCTTCAACGGGGCGACCACCTCGGTCCCGATGAGGAGCATGCTGGTTTCCTCCTCCTCGCACACTAGGTGTTCAAGGAATTGCCTAGAAGGTAAAGAAACTTCGCTTCTTGCTTTTTTTTATTGTCGTCAAAGAGTAGATTGTAATGGAAATTATTATAATGTAGATGAGTGCATTTCAATCCTCTCTATGGGATGATTCCTCGTCCGAAGACGAATATGACATGAATAAAGAGGACATTTCTTTCATCTTAATGATGCACAAGATCAAGAGGTTGAAGCATGGTGGTTATGTGTTCGGCCGTGAGGTGATTCGGAGGATGAGGCAAGATGGTCACAATAGATTGATGCTCAACTATTTTGGTCCAAATCTGATGTATCCAGAGCCATACTTTTGACGTCAATTTAGGATGTCTCCAGATTTGTTCCTTCGCGTTGCCAACTGTGTGAAGCAATATGATCGGTTCTTCGAGCAAAAAATTGTGTTGGAGATCTTGGACATAGCACTATCTAGAAGGTGACTGCCACATTGCACATGATGACATATGGTGTTTCAACAGATTTCATTGATGATCACTTGGCAATGAGAGAGAACAATTTAATCTTTGTTTGTCAAGTAATTTGCAAAGGCAATGGTTGAAGTGTTCGAGCCATAGTATTTGATAGCACCCAATGCTTAGGACACTCAGACTTTTGGAGATGAACCGGTCCCGTAGATCTTCATGTATGCTTGGCCCCATTGATTGCACAGGCCAGCGAAGTCGTCGGCATTTCCCAAGAGGCGCGACAATGGTTAATAAGACACCGTAAAGCAATATCTTGTATAATCACACAACAAGTTTTGGCATTTAATAATTTATCTCAATTACCTCTAACTTGGTTCCTCTTGACAATTGTTTCCACAAGCACTATTGGGTGTGTTAAATTAAATATGGGTGTGGCTAGGTCTCAGTCGACCGAGACTTAACCAAATCTCAGTCAAGTGGCATAGCATATTAATAAGAAAAGGAAAATGTTAAAAAGAAAATTTTCACATATCTCTCATGCAAGATCTTATGAATATAGCATTGACTGAGACTTGGTTAAGTCTCAGCCGACTGAGATTTAGCAATCCCGATTAAGTATTATGGGTCAAGTATCTCTAATACCAGCTTCTTTAAACAAGCTTTATCTCGACACCAAAGTCTTTCAAAACGACTAAAAACAGCGGAAAATCAAGGCTTTGAGAAACAACAGAAAAATGATTAATACTCACCTAATTGCTTAAACTGTGCTTCAACGATCCGGAACAAGAAAGAAATAAGTCGTGCCGTCTTGGTCTGATAAAGAGAAAGGAAACTGCAGAATGTTAACTGAAGAACTGCATCATGATCAGTACTCACCTAATTGCTTTGCTTAAAAGGGATTTTGCTTCAAGTAAAACACACACACATTTTTTGCATCTTGGCACGTTTGGTTATGCTTAAAAAGTAGGCTTGGCACCTAAGGATGGTCACACTTGGGGCATATATCTTACACCGGATTACACAACTGGCTCTTCTTTCCACTAGCACCACAATAATTTCAGAAGCAAGCATAAAGGTGGCAAGTTTAATCAAATAGGAAAGCAAGGCGCAATGCATGCACAAGCAACAGTATTCGAGGTGATGGGTCCAATACAACCAGGAGCAGATGGTTTGAGGATGAAGACAGAATTGACCAAGAGGGGCCATGGATGTGGCCTACATGGGTTGTTAGGAGCAACTTCCAGCACTTAGCCCTGCTCCTGATTTTGATGATGGAACCAACTAGCCTACTATGCCTCTTTCTAGGAGATGTTTATCTCCCATTTGGTCTCTGGATTGAAGTACCTTGCAAGCAAGAGTCCAATGCCTACTTAAGCCACTCAAAGCTACACATCCCCCACTTTTACACCACCTTCGGCACAGGCGTGTGGGCCACACCAGTGTTTTTAACTCTGTAATTTAGTTCATTTTGAGAGCTACTCAAAAAGGCTGATGAACACCATCCGTTTTGGGCCCTTGGCTGCCTTTTCAGGAGGGCTTCTTTCCAGCAACCAAGATGCTACATTCTGACGGTAAATTTTGTTGCCGGAAGAAGTGCTAACCATGATCATTGTTGGAAGTGAACCATCATCACGCTTGTCTATAGAGAGGATTCAGCCTTAAGCAAGTGTGCATGAGCATTGAGCGATGACACGCACATGAAGCTAGTTACCAAATGGCTGACAGCTGCGCTGCTCGAACACATGATGGTTGCAAAATACAAATGATCAGGCTTCGGATTTAACCACCCACCAGCACGAGCATGACGGAATCATTGCCCACTGCGAAATCCCCCAGATGCTACTGACAAAACTGAATCATCAGCTTCCCCGATTGTTACCGGTCCGATCCGGCGGTCGACAGCGCATGGTAACAGACGAACAAGGACCATCAGGTGAGGGTGAGCTACCATATCTGCCCGATTGACGGGCTGATCGTGCCTGAACCCTCACTCTCACGCCAGCTAAAACCCCTCACTGACGCACTACTTTCCTCGTGTGGATATCATTTTTACTGTACCGACCAACCGGGTTGCAGCCTTACAGTTAAGTTTGTGCGCAGCAAGGCAAGCCATGTTGTGCCTGTGTACATCACACATGGATTCGGAGAGGTTCAAAACAAGAGGCATGTATGTTTGAAGTACAGCAAAGGCAAGGCGTACGAGAGCAGTGCTCCTCCTGAAAGCCGTGCTGACAATTGGCTCGGCTGCCTCCTCGTGAGGCTTGCTGGTGAAGCAAGGTTGGTTGGGTGTCATCGAGTGGGGAAGTGGGCAGCTCCCCTTGGCCACCCAATCCGGTAAAGGATCTAGTATAAGACGGCCACCTCTCCCGGATGAAGAGAGAGTTGGAAGGACCGGAGAGCGGGTGCAGGTTTGCTGCCATGAGATGCTACTCTACTGAAGCATCAGCAAGGATTTGTAGCGGCAGGGGAAGCTCAAACAAGGTATGGGTTGGACTGGCTGCATGTATCCTTCTGTCTTTCCTTGTTCTTATTAGGAAATAAGGTAGTTCTGAGGTGAAACTTGGCCACACCACCCCTGTATAGAGTAGGCATCAGATACATGATTTCCCCTTATATTTGTGTATGTATGTGTTAGCAGCGCTACTTAGGAGGTGAAGAAGTTGAAACTCTACTGATGTCTTGATGCTCATGACCAGAGCATGCATGGTGTCCAATCTTATTCATGTTCATTGATCCTTGACGAGTTCTTGTTAATGGAATTGTTGCAGGGGTGTGGCGGGGAGAAATGTTAAGGAGATGGGCAAGAAGGGAAGCGGCTGGATCACTGCGCTCAAGAAGGCCTTCACCACAAACCCCAAGGACAAGCCAACAAATGTGAGCACTACTACTTTAAGTTTAAACACCCAAAAATTGTGTCTGTATCACTTGAAACGTGCAAAGGTTATTAGAGAAAACTAAAGGGCACGTGTGTTGGAAAAAAAAGTTGGTTGCTCACCCAAACTCAAGCTTTGGCCTGAAGCAATCGCTGCATGCAAGCTGTATGCGCATGTAGACAGGTGCAGCAGTATCGTAGCGACAAATACACAGCCCTGTACAAAGCCACTTTATCCTGTTGTTGGTTTGCGCATGTAGTTTGTACGTATTTTTACTTTATTATTTGCATCACATTTTTAGCAGTGGAAGAATTTTTACATATAGAATTTTCGGGAAGATAGCTGAGCGGTGAGATGTATCCATGGCAGGTGCAGCTGGTAGCGCAGTACCCGCAGCAGCAGCCGCCGCCGCAGCCGCAGCAGTACCGGGGGAGCGCGAGGGACAAGAAGCGATGGGGGTTCGGGCGGTCGCGGCAGCACGCCGACCCGGCGCCGCTGATGAGCATCCCGCTGTACCGGCAGCCCAGCAGCATCGAGAAGATCCTGGGCGACGCCGAGATGGAGCGGCAGTACTACGCCAGGCCGCCGGCGCAGTACCAGATCGCCCCCGCCAAGCCCACCACCGCCACCGTCGCCGCCACGGCGCCGACCACGCCCGCGGCGCGCGAGCGGGAGCGGGAGTGGGGGCGTGAGCGGGAGCGTGACGGTGGCGGCGACAAGCAGCAGCGGCAGCAGCAGGCGGCGGTGCTCCAGCTGCCTGCGCCGCCGTCCTCGCCGCCGCCGCTCATCCGGCGGTTCGACCACGACAGGGAGCAGCAGCAGAGGCTGCAGCGGCTGCAGCAGGGCAGGGCCGAGATGGCCGAGTGGCGGCAGCCGCAGCAGCATACCAGAACACGGGCGAGGCAGCGGGCCGTGGCACCGGAGCAGGCCCGCGCGGCGGCCGTGGCGATCCAGGCCGCGTTCCGGGGCTACTCGGCGCGCCGGAGCTACCGGTCCCTGCGGGGCCTGATCCGGCTGCAGGCGGTGGTGCGCGGGCCCAGCGTGCGGCGGCAGACGGCGCACGCGATGCGGTGCATGCAGACGCTGGTGCGCGTGCAGGCGCAGGTGCGCGCCAGCCGCGTGGAGGCCATGGAGCGGCGCAACGACCGCCACGGCGCCATGCTCCGGGACGGCCGCCGCTGGCGCTCCGGCTCGCAGGTGCGCACGGCACGCTAGGCACTTGGCTCGTCTTTCCGTTGAGATTCGCTCGTGCATGCATGTGACGAAGCTTTGGCCGTGCCACACGACGTCGGTGCAGGACGGCGGCATGTGGGACGACAGCCTGCTGAGCCGGGACGAGGCGGACGCGAGGACGAAGCGCAAGGCGGAGGCCGTGATGAAGCGCGAGCGCGCCCTCGCCTACTCCTACTCCCACCAGGTACGTTCGTACGTCCTCTACGTATTATCTTTCCGTAGAATTATACACACACAACACGATCGATCACGTCTTCAATATGAAACAAGCAAAAGGGACAGATGAATTCCTTCCGTCAGTCAAGCAGCGGTAGTAGTTACAGTACAGCAGATTAATATTAGTGAGAGGGTGACCGAACATCTCTTCCATCCATCCTCCCGATAGAGACCAGTAGGTGCGAAAAAATACTTTCGATCGGCCAGCGAAAAGCTAGCGAGCGAGCTACCGTATTTTTTCCCACCCAGAGGTGTGGTGTCATTGTTGGAGAGTTGGAATGTGTTTTCTACGCGCCTGTCAGGTCAGGTCGGCCTCGCCCGGGCTGTTTATGCATTCTGTCAGTCCAACTGTAGTAGTTAGTGCATGTTCTGCATCGAGGATGCTTGGACGAATCATCTGAGAGGGACGTGCAGGTGCAGGTGATGAAAACTTTTCTTCTGCTTCGATTCGATGGTGTCGATGGGCCAACTAGAATCGCACTGTCAACGTTTTTCTTTGTCAGAGGTGTAGTGTCATTGTGTTGTTTATCTGAAACTAGGCGTGCTGTCGTTGTCAGTAGGTACTTGGATGGTTTAATATGTTCTCCATGCACTTGTCAGTCTGACGATGTCTGCTTAATCTATTTCTTTTATTAGAAGATAATACGTTCCTGATTTTTTTTGGCTTTTTTTAGCATCCTAATTTGTTCATGTTGGTGTTCTCTTGGCACGTGGATGCATGTAGGTGATGAAGTCGACGCCGATGGCGGCCCACGCGATCCTGGCTGACCTCCAGTCGGGCCGGAACCCATGGTGGTGGTCGCCCATCGACCGCAGCAGCCACGAGCGCGAGTACCCTCGCCACGTCGAGCCCGCCGGCAGCCGGCCCAGGCCCACGCCCGCCGTCGCGCGCCGCGAGATGAACATGAGCATGATGACGCCGATGTCGACAATGACCGGGCACCGTCAGATGAGCATGCCGACGCCGATCTCGACGACGGCCGCGCACCGCCAGATGAGCATGGCGACGCCGATGACGACGGCGGCGAACACGCCGGCGCGGTCGGTGGTGTCGGCCTACTACAAGCAGCCCAGCAACAAGCCCGCGCGGGGCACACGAGGAGCGGCGCCGCCGTCGAGCCACGGCGGCGGCAGCGTCCGTGACGACGAGAGCCTGACGAGCTGCCCGGCGTTCGGCGTGCCCAACTACATGACGCCGACCATGTCGGCGTCCGCCAAGGCCCGGGCGCGCGCGCACCTGCTGCAGCAGCAGCTGGACAAGGAGCGGCGCGCGGCGGAGCAGAAGCCCAGGTTCTCGTTCGGGCTCGGGCAGAGCATCGGGAGCTGGGCCAAGAGCCCGTTCTGGCGGGGCGGCGGGGACCAGTCCGCCGCGCCGTCGCGGGTGGGCACGCCGGCGGCGTCCACGGCGGGCGGGGGCGGCCGGCACAAGCACCGGCGGTCCGTCAGCGGGCTCAGCGTCGACTCCACCGTGTCCATGCCGGCCGGCGTCGGCCGGCGGTCGTTCAAGTAGCTCGTGCGATCTCCTTTCGATCTTTCTCATGATACTTTGGTTGGCTTCTGCCCGCATCGTGTAACAATCTGTATCGTGTGCTTGGTTTGGTGCGTGTCTCTCTCGATCTTTGCATGTAGCATTCGTTTGATGGTATGATAGCAGTGTGATTCGTTGTGCTTGGTTTACCCACGGCTGCTGGTTTCCCTTTTGTTCGCGCGTGGCCTTCGGTTTTTGAGGGGCCGGTGGCTGTGATGTAAATGCAGTGCTGCAGAGTCCATGGAACATAGTTTGTGTGCATGTCTATGTGTTAAGGTTTGCGTGTCCTTGTCATATAAGATCGCCCATGGTGGAAAATTTGTGCCTCGAGATCGCCTGTCTCGGCAAGATTTCATCAGACGTCTCACCATTCGCCGACCCTCTTTCAGAGAAGGTTGTTCTACCGAGAACAATGTCAGCAATCAAGGCACGACAACGGCTGATGGTCAACAAGGGGCAACGATAAGGCGCGAAGCGCTACAGGGCGACGCCAGGGGAGATGTGGCCCTCAGGCCCAAGAGAAGAGTCAACCGGCCGGCCCGCAACTTTGGCCCTGAGTGGGCCCAGTAAACTGCTCCCTCTGTCCCATGATATAAGAGTGTTTTTAATGTCAAAAATGTTTTTATATTATGGGACGGTGTGAGTATATTTTAGATCCACCGACATCGTGATTAGGACAGTCATTTCGGACGTGACAACAGTCATTTCAGACATGACAACACCCGTCAATGTCTACATGTACTTCATAAACAGAAACCCTACAAGATGGTGCAGCAGACGGCGGTGGGGGTGATCTAAGGGCATCCTCTACTATGGAGGCAAATTCCCAACCAGTAGCAACACAATTGGCTCCACCTCATCCTCATAGTCGGGGCCAACACGGCCACCCTAGCTATCTAGGCAGATAACTTGTACTTGGTTGACTTCCAAGTGAAAGGAGGCGCCTGGTACACCTTTAAGGACCATAATTACCTCATTCTCGTCTCAAGAGGACTCTCCTTTCAGGATGACATCATTCTTGGTTCAAGCAGATTCTCCTTGAAGGATAACTTTGACGTTCTCACTGACGATAAGAAGTCAGGAGACATGCAGATCCATCGTCATAAGGGCATGTATAATATGGGGGCACGTAGATAAAATATTATGGAGCAGCCATTGGAGGCCATCAGCATCCAACACATGCATTAGCTCTCTAGGACCCACTGTTTCACCTTTGCCTCCATTCGGTCCTCTCTTCCTTGAGTGTTCTTCCCATGCGTGATCTCATCTTCCTATTGCTTTACCCTCTAAATTTTGCTTTTGTCAGCGAGGAGCCGGGGTCTTCTACAAGATCTCGTTTCACTCTACAGGCAACTGGTTGAGCTGAGCTGGAGCATCTAAACTCACATGGTGTACTGGAGCAGCGGTCCAAGATGGCTTGTTGGTCATGCCCTAAGGACACTATATGCTAGTCAGGGAGGGGGCACCGCCCCCCTCCCTCCCTCCCCCCGCCCCACCCAACCTTAATTTTGCTATTGCCCTTGACAACTTGAATTGGCTCCACAACAAGGTACGTGAAGCTCTTGCAGCCATTAGTGTCTCATGCTAGTCATAGACGGTGCGCTGGTAGCGTGGACCGGGTTTGGCCATGCCTCGGGGGAGGTGATCAGGCTCTGCATCCACTAGAAGGACGAATCGTGTGCTTTGATCCGTTTAAGTCAGAAGAAGAAGTGGGGCAAAATACCTAAGGCAAAGAAGATCAAGGACTTGAGCAAGCCCAAAATGGTGGATGTCTCGTCGGCTGCAAAGAACATCATCCTCGTCCCCCAGTTGACGGGTTGTGATAAAAAAAATCCCAAAGAGACTTCTAGAAAGGAGCTTAGGGCATCTTTAATAGTGGTTACATGCATCATAGTTTGTAATTTGCCATTTAAGAACTTTTTAATGATGTCTCATGTAATAAATAATGAAGAGTGAGTGTGAGGTACTACGATATTATCAACGCTCTAGCATTGTCACTATTGGTGTAAATGTTCCTCATGTTAATAATAGTGTTGCTAACAAGGTGACCTATGGGTGCATTTTTCGGGATATATATTCTTAGATTGTCAAGCCCTGGACATTACAAGGCATGAACTAATATAAAAATGGAAGAAAAAGAGGTAAATGCACCATTAGTGCTTGAACTTGACAGGCATGGTCACTTTGATGACTATAGTTAGGACATATGGAAAAGTGGTGCATGAACTTGGCTTTCATGTGCTATACAAAGGAACTTCTTCTTTTTTGAGGTAGTGAACGAAGGAACTAGCCCTTGATTGAACGTGTGTGACGAACTTGGAGGTCACGATCGATGGCTACTTACATACGGCCCAATAAGGTGGGTACTGCTCACGACACAATCAAGCGGGGTTTCTCTTTCCCAGGACATGCTTAGCAGTTGATTTGACTTGTATACGTAAAACAAAACCGCTGGAATTCAAGGTAGCACCCCACCTCACCCTACCGAGACCTCTGCATGTGGTCTCACATCTCAACGACCTACAAATAGTATTAGAACAAAAAAAATGATATTTTTAGAAGATTTGTCAAACCCTGAACAATACAAGGCATAAATAAGATAAAAATGGAAGAAAAGGAGGTAAATGCACTATTGGTGCATCAACTTGCCACAAATGGTCACTTTGATGACTATAGTTGTGACACACAGAAAAGTGGTGCATGAATTTGGCTTTCGTGTGCTATACGGTGCATTTGTTGTTTGTAGATGTTAATTGCGCTGATGTGGCACTGTATTTCCTTTTGAAGCCGTCTACTCTACTAACATGGATCTCACATGTCAGCGGCCAACAAATAGTATTAGAACGAAAAATGGTTGGCTCATGGATTTGAACCACCAACCTATACTAACCTACATGCTTGCTTAGCCACACCAATCCTTACATTTTCTAATCTAAATGGATGCATTTGCTTTATATCCTTTCGGGTGAACAACATAAATTAAGAATTTAAATGCGAATGAAAAGTATACCTTTGTGTTATATCCTTTCGGTGAACAACATAAATTAAGAATTTTAATTTGATGAAAATGATACAACCACAGGGGTTCAAAACAGTGACCCCATGCTATCAGGCCCTCCTTGCTAGCCACTCCAATATAAGACATTTCAAGTCAGTAAAGGATAATTAATGTTTATGTCTGTAACAATATTAAAAAGTATTCAGGTAACTAAAAATTATGTTAAAAATGTTCATGTATTCTAAAAAAATACACATTATTATCACATATATTTACATCCTACCATCTGGGGGGTGGTTACCTTCATGTCTTATATACTACCATAGTAGCATATATATACTAGTTTATCATTCGAAGTATGTTCATATACTACTCCCTCCGTTCCGATTTACTCGTCGTGGTTTTAGTTCAAATTTGAACTAAAACCACGACGAGTAAATCGGAACGGAGGGAGTATATCTAAGATATTTCCAGGCAAGCCATATGAAAAAATTGCATGTGAGTCCATAATGTTTGTATATTTCAAAATACCTTTATATTTGTATGTATAAAATAATATAATAATATAATAGTACATACTACCTAAAACGTAGTATATATACTACCCAAGTATTTTTATATAGTACATACTCCATGTGCACACTCTCAGTTTTAAAATATACTACATACAACATACAAAACTCACATGAGGGTAACTGCCCTTGGGCGGAAGGAAACATTAATTTTATAATAATTATAAATTATGAAAATGTTTATGATATTCTAGAAAACATATGTTATAAATAATATAAGTAAAAAATAAATAAATAAAAATAAATTCTCATTATTAAAAAACGTGTGTTATTATAAAACACACCATATAATTATAAAAATATTTATGGATTATAAACACTTGAATAATTTAAATATTATTCATTCGAGGATCTGAAGTCTGGGGGCATACTGGGCTCATATTCATTTTTCCATACATATTGTTCTCTTTATTTTAGTTTAGAATAATATATGTTGTTTAGAAAGCACACAAACTTTATTAAAACATGTGAACACTTTTTAAAAGCAACGTAAAATATTTCTTAAAGGATGAACAACTTTATATACTACATGAATATTTTATTATGATATAAGAAATTTTAAGAATGACTTTATTCTATTTTATTACATATGACATTTTTAAAATTATATAAATATCTTGTACTCCCTCCGTCCCAAAATTCTTGTCTTAGATTTGTCTAAATATGTATGCATCTAGTTACGCTTTAGTGTTAGATACATCTGTATCTAGACAAATCTAAGACAAAAATTTTGGGACGGAGGGAGTAATTCATAACATAATTATATGGTATTTTTTAATCAGTAAGTGAACATTCTCTTAAATTGCATGAACATTTTTAATGTAATTTATTTTATAATAAATGACATGAAGATTTTTTAATAAAAATACATTAACATTTTTAGTGTAATATATTTTGTTACAGACATAGTCTGAAGAGTCATGAAACGTCATTCATTGGAGTGGGATAACCTGTGTTTGTCGGATCGAACACATGTATTGCCTGCAGGTCGGCAGTTCCAATCCACCCCCACCCAATGCTAGGCCGGTCCACAGACGGAAAATGCACTATATTGCACGCGAAAGCCAGGTTCATGCACCACTTTTCTGAATGCCACAACTACGGACACAAAAGTGATCAGCCATGGTCACCACACACACAAAAAAAGAAGGTAATCGGCAGTGGCAAATTCAAGCACCTCGAAGAAAAATCCAAATGGGATGATGGTGCTCCAAGGAGGGCAACCGAGCAAAACGCACAAAAAAAAAGTGGAACACTGAAGTCTTTATCGCCCTAGCTTAGTTGCGCAATATCAGTCTTTATCGCCCGCTGCTTGCTGCCACGGCGGCACCAGTTGCATCGAAGATATTTCTGAATAAATGGCCTAAGCGTTCAGTACACCCTAGCATCCACACACCAATAGAGCTCCGGCTCACTCAAGACAGCCCAGAGAAAGCGAGCCAGGGTACACCTGTTTGATTCCAGCAAGAAGTATGAGAAATAGCACCAGTTTTCCCAGGTTGTACTAGTACTGAATTGGCTGCATAAATCAAGTACCCAAATCCAAAGCAATATAAATATATTTCTTCGATTAAATGGGGTCAAAAGCAATATACATTTGCCTTGACATCATCATAGTACAAAAGAATCTGAGATCACGGTACACACACAGTACTACTAGCACAAAAGAATAGCGACAGCAGTAACACCAAATCGACACATCTTGGATGGAGGCGCCACTCCAGCGGGCGAAGATGCACGCAGCGCGGGCTCAGACATGGTAGGCGTCGGCCCAGTTCTTGGCGCGGCGGAGGTCATCGTCACCGTCGTCGTCCTCGTCGAGGCGCAGGGAGAAGGCGAGCGCGAGGGCGGCCCACTCGAGGACGAAGATGGCGGTGCCGAGCCCGCCGACCATCTTGAGGATGACGGCGCCGTCGTCGTCGCGGACGTAGGACTGGAGCTCCGCGAGGAAGTCGGCGGTGCGGGTGAACGCGAGGAGCGCGACGGCGCCCTGGAAGATGGCGGTGAGCGCGGCGCCCGCCGTGTGCGCGGTGTGCCAGGGCGCCGGGTTGGCCGGGCCGGCCGTGAAGGAGCCCGAGCACCCCGCGGCGGAGAAGACGGCGGTGAGCGCGTGGAGGAAGACGAGGAGCAGGCCGCAGGGCGACGGCAGCAGGCGGAGGGAGAGCGTGAGGAAGATGCAGCTGGAGGCCGCGCCCAGCAGCGCGTAGTTGCAGAGGAGGAACGCCTTGTGCGTGTGCACCTTGCCGGACGCCATCGCAGCCGGGGACGGTCGGGAGTTGCCGCGTGCTCGGATTGATGGAGACTTGCTTGCTTGGTGGGCTGGATCGGGAGTGGGGATGAGGAGTGGAGGAGAGGGGTGGGCGGGTTTTATGCCGCGCGGCGCGGGGGCAGATGGCCGTTGGGGGCGCGGCGCCAAGGGCAACGGCTAGTCGGGAGAGAGCCGTTGCTTTTGCTTTGCTTTGCCTTCCAGTGGGCAGCCAGCCCGGTCAGAGAGCCCGGCCAGTGGGCAGGCGCCTTCTTTCGGTTTTTCTAAGTAAACCAAATTAATTAAAACCCTCTTTTTTGTAAGGTAAAACCATTTGGTGGCTTTATTCAGTTTGGCGCAAAATAAAATGAAAACGCCCTTAATTCATTTCCAAAGAAAACTATAAATAATTCAAGTATGATAACTATGAGTCTGTTTCGGTTATTAAAAAAAACTATGAACCCACTTTGCATTTACACCCTCTCAAGTCGTCCCACGTTAGAATTTGTGTCCTAGCATATATGTTCTAGGAGAGACAATATTGTAAGAAGTAATATTAATTTTTTTGCAGGAAACACTATCTAAAGATGGTGCTTACCCTTGTCCCAAGGCGATCTATTGTAGGAATAAGGTACGCTTGTCTCGCCCTCGTTTTGATGATGCTTCCACGTATCGCAGGGATGTGTGCGAAAGATGGGGTGTCATTAAATATGGTTCTTCGGTTTTGGTGTACTTTCTTTACAATATTGTCTCGGTTGTGTTGTCCTGCCGAGCGGCCAACATGGTCCTCCGACTGTACGTCTTGGTCGCCCGACTTCAGCTTCGACCGGCGAAGGTTGGCAAGTCTCAGTTTCATCGGAGAGCGTGCAAGGTTTGTGTTCTTTGACCGTTTGACCGGAACCTGGGTGTTCTAAAGGCCATATCCATCGTTTTCTTTTTCGGGCGACGGTTTGCTATGCAGATCGCAGTCGTTACTTCTCAGTCATTGATTCTACAAACTCCTGGATTTAAACAAGTTTGCTCAGCTGGGACAGAGGCCCAGAGGCGGCAACGAACATTGCTCATGGCGCGTCACTGGTGGATGCAGGAGGAAGAAGATTTCGGCACCCCCAAGAATTTGAATGTATTCTTAAAATTCCTATAAGGGAGTTCTATAAGGGCTTGTGCTACTTTTTTTTTTTGCGGGGAAGGGCTTGTGCTACTTAATATATGGTTTTTGACCTTTTCACAAAACCAACTGACCTCATATTTTTCAGATTTAATAATATAATTGAAAGCCCAGGGACAAGATCATATTTAACAACTTTGTTGCCAGTAGAAGTGACAGAATTGACACAAAGTGGTAGTATTTACTAGAACAATTGGGAGGGATTGAAGCGTCGGGCTTTGGATAGGTGGGGACATGGTTTTGAACATTTGAAAAGGGTATGCTAAGTTCTGTACCAAAGTATTTCACATAGCTTGTTAACATGGTTGGACACTGCTTTGTGAAACTTTCAGCAATGTCACATAAGATGTGAGAGCGAGAAACCAAGAGATGATCTCTTATAGATTTCTAATTTAATTAGTCGCCATTAACTACTAAAGATGTAAGAGTGAACGCTTTTCAGTCTAGTTGTACTTTGCTTATTTTCCTGCTTTCTGAACTGCACCTATGTGAGCTACAGTCAGAGTGCTAGCGCTGCAGTGACCAAAGGCCTGCCCATCCTGAAACGGACTCAACTTGCTTGAGACTGAATGTGTACAACTGAAGCGCGAAAAGATATAAATAGTCAAGTGTTGAATCTAAGGTAAAAACACCGCATTAGCGCAGCAATTCACATCCAAGATAGTTGAACTACGTGAGATGTGTTTATCCACACCTAACCTCTGGTACTATTTTCTATCCAAACGAGAACGATAACAGTAAAGTGTCGAAGAAAAAAGGGAACATCAAATGGCAAGACAAATCCTCTATAGCACTAAGCTCTTTCCTAGATCATCCAACAGGATGCTCAGAGGTGGGTGGAGAAAAAGCTCAAAAGGCCCTAGTTTTAAAGAGCCCACATTATATTGAGGTCTTCAATTGAAAATTAAGATTGAATGATCCGATTTTGACCGGATCAACCATTTCTCAAAACTCTCTCATTCAATTCTTTTATACTACACACTATGATACTTAAATTTTTAAGGCCTCACAATTAATTGATGTCTTCAATTTAGAATTGGATCAGCTTGATTTTGACCGGGTCAACAATACTAAGCTCTCTAATTTTTAAAGCCTCATAATCAGTTGAGGTCTCCAATTGGAATTGGGTAAATCGATTTTGACCGGGTCAACAATTTCTCAAAGCTTTCTCATTTAATTCTTTTAAATTATACACTATGCTTCCTAATTTTTAAGGCCTCACAATTAATTGATGTTTTCAATTTAGAATTGATTCACTCAATTTTGACCGGGTCAACAATTTCTCAAGGAGCTCTTCCATTCGATTATTTTAATTCACTATGTTCCCTAATTTTAAAAATCTTTTATTCAATTGAGGTATTCAATTTCAAATTTGATATACGATTTTGACCAGGCCAATGATTTTTCAAATTAATCAGTAGCAACCGAGCCAATGATTTTGATCAGAAACATATCAATCTCGCGCACCTTCCCATCACCTGGAAAAAAGAAACGCCACCATCAAATACTGTAGCACCAATCTAGTAACCAGCTTTCCAAAAATGATCTCCTATTCTTGAGCAACTGGTGTCTACTTAGAATCGTAGACACGGGCGTACCTCTCGTTGTGGTGGTGATAGTCGTTCCCCTCGTGCGGCCCTCGCCCATGGCCTGAAAACTCGTTCCGGTTTAGAGCAACTCTAGCAGACCTCTTATATTGCGTTGAACTATAAAATAACCGTCAGTTTACAGTCTTGTGCGAAGAAGGCGGCCCGGACAGACACCTTAAGCTTCCCCAACCTTTGAAAAAAATTGAGGGGCGCGGTAAATTGCCCACACCCCCCCACCGACCCACAAAAACACAGGTTCCCCCCTCCCCGTCGGTGCCCTGTATCGTGGAAAAGTAGTTGGCGTGAGGGACATTTCAGCCCGCGCGCGTTCCCCTCTCCCATTCCGCAGCCATGCGCTGCTCGCCTGCCGCCTTCGATTCCGGCCATATCCGCGGCAGAAACACACCACCGGGCTGCTGCAGACCCGGGTCCACCGCGCCGCTTCGCAGGCGCCCCAAATCCGCCACGCCCAACCGCCCCCGGGTCGCAGCCGCCATGGATCGACCGCCGCTGAGTCGCCGCCCACCCCAGATCCACCGGTGAGTCCTTTTCTGCCCCTTCAAGTTAGATTTAGCGAACGATTTCCGTTCATGCGAACTCCGTTGTGATTTGTAGATAGATTTGAGCCCTTGCTAGGATTTTTTGCTCGAGGATTCGTCCTCGTCCGACGACTCGGACATAGAGACGCTACTCGAGAACAATCGGCAACAGCAGATGGTGGTGGTGGTCCTCGCCGTGAAGCAGCTCGGGGATAGGAACGGAAAGAAACGGTGAGGATCAACCATCGGCTGTCTTTGCATCCCTCACAACCGCCATCTCGGGAACATGATGATGATGCAAGACTACTTAGCGGCGTCACCTATGTATGCGTCGCACCTCTTCCGGAGAAGGTATCGAATGCATCGATCCATCTTCCTAAAAATAGTAGAAGTTTGTGAGGCCAATTCTCGATTTTTTACCCAAAGGAGAAACGCCGCGAGCTTGAAGGGTTTTAGCGCATATCAAAAAATCTTGGCAGCTATGCGGGTGATTGCATATGGCATTCCGGCTGACCATGCCGACGAATATATTCGCATTGGCGAAGATACTACAATTGAGTCAGTGCCTAGGTTCGCCAAAGTGATCATACATGTCTTTGGTCCTGTCTATCTTCGGGCACCCAACGAGAAAGACATGAAAATGTTGATGGCAACAAATGAGAAGTGAGGTTGGCCGGGCATGCTAGGAAGTGTTGATTGCATGAATTTGACTTGGAAAAACTGCACGGAAGCATGGCACGGGCAGTATTGTGGCAAGTCTCATGATGCAAAAATTGTGCTAGAGGTTGTTACATCCGAGGATTTATGGATTTGGCATTGCTTATTTGTTTTGTCGGGTACTCTCAATGACATCAATGCGTTGCATCGATCTCATTTGTTTGCTAGACTTGCTAGTGGTGATGCTCCTGCTTGCAACTACACGGTAAATGGGCATCAGTACACAAAGGGCTACTATCTTATTGATGATATTTACCCTCCTTGGTCAACATTTGTCATGACCATCAAAAAACCCGAAATAGGAGGCCAGTTAAATTTGCAAGGGCACAAGAGGCTGTTCGAGAAGATATTGAAAGAGCCCGAGGTGGAGGAGCTCGTAGTGCTGGAGCAGGAGCGCACTTGCGGTGGCTGGATCTTCGGCGTCCTCCGGCAGCGCGCGTGCTGCGCGTGCGCATGAGAGCTTGGTCACTACTGGGAACTGAGGTGGTTCGGGGCCTCGGGCATCATTTTTTATCCCAGTCGGCGTGGTGCTCGGCATGGATTGGTGGTTCGCGCTGCGTCCTGTGACCCGGCTCTCGGTCGATCGTTAATGGATCTAGAGGCTAGTGTTGGTCGGCGGCCTCTGCAAGGTGCGGTTGGTTGCTCCGATGATGGGCTTCTTGGTCGGCGGCCTCTACAGGCTGGCTCGGAGGTGGTGCTATGTGGTCGCCATTGTGAGATGATGTGCGGATGAGGTGATCTTAGGAGCTTGGGTGAAAACCCTGTCTCGGTTGTGGCCGTGACCATCGATGGTGGCGGTCGTGGCCGCCGCTTATCTTCTTGAAGACATCATTGTATTGCAGTTGCATCCCCTTGAGGGAGTCCTGGACTAAGGGGTCCTCAGGCGTCCGACCTGTTAGCCATGGGCCGGACTGATGGGCTGTGAAGATACAAAGACCGAAGACTGCACCCGTGTCCGAATGAGACTCTCCTTGGCGTGGAAGGCAAGCTTGGCGGCCGAATATGTAGATTCCTTTCTTTGTAACCGACCTTGTGTAACCCTAGATCCTCCCGGTGTCTATATAAACCGGAGGACTTAGTCCAGAGGGAGAATCATTATCATAGTCATACAAGCTAGACCTCTAGGGTTTAGCCATTACGATCTCGTGGTAGATCAACTCTTGTAATACTCATATTCATCAAGATCAATCAAGCAGTACGTAGGGTATTACCTCCATAGAGAGGGCCCGAACCTGGGTAAAACATTGTGTCCCCTGTCTCCTGTTACCATCGACCTTAGACGCACAGTTCAGGACCCCCTACCCGAGATCCGCCGGTTTTGACACCGACATTGTTGCTTTCATTGAGAGTTCCACCGTGCCGTCGTCGAAAGGGTTGATGGCTCGACTTATCGTCAAGGAAAATATCACCTTTGAAGGAGCTCTGGCCTCCGGCCAAACCCTTCGGCTGGGCGGTTTTATCATGACCGCCCGTTCGACCCTTGAGCCAACGATGATGACCTCTCGAGTCATCAAAAATCGCCTCTGCGTTGATTCTGAATACGCCAAACGGATGGATCCAACGGAGTTATCGTCTTTAAACGAACTCTTAGATCGCATTGCCGCCTTGGGGTCGCTATAGACTACGATTGGATTGGGCTTAAACCTGACCAGAGAGAAATTAAATCTCCACCGATCACCCACCAGATAGCGGTGGTCGAGGAGCAAGATAACTCTTCCTCTATATTGAGGACGAACTATGTTCGGATCTTCGACCTCGAGAAGCCGGACACCTACCGGCAAAAAGACACTCCTTGTCCTCCGGACATAGAATCGGACGATAAGCTTCAAAAATCAGTTGATATCCCAGAGCTCGAACCACTAAGTCTGAAAGATCTTTGGACTCAGGACCCAAAATTGGGCCAGGGTTCGGATTTAATTCCACCCACCCACCCAGACATAAGCACTCTCTTGAGCATGCAACAGCAATCTCAGGAAACGGTCCACCACTTTTGGGCCAGATTCCTCCTTGTCAAAAACACGATCAAAGATTGTCGCGACGAAGATGCGATCTCAGTGTTTCGCAACAATTGCACGGATGAGGGAATCCTCAATGCCATCAACCGCCATCACATATTACACTTTGCTGACTTGGCAACTATCATGCAGAAGTACAGCGCAATGGAAAGCGTTTGGAGAACTCAGGCAGCACGGTGGGGACCAACAATCCCCACTCAACCCCTCGTTCAGATGAAAATGGCGCACCCTCATGGAACGCCGGGAAAGAAACACAAGCCCGTTACGGGGCGCGGAACCTTTCTGGAAGGATGGCTCGACGGGCCATGCAAAATACACACAACACTGGATAGCATACCAACCCACAGCCTTAGAGCATGTTGGATACTCCGGCAGGTGGCCAAAAATGGTGAAGATATCCTCACCAGGAATACCCCAGAGCAACACCCCCCCAGAAGACGATGACCTCAAAGTATTGACGGTCTTCGGGACATTCGCCTCAAACAATAGGCGCAAAAGGGCACTCCGCGAACTCGCCGAAGTCTGCCAGATTGCAACAATAAACCCTTGGAACGACACGGCGATAACCTTTAATGCTGGCGACGAGCCAAAATACAAGACAATCCGAGCACCAGCCGCCTTGGTCCTCAGCCCAATTGTGGACGGTTTTCGGCTCACCAAGGTTCTCATGGACGGCGGCAGCGGACTAAACCTCATCTATGAGGATACAATACAAAAGATGGAAATAGACAGGAGCCGCATCGAGCAAAGCAACACGACCTTCCGAGGAATCATTCCCAGTCAGGAGGCACGGTGTGCGGGAAAAGCCACACTCGACGTGGTATTCGGCACACCGGAGAACTATCGGTCCGAAGAAATAACCTTCCAAGTGGCCCCTTTCAACAACGGATATCACACCCTCTTAGGGCGAGATGCATTTACGCGCTTCCAAGCGGTACCCCATTATGGATAGATGAAGCTTAAGATGCTTGGGCCCAACGGTATAATCACTCTAGCTAGTGATCCGGACATAGCACTCCGCGCCGAGAATAAAACCGCATCCCTGGCCCTCGAGGCATTATCTGAAGCCCTCGCGGCCGAAGAATTAACTGTGATGTGCTCCATGGTGGACAGGGATGATGTGGTCCTAGACAAACGACCCAAATCCACCTCCTTCAAACCAACAGAAGAACTAGTCAAATTCCAAGTCCATCCAACGGACCCCAAGAAGACAGCATCCATTGGAGCACAACTAGACCCAAAGGTTGACGCCGCGCTACGAGAGTGCCTGCGCGAGAATTGGAATATATTCGCCTGGCACCCTTCTGATATGCCAGGAATCACACGCGAGTTGCCCGAACACAGCCTCAATATATTGAAGGGATATAAACCGGTCAAGAAAACACTGCGGCGCTTTTCCGAACCCAAACGTCAAGCTATGGGGGAGGAGCTAGCCAAGCTACCGAGGCAGGATTCATTAGAGAAATAAAACATCCGGACTGGCTGGCAAACCTGGTGATGGTTCCAAAGAAGGACAAGTCCTGGCGCCTGTGCGTTAATTTCAAAGACCTCAACAAGGCTTGCCCTAAGGATCTCTTTCCCCTCCCCCACACTGACCAGATCATTGATGCTACCACAGGACACGATTCATTATACTTCCTTGACGCATATTACGGGTACCATCAAATTAAAATGAAGGAGTCCGATCAAGCTGCAATAGCATTCATCACCCCATATGGGCCATTCTACTTCAACACCATGCCCTTCGGACTCAAGAACGTTGGCGCCACTTATCAACGCATGATCCAAACATGACTGGAGAGACAGATCGGAAAGACAGTTGAAGCCTATGTGGATGGCGTCATAATCAAGACAAGGCACGTCGAAACACTAATAGACGACCTATGCCTCACATTCGACAACCTCCGCGCATATGACATTAAGCTCAATCCGAAAAAGTGTGTTTTTGGCGTCCCCATAGGAAAGTTGCCTGGCTTCATCGTTTCCAATAGAGGAATTGAAGCAAATCCAGCCAAAATCGGAGCTCTGTCACAATATGCTACGCAAACAAACCTTAAACAAGTCCAAAAACTTGCGGGTTGCGTGGCAGCTCTAAGCCGCTTTATCTCCAGATTGGGAGAAAAGGCACTGCCACTCTATCATCTTCTACGGCGAACCGATCACTTCGAGTGGACGGACACGGCAACAGCCGGACTGGAAGAAATAAAATCCCTTCTAGCGAGCAACCCAATCCTGGCCGCACCAAACATCAGCGAACCCATGTTGCTATACATATCGGCAACACATCAGGTGGTGAGCGCCGTACTCGTCGTTGAACGAGAATAGGATGGACACAAATTCCCGCTTCAGAAGCCAGTATACTACGTATCCACTGTCCTTACACCATGCAAATCCCGGTACCCCCATTATCAAAATATAGCATATGCGGTCTTCATGGCATCCCGAAAGCTATGGCACTACTTCCAGGAGTGTTCGATCACGGTGGCTTCCGAAGTACCACTCAACAACATAATAAACAACCGCGATGCCACGGGCTGGATTGCCAAATGGGCCATTGAGCTCCTCCCATTTGACATTACATATAAACCACATAGAGCTATTAAATCCCAAGTACTGTCTGACTTCGTCGCCGAATGGACAGAGGACGAACTCCCTAAAGAGTACGACACATATTCCAATTGGGTTATGTATTTCGATGACTCCAAAATGCTGGTAGGGCTAGGAGCGGGCGTCGTTTTAACATCACCTACTGGAGACGTCGTTCAGTACGTACTCCAAATATTGTACACAGACTCCAATAACGCAGCCGAATACGAGGCCTTATTGCATGGTCTCCGGATGGCTGTCTCCATGGGCATACAGCGCCTGGAAGTGCACGGGGACTCAAACCTCGCAATATCTCAAATAAATGGAGACTTCGACGCCAAATACCCGAAGATGGCAGCTTATGGTAATGCCGCCCTAAAAATATCAGCTCGGTTCAAGGGACTCGAGTTCCATCATGTGGCTCGAGAAAGTAATCAAGCGGCGGGCGTTCTTGCTCGCATATGCGCTAAGCGCGACCCCGTCCCACCTAAAATTTTTCTGGAAAGGCTTTTTAAGCCATCCGTGTGTGGCAGGGGGAGGGCGGCAACACTAGTCCGGATCCGAACACAACCCCAGATTCCGAACACACCGATATCGTCGGAGGCTCAACCATCGAAATAACACCGTCGGCCCGTCTCATTATGGCAGTCATTGCCCAATGGACCAAACCCTTCTTGGCCTACCTTAATAAGAAGGAGCTTCCTGAGGATCAGAATGAGGCCCGCTGCATTGTTCGGCGTTCGAAGGCCTATAAGGTTCATGACGGAGAGCTCTATAAGAAAAGCGCTACCGGAGTTCTTCAAAGATGTATCTCCGAGGAAGAGGGGCGGCAACTCTTGGCTGAAATTCACGCCGGACTCGGCGGTTACCACGCCGCAGCTCGGGCCCTTGTTAGCAAGGCCTTCCATACAGGGTTTAATTGGCCGACGGCCCGAGCAGATGCACAGGACCTTGTCCAACGTTGTGACGGATGTCAACTCTTCGCCAACCAAAGCCATATGCCCCCCACTGCCTTACAAACAATCCCCATCACTTGGCCTTTTGCGGTCTGGGGACTTGATATGGTCGGACCCCTTAAAGGAGGAAGCCATAAGAGAAAGTATCTGCTGGTCATGGTGGATAAATTCACTAAGTGGATAGAGGCCAAATCAGTCAAAGCGGCCGAGGCGGGGCCGGTAATAGATTTCATATCCGGCGTGGTACACCGTTATGGTGTTCCACACAACATCATCACCGATAATGCCTCTAATTTCATAGCCGATAAAGTGAAAACTTGTTGTGCTAATCTGGGCATTAAGCTCGATTACGTCTCTGTCTATCACCCGCAGACAAACGGTCAAATCGAACAAGATAATGATCTTATTATGAGCGGCATCAAACCTAGACTAGTGCGGTCTTTGAAATAATCAGACAAGCACTGGGTGGAGGAACTTGACTCCGTACTCTGGGGGCTGCGGACCATGCCCAACCGCACTACTGGATATACGCCTTTCTTCATGGTGTACGGTGCGGAAGCAGTGTTACCCTGCGACATTATTCATGACTCACCTCGAGTGCGCATGTACGAAGAGAGAGAGAGGCCGAGCTTGATCGGCAGGATAGCTTAGATGCCCTAGAGGAGGAGCGCGACGTCGCAAAAGCCCGTTCCGCATTTTATCAACAGCAGGCTCGCAGGTATCAAAGTAGAGAAGTGCGGGCCAAGACTTATAACATTGGTGAACTTGTTCTACGCCTGCCAGAGAAGAAAAAGGACAAACTCAAGCCCAAGTGGGAGGGTCCCTTCATCATTGACGAAGTTCTCACCGGAGGAGCGTACCGCCTGCGTGATACGTCAGACAATCACTTGGAGCCGAACCCCTGGAATGCGGCCAGACTCGGATGATTCTATGCCTAGCGCCGAACTCTGTGTTCGTATCCTTCCTCCTGTTATTAACATTATTTTTTCTCTCTTTTCGTTTTCTCTCTCTTTTCGTTTTGCTCTTTAGCCCTACGGCTTTAGTACGGCTAGACCATGCTCCCCTGATGCGTACATCTCCAAATATGTACGTCCATTATACCTAGGGGCTTCTTGTACAGAAGCTTGCTATTATCTTCGAGCATCATGCTCACCACATATGCGTTCTTCCCATATGTACCTTTTCTTTGCCATTATATGCATCGATATGACTTAAGTTTTGGCCAAGCTGGATTACCTGGCTCCTGTGCTTATGCCCTATGTTCCCGTTAGTTCAGCTAGGGCATAAAGGGAGCACCTCTGCGATTGGTACTGCCGGGTCATCTGGATGTGTACCTCAAACTGGGTGAAGCCGAAAGCTAGCGTTCTTAAGGGAATATTCGGTCGGTGAATTAAAGACGTTTCCGCATTCACTCCATTGTGAAACCCCAAAATTTACTTACTCTATGATTTTTTGAATCACAGTTCGGACATGCACATTAAACGCATGCACACCCAGGGAAAGGAACCCTTAACGGAACTATTCTTTCTGTAAGATGTTTCTTACATAATGTAATATAACATAACTAGCCGGATACACATTGTCTGTTCAAGCAACTATGACCCCTACGCCTGGTTCCCATGCATAATCCAATATATTTTACCGCTAGGGTATTCGGAAACACTCCGCACCTTCGGGTCCAGAGGTCGAAGCGAAAAGGTAGGCCATGACTTTTGTTTTTATAATCCAGCTAGAAGGAAAGTACATAGTTACTTAGGACTTAAAGATTTCCTCCTCTATACCGTCCAACAAGCGGTCTAACTTACAATCCTGTTGGGAATATCTCACGGCCACCTCTACTTGGTCATATACTAAACTAACGGGAATTTCTTCCCCATTTGACCCTAGCGGTCCAACCCGGGTCATGTGATTCGGATCCCTAAAGAGTACGACACATATTCCAATTGGGTTATGTATTTCGATGACTCCAAAATGCTGGCAGGGCTAGGAGCGGGCGTCGTTTTAACATCACCTACTGGAGACGTCGTTCAGTACGTACTCCAAATATTGTACACAGACTCCAATAACGCAGCCGAATACGAGGCCTTATTGCATGGTCTCCGGATGGCTGTCTCCATGGGCATACAGCGCCTGGAAGTGCACGGGGACTCAAACCTCGCAATATCTCAAATAAATGGAGACTTCGACGCCAAAGACCCGAAGATGGAAGCTTATGGTAATGTTGCCCTAAAAATATCGGCTCGGTTCGAGGGACTCGAGTTCCATCATGTGGCTCGAGAAAGTAATCAAGCGGCGGGCGTTCTTGCTCGCATAGGTGCTAAGCGCGACCCCGTCCCACCTAACATTTTTCTGGAAAGGCTTTTTAAGCCATCCATGGTGTGGCAGGGGGAGGGCGGCAACACTAGTCCGGATCCTAACACAACCCCAGATTCCAAACACACCGATATCGTCGGAGGCTCAACCACCGTAATAACACCATCGGCCCATCTCATTATGGCAGTCGCCCAATGGACCGAACCCTTCTTGGCCTACCTTAATAAGAAGGAGCTTCCTGAGGATCAGAATGAGGCCCGCTGCATTGTCCGGCGTTCGAAGGCCTACAAGGTTCATGACGGAGAGCTGTATAAGAAAAGCGCTACTGGAGTTCTTCAAATATGTATCTCCAAGGAAGAGGGGCGGCAGCTCTTGGCTGAAATTCACGCCGGACTCGGCGGTCACCACGCCGCAGCTCGGGCCATTGTTAGCTAGGTGATACGTCCATTTTGCATCATGCTTTTATATCGATATTTATTGCATTATGGGTTGTTATTTCACGTTATGTCACAATACTTATGGCTATTCTCTCTTATTTTACAAGGTTTACATAAGGAGGGAGAATGCCGGCAGCTGGAATTCTAGGCTGGAAAAGGAGCAAATATTAGAGACCTATTCTGCGCAACTCCAAAAGTCCTGAAACTCCACGGAATATCTTAAAATAAATAAAGAAAAATCCTCGCCAAAGATGAAGGCCAGGGGGGCCACACCCTGCTCACGAGGGTGGGGGCGCGCCCCCCTAGGGCGCGCCCCCCTACCTCGTGGGCCCCCTGGTGGGTCTCCGACGCTCATCTTCTGCTATATGAAGTCTTTCGATGAGAAAAAAAGAGGAGGCAACCTTTCGGGACGAGACTCCGCCGCCACGAGGCGAAACCTTGGCGGAACCAATCTAGAGCTCCGGCAGAGCTGTTCTGCCGGGGATACTTCCCTCCGGGAGGGGGAAATCATCACCATCGTCATCACCAACGCTCTTCTCATCGAAAGAGGGCAATCTCCATCAACATCTTCACCAGCACCATCTCATCTCCAAACCCTAGTTCATCTCTTGTAGACAATTCTTGTCTCCAAGTCCGGGATTGGTGCTAGTAGGTTGCTAGTAGTGTTGATTACTCCTTGTAGTTGATGCTAGTTGGTTTATTTGGTGGAAGATCGTATGTTTAGATCCTATATGCATACTATTACCCCTCTGATTATGAACATGAATATGCTTTATGAGTAGTTACGTTTGTTCCTGAGGACAAGGGAGAAGTCTTGCTATTAGTAGTCATGTGAATTTGGTATTCGTTTGATATTTTAATGAGATGTATGTTGTCTAGCCTCTAGTGGTGTTATGTGACCGTCGACTACATAAAACTTCACCATTATTTGGGCCTAGAGGAAGGCATTGGGAAGTAATAAGTAGATGATGGGTTGCTAGAGTGACAGAAGCTTAAACCATAGTTTATGCATTGCTTCGTAAGGGGCTGATTTGGATCCACATGTTTCATGCTATGGTTAGGTTTACCTTAATACTTTTGTTGTAGTTGCGGATGCTTGCAATAGAGGTTAATCATAAGTGGGATGCTTGTTCAAGTAAGAACAGCACCCAAGCACCGGTCCACCCACATATCAAATTATCAAATTACCGAACGCGAATCATATGAACGTGACGAAAACTAGCTTGACGATATTCCCATGTGTCCTCAGGAGCGCTTTTCCTATTATAAGAGTTTGTCCAGGCTTGTCCTTTGCAACAAAAAGGATTGGGCCACCTTGCTGCACTTTATTTACTTTTGTTACTTGTTGCTCGTTACAATTTACCTTATCACAAAACTATATGTTACCACTTATTTCAGTACTTGCAGAGAATACCTTGCTGAAAACCGCTTATCATTTCCTCGTTGGGTTCGACACTCTTACTCATCAAAAGGACTACGATAGATCCCCTATACTTGTGGGTCATCAAGACTCTTTTCTGGCGCTGTTTCCGGGGAGTGTAGCGCCTTTGGTAAGAAGAAAAAATTATATAGTGTGCTGAAATTTACTGTCACTTGTTACTATGGAAAGTAATCCTCTGAGGGGCTTGTTCGGGGTATCTTCACCCCGTCCAGTAGAGCAAAGAGTTGCTCCTCAACCTACTGAACCTATTGAAAATGAAACTCCTTTTGAATTTCCTTCGGGTATGATGGAAAAACTGCTAGCTAATCCTTTTACAGGAGATGGAACAAAGCATCCTGATGAGCACTTAATATATGTGGATGAAGTTTGTGGATTATTTAAGCTTGCAGGTATAACCGATGATGTTGCTAAGAAGAAGGTCTTCCCTTTATCTTTGAAGGGAGACACATTGACATGGTATAGGCTATGTGATGATACGAGATCATGGAACTATAGAAGATTGAAATTGGAATTTCATCAAAAGTATTACCCTATGCATCTTGTTCATCGTGATCGCAATTATATATATAATTTTTGTCCTCGTGAAGGAGAAAGGATCGCTCAAGCTTGGGTGAGGCTTAAATCAATGTTATATTCATGTCCCAATCATGGGTTTCCAAGGGAAACAATTATTCAAAATTTGTATGCTCGGCTTTCTGAAAACAATCGCACCATGCTCGATACTTCTTGTGTTGGCTCTTTTATGATGAAGACTATTGAATTCAAATGGGACTTATTGGATAGAACTAAACGCACTCTAAAGATTGGGACCTCGACGAAGGTAAGGAGTCAGGTATGACACCTAAGTTTGTTTGTGTTAAATCTTTTATGGATACCAATATTTTCCGTAAGTTTAGCACTAAATATGGACTTGATTCTGAGATAGTAGCTTCTTTCTGTGAATCTTTTGCTACTTATGTTCATCTCCCTAAGGAGAAGTGGTTTAAATATCATCCTCCCATGGAAGTAAAAGTAGCTGCACCTATTAAAGTTAAAGAAAAGACTATCACTTATAATGATCCTATTGTTCCTACTTCTTATGTTGAGAAACCACCTTTCCCTGTTAGAATAAAGGATCATGCTAAAGCTTCAACTGTTGTTCGTAAAAGCAATATTAGAACTTATACACCTTCTGAGCAAGTTAAAGTAGAACCTAATATTGCTATTGTTAAAGATCTCTTGTCTGATAATATTGATGGGCATGTTATTCAGTTCAATGGTGAAACTGCTAGAATTGCCAAACCTTGTGCTAAAGATAAACATAGACCTGTGGTAGGCGTGCCTGTTATTTCTGTTAAAATAGGAGATCATTGTTATCATGGCTTATGTGATATGGGTGCTAGTGCTGGTGTTATACCGCATGCTTTGTACGAAGAAATTAAGCATGAAATTGTACCTGCTGAGTTAGAAGGTATTGATGTCACAATTAAACTTTCCAATAGAGATACTATTTCACCAATTGGGATTGTTAGAGATGTTGAAGTCTTGTGTGGGAAAACTAAATATCCTGCTGATTTTCTTGTTCTCAGTTCTCCACAAGATAGCTTTTGTCCCATTATATTTGGTAGACCCTTCTTGAACACTGTTAATGCTAGGATAGATTGCGAAAAGAATGTTGTTACTATTGGCTTGGATGATATAATTCATGAGTTTAATTTCTCTAAATTTAGTAAACAACATCGTGAGGAAGAATTGCCTAGTAAGGATGAAATTATTGGTCTTACTTCTATTATCGTACCTCCTAGTGATCCTTTAGAACACAATTTGCTAGACCATGAAAATGATATGTTCATGAATGAAAGAAGGGAAATAAATGAAGTATTCGTTAAACAGGAACCTATTCTGCAACATAATTTGCCTGTTGAAATTTTAGGGGATCCTCCTCCACCCAAGGGTGATCCCGTGTTTGATCTTAAATCGTTGCCTGATAATCTTAAATATGCTTATCTTGATGAAAAAAAGATATATCCTGTTATTATTAGTGCTAACCTTTCAGAGCATGAAGAAGAAAGATTATTGAAAACTCTAAAGAAGCACCGTGCTGCTATTGGATATACTCTTGATGATCTTAAGGGCATTAGTCCCACTCTATGTCAACATAAATTAACTTTGGAGGCGGACGCCAAACCAGTTCGTGATCCTCAACGACGTCTGAATCCTAAAATGAAAGAAGTGGTAAGAAAAGAAATACTCAAGCTTCTGGAGGCAGTTATAATTTATCCCGTTGCTGATAGCCACTGGGTAAGTCCTGTCCATTGTGTCCCTAAGAAGGGAGGTATTACTGTTGTTCCTAATGATAAGGATGAATTGATCCCACAAAGAATTATCACAGGTTATAGGATGGTAATTGATTTCCGCAAATTAAATAAAGCTACTAAGAAAGATTATTACCCCTTACCTTTTATTGATCAAATGCTAGAAATATTATGTAAACATACACATTATTGCTTTCTAGATGGTTATTCTGGTTTCTCTCAAATACCTGTGTCGGCTAAAGATCAATCAAAAACTACTTTTACATGCCCTTTTGGTACTTTTGCTTATAGATGTATGCCTTTTGGTTTATGTAATGCACCTGCTACCTTTCAAAGATGCATGATGGCTATATTCACTGACTTTTGTGAAAAGATTTGTGAGGTTTTCATGGATGACTTTTCCGTCTATGGTTCCTCTTTTGATGATTGCTTGAGCAATCTTGATCGAGTTTTGCAGAGATGTGAAGAAACTAATCTTGTCTTGAATAGGGAAAAGTGCCACTTTATGGTTAATGAAGGTATTGTCTTGGGGCACAAAGTTTCTGAAAGAGGTATTGAAGTTGATAAAGCCAAGGTTGATGCTATTGGAAAGATGCCATGTCCCAAGGACATCAAAGGTATAAGAAGTTTCCTTGGTCACGCCGGATTTTATAGGAGGTTCATTAAGGACTTCTCAAAAATTTCTCGGCCTCTGACTAATTTATTACAAAAAGATATACCATTTGTCTTTGATGATGATTGTGTAGAAGCATTTGAAATACTTAAGAAAGCATTGGTCTCTGCACCTGTTGTTCAGCCACCTGATTGGAATTTACCTTTTGAAATTATGTGTGATGCTAGTGATTATGCTGTAGGTGCTGTTCTAGGGCAAAGAGTTGATAAGAAATTAAATGTTATTCATTATGCTAGTAAGACTCTAGACAATGCTCAAAGAAATTATGCTACTACTGAAAAAGAACTTTTAGCAGTTGTATTTGCTTGTGATAAGTTCAGACCTTATATTGTTGATTCTAAAGTAACTATTCACACTGATCATGCTGCTATTAAATATCTTATGGAAAAGAAAGATGCTAAACCTAGACTTATTAGATGGGTTCTCTTGCTACAAGAATTTGATTTGCATATTGTTGATAGAAAGGGAACTGAGAACCCCGTTGCAGACAACTTGTCTAGGTTAGAAAATATTCTTGATGACCCACTACCTATTGATGATAGCTTTCCTGATGAACAACTAAATGTTATAAGTACTTCTCGTAGTACTCCTTGGTATGCTAATTATATTGTTGCTAAGTTTATACCACCTAGTTTCACATACCAGCAAAAGAAAAGGTTCTTCTATGATTTGAGACATTACTTTTGGGATGACCCACATCTTTATAAAGAAGGAGTAGATGGTGTTATTAGACGTTGTGTACCTAAGCATGAACAGGAACAGATCCTACGCAAGTGTCACTCTGAAGCTTATGGGGGACACCACGCTGGAGATTGAACTGAACATAAGGTGTTGCAATCTGGTTTTTATTGGCCTACTCTCTTCAATGATGCCCGTAAGTTTGTCTTGTCATGCGATGAATGTCAAAGAATTGGTAATATTAGTAGACATCAAGAAATGCCTATGAATTATTCACTTGTAATTGAACCATTTGATGTTTGGGGCTTTGATTATATGGGACCCTTTCCTGCCTCTAATGGATATACACATATTCTAGTTGCTGTTGATTACGTTACTAAGTGGGTAGAAGCTATTCCAACTAGTAGTGTTGATCATAACACTTCTATTAAAATGCTTAAGGAAGTTATTTTTCCAAGGTTTGGAGTCCCTAGATATTTAATGACTGATGGTGGTTCACACTTTATTCATGGTGCTTTCCGTAAAATGCTTGCTAAGTATGACGTTAATCATAGAATTGCATCTCCTTATCACCCACAGTCTAGTGGTCAAGTAGAATTGAGTAATAGAGAGCTCAAATTAATTTTGCAAAACACTGTTAATAGGTCTAGAAAGAATTGGTCCAAGAAACTTGATGATGCATTATGGGCTTATAGAACTGCATACAAAAATCCTATGGGTATGTCTCCATATAAAATGGTTTATGGAAAAGCATGCCACTTACCTCTTGAACTAGAACATAAGGCATATTGGGCTATTAAAGAGCTCAACTATGATTTCAAACTTGCCGGTGAGAAGAGGTTATTTGATATTAGCTCACTTGATGAATGGAGAACCCAAGCTTATGAAAATGCCAAGTTGTTTAAAGAGAAAGTTAAAAGATGGCATGACAAAAGGATACAAAAGCGTGAGTTCAATGTAGGTGATTATGTATTGCTATACAACTCTCGTTTAAGATTTTTTGCAGGGAAACTTCTCTCTAAATGGGAAGGCCCCTATGTTATCGAGGAGGCCTATCGTTCCGGTGCCATAAAGATCAACAACTTCGAAGGCACAAATCCGAAGGTGGTAAACGGTCAAAGAATTGAACATTATATCTCAGGTAATCCCATAAATGTTGAAACCAATGTTATTGAAACCGTAACCCCGGAGGAGTACATAAGGGATACTTTCCAGACCGTTTCAGACTCCGAAAAGGAATAGGTATGTGGTACGGTAAGTAAACTGACTCCAAAATAATTTTTAAGGCAATATTTCTCCGTTTTAGAATATTTAGAAAGATAGAAAAATAAGTAGTAGTCCGGGAAGGACACGAGGGCCCCACGAGGGTGGTGGGCGCGCCCCCTACCTCGTGAGCACCTCGTGTGCCTTCCGGACTCCGTTTTCTTGCACGATACATATTTTGGTCGGTAAAAATTCATTATATATTCTCCCGAAGGATTTGACTCCCGTATCACGCAAATCTCCTCTGTTCTTGTTTCGAGCTGTTTTTTGTCAGGGTTGTCAAGGCCAGGCATCATGTCGTCCCCCTCCTCCAACAATGGTGAAAAAGATGCTTGGCTAATGAAGATAGAGTTGAAGAGGTAAGAGCCCATGGAGATCAACAAGGATGAAAGGATCAAGAAGGCCACGGAGAACCAAGCTCCGGCAGCAGAAGACATCCTTCAACTTGATCACAATCTTCTTACCCCAACTGAGGTTGAAGCTTTCAAGATGATTGAGTTAGCCCGTATACAGAATAAGTATCTCACACGTGAAAATATTTTGTTGAAGGAGCATATTATCGCACTCAAGGGCATTATCCGCAAGCTGGAGGACCTCTTACACTCTATGTGCGATTATCCATCACCACCACCTTCTTCACCGACAAAGGAGACATAATCACATGGGTATGGGCACTCCCCTTGGCAACTGCCAAGCTTGGGGGAGGTGCCCTGGTATCGTGTCACCATCACACTCCTATATTTACCGTTTTTCTTAGTTCGACCCTATTAGTAGTATCTTGATCTAGTAGAATAAAGTTTATGGCATGATCTAGTTTTGAGTTTTCTTTATGATCTCTCTATGTAATCGAGTCAGTGAGCTATATATATAATAAAGATTAGTGTTGAGTCAAGGACTTGATTATTTTGCCATGATCTTGGGTGAATAAAAGAAAAGAAGAGAAAGAATAAAAAGAAACAAAGAGTTCATATTGATCTTATTGAGAGTAATGACTTCACATAGAAAGAGTATGATGATTAAAAGTTGTTGGGAGTTGGCAGACATATCTTTGGTCATCGTTGCAATTAATAGGAAGTAATAAGGAAAGAGAGGTTTCACATATAGATATATTATCATTGACATCTTTTATGATTGAGAGCATTCATTAAAATATGACATGCTAAAGAGTTGATGTTGGACAAAGAAGACAACATAATGGGTTATGTTTTCCTATATCTGAGATAAAGTATGTTGTCATGGATCCTCTAACATGTTGAGCTTGCCTTTCCCCCTCATGCTAGCCAAATTCTCAGCACCAAGTAGAAATACTACTTGTGCTTCCAAATACCCTTAAACCAGTTTTGCCATGAGAGTCCACCATATCTACCTATGGATTGTGTAAGATCCTTCAAGTAAGTTGTCATCGGTGCAAAGCAATAAAAATTGCTCTAAATATGTATGATTGATTGGTGTGGGAGAAATAAGCTTTATACGATCTTGTGATGTGAAAGTAATAAAAGCGACGGACTGCATAATAAAGGTTCATATCACAAGGGGCAATATAAAGTGACGTTCTTTCGCATTGAGATTTTATGCATCAAACCATAAAAGCGCATGGCAACCTCTGCTTCCCTCTGCGAAGGGCCTATCTTTTATTTTTATCCTCTACCTTATGCAAGAGTCACGGTGATCTTCACCTTTCCTTTTTCATTTTATCCTTTGGCAAGCCCAGCATGTTGGAAAAAACATGATATATATATATATATATATATATATATATATATATATATATATAGGTAAATTATGTGGGACACCTAGGTGCCTGGGCAGCTTGTTCGGGTCCAACCCGTTAATGCATTTAATTGGAAACAGTGTGCATTAGTGTTGATTTGTTTCCTAATACGTTTGCATGCTTGGAGCATTTATAATTTATTTTCAAATTTATTTGGATGCTCCATTTGGGGCAACTCCCGCGCATACAAAACCCAAATTCATCATACACACACGTACATATTACTAGACCGCGACACTAGTTATTACAATACACATTGTATATGATATTAGACCACGACACTAGTTGTTGGGTATTATACCTAATAAAAATATATACGTGTTGATAATATACCTAACAAATATATACACACACATGAAGTATTATACCTAATAAAGAAACACACATACCAGTGGTATTATACGTAATGAAAATATACATATATCTAGGGTATAATATCTAATGAATATATACAAACCCGTGGTGTTATACCTAATGAAAAAATACACATACCGCAGGTTTTATACCTAGTGAATATATAGACATATTGTTTGTATCTACTAAAAATGTACAAATATTTTTTATCTATTAAAAATATACACATACCAGATGTATAATTTTTTTGAAAATATTAACATACCCGAGCTATTATACCAATTGAAAATATAGACATACCCGAGTATTATACCTAGTTAAATATATACCTAAAGTAAAATATGGACTAAATACTATCTTGTAGGTATCCAGTGAATGTGTATATACCTAATTAAAATATACACATACTCAGGGTATTGTATCTAATTAAAATATACACATACTCAAGACACCGATGTGCACGTGTTGGTACTTCAATAAAAATACGCACGCATACAATTACAAATAATTTTTCTCTATGACTAATAAGTATCATGCACCTTTCATCTATGAAACATATGGTAAGAAAGAAGAGACAATTAAACATGACATATTAATTATTGATTTCTCTCTCCTATTATGTCTCAACATGGAATGTTGCCATGCATGGTGTGCAGGGCCATCATTATGGCATTCAATTAGGGATTATGTCATATTTTTTGATTAGCGGTTTCTAATGAAATAACCCGTTAACAAATATACCCGTTATGACAGTGCGCATCTAAATGAAATCTTGTGGTGGAAAGGCAAGGAGCCCGGGCACCTAGGTGTCCCAAATGGCCGTCCTATATAGGGATTGACTATATAGGGATTGACTATTCGTCACCCTGGGTGAGGAATAGTTATTCTTCACCCCCCCTCTATTTTACCATCAATACACCGTAATTTTTCGTTCCGTAAGTTTTGTCTTATTTCCGACGTAAAAAGAGACCGTAAGAAAATATATAATCGTCGTAAAAAATATTTTATGTTATGTAAAATTACAAACATAAAAACATAGTGTAAAATACACATAAACTGTAAATTTTCTTGTATTATGACCTATATTTTTTATTTTTTATGCCAAATTTTACGTAGTGAATCAATAGGATTGTAACTATTTGAATTCCAAACGTAATTTAATTATGATATAAACGTAAGATTACCTTGGGTGAAGAATAACTTATTCTGCACCCTGGTGATGAATAGTAACACTATATATATATATATATATATATATATATATATATATATATATATATAATTGGATGTACTGGAGCATGAGTTATTATTGTTGACATTACCCTTGAGTTAAAAGATTGTCGGGCAAAACTATAAGCCCCTATCTTTCTCTGTGTCCGATTAAAACATCATAACCACAAGTATTGCGTGAGTGTTACAAATTATGAAGAACTAGATGATAGTTGAGTATGTGGACTTGCTTTTAAGCTCTGACATAGACTCTTTCTGATGTTATGATAAATTGCAATTGTTTCAGTGACTGAGATTATAGTTTGTTGATTCTCAATAAGGTTTCTGATTCATACTTTTGCATTGTGAATAGATCATCACTTGAACATAAGTAATCATATGACAAAAGCTATATATGTTGCTGTTATGAGAATAATCATGATGCCTTCATGTCCGTATTTTATTTTTATCGACGCCTCTACCTATAAACACGGGGACATATTTATTGTTATTGGCTTTTCACTTGAGGACAAGCGAGGTCTAAGTTTGGGGAGTTGATACGTCCATTTTGGATCATGCTTTTATATCGATACTTATTGCATTATGGGCTGTTATTTCACGTTATGTCACATTACTTATGGCTATTCTCTCTTATTTTACAAGGTTTACATAAGGAGGGAGAATGCCGGCAGCTGGAATTCTGGACTAGAAAAGGAGCAAATATTAGAGACCTATTCTGGGCAACTCCAAAAGTCCTAAAACTCCACGGAATATCTTAAAATAAATAAAGAAAAATCCCTGCCAAATATGAAGGTCAGGGGGCCCACACCCTGCTCACGAGGGTGGGGGCGCCCCCCCTAGGGCGCGCCCCCTACCTTGTGTGGGCCCCCTGGTGGGTCTTCGACGCTCATCTTCTGCTATATGAAGTCTTTCGATGAGAAAAAAAGAGGAGGCAACCTTTCGGGACGAGACTCCACCGCCACGAGGCGGAACCTTGGCGGAACCAATCTAGAGCTCCGGCAGAGCTGTTCTGCCGGGGATACTTCCCTCCGGGAGGGGGAAATCATCACCATCGTCATCACCAACGCTCCTCTCATTGGGAGAGGGCAATCTCCATCAACATCTTCACCAGCACCATCTCATCTCCAAACCCTAGTTCATCTCTTGTATCCAATTCTTGTCTCCAAGTCCGGGATTGGTGCTAGTAGGTTGCTAGTAGTGTTGATTACTCCTTGTAGTTGATGCTAGTTGGTTTATTTGGTGGAAGATCATATGTTCAGATCCTATATGCATATTATTACCCCTCTGATTATGAACATGAATATGCTTTGTGAGTAGTTATGTTTGTTCCTGAGGACAAGGGAGAAGTCTTGCTATTAGTAGTCATGTGAATTTGGTATTCGTTTGATATTTTAATGAGATGTATGTTGTCTAGCCTCTAGTGGTGTTATGTGACCATCGACTACATAAAACTTCACCATTATTTGGGCCTAGAGGAAGGCATTGGGAAGTAATAAGTAGATGATGGGTTGCTAGAGTGACAGAAGCTTAAACCCTAGTTTATGCGTTGCTTCGTAAGGGGCTGATTTGGATCCACATGTTTCATGCTATGGTTAGGTTTACCTTAATACTTTTGTTGTAGTTGCGGATGCTTGCAATAGAGGTTAATCATAACTGGGATGCTTGTTCAAGTAAGAACAGCACCCAAGCACCGGTCCACCCACATATCAAATTATCAAAGTACCGAACACGAATCATATGAACGTGATGAAAACTAGCATGACGATATTCCCATGTGTCCTCGGGAGCGCTTTTCCTATTATAAGAGTTTGTCCAGGTTTGTCCTTTGCTACAAAAAGGATTGGGCCACCTTGCTGCACTTTATTACTTTTGTTACTTGTTTCTCGTTACAATTTACCTTATCACAAAACTATTTGTTATCACTTATTTCAGTACTTGCAGAGAATACCTTGCTGAAAACCGCTTATCATTTCCTTCTGCTCCTCGTTGGGTTCGACACTCTTACTTATCGAAAGGACTACGATACATCCCCTATACTTGTGGGTCATCACAAGGCCTTCCGTACAGGGTTTTATTGGCCGACGGCCCGAGCAAATGCACAGGACCTTGTCAAACGTTGCGTCGGATGTCAACTCTTCGCCAACCAAAGCCATAAGCCCCCCACTGCCTTACAAACAATCCCCATCACTTGGCCTTTTGTGGTCTGGGGAGTCGATATGGTCGGACCCCTTAAAGCAGGAAGCCATAAGAGAAAGTATCTGCTGGTCATGGTGGATAAATTCACTAAGTGGATAGAGGCCAAATCAGTCAAAGCGGCCGAGGCGGGGCCGGTAATAGATTTCATATCCGATGTGGGACACCATTATGGTGTTCCACACAACATCATCACCGATAATGCCTCTAATTTCACAGCCGATAAAGTGAAAAGTTGGTGTGCTAATGTGGGCATTAAGCTCGATTACGTCTCTGTCTATCACCCGCAGACAAACGGTCAAGTCGAACGGGCTAATGATATTATTATGAGCGGCATCAAACATAGACTAGTGCGGTCTTTGAAAGAATCAGACAAGCACTGGGTGGAGGAACTTGACTCCGTACTCTGGGCGCTGCGGACCACGCCCAATCGCACTACTGGATATACACATTTCTCCATGGTGTACGGTGCGGAAGCAGTGTTACCTTGCGACATTATTCACGACTCACCTCAAGTGCGCATGTACGAAAAGAGAGAGAGAAGCCGAGCTTGATTGGCAGGACAACTTAGATGCCCTAGAGGAGGAGCGCGACGTCGCAAAAGCCCGTTCCACATTTTATCAATAGCAGGCTCGCATGTATCAAAGTAGAGAAGTGCGGGCCAAGACTTATAAAGTTGGCGAACTCGTTCTACGCCTGCCAGATAAGAAAAAGGACAAACTCAAACCCAAGTGGGAGGGTCCCTTCATCATTGACGAAGTTCTCACCGGAGGAGCGTACCACCTGCGTGATGCGTCAAACAATCACTTGGAGCCGAACCCCTGGAATGCGGCCGGACTCCGACGATTCTATGCCTAGCGCCGAACTCTGTGTTCGTCTCCTTCCTCCTGTTATTAATGTTATTTTTTCTCTCTTTTCATTTTGCTCTTTAGCCCTACGACTTTAGTACGGTTAGACCATGCTCCCCTGATGCATACATCTCCAAATATGTACGTCCATTATACCTGGGGGCTTCTTGTACATAAGCTTGCTATTATTCTTCGAGCATCATGCTCACCACATATGCGTTCTTCCCATATGTACCTTTTCTTCTCTATTATATGCATCGATATGACTTGAGTTTTGGCCAAGCTGGGTTGCCTGGCTCCTGTTCTTATGCCCTATGTTCCCGTTAGTTCGGGTAGGACATAAAGGGAGCACCTCTGCGATTGGTACTGCCGGGTCATCCGGATGTGTACCTCAGACTGGGTGAAGCCGAAAGCTAGCATTCTTAAGGAAATATTCGGTCGGTGAATTAAAGACGTTTCCGCATTCACTCCATTGTGAAACCGCAAAAGTTACTTACTCTCCGATTTTTTGAATCACAGTTCGGACATGAACATTAAACGCATGCACACCCAGGGAAAGGAACCCTTAACGGAACTATTCTCTTTGGAAGATGTTTCTTACATAACGTAATATAACATAACTAGCCGGATACACATTGTCTGTTCAAGCAACTATGACCCCTACGCCTGGTTCCCATGCATACGCCGATATATTTTACTGCTAGGGTATTCGGAAACACTCCGCACCTTCGGGTCCAGAGGTCGAAGCGAAAAGGTAGGACATGACAATTGTTTTTATAATCCAGCTAGAAGGAAAGTACATAGTTACTTAGGACTTCAAGATTTCCTCCTCTATACCGTCCAACAGGCGGTCTTACTTACAATCCTGTTGGGAATATCTCACGGACACCTCTACTTGGTCATATACTAAACTAACGGGAATTTCTTACCCATTTGACCCTAGCGGTCCGACCCGGGCCATGTGATTCGGATCCAGCTTGGTATACCGCGTTTTTACCATGGCCTAGGCCTCTCGCGCAGCCTCTCAGCAGGCCGATATCTTCCATAGTTGGATGCGCCGCCGCACTCCCTTGAACAGCTCTACAAGCTTCTCCATACTCCCTGGAGGGGAGGCGGATGGCCATAAGACCTTGTGTCGGTGTCAAAACCGGCGGATCTCGGGTAGGGGTCCCAAACTGTGCGTCTAAGGCGGATGGTAACAGGAGGCAGGGGACACGATGTTTACCCAGGTTCGGGCCCTCTCTATGGAGGTAATACCCTACTTCTTGCTTGATTGATCTTGATGATATGAGTAGTACAAGAGTTGATCTACCACGAGATCGTAGAGGCTAAAACCCTAGAAGCTAGCCTATGGTATGATTGTTGTTGTCCTATGGACTAAACCCTCCGGTTTATATAGACACCGAAGGGGGCTAGGGTTACACAGAGTCGGTTATAATGGGAGGAGATCTACATATCCGTATCGCCAAGCTTGCCTTCCACGCCAAGGAGAGTCCCATCCGGACACGAGACGAAGTCTTCAATCTTGTATCTTCATAGTCCAACAGTCCGGCCAAAGGATATAGTCCGGCTGTCCGGATACCCCCTAATCCAGGACTCCCTCACCTTAGCTACACTCTGCATTGCCTGCCGAGCTTGCTTGTGTAACTGCGACAACCCTTGCATAAGATCACTTGATGATCCGGACACCTCCTCTTCGGGACGGTCCGTCAACATACCTACAATCACAGCTATATCAGCTAATTGTACCCCCAAACTGTTATAAGATAAATTCGGCCACATACTGAATATGCCGCCTCGCAGCCTTTTGTTCTCCTTCACGGAGTCGGATAGCTGGGCTCGCACATCTTAAAGTTCTTCGCCCAGTTTGGTGTTTGAATCCTGGAGTTTGTTTTTCTCCTCTCTGACTCGGGTCAGAACGCGCTCGCCTGCGACATGTTGTCTCTTCGCCTCTTTTTCACTCGTTTGAGTGGCCTTCAGTTCCTCCCCGGTTGGTCCGATGACCCTGTTATGAGACAAGCAGTAGTTGCAATACAGCTGGCGTATAATTTTTTGTTTCTCGATGGAGGGAAATATTACCAGAGGACGCCTTCTTGAACTTTTCCAGTTAGGTGGTAGCAGCAGTTAGTTGTGTCCGGCACTGCTCCAGCTCTTGGGCTAGCAGGTCGTTCTTCTCTGTAAGAACCTGGTTATACAACGTCCTTAAAACATTTGTCCCAACTGCTTCAAGTCTCGGGGGCTACGGGCACATGGTTATCAAATTTGAAGAAGGTAAACTTACCTGCATATCTTTCAAATGTTGCTCGGTGGCTCTGTTAAGCCCATCTCGAGTAGCTCGGATGTATGCATCAGCCGAGCTGAAGGCACCGAACGCCTCTTTTGAGAAGTGGGGATTTCGTAAAACGGCCCTCCGGCGCCGGTGGTTCATGGCGCTCTCCACTTCCTAATTGGTGATGGACATATTTTCCGAACCCTCGGCAAAAGGACAGTCCGACGCCACTCCCATATCGGGCCCCGTCTCTTCGGCTGGGACCGAATCTTGGTGATCAGGAGTACGACTGGTCGGGTCCCTGGACACAGTCCGTCGAACCTTTTCCCTGATACAAAATGAACATATAAGTCACAGTTTGACGCGACTGCTAAAAAGAGCATAGTTGCAAACCCATACCTCTTCAAGGAAGGCCTGACCGTATCTCTATTTGCCTTCCTCTTTGAAGGCCTGCCCGACACGGGAGCCGCTCTCTCTGGAGATGCCCCGGGGCAGCACGACGCGCCAAACGCCTCCCTTCTGAGCACGGGATGATGCGGTGAATGAGGAAGAATGAGAAAACCCTCTCCGACAAAGTGTCTCCTGATTACTTACATGCGAAACAGGAAGGAGGCCAGGGTAATCGGCGATGATGGGTACATCCGTGCCGTCATAGCTCGTCTGATAGAAAACTCTTTGAGCTCCACGAATAAGTCCGGATCTTCCTCATATCCTGGGTCAAGATCCCGATTGTGATTCTCCGGCTGAGGGGCAGGGTCATGGATCCCCTCGACAGCCTTTCGCCATTCCTGTCATGAATGAATAAGATACCACCCTTCAAAAATAATTCAGGGAGAGGAGTCGAATAATGAAGTTAGAGCTTACCCAGCTAGGAGAATTGTGCATGGAAAACCCGTCTCGATTTTGGAGACGGGTGAACTCCGCCAGCTCCCCTTTATACAGCTCGGCCAATATTTTGGCCAGAGCGGCGGGAGTCTTCGGACACTTCCGACCGCAGCGGGAGGCGTCGTCTTCCCCATTGTAATGCCACATGGGTAGCCCTCTATATTGGAGTGGTTGGACCCCCCGCGTTATGGAGACCGCCATTACCTCGACTATTGACAATCCGGACTGGGCGAGCATCTTAATCTTACTCAGCAGCAGACTGATCTCTGCGCTATCCTCTTCCTCGAGGCTCTGAGGACGCCGGCTATGGCGTTTCTTCATCGGAGAACTTGAAAATTCGGGGAGGCCCATCCGGACTGGGTCGGGAAGAGCGACGTCGTCAATATAAAACCATTCAGAGGTCCACTCTTCAGAAGTTTTCTTCGGTGTGCCGGATAGGTACCCGGTCTCAGCAATGCACCATATTTCGGCCCCGCCCACTTCAAATATCGATCCCTCGTGATTGCGCGGGACAAGACAGAACAACCTTCTCCACAGATCAAAATGGGCCTCACAACCGAGGAATAGTTCGCATAAAGCGACATAACCCGCAATGTGCAGGATGGAGGCTGGGGTAAAATTGTGCAGTTGGAGGCCATAATACTCCAGGAGCCCTCGGAGGAATGGGTGAATTGGAAATCCCACGCCCCTCAGCAGATAGGGGACGAAGCACACTCGTTCCTCCGCAGATGGATTGGCGAAGTCCTCCGCCTGGGTTTTGCCGTTGAAGGAAGCCAACCCTGCTCGAACAGGGACCAGATCCGCAGGGGGGAGAAATCCCTGTGTTTGCAACTTCGCCAATTGACTATGGGACACATAGCACCTCTCCCACTCACCTTTCTCTAGGTCAGAGCGGGAGGAGGAGCTGGGAATGCTAGCCATGTTGGAATGGTCTTTCCTGGCAATCTCTAAGGATTTTCTCCGCGTGGTGCCAAATGGATTTGAGACCCAATCTCTTTAAATATACGCTCTTTCTTGCATGTCGGGGTGTTATTTGCAAAAAATACCCTGATCGTCCGCAATCGCCCAACACGTGGAGGCTGAAGTCATCGATGCACAGAAGCCGAGGGGTGCGACATTGAATTAAAAACCGAATACATTACTTGGAAGTCGTCGGAGGAGGAACCCGCCTTGCAATGCCGAAGACAATCTGCACGTCGAACACCTCGTCATTGAAACCTGGTTCGGGGGCTACCGAGGGAGTCCTGGACTAAGGGGTCCTCAAGCGTCCGGCCTGTTAGCCATGGGTCGGACTCATGGGCTGTGAAGATACGAAGACCGAAGACTGCACCCGTGTCCGGATGGGACTCTCCTTGGCGTGGAAGGCAAGCTTGGCGACCGAATATGTAGATTCCTTTCTTTGTAACTGACCTTGTGTAACCCTAGATCCTCCCGGTGTCTATATAAACCGGAGGACTTAGTCCGGAGGGAGACTCATTATCATAGCCATACAAGCTAGACCTCTAGGGTTTAGCCATTACGGTCTCGTGGTAGATCAACTCTTGTAATACTCATATTCATCAAGATCAATCAAGCAGGACGTAGGGTAGGGCCCGAACCTGGGTAAAACATTGTGTCCCCTGTCTCTTGTTACCATCGACCTTATACGCACAGTTTGGGACCCCCTACCCGAGATCCGCCGGTTTTGACACCGACACCCCTACCGCGTGGATCGCTGCAGCTCCGGGGAAAACCCTTGATCTGGTTTGATCGGAGGACGACGGCGCCTTGGTGTCGTATTCCCTCCTGAGAGCTTCATCTTTGGAGCTGGATGTTGGCTAGTGAGACCAGTGGAAGACGACGGTGTTGGCACGAGGCTTTTGTGGCAACGATGATGGGATGAGAATTGTCGGAGATGTGGCTATGGTTGCGGTAGTCGGCTCTTCATCGGCGTGATCCGCGGGATCGTCTTGGCTGGTTTGTTGCTATGAAGTCGAAGCTGTGGTTGTGGGCCCCTGTGGTATACGATGACAGGCAGCAGGTGGTTCGTTCGATGATCTTCTGCGGCGCCAACCATGCCTAGTTCTCCTTCATGGTTCTCCGTCAGAGTCGGAGTTGTGTTGTTTGGTCGCCAGTGGCTATGTTTGGCGCGGACTTTCATGCATGTCCACACGGCCTCTTCAGTGTGGTTGAGTTGACGATCGCCGAAGGCGAAGTCGGAGTCGTTTGCTGAGGGTTTAGGGATGGCGATGACGCCTCTAGGGGAGGAGTGATGACGATGACACCTGCATGTTGTCTCGGCAAGACCCTCTTTGAAGTGGTGTGCGTGAGGTTCAGGGCCGGTCCTGAGATTTCGGGGGCCCACGGCGAAACTTAAACCTGGGGCCCTTTTATTAGCATACTAGATTTTTTTTTGCATTGCAACGAAGACACTTATTAGCTTACCAAACACTAAGTCAATAAAAATTGGGTTAGTTGAGGCGGTTTTGAGAAAAATTTGTGGGAGAAACCAAATATGAAAGAAAAAATATCAAATAAGGAGGAGGCATAGGGAGGTTGGAGTAAGGACAAACTTAAGACGGGACATTGGGATAGTTGAGGTGTTTTTTCGGCAAAATTAGTGGGGAAGACAATCAAAGATGGGAGAGGGATAAACAAAAACAGACGTGAGGACGTAGAAAGGTTAAACGAAGGATAAACGTAATACAGAACATCATTCTTTTAGATAGTATATATAGAGATAGATGAAATAATAAGTATATCAACTATTTTCTTCATACATGAAATGTTACTAAGAACATTTATAGATTACCTTAGAATTTTCTTCAAACATTCCATGATGTCAACATTGACTTCTATATGGTCATCATCTCTTGATTAGCATTAGTTTGCTCATCCACAACGATCTCTGTGATAATATCAACTCATCTAATCATTTTCTCATCACTTTTTTCTCACCATCGGATATAGTAGATCTGAAATTTAGAAGAGACAAGTACTAATTAAAAACTTAACACAAGGTCCTATGGAAAAATTCTAGGGCAGAAGATAAGACCAAATCTCTAAGACATAAGCTACCTTATTTGAAATCAACGATGGTGTGTATGGCAACTTGGCAAGGACCGAGGTAGCCTATGCGCGGTGGGCATTTTGCGCTCGGTGGCTCAGGCCGTCATGCGACTTTACAAATCGCGATTAGTGGAGATAGAGACGAGGGCCGGCAATCCATACGCAAACCTAGATCCATCGGATGGATCGATCATACGGTTTGGCTGCCAAAGCACGTACTTGCACGGTTCCACGAAGCCCAGTTTGCATTTTTCTTCGCCTCACCCAGCAAGGCCCAGGTAGGAGGGGGCCCCAAGATATTGGGGGCCCTGGGCGGCCGCCCCCCTGCCCCCCCCCCCCCCCCCATCAGGGCCGGCCCTGGTGAGGTTTCATATATGTGCCGCCCAGCGGTTGTGATGGTTTTCGTCCAGTTCTCCACAATGAACGCAGCAACCTGGTTTTCACTCGGTTTTTGTCAATTAACTCAACAACTCTTTTTTTTTTTAATGAATACAGGATAATTGTGATTTTGAAAATAAATTTGGCCAAGAAAAACCCAACTGCTTTAAATCCCGCAAGATAGGATATTATACTCTGCCCTGGATACTGCCTCCCTGCACGTCCTGTGTGCATATTGAGGTCAATGATCGGGACATGCATGGCACATACCGGGTCGCCGGAGTCGTGCACGCGTAAGATTTCGCGGGATTATAAGTCTCGAAACACGGTGGCGGGCAGTGCAGACTGCAGACTGGCGGTGAATCGGCGCGGCCACGATGACCGGCCCGGTGGGAGTTCCGGATCCTTCCTCTCAGGTCGTCCTCAGCGGATGCGGTTCTGGCTTGACCCTCGTCGGCGCGCCGGCGGCGGCAGAGGATCCCACCTGTGTGGCGTCCGCGCCTACGTCGAGCGGCGGAGGGAGGGAGGCGGCGTTGGGCGCTGGCGGAATGGGGTGCTACTGGCAAGGCGTCTCGCGGCGCACTTGGGAGTGAGGAAAGGTCGTGATGTATGGAGCGTAGCGAGGGGAAAGCGTGTGCGGCACAGCGGCAGTTTGCGACTGTGACTTCAGAGGGGAACAGGGGAGGCTGCGGCGTGCGGCTCTCGGCACTGTTCGCCTGAATCTCCGATTCTCGGCCTTTCTTTTTTTGTTTTGAGAAATCGATTCTCGGCCATTAAATGAAGAGAATTGAGTGGGCAAAAATCCGGTGCCATAGCTTATAGCTCCTTTATAAACAAGAACCAGGAGCATATTTTATTTATATCTATAAAAAGCAAGTTCTTCACTGAAAGACATTGGTACATCAAGGACTGAATTCCACTCCTGGGCCTCTGCATAACTTCTTTTTTATGAGCATGCCTCTGCATAACTTTGAATGTGAATAAGACAATTTGTATAGGTGATTACACACTCGGGGCTTATTGGCATAATAAACTCGTAAAGGTTACCGAGGCAATTCACGGTCCACGCACGCGCATGCCAGGCGACCGTACAGCAAGCCACGGCCGTCGTCGACTCAGTTGAAAACGACGGTGAAGCCGCCGAGCCCGCCGGCGATCACGAGCGGGACGACGGACGCGTAGAGGATCACCTTCCCCTTGCGGCGGCGAGCCGGGACGTCGCCGGAGATCCAGAGCGCGGCCCACATCTCCGCCACGCCGGCGACGAAGGCACCGCCCAGGCCGAGGAAATAGTACGCGTGCTCCTGGCCGCTCGGGCGCCTGTGCACGGCCGCGTAGGTGGCCATGCTTGCGGTGGCGAGGCCGACCCCGAGCAGCGCCTGCGGGAGCCTGGACGCGCGAGCGCTGTCGTCGCAGGCCTCGACGATCGCCTCAGGGTCCATACCGAGCAGGGAGACGTTGCCCTGGATGCTGAACGCGGCCATTACCCTTGATTGGTGTAAGCTGGCCTGCTTGGATGAATGGGAAGGAGGTGGCAGGAGGGAGAGAAAGAAGAAGGTCGAGAGGAGCTGGGGAGTGGCTGTGGGCTTGCCGGCTCCGGCCTTTTAAGGTACAACCAGATCGGGCTCCCGGGCTTTCGGGCTCCCGCGCTTTCTCGGCCTTCTGATTTAATTCGGGCTTTCGGGCTCCTGGACTGGTTTGCCTAGTTGATTTAGCTCTCTCGGGCTCCTCCTCCCAGAGTTAAACAAAGTTCGGTCGGCGGCTGTGTATTTCATTCGGGCTTTCGGGCTCCGCACGTGCAACCACTAAAAGGCTAGTATTCCTCAAAAAACAAAGGACCAAAACAAAACCCACTAAAGGCTGTCGCTTTTACCCTAAAAAAAAAAACTCGTCTGTCGCTTTAATGGGTCAACATGCACGATCCTCATTCGCTCTCAGAGATCATGCGGCCTTGAGATGGACCAATCAATACTGCGTTCTTTCTACTCCCTCCTTCCATCTATATAGGGCCTAATGCGTTTTTTAAAACTAACTTTGACCAAATATTAGAGCAATAATATATGACATGCAACTTATACAAAGCACATCATTAAATTCGTGTGTGAAAGGAGCTTTCAATGATATAATTTTCACATTATGCATGTCATGTATTATTAATCTTGTCAATAGTCAAAGGCGGTTTTAAAAAACGCATTAGGCGCTATATAGATGAAAGGAGGGAGAACCAAAAATTGTGTATTAAAAAGAACTGTGTATTCACGGGCAACTTAACAGGGTTGTCATATGTGTAACCAGTCGATGTAACAGGCAGTTTTCGATGAAAAAATTGGGATGTCAGAGGCATCATCCAATCGTTATATTTTTGGAAGCCGCTCCAAATCGAGCATGCATCTTCTATATTGGGAGACCATGGGAGGATCTTTGGAGGGAACTCCATTCGAAAAGGGTTTGGCGCAAGTGACACTTCTCCACTTCCTACCAGCACCGCTCCCCCTCTCCATGTCGTCGTGCCCCCTTCGGCCACCCGTATTCCTCGGCGACGACGCCATAGAATTCGCCTCGACCCCCGCATCCCATTCCCTTGGTTTGAGTCTAATCCTATGACTTCCCCGTCTGTTCCACCTCCTACCCCTCCGTCGGCCCCGACGACGACCCGACACCGCCTAGACCAGCACCTCCTCCACATTATTGTCAACGTCTCGGGACATATCATATGCCGCCACCGACATCGTGGACTCCGGGCGCCTACTGATGAAGCTATGTACCTAGGGTAGGGTCATGGACTTGTCCGAACTGACCTACCCAAGGACATCCCTAGAAGATATCACCTTTCAATCGACTTGGAGGTGTTCCACTCGACGGACTCGAAGACACTTGACCATGAAGCAATCACTCGACCAAGATCAAGCCACTCGACGGCCAGGAGACCTAAAGCCACTCCGCACGCTAACGGTCGGTCATTAAGTAGCTTTTATGGTCATCATGGCTCTTTATTAAAGGCGTTATCAGTAACGTCTAGCCTTAATGTACTTTGAACCCTGCATAACTGAGGGCGGGAGGGGTCTGGCGAACTCTATATAAGCCACCCCCTCCTCAGTGTAAGGGGTTTGCATTTCTGTAACTCATACACACATAATCCAGCCGACCGCCTCCGGGCTCCGAGACGTAGGGCTGTTACTTCCTCCGAGAAGGGCCTGAACTCGTAAACCTCGTGTGTTTACAACTACTCCATAGCTAAGATATAGCCTCTCCATACATACCCCCTACATTACTGTCAGAGTTAGAACCACGACAATTGGCACCCACCATGGGGCAGGAGTCTTAGCGCCTAGTTGGAGAAGTTGCGATTTTTTTCGATCCCTTGATCATGGTCTCGGGCGGAGTTTTGGTGGAGGGCCGCGAGATCCGTCTCGGCGCGCTCACGTTCATCGCTGACGATTCCGCTTGGCTTCAGGAGGCTCCACTTGACGTCGATGCCCTCCCCGTCCGCGGGGCGACGCACTTTCGCGCATGTGCCCGTGGTGTCCTCCTGCGGCAGCCGTCGACCCAGTATCGGACGGCTCTTGTGACATCATCCCTCCCTCTCTCCCGCTGGCGCAAGCGCTCCGGTCGGTCGAGGCTTCAGCGGTGGGTGAGGCATGCAGTGGCCCGCCAGTCGGCCACCCCTCAAGTCGCGGCCATCGAGCCCGACGAATCTCTCTACGGCCTGTTCGACCTGTCGACTGGCTCCGTGGAGACCGCATCCGAGTGCGATAGCAGTGATCCGGCGGCAGAGGTTCTGATGGTCGATGGACCGTGCAGTCCTCCTGGTTTTCCCCGCACCGACGGAGGCGCAGATGGAGGCGACCCATCGCATCCCCATGAAGAATATCTCCCCGAGCCTCTCACGTCGCTGCAGAGAGAAGAACTTCGTCGCCGGAACATGGACGCAATTCACACTCCTATCGTTGGAGAAACCCCCGAGGCCCGTGCCTTGGAGGATGCGCGCTTGGCCAACTTGGCTGAGTGCACTCGACTGGAGAACCTCCAGCGAGCACTCGACGAGCGAGCGCGTCAACGGGTTCCAGAATCCAGTCGACACCAGCTCTTTCCGCCCCCGCAGGTATATCGAACTCTGATTCAGAATTTAGCAGCTGCAGCCCGTATAGAAGAATCGATTCAGCCCTCCCAGTCAGAGGCTGGCAGAGGCCTGTTGCAGATCAGAGTGTTACTCCGGGCAGCAGGAGACCAGAATTCCGCTGTTTCTCAGTCGCGGAACAGGATCCATAGTCGATCTGTTGCTGCAGACACAGTCCAGTTGGCTCACAGCCCAAGATCGCCCCCGAGGCGTGAGGGACGTGGAGACCGGCGTGATCAGCACAGGAACCGTGAGCAGTACGATCACCGATTCGATCGTGACGATCGACGTCGAGTGCCCACCCCTCCCCCGAGGAGTGGATCATATGTGCCTCGGCAGCAGGATGAAAGACGCCCTCATAGTATTGGGCGGAGGATTCCAGTCGACCCCAGGGAACCAGGCTTTGATGCGAGATCCATTCTCGTTCAAGGTTTGGTCGACAGGAATAGAGCTCACCGAGAAGGTCACGACAGAGATGCGCCCGCTAGTAGCAGAGTACATGTTTCAGGGCCAGAGTGTTTTAGTCGAGCCATCAGAGCCGCTGTGATTCCTTCCAACTTCAGGTTGGCGACTGGAGTCAGTAAGTTCACCGGTGAGTCCAAGCCCGATACTTGGCTCGAAGACTACCGAGTGGCTGTCTAGATTGGCAGTGGCAATGATGAGGTAGCCATGAAGCATCTGCCTCTCATGTTAGAGGGCTTGGCCAGAGCGTGGCTGAATCAGTTAGCACCCAGCAGCATTTACACTTGGGAAGATCTCGCCCGAGTGTTTGTCACAACATTTGAAGGAACATGCAAGCGACCAGCAGGCCTTACGGAACTGCGGTCTTGCATGCAGAAGCCGAATGAAACTCTGAGGGATTACATCCAGAGATGGATCACGTTGCATCACACAGTTGAAAATGTACCAGATCATCAAGCAGTTTGTGCCTTTAAGGAAGGCGTCAAGTACAAAGAATTGAATCTGAAATTCGGTCGAACCAGCGAGATGTCTCTGAATCGGATGATGGATATTGCCACCAAGTACGCTAATGGTGAAGACGAGGATCGACTCCGGAGTGGCAAGCACAAGTCAGTCGCCCAGGAAACCGGAGGAGGAAATTCCAATCGGAAACAGAAGCGGAAAGCCGAACCAGCTGCTCCTGGGGAAGCCCTGGCTGTAACCCAGGGAAAGTTTAAGGGGAAACGCAAAGGACCTTGGAACCCCAAGAAAGTTAAAGACCAAGACGGAAATGATGTGTTAGATCTGCCGTTTCACATCCACACCAAGAAAGATGAAGAGGGTAAACTCATTTACCCGAAACATACCACTCGACAGTGTCGGCTCTTGATCCATCAGTTCCAGGGCAAACAGCCCAAAGATAAGGAAAAGGAGTCAGATAAAGTTGAGGACAAAGAAGATAGTGACGATGGATACCCCCAGGTCAATTCCACCCTGATGATTTTTGCTGATGTTGAAAGCAAAAGTCGACTAAAAGTTATCAACCGTGAGGTGAATATGGTTGCTCCGGCGACACCCAGTTATTTAAAGTGGTCTCAGACTGCCATCACATTCGACCAGTCCGATCATCCAACGCACATTGCCACCCCTGGGAGGCAAGCTTTGGTGGTCGACCCAGTTGTCGAAGGCACTCGACTGACCATAGTCCTGATGGATGGTGGCAGTGGTTTGAACATACTGTATGCAGAGACATTGAAAGGGATGGACATTCCGATGTTGAGACTCAGTTCCAGCAACATGAGTTTCCACATAGTCATTCCTGGGAAGAAGGCTGAGTCACTCGGTCAAATTGCTCTTGATGTGGTTTTCGGTGATTCCAAGAATTAGCGCAAAGAAAAGTTGACATTCGAGGTTGTGGATTTTCAGAGTGCTTATCACGCCATTTTGGGCAGGCCAGCTTATGCACGCTTCATGGCTCGACCATGTTATGTGTATCTCAAATTGAAGATGCCTGGTCCCAAAGGTGTGATCACTGTTACAGGCAATCGGAAAAAGGCAGAAGAGTGTTTTCAGAAAGGCTCAAAGATTGCTGATGCTCAGATGGCGGTGGTGGAGCTGCAGGAATACCAGAAGACTGCAGACCCGAGTGATTTGTTGCGAGCCAAGAAGCCCGCTACCGAATCAGCTTTTCAGTCGTCCGGTGAAACAAAGCCGGTCCACATTCACCCGACTGACCCCAGCGCTGCTCCGACTCACATCTCAACAACACTCGGCTCCAAATAGGAAGAAACGCTCATCCAGTTCCTCCGTGAGAACTGGGACATCTTCGCATGGAAACCTTCTGACATGCCAGGTGTTCCCAGGGGGCTGGCTGAGCACTGCCTGCGAGTCGACCCAAAAGTGAAACCTGTCAAAGAACATCTCCGACGGTCCGCCGTCCAGAAGAGAAAGGCTATTGGCGAGGAGGTGGCTCGGCTCTTAGCAGCGGAGTTCATCCAAGAGATTTACCACTCCGAGTGGCTCGCCAACGTGGTCATGGTTCCCAAGAAGGACAAGTCACTCCGCATGTGCATTGACTTTAAGAATATCAATCGGGCCTGCCCGAAAGATCATTTTCCTCTCCCCCGCGTTGACCAGATAGTCGACTCAACTGCGGGGTAAGAGCGATTGTCTTTTTAGACGCCTATTCCGGGTACCATCAGATCCGTCTGTACGGACCCGACGAGATCGAAACAGCTTTCATCACTCCATTTGGGTGCTTCTATTATGTGACCATGCCATTCGGCCTAAAGAACGCCGGAGCCACGTTCATGAGGATGATTCAGAAGTGTTTGCTCACTCAAGTCAGTCGGAATGTGGAAGCATACATGGATGATATCGTGGTCAAGTCACGGAAAGCTTCCGACCTGCTGACCTTGCTGAAACCTTTGCCAACCTCAGGAGGTATGATATCAAGCTCAATCCATCAAAGTGCACGTTCGGAGTTCCAGGTGGAAAGTTACTCGGTTTTCTCGTTTCCGAGCGGGGAATCGACGCTAATCCAGAAAAGGTTGGAACTAGACTCCGGATGAAATGTCCTGTGCGCGTGCATGACGTCCAGAAGCTTACAGGTTGCTTGGCCGCTTTAAGTCGATTCATCTCTCGTCTCGGTGAAAAGGCATTGCCTCTTTACCGACTGATGAAGAAGTCAGACAAGTTCGAGTGGAATCCTGAAGCTGATGCAGCGTTTGCAGAGCTCAAAGCTCTGCTCTCCACCCAGCCAGTGCTTGCTGCCCCAATCAGCAAAGAGCCTTTGCTGCTTTACATTGCAACCACGGGACAAGTCATCAGTACAGTACTTACGGTCGAGTGGGAAGAAGAAGGAAAGGCCTTCAAAGTTCAACGCCCAGTATATTATATTTCTGAAGTTTTGACTCCATCAAAGAAAAGATATCCTCATTACTAGAAGCTTGTATATGGGATTTATATGACCACGAAGAAGGTTGCACATTACTTCTCTGGCCATTCCATCATAGTCGTCAGCGACGCTCCATTATCAGAGATTTTGCACAACAGAGATGCAATTGGTCGAGTGGCAAAATGGGTGATTGAACTCCTTCCCCTAGATATCAAGTTTGAGGCAAAGAAGGCTATCAAGTCCCAAGCAATAGCAGATTTTGTCGCCGAGTGGATCGAATAGCAACTACCGACTCAAGTTCACTCGGAGCACTGGACCATGTTCTTCGATGGGTCTAAGATGCTGAATGGTTCCGGTGCTGGGGTAGTATTGGTTTCCCCCCAAGGAGATAAGCTCAGATATGTTCTCCAGATTCACTTCGATTCCTCCAATAACGAAGCAGAATATGAAGCACTCTTGTATGGGTTGCGCATGGCCATTTCACTCAGCGTCCGTCGCCTCATGGTCTATGGCGACTCAAATTTGGTGGTTAATCAGGTGATGAAGGAGTGGGACGTCATAAGTCCAGCCATGACTGGTTATTGCAATGCAGTGAGAAAGTTAGAGAAGAAATTCGAGGGGTTAGAGCTTCATCACATACCTCGACTGAAGAATCAAGCAGCTGATGATTTGGCAAAAATAGGTTCCAAGAGAGAAGCCATTCCCAACAATGTGTTTTTGGAACACATCCACTCGCCGTCAGTTCGAGAAGATCCTTTTACTGATGAAGCCCCGCAGCCAAAAAGTGCCACGGGTCCGACTAAAGTCGAAATTCCAGCAGTAGTCGACCTAATCATGGAAGTCTTGGTAATCACTCCCGACTGGACTGAGCCATACATCGCGTACATCCTAAGGAAAGAGCTCCCAGAAGACGAAGAAGAGGCTCAGCAGATCGTCCGTCGATCCAAAGCCTTTACAGTCATAAAGGGGCGGTTGTATAGAGAAATCGCGACTGGAGTCAGTCAGAAGTGTATAACACCGGAAGAAGGTCAGATAATCCTTAATGATATCCACTCGGGGACCTGTGGTCATCATGCGTCCTCTCGTACCATTATGGCTAAAGCATACCGAGCGGGACTTTACTAGCTGAGAGCAAATGAAATGGCGAAAGAGATAGTCGACAAGTGCGAAGGATGCCAGTTCTACTCCAATATGTCACACAAACCCGCGTCAGCCCTGAAGACCATTCCACTCGTCTGGCCCTTCGCTGTGTGGGGACTGGATATGGTTGGACCGTTGAGAACGGGCAGGAGCGGTTTCACGCATGTGCTTGTGGCAGTCGACAAGTTCACCAAATGGATTGAAGCCAAGCCTATCAAGAATCTTGATGCTTGCACTGCTATCAGTTTTATCAGGGAGTTGATATTCAGATATGGAGTCCCGCATAGCATCATCACTGACAATGGATCGAACTTTGATTCAGATAAGTTCAGAGCTTTGTGCGCCTCTCAAGGCACACGAGTCGACTACGCTTCAGTCGCACACCCCCAGTCGAATGGACAAGCGGAAAGGGCCAACGGTCTGATTCTCAAAGGGCTAAAACCTCGGCTAATGCACGATCTTAAGCATGCAGCAGGTGCATGGGTCGACGAGCTTCCGTCAGTTCTTTGGGGATTGAGGACTACCCCGAATCGGTCGACTGGAAGAACCCCGTTCTTTCTAGTCTACGGAGCGGAGGCAGTCTTGCCGAGTGATCTGCTTCACAATGCACCCCGAGTCGAGCTCTACTCTGAAGATGAAGCAGAACAAGCCCAGCAAGATGCAGTCGACCTCCTGGAAGAAGAAAGAGAAATGGCAATGATCCGATCGACCATTTATCAGCAAGACTTGTGTCGATTCCATGCCAGAAATGTGAAGAGTCGAGCCTTCCAAGAAGGAGACTTGGTCCTCCGAGTGGATCAACAGAAACCACACAAGCTTGCTCCTACTTGGGAAGGCCCCTTCATCGTCACCAGAGTCCTCCACAATGGAGTGTATCACCTTTACAATGCCAATCGCCAGATTGACGAGCCACGAGCTTGGAATGTGGAACTGCTCCGCCCCTTTTACACTTGAGTTCTCACTCGGATGAGATGTAATAAGAAAAACTTCTGTAGTTTATTTATCAAAGACAAGAGTGTTGAAAATTTCCCAGTAATTGTTGTAGCTTTTGTTTGTGTGTGAAATCCCCCAGTGGGTGGCTTAGCTGCGAATCCGTTTCGCCTAAGTTTGTAAAAAAATCCTACCGAGTGGTGAGCCAGCCTCCCACTCAGGGGCTTAGCTGCGAACCCGTTTCGCCTAAGTGTTTAAAATCCTACCGAGTGGTGAGCCAGCCTCCCACTCGGGGGCTTAGCTGCGAACCCGTTTCGCCTAAGTGTTTAAAATCCTATCGAGTGGTGAGCCAGCCTCCCACTCGGGGGCTTAGCTGCAGTCCAGAACTCGCCTAAGTGTTTAAAATCCTACCGAGTGGTGAGCCAGCCTCCCACTCAGGGGCTTAGCTGCGAACCCATTTCGCCTAAGTGTTTAAAATCCTACCGAGTGGTGAGCCAGCCTCCCACTCGGGGGCTTAGCTGCAGTCCAGAACTCACCTAAGTGTTTAAAATCCTACCGAGTGGAGAGCAAACCTTCCACTCGGGGGCTTAGCTGCAGTCCAGTACTCGCCTAAGTGTTTAAAATCCTACCGAGTGGAGAGCAGACCTTCCACTCGGGGGCTTAGCTGCAGTCCAGTACTCGCCTAAGTGTTTAAAATCCTACCGAGTGGAGAGCAAACCTCCCACTCGGGGGCTTAGCTGCAGTCCAGAGCTCGCCTAAGTGTTTAAAATCCTACCGATTGGAGAGCAGACCTCCCACTCGGGGGCTTAGCTGCAGTCCAGTACTCGCCTAAGTGTTTAAAATCCTACCGAGTGGAGAGCAAACCTCCCACTCGGGGGCTTAGCTGCAGTCCAATACTCTCCTAAGTGTTTAAAATCCTACCGAGTGGAGAGCAAACCTCCCACTCGGGGGCTTAGCTGCAGTCCAGTACTCGCCTAAGTGTTTAAAATCGTACCGAGTGGAGAGCAAACCTCCCACTCGGGGGCTTAGCTGCAGTCCAGTACTCGCCTAAGTGTTTAAAATCCTACCGAGTGAAGAGCAAACCTCCCACTCGGGGGCTTAGCTGCAGTCCAGTACTCGCCTAAGTGTTTAAAATCCTACCAAGTGGAGAGCAAACCTCCCACTCGGGGGCTTAGCTGCAGTCCATTGCTCGCCTAAGTACGGAACACGTCCCAATCCGCAAGGACGATGAGGTGCTAGTCGACTGCTACCTTCTCCTTCGGAGCTGCACCACAAATACAAAGTTGTTTCGAGTGAGGAACAGGTCCCACTCGACAGATAATTCATGAAGATATTCAACGATAAACCAAGTTCAGATAAATCCTAAAGGTCCGAGACTGCAGATCGAAGTACTCGAGCATTCAGCCCGAAAGAGTTTAACGGTTACAAAATCCACTCGGCATTCTGAGGCAAATTCAAAGTGAAGTATAGAAGTTTTATTCCTCAGGCGGAGGACTGGAAGGGGCGACGAACTGGTCCAAGTAAATCCCGTCAGCAATTCGAGTGGCGGCAGCAATGAAGGTCTCCATGAAGGCTTGAAAGTTTTGCTTCCTGGTGTTGGCGACTTGGATAGCAACCAGCTTTTCCTCTCGCGCCTCCTTGCAGTGAACGCGGACCAGGGACAGAGCGACGTCAGCACCACACCTGGCTGAAGATTTCTTCCATTCCGTCACTCGACCTGGAACTTCATTCAGTCGAGTCATCAGAGACTCGAGGTCATTTTGAAGCGTCATTCTAGGCCAGAGCGACGTGTCGATCCGCGACATCGCAACCTTAAGTTGAGCAAGGTAATCAACCACACCAGCAACACGAGACTCCAGTCGGAGCACGTTCATAGCAGCCTCATCCTTCACTGGAGAATTAATGGGGTCCAAGCCTGTCTCCACTCGACTGGTCTCTTCTTCAAAGTTCTGACAGAATTCTGTAAACACAATTCATAGATAATTCAGTGGCTCTACATGGGGTTGACGACAACAAGTCAGTCGGATAAGAGTGATTACCCTCAAGCATGACGAATAACTTCTTGGCGAGCTCACCCAGATAAGCCTCCAGATCTTTCCTCTTCCCCGCCAGTTCACTTGCCTTGTCAGTCAGAGCTATCTTGTCATTCTTCAGACGGCTGGCCTCTTTGTTGGATGCATCGAGAGCAGCTTTCAGTCTGGAGTTCTCCTCTTCGAGATTACCGACTGAAGCCAGCTTCTCTTCCGCAAGCCTCATTTTTTCCAAAGCCGCCTTCTGCGCTTCGGCAAGGTCACGATCTTTCTTCTTCAGAGCCTCCTCCATTTTATCTGTGAAATGTCAAGTGAGATCAACATCAAGAATGAGCAGAAAAGAAAAGGACAGTCGGCAAATGCTCACCAGCCATACCTTTTGCTTCGTCTCTCGCCTTCTGCAAGTTTTCCTGGGCAAGCTTCAAGTCAAGGTTGAGTTGGATATGTTTGTTTTCCAATTCGGTGTAGCGAGCCACAAGCTCGCGGGATTTCTGCGAATAATCAGTCGACAGATGTCAAAGGTAGGTTGCTTCCGAGCAACTAGGAGAAAAATTACGACGGTTCTAAAAGATCACAGCCGAATCAAAAATATTCGACAGTAATCTCGAGGACTACACCCAGTGGGTGCACTCAGCGTGCCCCCACTGGTTTGACCAAAAAAAAGTCGACTGCCCGCAATCGACCATGTCCAGTGGGTGCTCTCAGCGTGCCCCCACTAGTTCCAAGATTCCATTCGACATGGCCTGACCAGACCGAGTGAAGAAGTTCAAATGAAGCAACGCAATATAAAGACTACAGCCGACTGCCAGCAGTCCACCGTAGTCTCGGGGACTACACCCAGTGGGTGCACTCAGCGTGCCCCCACTACTCCAAAAAAATTCAATCGACACACCCAGTGGGTGTACAGATACAAAGATCTTCGGAAAAAAGAGTCTTCAGACAGCATATCCTAACAGAACAAGCGGTGATCGATTGACCTGGACATTGCTCTGAAGGGCTGAACTCGCGTCATAAGCTGCTTGGCTGGCTTCCCGGACCACCTTCACTTGCTCCATCATGATTCCAGCCTGGCGTATAGTCTCCTTAGCGGCACCCACTTGATCCTCAGGGACGTGGTGTGTGGCAAAAAGCGAAGGCGGGTCTGCAGTCGACGATGAAGGCCGGACACTCATCAGGGGCACGGCGAAGGACACAGAAGTCCGAGTGGTATTACCACCCTCCTGAACTACGGCCTTAGGCGCTGATGTGGTTTGTGGGGTCTTGCCAGTCGACGCCTTCCTATTCCTTCTCGCCCTCAGTGGCACTTTGTCATCATCGTCAGGGAGGTCAATGACATGAGGAGGAGCTATAAGAAAAGGCCAAAGTTAAAAATGAAAACCCAATCGATCAGAACAGACCGTCAGTCAACTAAAAGCGGAACATCAGAAATTATACCGAGGTTGGAAGTAACAGCATCTTCCATCTCCTGGTCATCGTCCTTGGTAGAGATCTCAGAGGTAGTAGCACTGCAAGTTTCGAAAGCCAGTCGGTTTATTCAATGAATCGACCAAGAGTCCGTCCATGTTCAACAAAAGAAAACAAGTTCTATTGTTACCCAGAAATGGTGGGAACAGTCATCTTCATCTTAGGCAGGGCCTTTGGCGGTTTTGACGGCGCCGCTCGTGGATGCTTGGGAGCTTTTTCTGCCGGTACTGGGGAAGAAGTCCGAGGGCGTTTTGACGACTGCCCAACAGGCACAGTCGCCTTACCATGTTCGCGCGAAGGATCGTGTGTGAGCTTGGATCGCCTCTCCGAGCGGGGAGGTTCAACCTCTTCCTCCTCCTCTTCACTTGAGTCAACGTCATCGTCCCCCTCCCCTTCACCGTCAGATTGCCACTCCTCTCCACTTTCGCCACCGCTCGCCTCCCCCTCCTCGGCCTGCTCCTGTGCTCCATTGGGCATCGAGTACATCTCAGTGATATCCTGGAAGACAGCAAACAAGACAAAAGTCAATCGACTGATTCAAAGAGAACAAAACAAAGAAAGCAAGGTTACAGTCGGAGATGCAAGATCAGACCTTGTCTACTTCGTATGATTGGTCGAGTGGAGGAATCCTCCTGGCTCCTCGGGGGTTTGTCCTTGTTCCCTGTGATACTCGACAACCATCCTTCCAGCATCTCGTCAGTGACCTCCTCCGGATGAATCCGAGTGGTGTCTTCGAGACCCGAATACATCCACATCGGGTGGTCACGAGCTTGGAGCGGTTGGATACGCCTCCGGAGGAAGACCTCTAACAAATCCATGCCGGTCACCCCATCGCGGACAAGTTGAACCACTCGAACGACCAGCACTTTGACTTGCGCCTTTTCTTCTGGCGTCACTTTCAGAGAGGAAGGTTTTTCTGCTCGGTTCAGGGAGAAAGGGAGAAGCCCAGTCGACTGTCCTGGGGTCACCTGGTCTTTACAGTAGAACCAGGTCGACTGCCACCCGCGGACCGACTCGGGAAAAGTGATGGACGGAAAAGAGCTTTTTCCTCTCATTTGGATCGCCAGACCCCCGCACAACTGAATCACTTGCGTCCTTTCATCACTCGACTTGGCTTTCTTAACCGACTGAGAACGACAAGTGAAAATGTGCTTGAAGAGCCCCCAATGGGGGCGGCAACCCAAGAAGTTCTCGCACAAGGAAACAAAGGCAGCAAGGTACACAATGGAATTTGGAGTAAAGTGGTGGCGTTGCGCTCCGAAGAAGTTCAAGAAGCTCGGGAAGAAAGAATGAGGAGGCAGAGAGAATCCGCGATCGATGTGGGTAGTAAGGAGGACGCACTCACCATCACGAGGCTGGGGTTCGATCTCGCTCCCCGGGAGACGCGCAGATTCGTGGGGAATGAATCCCCCCTCAACCAGATCATCAAGATCCTCTTGCCGAATCGTTGAAGGCATCCAATCGCCCTGGATCCAGTCCTTGGGCAGAGCGGACCTCGAAGAAGATCCGCCCTGACCGGACTTCTTCGCCTTCCCCTGCGCCGTCGCCTTCTTCGCGCGCTCCAGAGCCGCCGTCTTCTCCTTCACCATCGTCGCGGACGAAGCTCGAACGAGCAGGTAGCACCGAGGCGAGAGCGGAGGTGGCGGAAGATTTTGCGAAGGAAGGGGAAAAGTGAAGGCGCACTGTGCAAAAGCCCTGGGCTGACAGCTTATATGGGGTCGCTTCCGAGTGACTGACCTGTAGGCCCGGGCAATCCTGCCAAATCCCAAAACAGGCGCGCGCGATACGTGGCGAAAAAGTTGGCGCAGAGATCGAGGAGGCTCCGTTCTATCCCATCCGATTACTGCGGCCGACTCCGTCCTGCACGCTTCCCGAAATTCGAATCCCGCGAAATCCGCGGGCTGCAGAACAACTCGTCAGATGGAAGATCTTTCCCACGCAACCACTCGGGATCTTCAAGTAAAAGGATTCACTCGACTAAAGCAAACTAAGAATGGATCAAGGCGACTGAAAGAAGTTGATGACATCATCCATGACAATTGATCCAAAACAAGACGTTCTCATAGCACGAAGAATGGGACGGAAGGATTCCCAACTCCTTCCCCACTCAAACCTCGATCCATTCGGGGGCTAATGATGAAGCTATGTACCTAGGGTAGGGTCATTGACCTGTCCTAACTGCCCTACCCAAGGACATCCCTAGAAGATATCACCTTTCAATCGACTTGGAGGTGTTCCACTCGACGGACTCGAAGACACTCGACCATGAAGCAATCACTCGACCAAGATCAAGCCACTCGACGGCCATGAGACCTAAAGCCACTCCGCACGCTAACGGTCGGTCATTAAGTAGCTTTTATGGTCATCATGGCTCTTTATTAGAGGCGTTACCAGTAACGCCCAGCTTTAATGTACTTTAAACCCTGCATAACTGAGGGCGGGAGGGGTCTGGCGAACTCTATATAAGCCACCCCCCTCCTCAGTGTAAGGGGTTTGCATTTCTGTAACTCATACACATATAATCCAATCGACCGCCTCCGGGCTCCGAGACATAGGGCTGTTACTTCCTCCGAGAAGGGCCTGAACTCGTAAACCTCGTGTGCTTACAACTACTCCATAGCTAAGATCTAGCCTCTACATACATACCCCCCTACATTACTGTCAGAGTTAGAACCACGACACCTACCTCTCCCATAGGCGCGACAACGTGTCACAATGAAGAACAAGAGGAAAACGACGGCGTCCCACGTCCTTCCCCCTCCGCCCTTTGTCCAGGCAACGAGCGAAATGCAGGCTCCTACCCAATCCGACACACTCGAAGATTTACCGATGAGATAAAAAAAACTCCCCCCCCCCCTTGTCTTGCATTTCGATTGGTGCGATTTAATGCAATGGATGGTGGAAGAATGATGGCATTTGTGCAATGTTTGTGTTTAGCTATGATTATGTGCATTTTGGAGGATCAAGAGTCAATAACAAATCATTTTCTAGATATTATGATGTGTGATTTTTTTGGGGACCAATGAATTCGATCTTTATGGGACAACGGTAGGGCACTTTGAAAAAGGGCAAAGATGTTGAATTGAATCAATTCCTGTCTTCTAGTTCGTCCAGAAACAAAGCAATTTGGGCCACAAACTACACCACGGAAGAGGATGTGCTCTTCCGAGGGCATGGAAGAAATCACCTTGACACAGTCGGTGAGAAAGATGAAACGAGTGCAAACTATTGGAGTCGCATCGAAGACCGTTTCCATCAACACCTTGGGCAAAAATTAAACCGCACCACTAGATCTCTCACAAACCAATGGGGCTACGATTCAAGAGATGTGCAGCCATTGTGCGGGTTCTCTGGACCAAGTGAAGCAAGCTCCTGCTAGCGGTGTCACCATTGAGCACTCTTTTTATTTTCTTATTGCCATATTAGCATCACTTTGAGCATTTACATCATTTCCATTTGTAGGTTGTAGGATGGGACATCCCAATAGAGGTATCGGCAAATTCCCAAGTCGGAGGACAAATCATTTGGCTTCCAATATTTTTGGAATGTGTTGGAACACAATGAGAAGTGATGCTAATATGGTTTGAAGGCTAGGCATTTGGAGGTTGGGATCTATGATGAGATTGATCTTGACGAGATTGGTCTTCAGGTTTCTCGAAGGCCTTCTCGGATTCATGCACGGCTAGACGTAAGGTCCGATCCACCTCCCATCGACAGAGATCGATGTTGATGAAAAAGGTGATGATTCCTCCTCTGACAGATCATCGGAATAGGGTTGTAGATTCGTTTTTGTCTCACCGCGAAGGGGGTCAACCAAAAATTGCATGATGTGAAGAGCTTTGGGAGCAACTAGCAAGATGCTCGTGCATTGCACGGAACATCAAGATGCATTTTTTTATAAAATACCTGTTGTGATTGACCCATGCGGGTGTAATCCCATGTGTAAAAACTAATGATATCTCGAGAAAGAGGAGAGATAAGGTGAGAAGTGGGCGTGGTGGTGATTGGTGGTCGGGCTGAGTGGAGACATGGGGATGGACGACACCGGCAACAGCCATCATGCCAGCTTGTTCCCGAGGCTTTCTTTTTTAATTGCTCAACAATGAGATTGTGGAAGATAAGGGTGAACGTCGGACGATATTACAAGATGGCAGGCACACCATCATCACCAACTCGATTTTTTATAAGAGTAGAGATATATGACAAGGATACGAGGCCCGGCGTCAAAGGACCCTTGCGGGGCCCACATTTTCTGGGGCGCGCCTTGGACCTAAGGCGCATGGCCAGGGCGTGCGGGCTGACCCATTGTCAATCTTCTGGCACATGTCCTCTTCCTGATATATTTTTCTTAATTAAGGAAAATACCATTTTCTGAATTACCTGGTGTGGCTAGTCATCCTTTTTGAAAATACAATTTTTTAGATAGGGGGAAAATATGGAATAGATAAGAAATACAAATTTGAATGCATTGCTTTCACCCATCACAATGCAAACCAGTGGAAATGTATATAATCCATACAATATACTACTTGCACACATGTTCATCAGGCATGATCGTAATTTTCATTTAGTTCGTTAAATTAATGACCTATAACTACGTTCATGCCTTATGCACGAGACGGAGGAAAGTTTTAAAAGGTTCTTTGAAAGATGCAGTCCCAGTCAGAAGTTCGGTGCACCGTTCAAGCACTGTTGGAGAGTATACATTGTTTGGATTATCAGGCATTGACATCTTCGAAGAGATGAACGTAGCAAGACCAAGATTAGCAGGAAATGTTATGTCAAGAGCATGATTAGTAGTAACCTTTGAATGACAAGATGCATCCACACATGTAGGAGTCGTAATTCGGAGACCACTGTTGGTACCACAAATGCAGAGAAAATCTTTGCCGTCCGTGAACTAAACATTCCACGGCGCGACGAGCGGACAGTCAAGCCAGACCCGAGCGCCGCCGGGAACCAGCTCGCGGACCACACAGGTGAAGTCCAGTGTCGCCGCAATCACGTCAGGAACTGCACCATGGGATCAAGGGATCGCAGGGAAGCACCAGACATCGTGGCCTTTCTTTCTTCCTCCTTCAGTCTATCATCTGATGTTGCAGACTTGCAGTTGATGGTATTCTCATCGTCTATTTGGAATAGCCACGAACCTTGCTCCCAATCAAGGACATTTGTTCAGGAGATAGCTTGCGGCACGCGGGAATGGCCAGTGCAGCCCTTGCCACCCTAGCCAGTGTCGGGTAATTTGATGCGTTGGCCTTCCACCAGCTCAGAACGTCGAAACCGCTTGCGCCTTGGACCGGGGTATCTTCCAGGTAACGATCAAGTTCTGTTTTAGTTACCTCTGAACGGCAGTACGCGTCCCATGCCTGTTCCAACTCATGAGCACTGCCAGCAGTCTCCTCCGCGGCATGATTTGGATTTCCACCGTCTTTACTAGTAAAAGAGGTGAACAGACGAATCATTTCTTCTCTCACCCTGCAGACGTACTCTTCGCCCGAGGAGCCGAAGGCCCTGTCGAAAATGAAGGCGATGAACTTGAGTTTGTATCGGGGGTCCAGCGCGAACGGGATCGACCATTTGAGGTACGAGTTTCGTATTCCCAGGTCTAAATTTCCCTTCGCTCTTCCAAGAACTGCCGCAACATCACTCACAAAACAATTGCTGCCTCCGTAGAGATGTTCTCTGCTGGCTCGATCGATTTCAGCTTGCAGGGTCTCCCTCACCTTGAACAACTCAAGGAGGACGATGTTTGAGGTCGGACGACTGGGGTCCGAGATCGTTTTGGTGGCGCGATCTATTTCCCTCCAAAGCCTGCACAGCAGTTTGTCGAACTCTGACGAAGAATACTTTTGGAAAACCTGCAGCGAAGAGTAGCACGAGTACCACTTCTTGTGGCACGGCAGGCGGCCGTCGAAATCAAGCTGCGAGCGGAGCTCTTCGAACTCGAGCCCGGGCTCCCCCTCGACCATCTCCTCCGCGTCGCTGGCAAAGGGATGTGATCGCAGGTTGTCGCAGAGGTCTTCGGCGACGGAGCAAAGCAGGGTGTCCGCGTAGGTGTCGCCGTAGCAGCAGCTCACCCCGCCACAGACGGCCTGGAAGCTCGCCGTCTGTAAGTAGGGCCTGAGGCCGCCGATCCGGCCGACGGTGACGCTGAACAGCCTGTGCAGAACAGAGTGGCTGGATATCCTCTCGAGGAGAACGTTGTAACGGTCTGTGCCATGTAGAACAACCCCGCCGGTGCCCAGCAGCGGCATGCGGCTCATGTATTCCGGCGCGACCAAATAAGCGTCGATGATCATCTGGCGGTGATGCCAGCCTTCGTCGATGAAGTGGCAGGCGACGTACAGGACCGTCCCCTGAGCGGTCTCGGCTGCGTCTAGTGCTAGGTTGACTTGTCCGGAGGTGCGCTCGAGCTCAGACTCCAGGACCCTCATTGTTTCCTCGAAAATGCCGTCGCAGCTCAGCTGGATGGCGTCCCGCGAGGGCACCTCGAAGCCCGGGTTAAGCCGGCGCACGAAGCTCCTGAAGCTGCTGTCCTCGACAAAGGATGGGTCGTACGAGTGCGACGCTATCATTCTCGCCAGATCAGCGGTGGCTTCCTCCCAATCGCTGTCAGCAGGCTTACTACCGCAGTCGAGTGACTGTGATTGTGCAGCAGCAGCTGCAGCTGCTAGAGGCTTTGGTGGTGGTGGTGGTGATCCCGGGCAGCTACCTTGGGCGTGCCGGCGGAGACGACTGGTGCCGTTCCTGCTGGTATCGGCGGCGAGGTCGAGACCGCACCTGCTGCACCTCGCTCTCTCCTCCCCGTCGGAATTCGTGAAAGGTTCGAAGTGCTCCCACACATCGGACCGCGGCCTGCGCTTGCGGCCTTGCTTCTTCTTCACCGCCACTGCTTGTCCCCCGGTGTTCGCCGCCGGCACGTGCGGATCTGTCTTCCTGCAAAATATCCAACAGGGTTATGAGGAGGAAGCTGTTGCTTTCGTACTACTACATGGTGGTATTACGGCGCAAAATTGGCGACGGCGATGACCGCAAATCAAGGGGGAAACCACATGGATGGATGGTGTATTGTTTTGAGAACCAAAAGCTGCCGATCCAAGGAAGAAAGGACGAAGGAAGAAAGGCCAAAAGCCATCGCCACATGGATGACCTGTCGGGAGAAGAGGACCGGGAAACACGCCCTATTTTTTTACTTTATTTTTTGGCCTTTGATTTTGAATCTCTTATATCTTTTGATTTGATATAAAAGTTCAAATTAAGATTCGTTTGCATATATACGATTTCTTGTGGCGATGGCTTTAAAATAAGACCATTTATAAATGCGTTTTCGCCAGTTTTTGAAATTCCGTTAAGTTTCAAATGCTGAAACTCGGTGCACGCGGACCACAAAATCACAAGTTCCATAACTAAAACTTAAACTTGGTGTGCCCTCATGCGAAATCCAATAACTTCACGGATCACGAGGCAATCATATGGATGGGCAAATGCGTGCCCGTGCGAAATTTCCGATAACTTGTCCCACCTGCACCTTTTGGAGGAGATTGGAAGGATTGAGAGGATTAAGTCTCTTAGACCACATGCAGTAAGGTGCTTGTAAAAATAAAACATTTTTTGCTCAAGCACTAATGCTTGTTTTTATGGCAGAGTTGTGTAAGTATGCATGTGTGCTATACAAACAAGCATTGGTGCTTAAGAAAAAATAGTTTATTTTCACAAGCGTCTTGCATTGTATATGGCCTTATACAAGCCAAAATCCCTAAATATCCTTAGAGAGATGCTGAATAGAACATGGCCAGAGGTATCTCCAACTTCTTTTGTTGAGAACAAAAGGATTCAATCAGGATCACCCTAAGGGTTTAGACAAGGGTAAAGAATGTACTGACGATGCCAATGTCGCAAGGATGTCCTCGGGCACAAAGGACTTTGATGTGACTTTTTTCGTTTCACTCCCCCCCCCCCTCCCTCCCTCTTTTCTGTTGCCCCTTCTTTTGAGAGTCGTCCAGGGCTTCGTGGTCCGATCCAATACCTAATCTAATGTCGATGCCTGCCGGCAATTGGTTGCGGAGAGGTGCTCAGGTCTTCCTTGCGCATATGTGGGTAGTAGTCCTAGTTGGTCTTAGCGTTCTGCCATGGATTGGAGATATGACGTCTTTGTGCTTTGATCAATTGTATATAGCACATAGGAAGCTCACCTTCCTCCTCCTCTAGCCGACTTCCATGGTGGATGACGGCAGTAGACGGTGGATTTAGCGAAGGCATCTTCAATAAGCTCGGGAAAGCCCTTGGCTGGCCAGATCTTGAGCCACCATTTATTCTTCTTCACCGCGTGTTGTCGTACGGACAGAAAGAGGTGGATCCGGTCGATGCCTTCATCGTGTTGGAGTTCTCTAGGGATTGTGAGTTGCCTTGTCGATCCAATGTTTCCTTCATCTCATTGCATCGACCTTGGCCATAGAAGCTACAGATCAATGGAGGTATTACTTCTGGTGTGCCATCTTCAACCTCCACGTGAGGTCCTTATCCCTTGCTCGTTGGCAAGGCTTGTCTCGAAGACCGTGGGCATGGAGTCTCCGACGAGGTTGTTGCGTTCCTCTTGTATGGTTTGGGGACCATGTTGTAATCTTATGTTTCTTTCTAGGTCTTCTCCGGGCCTTGGAGCACCTAGCCATGTTAAGAGGAATGACTACGCCAGATTGGTGCAATAAGTGAAAGCGAAGGTCAAAATGTCGCATCCTGGATCATTGACGCCTCCCTGAGTTGTCTAGTGTTCGTTGTACTACATGATTGAAGATGAATAGATCAAAAAATTTCCCGCGGAAAGAAATAAAGATAGGCACGTGCTACGCGTTGGGCAGCTGACGCGTAGATCCGATCGGCCTTCTCCAAAGCCGTTGGATCCCATGTGTGACAATCTTCCACTGTGACCCCCATTTATAATGCGGCCCATGTTGCGCTCGGGGGTTTGCAAAATGATCAATGTTACATGTTTTGCATGTTGAAGAAGCATTTGTCTTCAAACTGCAATTGTAAAAGCTCTATGGAATCGAGTCCGTTGAATCATGGAATCGGTCCAACTTGTTTTCAGTAGAACGTTCACAAAATTTGTCTATGTGTTCCTGGCGATTGCAAATATAGTTAGTGACAAACATTTAATAAAATATATATCTTTGAATGTCTATATATTCCTGACAATAGCTAATAAAATATACGCCCTCCATAATCGCTCTTATATATTTTTATAGAGGGAGCATCTTTGAAATCCCATGCTCTTGCATTTTTTACCAATTTGAGCAACGAGTTATATCTCCTAGTCGTTCAATTGCGACCTCGCTGTTGGGGCTTTGCAACATGAAACATGTCCCATGTTGTGGGCACATTGCAAACAACCATCTGAAGAAACGAACCCTTACTTTGTTGGGGCTCATGTTGCGACCAGTTGGCTTGTCCCGCGTGGCGTGGCCACCACCACCACCCGGAGGCGCCGCCGTAATTGACGGCACCCATCAGTGTACATGTGCAAGTGCAGCCCCCTTTTATCACAGGCAGCAGCCAGTGCCGGGCCCCTGCTTGAAAGGGAAGGGGCGAGGCAAGGATTCAAGGCGAGAAAAAGGAGCCTGGAAATTTCCAGAGAACAGATACGGTGGAGATACATGTCTGCATCATTCGGCTGCGTCAGAGCTTTTCACATCAGATAATAAGATAATATGAATGATAACATGAACGGCAAACATCAAAAGACAGAGATAACATGAATGACAACAATAGAACTTCGCCTCCACATTCCAGACCAGAGTTCAGGTCGCCACAGTTCAATTTTCGCATCGCAACCAACCAATTGACGTTCACCAGCCAAATTCACCTTACACCACCAAACGACCAGCACTAAACTCGTAACCAGTTCCAAAAAATGATCTCCTATTCTTAGGCTCCCCTAAAACCGGGTTCCCCTGGGAGCACCTCTATGCAGCAGCAACCGGTGTCTGCTTCGGGCCGTTGTTGACGCGGGCGTACCTCCCGGTCCCGTTCTCGTTCTGGAAGGGCCGTGCCTGGTGGAAGCCGTTCCCGTTGTGTTGGTGATAGCCGTTTCCCTGGTGCGGCGGCCCTCGCCCGCGGCCTGAAAACTCATTACGGTTTCGGAAGTCGTTCCTCCTGTTGAAGTTTTCACCGCCGTCGTTCCTCCTGTTGAAGTTGTCGCCGTCGTCCCTCCTGCTGAAGTCTTCACCCTCGTCCCTCCTGTTGAAGTTATCGCCGCCACGGTAGCTCGCACTGTTCATGTAGCCACCTCCCCGTCCTCTGAAGTTGTCACCACGGTGACCCCTCCCATATTGGAAACGACCACCTCCGCCAGCATTCATGACAACACCATTCACAACTGCGGAAATAGTTCAAGTTAATCCATATGTCATCACGGATGCTGCATTCAGCTAACAAAATAACCAGAGAATATCTTGAAAATAAACAAAAGAACCTCTTAAGAAACTCATGGGAAGCATTCCAACAACAGGCTTTCTTTTTCTTCTATATAATCAGCATACATTGATTAAGACTAACACTAGCAAAAAGGACATTGGTAGAGCAGCACAACGTTGCTACTTCGTGCCATCAAGAACAGTTACTCCCTCCGATCCATACGCTCAAACGGATGTATCTAGCACTGAAATACATCTAGATACATCTGTTTGAGCGACAAGTAATATGGATCGCAGGGAGTACGCAGATTTATGCAACACACAGTTTTTACATGCTCAGAAAACCAAGATGTATAGAAACCAAATTAAGAGTAGCATTGGTAAAGTAACAAACTGGAAAACCAGGAAGGTTGCTTACCTCTCGTACTGGTTCGTTTCTGCTCAATGCCCACTTCAGTGTCCCCAATATAAAGTGGAGATGCCTGCATCACAGTAAGATACAATTATTACATGGTCTCCGCAGATATTGTAAAAAAGATAATTTGTCCGGTATAGGCATACCTGAATTGCTGCTTGCATAGATTGCTGGGATTCAAATTCAACAAAGCCAAAGCAGTACTGATCAATCTGAAGAAATTAAAGTAAGAGTGTCAGACAAATAGCACTAGCTGGAGCCAAAACAAATTGTTACAAACAATGTTTTAAATAGCGGGCTATGGTATATAGCGGCAACCCTTAAAAACAGCTATAGCGGGCTATAGCAAGGCTATAGCGGCAAATTGTACATGAAATCATTTAGCGGCAGCATGCTCAAACAGCTATAGCGGAGCTATAGCGGGGCTATAGCCGGCTATTTAAAACTATGGTTACAACTAACCTTGTTGTTCCTAACTTGGATGCCATCTGGCTTGATTGTACCAAATTTCTTAAACTCCTCTTCAACCATTGGGACAGTCGAATTGTAAGGCAAACCCTTGATGAAAATCGAAAAGCCTTGTTCTGCAGGGTATAATAATGATCACAGCTATGAACACCAAAATGACTGCATATTTATACTAAGTCAAAGTCATAACCAACCGTCATGAGAAGTTTTATTCTTGGCAACACTCGTGCCAGCTGGAGTGGCTTCAGCAGCCTGCGAAGGCTTTACAGAAGATTTTTCTGAACCTTCAACAGCCTTGGTCGGAGGCTTGGTCGCAGGTTTAGGAGATGGCTTAGGTTTGACAACTGGAGTTGGTGGGCCCTCCTTCATGACTTTCACCTGCGGAACAGTAATTAGAAAGAACCTCAATCAACATTATGAACATGGCAGTAAAAGCCTACTGACAAATAAAAGATAAAATGATAACTCACAATTGATGCATAAGTCTTCTTAGTGACATCCTTCTGAGCTGGAGAAGGAGGAGGGGGAGAAGCAGCAACAGGGGTCTTTTTTGGAATATCCTTCTGAGCTGGAGGAGGGGTATCCTTCTGGGCAGGAGGAGAGGGGGGGACAGCAACAGAGGTCTTTTTGGGAACCTCTTTGGTCACCTTCACAGGTGGCTCAACCTTATTTTCAACAGCTCCATTAGCAGTCGGGTTACTTTGAACAGTTGTGCCATTAACAGTGGGATTCCGAACGTCCATGTCGGCAACAAGGTCAGTAGTTGAACGCTCCACCACCACAGCTGGAGAAGGATCTGCTACTGTTGAAAATGTGAGTAAACATGGGATAACAGTTATTTTTAAAGAAATGGGATAAAAATATCAACCTGATTGAGCAACAGGCCCATCCTTCTGAGTTCTTCCGTTTTCTAGATTCCTTTGTGTTATCAACCTAAAAATATCATTGAGAACAAAATAGCCGCCACCATCTTGTGGCGCCAGGAAGAACGACTGTGTAAATCGTTGGCAGAAGTCATCGACCATGGTTAATGATCCAGTAACAACAATGAGAACACCACCATTGTGGGATAACACTGCATCTGCAGTCTCTATCTCTGTCAAGTATTTGCTGAAGTCCATGGCCATAATTTTCTTGCTGATCTCCTGTTGGAATACAGGAGGTGCGAATAAGCATATAGTCAAGAGTAAGGTCGTACAAGTTGTAGCAACAAATTTCCGTGGAACTTACAGGCAATGTTGTTACGTATTCCATGACCCCATCAGAACCTGTCCGGCCAATCCTACTTGTGTCTTGATAAAACTTGTGCGCCTGGTCTGGTGTCTCGTGCAGGATATGGTAATATTGCTCAACAAATACAGAGCAAATCTATAAAACAAAAAGATGTTGATCAAAACAAGCACTCATCGCTTGTAATAGGCTGTTCACAGGAGGCACAGAGAAACCTACCACTTGGGGACTTAAACGAGGAGCAGCCGAGGTTCCTGCTTGCGTTGCCATTGCTGAAAGAAAAGTATACATTATACATTAATGCTTAAACAAGATAAACAGTACATGGATACAAAAAGGTAGCAGGATTAAAAGAATGATTTAGATAAGGGACGATTGGTCCACATAAAAGTCAGAACAATTCTTTGACAACGCGAACTACAAATCCAAATGCAGATTCTACAAAGTATGCACCGCGGGGCTTCTGTCCACAATAAGAACAGAGACAAAAAAGAAGGCCAACAAATTCAATCTACTCTATAAACACTAACAACAAAAGGTCTGGCGGCATGAACCACGGAAATAGCATGTCAACCATAATAGACCAACTCTATGATACTCCCAGACAACTACTTCTTCGACAATAATGCCCAACCCCTAGGTAGATTACGACTATATACAAGCGTGGGCAGAAATTAGGGGCGGATCTAGATGGTGCGCCGGCACAGGTTGTGAAGGTCAACGGGATTCAACTAATCGCTGGACGAAAACAACACCATACCTCACGGGGCGGAGACAGCGGCAACGAGATGTCCCCGACGAGGAAGGGCGGGCTCCGCGACGGCGGCGGCGGCGACGCGCGGTGGAGGCGGGGGCGCTGGGAGGGAGGGGGCGGGGGGTCGAAGCGTCGGCGGCGGGATTGGGCCGCCGGCGCTGAAGCTAGGGTTTAGCACGGCGGAGAGATTTAGAGCCGCCGCTTTTTTTCGAGGGAGATTTGGAGACACGGCCGCCTTGGTAGGGCTCGGGAGGAAGAGCCGGGGGCGACTTGTATAGGATCGGCGCCCCGGGTGCGTGCTTGCGATCCTGTGATGCGAACCGTCGGATCGAGATTAGATGGCTTGGATCGAGCTGGATTCGGAGCGGACTCGGGTTTTGTACAAACACCCCCTGTCCTACCAAAAATTGGGAGGAGGACCCCAACTTTTTTGGGCTTTGGATGATTTGCTTCTGTCACGTTGCATTATACTCCGAACGGGTTTATGCAGGACACGAATAAAGGAATCTGAAGTTGCCACGACTCCTCGTAATTTATGCTATTTTTAGATGTAATTTATGCTATGGTTATAGTTTTGATGAAATAGGCAGAGAAATAAATCAGATTTCATGCCACAAAGACTCTCAAGCGTCGCGTTGGTCTCTTCACGCTGGATACTCCGCTGCTCGTCATCTACTCATCCCATAAATAAATGAGGGCCGGTATCAAATATGCGCATAATAGTAAGAAAGTCTACTGGCTCCTACTGGCACCATTAATTTCAGTAACTCACTTTCTTCAAAAATGCATGCAAGTCTTGTACTTTTGTCCAGAGAAAAATTATAAATTTGAGAATGTACCTACTAACCTTGTGCGTCTTGATCCCGGCCCGGAAGAGTGACCAACCCCTTGATGAATGAAAGAAAGGGTTTATGAGCCCTAGCCCTGTACGCCCACACCTGTGTAGAGTAGATCGTTCAACACCTGCGGCACAAACCCATTTTTGACCAATTGCCCTTCGTGTCTTCTTCCTTTCCAAGCTCCTACTGGCACCATTAATTTCAGTAACTCACTTCTTCAAAAATGCATGCAGGTCTTGTACTTTTGTCCAAGAAAAAATTGAAATTTGAAAATGTGACTACTAACCCCGTGCGGAGGGAGTAACTAGTTTTCCCTATGTTTGCTTGCTATTTGATCGGTTGGTTTACCTATGACAGCTGGGACTGCATGCAACGACCCAGTGGTCTTTTTGTTTCATTGTCTTCACTCTTCATCCAAAGCACTCGTGAGCTCAAGTTATCATTTCCCTCCTTGTATTGCTCAGCGCCCGGCCACGACACCACCTCCCACCGCAATTCCCCTCCACCCTCTGCGCAAGATGCCGACCATTTCCCTTTTGAATAGTGCATTTTGTACTCAACATTTCATACTTCAAAGAATCACATGCCACTTAATCACTAATTAATTATTAAAATGTATAGTTCATATCTTAATTTATTGAGAGAATTCCACTTTATAACGACGAACTCTTCGATCTGTCTAAGATTCAACCCCGGAACTCTAAAATGGAAAAAACATGCATCTCTATAGATTACACATTAAGATAAGCATTTTCATGGGTCGCACGTCACATTAGGCACCAATAGGGCTACACCCGCCAATACGGACACCTATAATGCTCGGTTTCGGCTCCCTTAGGGCAAACAAAGCAATTGTTTGTGAAGATGATTGACACCTACTAAATTCTCTTTATAGGAGGTCTTGGACCCCGCGAGTGCAAGGTTTATAGATAATAACAGGTTTCCCTTAAGTGAGAGATTTAAAGGTCATTGATTCACAAGGGGTAATGAGTGATTTGTTTTCCCTTCGTTATTTTTTTAATAAATGTAGGATAGTTTTTTCTGTCCCTAACACTTTTAGGCTTTTAGTGCATTTTTTAACTACGATAGTCGAGTATCTTCACGAGACAATGATAATAAAAGTATTACTCATAGGTAATTGTGTTTTTTTAATAGTTAAGGACTTAAAGGTGCATAAAAAGTAATACTGAAGTGGTTTCTTATGTGGGAAGGCCGGGATTCATGGCACTAGCAGCATCTCTGATACATATATGATATTCGTAATATTAAGCGCAACTATAAATATGAGCTCTGTAATCATATACATGGTACCTGAAGATCTTCATTCAGCGACCTCCTGAAAATAAAGTCGTCAGTTTACCTCTTTCATTCGATAAAACAATTGCCTCCTGCTCAGTACATATTATAGGTATAATAATTAATATTGCACTTCTAGAGTTTTGTCACCACACCATGTGTTAGACTAGAAATCAGTAGATTCCTCGTCACCAACCAGCATTTTTCTCCCATTAAGGTACATGTCCCTCATTTGCAGCAAGTTTCTCCAACAAATGGAGTATGTGCTTTTATGCTTAACATGTCTAATACAACCCAGAGAGAGAGAGAGAGAGAGAGAGAGAGAGAGAGAGAGAGAATTTGTTGCCAAACCCTCTATTATGCTTCTAATTTCTGACACCACTTACATAATAAGCTCACATTAAAACCCTTGAGATTCTTGACACCCAAATCTCCTTTCTTCTTAGTTATACAGATAATTTGTCATTAAAAGTTCGCCCTTCGACCATATGATACTCTTTTTGGTGTCCACGTTGCGAGAAGGAAGACATTCTGACTTGATCAGACTTCTCAATGACATGCAAGGAGTACATTGACATGTGATATCGACAAGAGCTAGTCAGGCAAGAATTTGCCAGGGTGAGTCTACCTCCAAAGGACATAGAGGCACTCCATCCTTTTATGAACCTTCTCCACCAAACTGGCCTAGTCAACAACATGAAGTTTGTAGTCACACACAAAAACCTTTAAGTACTTCAAAGGCCAACAAACCAATTTGACAGTTGAACATATTTAGATACTTCAAAGGCCAATTTGATAGTGAACATATCAGAATAAAACTAAGCTCGTATACCATTGTGTTGTATTAACAATGAACCACTCTTTTGGATGTTAGTCTTCACCAAAACATTGGCTCAAACGTGTATAGCAATAACTTTAATCTAGAGAGGACGACACGCTCCACCGCGCCCGGTGATAGGCATGTGTAGGCGGGCCAGGCCCATGTAGTGTCATTGATGTGTTAAGACCCACATATGTAGGCGGAACGTTGTGCTATACATCGAGCGGTAGCCTACATACCTCGACCGCTAGGGTGTGGGGTAGGCCGACCCACTGGCGCACACCTCGGATCGCTGACTCCCGACCTACACATGATTTGCGTTTTCATGGATTAAAAATGATCAAAGAATTTGAGAAAAATGTTTATGAATTCAAAAGTTGTTCGTGAATTTACAAGATGCGCAAAATTGGAAAAACATCGACAATTTTGAAAAGTGTTTGCAAAATTTAAAAACATTTCTAATTTTGAAAAATGTTTATGAATTCACAAAATATTCGCCACTTTGAGAAACTATTCATGAATTTAAAAATACTCATGCGTATATATGGTATAAGGTGTGATTGTGTGTGGTGACAAACACAAGGCTACCGTGCAGAGGACAAACACGCCACGGGAGCTCACAAATGCAAGCACCAGTATGTCCCCACCGAAAAAGGATCCACACGGTAGTGGTCGTAACAGGCCCACCATCCAATCGACTTAGGGCATGTTTGGGACTATTCCGCTTGACAAAAACCAGCTTCACTTCATCAAATTCACTTTGGAGCAGTTTCATACAGAAGTTGCAGCTTCACCAAAGAGCAGTTTATCGTGTTTGGCTTCTAGCTAGCTTCAACTTCAAGAATTGGCAATTTGATGGAAATGATCTATTTGATTGGTTGACGTGAGGAAAAACGAAGGGGTATCCACTTGACAATGGTGGGTAACAATGAACCGCTCTTTTGGATGTTAGTCTTCACCCAAACATTGGCTCAAACATGTATAGCAATAACTTTAATCTAGAGGGGACGACACACTCCACCGCGCCCGATGATAGGCATGTGTAGGCACGCCAGGCCCATGTAGTGTCATTGATGTGTTAAGGCCCACATATGCAGGCGGAACATTATGCTATACATCGAGCGGTAGCCTATATACCTTGATCGCTAGGGTGTGGGGTAGGCCGACCCACTGGCGCACACCTCGGATCGGTGGCTCCCGGCCTACACATGACTTGCGTTTTCATGGATTAAAAATGATCAAAGAATTTGAGAAAAATGTTTATGAATTCAAAAGTTGTTTGCGAATTTACAAGATGCGCGTGAAATTGGAAAAACATTCACAATTTTGAAAAGTGTTTGCAAATTTTATTTTATTTTCTAATTTTGAAAAATGATCGTGAATTCACAAAATATTCACCACATTGAGAAACTATTCATGAATTTAAAAATACTCATGCGTATATATGGTATAAGGTGTGACTGTGTGTGGTGACAAACATAGGGCTATCGCGCAGAGGACAAACACGCCACGGGAGCTCACAAATGCAAGCACCACTGTGTCCCTATCGAAAAAGGATCCACACACTAGTGGTCGTAACAGGCCCACCATCCAATCGACTCAGGGCATGTTTGGGATTATTCCGCTTCACAAAAATCAGTTTCACTTCATCAAATTCACTTTGGAGCAGTTTTATACAGAAGTTGCAGCTTCACCAAAGAGCAATTTATCGTGTTTGGTTTGATGGAAATGATCTGGTTGATGTGAGAAAAAACGAAGGGGTATCCACTTACTGGTGGCAGTGGTGGGTATCATCCCCCCCCCCCCCACACACACACCCCCTCCCAACTCTAGCTTCCAGAGTCGTTGGATCACCCCTGATGAGCTTCGCAAAATACAGGGAGTTATACCCCAGATTCTACTCCCTCCGTTTCTAAATATAAGTCTTTATAGAGATTTCACTATAGACCACATACGGATGTATATAGATGCATTTAGAATGTAAATTTACTCATTTTGCTTCGTATGTAGTCTATAGTGGAATCTCTACAAAGACTTATATTTAGGAACAGAGGGAGTACTTTTTTTATGGAGTGGTATATCGTGAAGCTATCAAAATTGGCTTGCATTTTCTAGAGCCTAACTGAATTTAGGAAACGAAGCAGTCCCAGACAGACCCTTAGAACAATACATTTTCTAGAACCCCGGCCTGGAGCAGTTCTAGAAAATGCAAATATGTGAGTGCTTTGTGCTTGGTGTGGCATGTACACAAATTTCAAGTGAAGTCCGGCTAGCATTTCACTCTATTTCTGGTGAGAGGCACTGAGACTGGACCAATAACTGAAGACTTCTGCTAACAAGTGTTTAATATAAACTGCTGCTTATAAATTTACAATGCCGGTCGTCGTCACGGCGGCTCATGGTACCATTACTAACATCAAAAACATCAATTCACCAGACTGACGGCGAAGTGGCTACGGATCCAGTTCACACGATCACAGGGAGCTTCTCATGCTTCGGAGGGAAAACTGTCTGTCTTGGTGGACTCCTCTGCATCAGATGGCTTCGATTCGTGCTTCGCTGCAGCTTTGAGAACTCGGTCCTGCACCGCCGTCGTGGAGGGGGACGTCGCCAGGCCAATCTTGTTCGGCTCTAGCTTCTTAGCTGCCCATGAGAACGCTTCCGCGCCCACTCTTACTGGGGACAGCAACAGCCTGCGGAAAGAGAGGGAGAGGGGGAGGAAAATTTGTGATGGTTCTAATTTGTGCTTGAGGTTTGAACAGTGGCAAGCTTAAAACACCTGAACTACAAAATGATGGAATTGAAGCGCACCAAATAACACAAATGTCACAAGCCAGGGGAACTTACTTTAGGTCTTGCAGGAAATCCTCCGAACCCTCGTATGAAGAGAACCGCAGGTAGATCGTCTACGACAGTAGAAAAATATCAGGTGGCAGGGCATAAACATTGTCGCTGACACTTGACAAATGGCCACATATTTGAACTTTTGTAGTTGACGGTAGTAGAAAATTGCAGACTTACATTGCTTTTATCCAATCATGATGTACATACATACTGAACAATGAATATGCTATGTGCAAAACATTTAAAAATGGAGAGTACTTACCAACCCAAGACTAAGAACACCGATGTACTGCAAAGTCGTCTCCCATTCTACAATCACGTAGAACCATAGTCAATTCATCAAAAAGTAGTTTGAAGTGCTTGCAGTATACAGGTTTCACCTAACTAGACTTTAGAAGTCCAATAACTAATTTCTGTGAGCATTAGGTCAAAAAGGTCAATGATGCACATTTAGGTGAAATGGCAAATAAATCAGACAATGGAAGTGGTTTAGGTCGATGCTTAACAGAAGGACAGTATATACCAGGTAACGGAGACGTGGTTTTCAAAACTGATGTTTAACTGCAAACACTCCACTAAGCAATACCTTCTTAATTTTACTAGACATACTTCGAATTGCATCAATTTTGCTGTGCAAAAGGAAGTTTCCTCTTATGTCTATATATCCTAAAGACCACTCCCTTGTAGTCCCTCTGTAAACTAAGATCTTTTAGATCACTAAGTAGTGAACTAAAAGATCTTATATTAGTTTATACAGAGGGAGTACTTTGTACATGAACTATTTGTCCTTGTCGAGTGTCACAGCTCCTGCCCTTTGTGGCAAAACACAAGACTATCTGATGCCCCTTGGTGTCAAGAGGACCCATTTTAAAAGCCATACGTGCTACCTCCATACTCTACTTACCTAGCAAAGCATAAGTCACTGCTGAGAGGCCCTGCACAAAAGAAATCAAAATTAGCAAGAAAGAAGCATGCCATCAGCTGCAAAGACACCCATAAAAGAAGAAGTGGCATGTATGTACCAGAAGAGATCCAAGGACAAGTGTAGGGGTGGGCTTTATGCCTTCGAGGATTTCCTCAGCATCCTACACACATTCAGAACAATGATTCAAGTTCTTGACACTATTTGATAACTGATAAAAGGCTGGAACGTGAGAGTGATGACAACACCAAGCGCTTTTATAAATCATGTAAACAATAATATACGAAATATGAATCCACTACAGTCACAAAAGATCCCAAGAACCATTCAAATGATAGCCAAAAAGAGAAGAAAATTGCACAGATGATTCTCAGGTGTGAATTATTACCTCATTTATTACTGTCAATGCAGTCTCAGGTTTCAGTTCTTTCACGCGAAGATTCTTTGCCCAAGATTGGAAACCACCTTTAACCAGGTAAGGTTGCTGCCGTCCAAACATTCAATATTAGACAGACGAATAGTGCATGCAGGGAACTATGAAGAAAGAAGCATACAAAACTTGTCCTAAAAAAAATTCCAAAACTTGCCTGTACACCAAGCTTCTTCAGTAGCCTAGCAATGGACTTTGACCGGGTTCCATTAGCATCCATAATGATGACCTTTGAATCACCCTACAAAAGCAGGTGAAAAACACAGTATAGATACAATATTACTTCTTGTGAAGAAACGTCTGAGTATAAATATCAAATACAAGCCTCAGTCAAACAGAGTAAGTACCTTAACCAACTTCAAGTTGCGGATTACAACTGCAACCAAAGCATCATCAACTTCGCTTCCACCTTTAAGTAGCTTCTTTGTTGGACCTTTGATCTGAATTTAAAAAATTGTATTAAATTGTCAATAAAGAAATATATTTTGTAATTCACCATTTCAAAAAACCTTAAGACAAAGTGGCGAATAGATCATAAAAGTAATTTCATATTCTTTAAAAATCAACGAACAAAAATCTTAATACTATGAGGACAAAAAAGGACTTTTTGTTACATGAAAAAGAATCTTTACGGATAGACGTACAAATTTGGAGCTGAATTCAGGGGAGTTAGAGAAATTGTTCAGAAATCAGTGAGCGCTTGAATAGATATAATTCACCAAACAATAGAGCTTCTAGAATTAGAAGAGAACAAGTAGCACTCTAGATCTTCAGTTCAAACAAGACATACCTCAGGCGAAGCAACACTTGCATATTTAGATCTAGCTGCACGGCGTAGGTCAGGAATTCCATCTTTCACCCTCAAGTCCTACAGAACATAATTTGATGAGAAGCTGCTATAGATTTTTGTTAAATATAGATGATATATCAAACAGTTGAGTTAAGGTACATCTAATTGTTCAGTTACACGTGCTCCACAAAGGACACGACGAAGCCATACAGACCATCAGTACCCATGGATGCTTCACTAAAAATGTTTATGTTCAAAGGCAGGACATTAGTGAAGAACTTGACAGTAAAGTGTTTTTAAGAAGCAATCAAGGAATGACACATCCATTTGCTAAAATATTCATAATTAAAACTTATATTTGGATAATTTGCAGAAATATCATGAACCAGATTCAATAGATATCTTGGATGAAAAAAGGACATGAACGAAAGAAAAGGCTAATGAGATTTACAATCTCTTGCCTCAGGCCGAACATCAATAAGTACGGCTTTGCCATCACTTTTCAATAGCTCCAATGTCGATTCAGGCGACAAATCTCCAGAATAGCCGCCATATGCGAAGAGCCAGTAAGATATCCTACAATGTTACAAAATTCAGGACTTTAGAAAACCAAATGCAGGAAAGGTATCAGTACAAAAGAAATGAAAATTCCCTTTACCCTATTGTTGTGGAACCTCCAAGCAGAACTGCCAATTGAACAATTGGATCACTTGGGTTCAAACCAACATTCTTTTCGATGCCTTCGATGATAATGTATACCTGAAGCATTGCATGTCAGAATATTTTCAGTGGCCTCATCAACAATTGGCTCAACAGTTTACAGATTTACTGCTAGGTACCTGTTGGAGGGCACCTCCAATTGGTCGCAATACTATGTTAGCTTTCTCCTCGGATGAGTCCAGCAAATCTTTGACATTTGGTGGCAACGACGACTTGGCCGAGCCATAATAGTATACGAGCGACGTGGTTGCACTGCCCAGTGAATCCTCTGCTACAACAATTGCCTTCCTAAGAACATCAGCCGCCACGGCGCCAGCTCCGGCCACCTTATCTTCAAATGCACCGGAAACGTCCGGGACCCCACCGGCGGCCTGCTTCTTGGTGGCAGCCACCGAGGACGTGATGCCACCGGCGACGCCCCTTATCGCCTTCCTGTAGGCCCCGAGAGCGTCGTACGCCGACAGCCTGAGCTTGTCGTAGCCTTCGGTGAGCGCGTCCTCCGCCTGGAATATCTGCTTGCTGAGCTTGTCGATGAACCTGGCCACGGACTCCTCGACGCCGGTCGCGTCGGCCGGGAACGTGGTGGGCATCTCCGCGTCCATCAGGGCCTGCTGCGCGGCATCGTCGGTGACCGCGCCGACCACAGCGTCCGCGGCCAGGTCGGCGGCGGAGACGGAGACGGGCATCAGCGGCGGGTCGACCCCGGCGCGCCAGAGAGGGTCGGGCAGCTCGGCGGCGGAGGCGAACCCCCGCACGATGTCATCCGGCGCGGTGGCGTAGGGGGAGAGGATGGCGGAGTCGGAGAAGAGCGGGCGGTCGGGCACGGCCTGCGCGACGAGCGGGTCGGCGGCGAAGGGCCTGAGCGCGCCGGTCTCGACCCTCCGCAGCGCCCGCGCGCCGGCGGTCACCGGGCAGAGCGGGGAGCATGGGGTGGGCGCGGCGGAGGAGCAGAAGGGCAGCATGGCGGGAGGGGTGCTGGCATCAGATGGGTGTGGCCATGGCGCGCGGGGCGGGGGCGGGCACAGTTCACGAGCGGGGTGGTTGGGCGCGCGCGTGTGTGGAAGAGGCGCTCGATCCGGGGTGTGTGGAGCCGGTGCCACGCCGGGATTCGGTGATCTGCAGCATCGTGCGCGCGGGATTGCGCGGATTGGTGCTGGGGCATCGTGCGCGCGGGCGTGTGGCTCGCCGGCGTCGCGGGTTGGGGGGTGGACCCGTCCCGGCGCGCCGCGTGCCACATACGCTCGGCTCCCTCGTTGCGCCGGTCGTTTTCCGGTCACCGCGGTCGCTGTTGTTCGGTGGCTCCGCCGTTCCGGGCCGACGTTCGGCGGTATGTGTGGTTAACTTCGTGCAGTACGAGCGCGATTTTTTCGAAGCACGGGTGCATGGGAGCACTTTATTTTAAATAGTTCAAAAATCACGTTTAAAAGTTTTTGATTTTTTTCTGAAAATATGGATGTTTATTACATTGTGTAAAGTTTGGTGATGAAATAAGTAACCATGTAAGCTACACAAAAATGATAAAAATGTTGATTTCTAAATGGAGAACAGTACATGTACCGCTTATTTTTGCCACGACTTCCAGAAATGTTCTTACATTATGAAATTTTGCAAGCATCCAGAATTTTTTAATATGTTTTTATTTATTTTTCAAATTTACTGTTCATCCCGAGGTCATTTGAGCTCAAGAATAGAATAGGACTTTCGGGCCGGAAGCCGATCTAGTTCGGTGTCGTTCTATTCCGAACAATGCCACGTTATCTCCCAAAATCGCCTAACACTAAAAAAATACTACCTCCATTTCAAAATATAAAATGTTTTGGTAGTCTAGTTTAGCTAGCAAAACGTCTTATATTTTGGAATGGAGGTTGCTCCCAAGTCACAAACTTGAAGCTCATGCTGCGCTTTGCTGCTAAAACTTCAAAAGGGTTGCGTTGTGGTCTCAAACATGGCACGCCTACGACGAAATGGTCGCAGACCAATCACAGCATGCCCGCTCGCAGCCACATCAGATGTGTTTGTCGAGCCGGAAACGCTCTAAACAGCCAATGCAACGTTGCTGATAACCCCCACGATCTATGGGCTCGCAACCCGTAGTCCTTGAACTATTACGAAACCCCCCTGTCGGCGTTTTGGGAACGGGGGTCCCCAGACTTGCCTGTCTGCTGCCCACGGCGTGGCTATGCTAGCAGTTCTGTATGGTCCATCTTCATCAACAAGGCGTTCAAGACCCTCGTGAGGGGCCAAGCCTCGCGAGGGGGACGGCGCAAGACCTCCTCGGGAGCAGCCTCACTAGGCTACCTCGCGAGGAGCGGAGATATCAAGGCGGGGCAAACCTCACGAGGCTCTCGTGATGTGAGCCATGACGATCGACACCAGGCGGGCACTAGCACGCGCAGCGTCCTTGTTTCCTCTTTGGTGCTAAGGAGGCAGGCGCACTCGCGGAGTGAGGCATCAGGCAAAGGTTGCCATATCGGTGCAACGAGACCAAGACCAGCAGGACGGCAAGACGGAGGTCACCGTGGAGCCCAAGACGGCATCATCGCCAGAGCCTTTTGCAAGCGAAGACCGCTTTTGTCACGATAGCTTGTACTAGATGTCCCCTTTCAAATTTGCCCGCCGTTGTTGGCTCCCTTCCCGCTCAATATTTGGGGAGAGGACCAGGGCTTAGATAAGTAGAAGCCACCACAGAAGGGGGGACGGATCGAGTTCTCATCCACAAGTCCACAGAGCACAAGAACACCTCAACCTCGGGAGGCTGTTCTTCCCCTTGTACTCTTCTTCATCAGCCCAAGAGGCAATCCACCACCACACACTGGAGTAGGGTATTACACCACAACGGTGGCCCGAACCAGTATAAATCTCGTGTCTTTCCGTGTTGTGAGTTCGTCGAGTTCGTCCGCGAGATCTTAGCGAGTTAGGGCATAGACCGGTAGGAGGGAAAGAACTTCGCGCGCACCCTAGAGTTCGAACCTTAAGGGTTTTGCAGGAACCCTACATCCGACATTTGGCGCGCCAGGTAGGGGTGCGCCGGAGCTTCTTCTCCGCCAATCGACTTGCGGACGCTCCATGGCCACGATGTCCGGCGACCCAAGGGCTGATTCCGACCGCTGGGCAGCTTGGCCAGCCCGGGCGGTGACACCTTCCCATGAAGACCCCGACCCCGCGCTCCAGGCGCCACGAGCGCCATCCAGCGCTACGGGGCGCGGGCGGCGCGACCAGGCGTCGTCCACCCTCACCCCACGGCAAGAGCGAGCCGCTGCAAGGGCAGCAAGCCACGCCGCAGCAACAGCGCCGCATTCGCGGCGGGAGCAGGCAAACATGCGAGCAACACTCACGGTGGCGCGAGAGCTGCTGCGGTGCCGGCTGATGGAGAGCGGCCGGGATGCGCTGCTAGAGCGCGTTGCCGAGCTGCTGGATGCGGCGGCATCGGGAGCGCCACCCTTCTGCTATCAGCTTCCTTCTCAAGCCACGCCGGGGTCTCACGGTGGGCCTCGCCGCAACCACGCGCCATCAGGTGCGCCTGGGGGCTTCGTCAACACCAGCATGGCCGGCGGCGCCGGGGGCTCCACCGCCCTCATGGCTCATGCCGCCCGCGACGAGCATGGGTACAAGCGTTGCCCCCCACGGTTCCAGTGGGATGCCGCGTTACCATCCTCAGGACGTCGCGCAGGGCCGGGCAACATGGAGGGTGGGGTACTACGGCAAGGTGTTCTGGGTGACAGCCCCGGAAGCCTACGTGCCCCACATGATGGACCAGGAGTACGCACCGGAGGACGACCCTGGCTCATTCCTCGGAGAAGAGTGGGAAGAAGGGACGCTGGAAGTTGAAGCCTTCCAGGAACCGACGGAGAACCGCAACGATCGCGCCAGCGACAACGACTATAGGGTACCACTAACCTCTCAGGAGCAGGCCTACGCTAACCATGGGCTGCAAGTGAATCAGGTCACGGCATCGGTCGGCGACCCCGGTGCAGCAGCATCCCTTCCACCGGGGGAATCACGCTGGGGGCCACGAGGAGGGAGCTAGGAGCAAGGCCCCTCCCCACGTCACGCGAAGCCAGGCAACACCCGGAGGTAGGCCCTCTGTCGGGGAGGTGCCGGTGAGCCTTCCCCCGGCAGAGGACCCGTGGTCGCCGGGGGCACCGCTGGCGTCCCCTTCCCCCCCTTTGTGTCGTCCAGGTTGCCGCTCGTCTCAAAGGTGGTCGAGGGAGGCACAAGGCGGGGCCCTCGTCTGGCGATATGAAGCAAGGCCGGTTCCTGTAAAGAAGCCCCAGTGCCTGTGAAGCTCGCCGCCCGTGACACTCTCATGTAATAATGAGTGGGGTTGTACATGCGTCGGAGTCTCATGGGTGCCGGCCTCAGGCCCTGGGGCTCCATCCCACGCCTAGTGGCAGCACTTAGTTCCGCGCTGGTGAGAAGACTTAAAGACCTGAAGACTAGACTAGGCGCCGAACGCGACCATTTGCTTTGGATCTTTTCTTATGTAGCCTTGCTTTCTGGATTTGGATTTAAGTTGAAGTCAAGCTTTTATCGATGCGTGCGGGGGGTGCATTTTCTCGTTCAAAGCGATTTCTTGCCATCTGGTTCTTACCTTGTTCTCGAGCTCACGCTCGCCCCCTCCCCCTCACGAGTGGGGCTGGGCCCAGCGTGCGTGACGCACGTGCCGATCGGCGCAAGAACCTCACGAGACCCTCCCGGGCAGGTAAGCAGACCCTTCAGGAGCCCCGCGGTGACTCTCGACCCTACAATACGATTCAGGGCCTACCCCAGCTAAGGTAAGCCGCAACAGCAAGACTTGCCATCAGACTCATGGCTGGCCAAAACGCACCCTTGATTCAGCACACAGAGATGGAAATCATGATTCATTTACATGAGGGGCTCCCCCTCCCAAAATGCTCTCACAATCTTTAGGGGCCACGCCTGAGTTTTTGCATACAGGGTGAAGCAGTAAAGGGACGAGGAATTAGCCAGATATGTCGCTCACCGCATCTCCGTGTCATCTTCGGAAACGCCGCTTGCGTCACTGATGTCGTCGTTGGCACCGCCGCCGCCATCACCAGCGCTAGCGCCTCCTCGTGCCTCCGGACCTCCTCTTCCCCTGCGGGCGTCCCCCTCAGCGATGCAAGGGCGGCCCTGCGCGCATCCACCTGCTGCTCGAGGGATGCACTCCAGGCCTGGAGCTCCCACGCGCGCTTCTCTGCAGCCTCGTGACGGCGGTCAGCCTCGCGAGCCTCCTCCAAAGCTCGGGAGCAAGCTTCACGGGAAACCTTGAGGGACACCTCGGCCCTCGCATTGTTGAGATCATGCTGATAGCAACCAAGATTGATGGCCACCCTCACCTCACGTCGTTCCTCCACCAGACGAAGACCTTCAGCCTCAAGGCGCGAGTCGACGCCCACAAGTTCTTCACCAAGTTGGCTCATCGTGCCCATCGCTTCCTGGAAGAGCTCATGGCGAACGACGCTTCGCCCGCGCTCAAATTCGAATGCACGGCCCACCTCGTCCTCCACCTCGGGGGCTGCAGGCGGGACATCAAGTGGTGCACCGCCTCTCGGCAGGGGGCTGGGGGCTGGAGCCGCTCCAGGCGCCGGCCCGACCTCGTGAGAAGCTCCGGCCGGACGTGGCCCGCTGCTTGAGGAGGAGCCGAAGGTCGAAGTCAACCACTTGTTGTCCATATCCAGAGGAGGAGATCGGGGAACGCCCGCCAGGCTCCAAGCCAGGCCGTGCAGGAAGGGCAGCGAAGCCACAAATTCAAGGCTCCATGAAGGCGAGCGCACCCCCATTGCCGACCCGGTTCCGTGCGCGGCGTGCAGGCTCGGGGTGCACACGGCCAGCGGGGGTGCCGAGGAAGGCGAGGATTGCTTCACGAGGGACCCAACTGCCCTGGCAGAAGGGGTCCTGAAGAGCTAGCGTCAGGAAGGAAAGCAACAATCAATAAATCACAAGGTGCAATACTTACTCATCGATAGCAAAGTACTTTCGCCGCTTCAACGGCCCGAAGATGCTGTTGCTACTCGGGGATCCTTTCCTCTTGCGGAGCTCCTCGAAGTCCAAGCAAAGCCGACCGAAGCGCTGGACGTGACGGCCGGTGTGAGGCGGGGCCGAAGAAGAGCTTGGAGGGACAACTTCAGGGGTGCTTGGCTGTGGTGAACAGTCGGGCGCCATCTCGCTACGACCTCCCGAGGCTTCGGGGGCTTTGACCTCAGGAACCGCATGCTGCGTCGCCTCAGTAACCGACGCCCCAGGGGAGGGATCGCGAGCTCCCAAGGACGACGCCCCCGGGTCACCGCGCGGCATGAGCTCTTTAGCACTTGGGCCGCCGGCCTCCATCGAAGCTCGCCCTCCTGCACCCTCACTTGGGGCGAGCTCGGCACCGGCAGCGAGGAAGGGGACCACGTCGACGGGGTTCTCGCGGGGCCCCACCAGACCGATCGGGCGCAGGCCCCACTCATCAAAGGGGGGCATGCTCGCGACAAACTCATCCTTGTTCTCGCAACGGTACAGCAGACAGCTCTTCCTGGGCATGTCGTCCGGCAGGGGGTACCCGTCAGGACCATAAGCACTGTCCCCCGCGTCTTAAGAGGAAGCCCTTCCTCTTGAAACCTCATGTGGTCCTGACTGCTGAGCAAGGCCCACATCGGGCGGGAATGGCGCTGAAGCGAAGCGACTCGGCGCTTGACAAACTCCTTCACCACCATAGGCGCGGTCACGCCGCGGTCCTTCAATCTCCTCAGCCTGGCCCAGACGGGAGCGAGGCGGGGGATCGTAAGCTTCTGATGACCCCAACCGGAGTTTGGAACAGCAGACCCCGCCGGAGCTTGGTGCAGAGGACTGAGCACACCGGCGTCGACAAACACCCATCGTGTCCGGAACTCGCTCGTGGATGAAGGAAGCTCAAAGTCAATCCCTGCGCCCGCCGTTGCGGCCACGGCCCAGAAACTCACGCACCCCGAGCTCTGACGAGGGTCAGTTAGATGCAATGAGAAGAAATGGTGGAAGAAGGCCACTGAAGGAGCGATGCCCATCATGGCTTCGCACAAAAAGGCGAAGACGGCGAGAAGGGTCACAGATTGGGGGTCGAGATGCAGCATGTGGATCTGATAATGTTCGAGCACCGCATTGAAGAAGGCGGAGAAGGGAGGAATCAGGCCAGCCCAGAGGGCATCTATGAAGATTGGGACCTCAGTGGCAGCCCGGGCCATGCGAGTGCGAGACGCGGGCCAAGCCACCGTCTCTCCCCACTCGTTGAAGCTGGAAGCGAGCATTGGACGCACCTTGTCCATGGCCTCGTCGTTGAGCACCCGGGGTCGGCCGAGCACCGGCTCCACGGCCGGAGGCGCGCTCGGCGAAGACAAGGGTTTCTTCCCCTTGTCTGCTTGTTTCGGTGCCATGACGATGGAGCTGGCAGGAAGCAAGTCAGATCGGAGAGGAGGAGCAGAGTCTCGAGGAAGCAGAGAGATTGGGGAAGTAAGACACGGGCGACGGAGGAATAACTATGTAGACTGCGGGGGCCGCATAGCCAGGCGAATTCAAAGGCAGCGTGTGGAAGTGGAGATGCCCACGTCCAATCAACCGCCATGCGTCGACCGAGGCCGCTGGCTTTGGGGGGCCGCGGCGCTCCGTACTTGACCCTTGGCTTCGCCGCGAAGCCAAGCCTGAGCACACCTTGGGCCCGGGGGCTACTGTCAGCATTCTGGGAAGGGGGGTCCCCAGACTTGCCTGCCTGCGACCCACGGCATGGCTATGCTAGCAGGTCTGGACGGCCCATCTTCATCAACAAGGCGTTCAAGACCCCCGCGAGGGGCCAAGCCTCGTGAGGCTACCTCGCGAGGAGCAGAGATATCAAGGCAGGCAAACCTCACGAGGCTCTCGTGACGTGAGCCATGACGATCGACACCAGGCGGGCGTCAGCACGCGCAGCGTCCTTGTTTCCTCTTTGGTGCTAAGGAGGCAGGCGCATGCGCGGAGTACCGAGGCATCAGGCAAAGGTTGCCATATCGGTGCAACGAGACCAAGACCAGTAGGACGGCAAGACGGAGGTCACCGTGGAGCCCAAGACGGCATCACCGCCAGAGCCTTTTGCAGGCGAAGACCGCTTTTGTCAGGATAGCTTGTACTAGTTGTCCCCTTTCAAATTTGCCCGCCGTTTGTGACGCCCCCAATTCAATCGTACACTAATCATGCACGCAAATGTGTACGATCAAGATCAGGGACTCACGGGAAGATATCACAACACAACTCTACAAATAAAAAATAAGTCATACAAGCATCATAATACAAGCCAGGGGCCTCGAGGGATCGAATACAAGTGCTCGATCATAGACGAGTCAGCGGAAGCAACAATATCTGAGTACAGTCATAAGTTAAACAAGTTGCCATAAGATGGCTAGCACAAACGGGGATACAGATCGAACGAGGCGCAGGCCTCCTGCCTAGGATCCTCCTAACTACTCCTGGTCGTCGTCAGCGGGCTGCACGTAGTAGTAGGCACCTCCAGTGTAGAAGGAGTCGTCGCCGACGGTGGCGTCTGGATCCTAGGCTCCATCGTCTGGTCGCAGCAATCGGGTAGAGAAAAGGGGAAAAGGGGAAACAAAGCAACCGTGAGTACTCATCCAAAGTACTCGCAAGCAAGGAGCTACACTACATATGCATGGGTATATGTGTAAAGGGCCATATCAGTGGACTGAACTGCAGAATGCCAGAGTAAGAGGGGGATAGCTAATCCTGTCGAAGACTACGCTTCTGGCAGCCTCCGTCTTGCAGCATGTAGAAGAGAGTAGACTGAAGTCCTCCAAGTAGCATCGCATAGCATAATCCTACCCGGCGATCCCCTCCTCGATGCCCTGTTAGAGAGCGATCACCGGGTTGTATCTGGCACTTGCAAGGGTGTGTTTTATTAAATATCCGGTTCTAGTTGTCATAAGGTCAAGGTACAACTCCAAGTCGTCCTGTTACTGAAGATCACGGCTATTCGAATAGATTAACTTCCCTGCAGGGGTGCACCACATAACCCAACACGCTTGATCCCATTTGACCGGACACACTTTCCTAGGTCATGCCCGGCCTCGGAAGATCAACACGTCGTAGCCCCACCTAGGCACAACAGAGAGGTCAGCACGCCGGTCTAAACCAAAGCGCGCAGGGGTCTGGGCCCATCGCCCTGAGCACACCTGCACGTTGCGTGGGCGGCCGGAAGCAGAACTAGCCCCCTTAATACAAGAGCAGGCTTACGTTCCAATCCGGCGCGCGCCGCTCAGTCGCTGACGTCACGAAGGCTTCAGCTGATACCACGAGCGAGTGCCCATATCTTTCCTGCGTAGTTGGTTAGTGCGTATAGGGCCAACGACCCAACTCAGATCAAATACCAAGATCTCATTATGCGTGTTAAGTATCCACGAACGCCGAACAGAGCCAGTCCCACCTCCCTCCTAGGTGGTCGTAACCCGCTCTGTCGCTTCGCCTCAAAGATCCACTCGCGGGTACTCTTACGAGCCGACCCGTCTTTGGTCACCACATGTATCATGTATAAAGTAAGTATAAACCCGTGATCAACTCCCGAGTGATCACGGCCCGATAGTATAGCACATCAGACGGAGAAGAATGTAGGGCCACTGATGGAAAACTAGCATCCTATGCTAAGCAGGTAGGATTGCAGGTAAAGGTAACAACAGAAGTAACAAGGACAGGCTATGCATCAGGATAGGAATAACGGAAAGCAGTAACATACTACACTACTCTAACGCAAGCAGTATAGAGTAGAGTAGGCGATATCTGGTGATCAAGGGGGGGCTTGCCTGATTGCTCTGGCAAGAGAGAGGGGTCGTCAACTCCGTAGTCGTACTGGGCAGCAGCAGCGTCGGTCTCGGTGTCTAGCGAGAGAAGAGGGGGGGGAGAAACAATAAATATTTAAGCAAACAGATGCATAGCGATGCATGACATGACAAGTATCGGTGTTAGGGTACCCTAACGCGGTATGAGGTGATACCGGTGAAGAGGGGGTAACATCCGGGAAAGTATCCCCGGTGTTTCGCGTTTTCAGGTAGAGGGGCCGGAGGGGGAAAGTTGCGAGTTTGATATGTTAGGGGTGCGTGGCATATGAACGGGCTGCGTATCCGGGTTCGTCTCGTCGTTCTGAGCAACTTTCATGTTGAAAATATTTTAATCCGAGTTACAGATTAAAAGATATGATTTTCTAAAGATTTTATTAATTTCTGGAATTTTAATTAATTATTTGAATTAATTTGAAAATGAATTAATGACATCAGCATGATGTCATGCTGATGTCAGCATTCAACAGAGTTGACTGGTCAACCTGACCAATGGGTCCCACTATTAATTAAACATATTAATTAAACTAATCAAAATTAATTATGGGGGTGGGTCCCACTGTCATACTAATTAATTAGCTAATTAATAGTAGTTAATTAGGTTAATTAATCCTTAGGTTAATTAATCTTAACTGGTTAATTTAAACAAAATTAATTAAGTTAATTAATTAGTTCACTAATTATTTAATTAATTAATTTTATTATTTATTTATTTATTATTATTATTCATATTATTTTTTAACATTTTTTTATTAAACGTTCTGGGGTGCCCCCTGTGTCATAGGCAGGGGGCTTAGCGGGCGCCGGGTTCGCGAACAGGCGCGGCCGCCACTGGTAACGGGCGCGGAGGCGCCCGACAGGGGCCAACCCGGGTGCTGGCCTCCGGCGAGACCAGCGGCGCGGCGGGGCTACTCCGGCCGGCGACGGCGATGCAGCAGCAAACCCCGGTGAGGCGGGGCAGGTAGGAGCCGAGCACGCGTGCAGGCGGCTTAGCGGGCAGGGAGTGGGGCAGAGAGGGGTCGGGGCGCGAGGCGGGCGCCGTGGTGCGCGGGCGTGCGGCGTCGAGCGAGCAGCTGCAGGAGGCGAGCGCGCGCGGCTGAGGCGACGAGGAGCAGCAGGAAGGCGAAGCCACGCGCGGGCGCTGGAGCGTGACTGGGATGGGGGAAAGGCGATGCGCGGGCCGCGGCTCCAAGCGGCGCGACGAGCAAATGGGCCGCGACGGACGCGGTGGGTGAGTGCGCGCGGTAGAGGAGGCCGGGGCGTCGCGAACGGCGTCGGCAAGCGCAGCAGAGGAGGCAGCGGGAGGGGCGCGGCCACTGCGGCGGCAGGGAGGCGGGGGAAGCGGCACCAGGGCGCGGGCGGAGCCGTGAGGGTCGGGCGGCGAGCGCGGGTGCGTGCGTGAGTGGCGGGCGGCCCGGAGCGTGAGCTTCGGCACGCGGGCGCAGCCGAGCAGCGCGGCCGGCGAACAGAGAGAGAGGAGGGGCGCGGGACAGGGGAAACAGGAGGGCGGAGGCCGTGGCCTCACCGGGCTTTGTAGGGACGGGGAAATGGGCGCGGTGAGGTTCGGGGAGGCCGACGGGGACGACACGGCGGAGCGGGAGGCAGTCCGGTGAGGGAGGGTGAAGCAGGCCGACGAGGAAGCTCCGGTCGCTGGCGCGGTCCAGGCGGCGACGTGCGTGCGAGCCCGATCCGATCTGGATCGGGGGTGTAGGGGGCGCGTCGTGAGGGGGAGAGTGGTGGGTGGTTAGGTTAGGGTTTGGGTGAGGGTGTGGATAAGGAGGGGGTAGCGGGCCGGCTGGGCCAGGTGGGCTGGCCTGGCCGGTGAGCTGGGCCGTCTGGCCCAGTTGGCCAGGGGGCTCTTTTTTTTGTTGTTTCTGTTTTTGTAGTTTCTCTTTCTTTTATTTATTTTATTTTCCTTTTAAATCATTTTAAACTATTTATACATTTTATAAAAATGTGTTTGCTTTACTATAATTACCCTTGTAATATTCGGCACCCACCGAACATTTTTGTTGCAACATTCGAAAACTTTTATTGTCGACCTTAATTTTAAATTTGCATTTGACGCGGTTTGAACTAACGGACGTTTAGCAACAGTAATCGGGATGACATGGCATGATTAGCGTGGGATTACTGTAGCAAGATTATCCGGGCGTTACAAATCTCCTCCACTACAAGAAATCTCGTCCCGAGATTTAGGAGGTTGAAGGAAACAGGGCGGGGTATTCATCACGAAGACGATCCTCGCATTCCCAGGTGGCTTCATCTTCAAAATGGTGCGACCACTGGACTTTGAGGAACTTGATCACCTTCTGACGTGTGCGGCGTTCAGCTTGGTCGAGAATGCGGACTGGATGCTCTTTATAGGAGAGGTCCTGTTGTAATTCGAGCACTTCATGATCCACTGCTCGGATTGGGTCCTTGAAGCAGCGTCGGAGTTGTGACATGTGGAACACATTGTGAACCTGAGAAAGGTTCGGCGGAAGCTCCAGTTGATATGCCACTTTCCCACGCCTCTCGAGAATAGTGAAAGGACCAATATAGCGGGGAGCTAGCTTTCCTTTGATCCCGAAGCGGTGTGCACCCTTCATTGGTGTAACTCGAAGATAAGCCTTTTCGCCAGGTTGATAGACCATGTCTTTATGATGACGGTCATAATTACTCTTTTGGCGTGACTGAGCAGTCTTGAGATTCTCGCGAATAATGCGGACTTGTTCTTCGGCATGTTGGATAATATCCGGACCAAAGAGTGGACGTTCCCCAGTTTCTGACCAGTTCAGAGGGGTTCGACACTTTTGTCCATATAACACTTCGAAGGGGGCCATCTTCAGACTAGCTTGATAGCTATTATTATAAGAGAACTCAGCATACGGGAGAGATTCCTCCCGTTTCTTGCCGAAGGAAATAACACAAGCCCGAAGCATGTCTTCGAGAACTTGGTTGACACATTCAACTTGCCCTTGTGACTGCGGATGAAACGCGGTACTGAAAGATAAGTGAGTCCCCATAGCTTCTTGGAAACTTGCCCAGAATCTTGAAGTGAATAAGCTGCCACGGTCCGAACTGATAACCAATGGAATACCGTGAAGTGAAACAATTCTGGACATGTAGAGAGTTGCAAGCTGACTAGCAGTGATCGTTTCTTTGACCGCCAGAAAATGTGCGACTTTAGAAAGCCGGTCAATGACGACAAGAATTGCATCATTACCTTTCTGCGACTTGGGAAATCCAGTGACGAAGTCCATTTCAACATGGTCCCATTTCCATTCAGGAATAGAGATAGGTTGCAGAGTCCCAGCAGGCCTTTGGTGTTCTGCTTTGATACGACGGCAAACGTCACACTCAGCAACATAACGAGCAATGTCTTGCTTCATATTAGACCACCAGAATCTTTGACGAATGTCCTGGTACATCTTTGTACTACCAGGATGGATACATAGGGGTGTATCATGAGCCTCTTTCATAACCTTCTGAGACATATCCAGGTTTTCCCTCTTACTCGGAACCACTAGGCGACCTTTGAAGAACAAGGTGCCAGCGTCATCAACGATGAAGAATGAGGGCTTTCCTTGTGCGAGATAACATTTAATCCTCTCTACTTCATCGTCACATTTCTGTATCCATTTGATGGTGTCCACAAGATCTGGCCTAGCAACCAGCGTATTGAGAGAACCTTTGGGAACAACATGGAGGTTCATCTTGCGAAACTCCTCAGGAGGGGGAGCGAGTGCACCCGGAGGAACAATATGGAGGTTCAACTTCCTAAATTCTTCAACAAGCGAGGGTTGAACTTTATGAACCTGGAGGTGGTTGTAGTAAGACTTGCGGCTCAAGCCATCTGCCATTACATTAGCCTTGCCTGGTGTATAGGAAATACCCAAGTCAAAGTCGGCTACAGTCTCCATCCATCTCTGCTGACGGAGGTTCAGGTCTAGCTAAGTAAACAGATACTTCAGACTTTGGTGGTCAGTGAAGATCTCGCAACGATTACCGAGAAGGTAATGTCACCACTGTTTCAGTGCATGAATGACAGCAGCAAGCTCGAGGTCGTGAACTGGGTAGTTCTCTTCGTGAGGGCGCAATTGACAAGAGGCATAGGCAATCACTCTGCGCTCTTGCATTAGGACACAGCCTAATCCTTGACGGGAAGCGTCGCAGTAAATGACGAAGTCCTTCTTTGTATCAGGTGGAGCTAGCACTGGGGCAGAAGTCAACTTGTCCTTGAGTGCCTGGAAGCTTTCCTGACATTTGTCTGTCCATTGGAACTTGACGCCCTTATGCAACAGGTTAGTCAGAGACCTGGCAATCTTGGAGAAGTTCTCGACGAATCGACGGCAATAGCTGGCGAGACCGAGAAAACTTCTGACTTGCTTGACATTCTTCGGAGGAGTCCACTCGAGAATAGCCTGAACTCGTTCAGGGTTAACGGCAATACCATCCTTAGAGATGACATGTCCAAGATAAGTTACTTCAGGGAGGTAGAATTCACATTTAGAGAACTTGGCATATAGCTGATGCTCTCGTAGCTTTTCCAGCACAAGACGAAGATGTTCAGCATGTTCTTCTTCGTTCTTGGAAAATACCAGGATATCATCCAGATAAACCACGACAAATTTGTCAAGGTAATCCATGAATATATAGTTCATCGGGCGAGAGAAGGTGGCTGGAGCATTGGTCAAACCGAATGACATGACCGTGTACTCGTAAGAACCATACCGAGTCACAAAGGCGGTCTTTGGGATATCATCTTCACGAACACGGATCTGGTGGTAACCCAACCTCAAGTCAAGTTTAGAGAACACTGATGAACCAGCCCGTTGATCATACAGATCATTGATCCGAGGAAGAGGATACTTATTCTGAATGGTAGCTTGGTTAATAGGTCGGTAGTCTTGTACCAGTCGGTTTGTCCCATCCTTCTTCTTGACAAAGAGAGAAGGTGCTCCCCAAGGAGAGCAACTTGGGCGAATGAAACCATTTTGAAGAGAATTGTCAATTTCCTCCTTAAGCTCAAGGAGTTCATGCGGCGGCATCTTGTAGGGTCGCATGGCAATAGGAGTGGTGCCTGGTTTCAAATCGATGACGAATTCGACAGCTCTAGCAGGGGGAATCCCTGGAAGTTCTTCAGGAAAGACGTCGAGGAAGTCACGCACGACGGGAATGTTTTCAATCCCCTCGAGTGGTGCAGAGTTCAATGCATTCAATGCATAAAGCCATGCCTCGACATTTTGAACCAGACGAGCATTGTAGCTTATTATTTCATCGGAAGGGTGTAGCAGATGGACGGTCTTGGTGGCGCAAACGATAGAAGTCGTATGCGCTTTTAACCAATTCATTCCCAGAATGAGATCAATGCTACAGGACTTCAGCACGATGGCAGAGACAAGGAATTCCAATCCTTCAATTTCAATGGGGACGTCATTGCAAATCATGGAGGTTCGACATTGGCCCGCAGGGGTGTGCACTAATAGTGAAGCGTTCATGTCCTCGCATTTAATGTCGTGCAAGCATGCAAAATCTTCTGACATGAATGAATGCGATGCACCTGTATCAAATAAAACGGATGTTGGTACTGAATTTACGAGGAGTGTACCCATCACGGTAGCAGGCTGGTCTTGAGCTTCGTTCAGATCAACGTGGTTGGCATGAACACGACCATAGGACTTGGCATTGTTGTTTCGGTTCTGGTTGCTTCCACGGCCAGTTGCTGGAAGGGCTAGTTGATTCTGATTGCAATCCCTAGCACGGTGACCTGGTTGACCACACTTGTAGTACAGGCCATTATTGGGAGTGGGAACAGGAGCTTGGGGTGGTGGAGCTAGAAGTCTTGGCTGCCTAGTTGGAGCAGCAGGCAGACGAGGTGCAGTATAGGACTGCCTTGGGGTTCTCCTGCCGGCATGCATCAGTTGCAATGTCCTCTTCAGCATAGCGAGACAAGTCCAGAAACTCTCGCTGATAAGCTTCAACAGTTTTGTTGCCTTGGATGAGGTTGCGGAACTCACGCTTCTTCCGGTCCATGACCCCCTGAGGAATGAAGTGGGCACAGAAAGCAGCTTGGAAGTCTGGCCAGGTGATGATCGTTCCAACTGGCAGAGTATGCCTGTGGCTGTCCCACCATTGAGCTGCGGGTCCCTTCAGGAAGAAGGAAGCAAAGGTGACATAGCTGGCAGGGGCTGCACCAGCAGATTCCATCTCATAGGTGATGTCACGGAGCCAGTCATCAGCATCCAGAGGCTGAGTTGAGCTGTGGTACACAGTTGGGTTCAGGCGCATGAAATCCTGTAGAGTTACTCGGGCTAGCTGCTGGTTCATATTAGGGCGAGGAAACTGAGCCATCATGTTCTCCATGGAACTAGCGATTCATCTCAAGCTGTTGGATCATACCAGCCATGTACTCAGGCGGTGGTGGGAAGTTGCCACCACGACCACGACCACCTGGTCTAACCATCCTACTAATATATAACAGGGGTAGTTCAACATTTGAGAAATTTGCAAAGACAAGAATCATTCATGGTGAAACATGCATAATGGAAGCAACACGATAGATACCACATAATAGTCGGCATATCTTACAAAAGAGATCATGCATAGAGTTCGGTACACAGAGTTCAGTACATAGACTAAGACAACATAGGTGGCACACAGGCTCGCAGCGAATGCATCTAATACTACTAAGCAAGTCTACATCAGTCCCACGCGATACTGCGGAGGTAGCTGTAGCCTGAAAGCTGGTAGTGTGGCAACGGGTACACCACGTCAGCAACCTGGGGTCCGCGGGTACTCTGGTGCTGAACCCGACGCTCAGGTGGCAGAAGAGGACCAAGTGCGGGAGAGTAGCCTCCCACCTCTGGCCAACCGACACCCTGGGGCATCACGGTCCTGGCTAGGTAGATAGCAGAACGCGGCAGCTCCCCAGATCCGACAAAGGGGTGCAACATCGTCAGAGCACGGTAGAGGTGCTGACGAGTGGTGTACAACTCGTGGCGAAGAGCTCGGTTAGCTCGATCCAGCCCATCAGCATGCAAAACTAGGTTCTGATGGTAGAAGGGCTCGCGGGTGACAGTGGAGTAGGCAACAGTGTAGTAACCCTCTGCACCAATATCAGATGCGATAGCAATGTGCCTGAAGGGGGAGGTGTCCAACTCCCGGTACTCCCAACGAAGGCGTGTCAGAGCAGCATAGGCAACATCGTGAACTGCCATATCGATGGTCACTCCAACACCATAAGCGGTGTGCAGCACAGTAGTGGAGTCATACTCCCAAGAGTAGAGGTGGACGGTGGCACAGTACTGCTCCTGGTTAAAGTCCTGGTACTCCTCGGAGACGGTGTACTCAGGGTGCCAACGATAACCCAGATAGGTCATCATCTCAGCTAGCACGGCCGGTGATCTCGAGGCACCAATGGCCGCCGTGTGGCGCACGACCTGCCTCGTGGGTTCCATCTGAAAACAAAGATGTTTCAAAGGAGTCAAATGACAGTGTGGAATTTGTTCAAAACACTATACTAAGGAATAACTATGGCTTTTATCCAACTTTGGGGTGAATGCCGTCACGGGACCCTAGTGTTAGAGTTAGTAAATTCGTTTGACCCGAGTAGAAGAGAGTTCAGAGTCCCAGAGTAAAGGTCGAGGAGTAAAAGATCCTAGTACCACCCGATGGCGACGCCGTAAGGCACACAACCAAGTTAGTAAAAGTTTTTGCAATGTCTAGACTCGACTTCGACCAAGGAGTGTGGAAGGGGGATTCCTACAGGCAGTCGGCTCTGATACCAACTTCTGACGCCCCCGATTCAATCGTACATTAATCATGCACGCAAATGTGTACGATCAAGATCAGGGAGATCACGGGAAGATATCACAACACAACTCTACAAATAAAAAATAAGTCAGACAAGCATCATAATACAAGCCAGGGGCCTCGAGGGCTCGAATACAAGTGTTCGATCATAGACGAGTCAGCGGAAGCAACAATATCTGAGTACAGTCATAAGTTAAACAAGTTGCCATAAGATGGCTAGCACAAACGGGGATACAGATCGAACGAGGCGCAGGCCTCCTGCCTGGGATCCTCCTAACTACTCCTGGTCGTCGTCAGCGGGCTGCACGTAGTAGTAGGCACCTCCAGTGTAGAAGGAGTCGTCGTCAACGGTGGCGTCTGGATCCTGGGCTCCATCGTCTGGTCGCAGCAATCGGGTAGAGAAAAGGGGAAAAGGGGAAACAAAGCAACCGTGAGTACTCATCCAAAGTACTCGCAAGCAAGGAGCTACACTACATATGCATGGGTATATGTGTAAAGGGCCATATCAGTGGACTGAACTGCAGAATGCCAGAATAAGAGGGGGATAGCTAATCCTGTCGAAGACTACGCTTCTGGCAGCCTCCGTCTTGCAGCATGTAGAAGAGAGTAGACTGAAGTCCTCCAAGTAGCATCGCATAGCATAATCCTACCCGGTGATCCCCTCCTCGATGCCCTGTTAGAGAGCGATCACCGGGTTGTATCTGGCACTTGGAAGGGTGTGTTTTATTAAGTATCCGGTTCTAGTTGTCATAAGGTCAAGGTACAACTCCAAGTCGTCCTGTTACTGAAGATCACGGCTATTCGAATAGATTAACTTCCCTGCAGGGGTGCACCACATAACCTAACACGCTTGATCCCATTTGACCGGACACACTTTCCTGGGTCATGCCCGGCCTCGGAAGATCAACACGTTGTAGCCCCACCTAGGCACAATAGAGAGGTCAGCACGCCGGTCTAAATCTAAGCGCGCAGGGGTCTGGGCCCATCTCCCTGAGCACACCTGCACGTTGCGTGGGCGGCCGGAAGCAGAACTAGCCTCCTTAATACAAGAGCAGGCTTACGTTCCAATCTGGCGCGCGCCGCTCAGTCGCTGACATCACGAAGGCTTTGACTGATACAACGACGCCGAGTGCCCATATCTTTCCTGTGTAGTTGGTTAGTGCGTATAGGGCCAACAATCCAACTCAGATCAAATACCAAGATCTCGTTATGCGTGTTAAGTATCCGCGAACGCCGAATAGAGCCAGGCCCACCTCTCTCCTAGGTGGTCGTAACCCACTCTGTCGCTTCGCCTCAAAGATCCACTCGCGGGTACTCCGACGAGCCGACCCGTCTTTGGTCACCACATGTATCATGTATAAAGTAAGTATAAACCCGTGATCAACTCCCGAGTGATCACGGCCCGATAGTATAGCACATCAGACGGACAAGAATGTAGGGCCACTGATGGAAAACTAGCATCCTATGCTAAGCAGGTAGGATTGCAGGTAAAGGTAACAACAGTAGTAACAAGGACAAGCTATGCATCAGGATAGGAATAACGGAAAGCAGTAACATGCTACACTACTCTAATGCAAGCAGTATAGAGTAGAGTAGGCGATATCTGGTGATCAAGGGGGGGCTTGCCTGGTTGCTCTGGCAAGAGAGAGGGGTCGTCAACTCCGTAGTCGTACTGGGCAGCAGCAGCGTCGGTCTCGGTGTCTAGCGAGAGAAGAGGGGGGAGAAACAATAAATATTTAAGCAAACAGATGCATAGCGATGCATGACATGACAAGTATCGGTGTTAGGGGTACCCTAACGCGGTATGAGGTGATACCGGTGAAGGGGGGGTAACACCCGGGAAAGTATCCCCGGTGTTTCGCGTTTTCGGGCAGAGGGGCCGGAGGGGGAAAGTTGCGAGTTTGATATGTTAGGGGTGCGTGGCAGACGAACGGGCTGCGCATCCGGGTTCGTCTCGTCGTTCTGAGCAACTTTCATGTTGAAAATATTTTAATCCGAGTTACGGATTAAAAGATATGATTTTCTAAAGATTTTATTAATTTCTGGAATTTTAATTAATTATTTGAATTAATTCGAAAATGAATTAATGACATCAGCATGATGTCATGTTGACGTCAGCAGTCAACAGAGTTGACTCGTCAACGTGACCAGTGGGTCCCACTGGTTAGTGACACATATTAATTAAACAAATTAATTAAACTAATCAAAATTAATTAGGGGCGTGGGCCCCACTGTCATACTAATTAATTAGCTAATTAATAGTAGTTAATTAGGTTAATTAATCTTAATTGGTTAATTTAATCAAAATTAATTAGGATATTAATTAGTTCACTAATTACTTAATTAATTAATTTTATTATTTATTTATTTATTATTATTATTCATATTATTTTTTTAACATTTTTTTATTAAACGTTCTGGGGCGGGCCCCTGTGTCATAGGCGGGGGGCTTAGCGGGCGCCGGGTTCGCGAACAGGTGCGACCGCCACTGGTAACGGGCGCGGAGGCGCCCGACAGGGGCCAACCCGGGCGCTGGCCTCCGGCGAGACCAGCGGCGCGGCGGGGCTACTCCGGCAGGCGACGGCGATGCAGCAGCAAACCCCGGCGAGGCGGGGCAGGTAGGAGCCAAGCACGCCAGGCGGCTTAGCGGGCAGGGAGCGGGGCAGAGAGGGGTCGGGGCGCGAGGCGGGCGCCGCGGTGCGCGGGCGTGCGGCGTCGAGCGAGCAGTTGCGGGAGGCGAGCGCGCGCGGTAGAGGCGACAAGGAGTAGCAGGAAGGCGAAACCACGCGCGGGCGCTGGAGTGCGACTGGGATGTGGGAAAGGCGAGGCGCGGGCCGCGGCTCCAAGCGGCGCGACGAGCAAAGGGGCCGCGACGGACGCGGAGGGTGCGTGCGCGCGGTAGAGGAGGCCGAGGCGTCGCGAACGGCGCCGGCGAGCGCAGCAGAGGAGGCAGCGGGAGGGGCGCGGCCACTGCGGCGGCAGGGAGGCGGGGGAAGCAGCACCAGGGCGTGGGCGCGCGGCCGAGCAGCGTTCGCGGGCGGAGCCGTGAGGGGCGGGCGGCGAGCGCGCGCGTGCGCGTGCGTGCGTGAGTGGAGGGCGGCCCGGAGCGTGAGCTCCGGCACGCGGGCGCAGCCGAGCAGCGCGGCCGGCGAACGGAGAGAGAGGAGGGGCGCGGGGACATGGGAAAGAGGAGGGCGGAGGCCGTGGCCTCACCGGGCTTTGTAGGGACGGGGCAATGGGCGCGGTGAGGTTCGGGGAGGCCGACGGGGACGACACGGCGGAGCGGGAGGCGGTCCGGTGGGGAAGGGCGAAGCAGGCCGGCGAGGAAGCTCCGGTCGCCGGCGCGGTCCAGGCGGCGACGTGCGTGCGAGCCCGATCCGATCTGGATCGGGGGTGGAGGGGGCGCGTCGTGAGGGGGAGAGTGGTGGGTGGTTAGGTTACGGTTTGGGTGAGGGTGTGGATAAGGAGGGGGTAGCGGGTCGGCTGGGCCAGGTGGGCTAGCCTGGCCGGTGAGCTGGGCCGTCTGGCCCAGTTGGCCAGGGGGCCTCTTTTTGTTGTTGTTTCTGTTTTTGTAGTTTCTCTTCCTTTTATTTATTTTCTTTTCCTTTTAAATCATTTTAAACTATTTAGACATTTTATAAAAATGTGTTTGCTTTACTATAATTACCCTTGTAATATTCGGCACCCACCGAACATTTTTGTTGCAACATTCGAAAACTTTTATTTTCGACCTTAATTTTAAATTTGCATTTGACGCGGTTTGAACTAACGGACGTTTAGCAACAGTAATCGGGATGACGTGGCATGATTAGCGTGTGTTTACTGTAGCAAGATTATTCGGGCGTTACACCGTTGTTGGCTCCCTTCCCGCTCAATATTTGTGGAGAGGACCAGGGCTTATGTAAGTAGAGCTAGCCACCGCAGAAGGGGGGACGGATCGAGTTCTCATCCACAAGTCCACGGAGCACTAGAACACCTCAACCTCAGGAGGATGTTCTTCCCCTTGTACTGTTCTTCATCATCCCAAGAGGAAATCCACCACCACACACTGGAGTATGGTATTACACCACAACGGTGGCCCGAACCAGTATAAATCTCGTGTCTTTCCGGGTTGTGAGTTCGTCGAGTTCGTCCGCGAGATATTAGCGAGCTAGGGCGTAGATCGGTAGGAGGGAAAGAACTTCGCGCGCACCCCAGAGTTTTAACCTTAAGGGTTTTGCCGGAACCCCACATCCGACACCCCTCCCTAAACTTACGAAACTTGCAGTGAGCGATCCAGAAAAAGAAGATAAATGCAGCGGCAACATAGGTCACTGATGTCTATTACGCAACCTTCTTCTTGGAGACGTTGTTGGGCCTCCAAGTGCAGAGGTTTGTAGGACAGTAGCAAATTTCCCTTAAGTGGATGACCTAAGGTTTATCAATCCATGGAAGGCGTAGGATGAAGATGGTCTCTGTCAAACAACCCTGCAACCAAATAACAAAGAGTCTCTTGTGGCCCCAACACACCCAATACAATGGTAAATTGTATAGGTGCACTAGTTCGGCGAAGAGATGGTGATACAAGTGCAATATGGATGGTAGATATTGGTTTTTGTAATATGAAAATATAAAAACAGCAAGGTAACTAGTGATAAAAGTGAGTGTAAACGGTATTGCAATGCTAGGAAACAAAGCCTAGGGTTCATACTTTCACTAGTGCAAGTTCTCTCAACAATAATAACATAATTGGATCGTATAACTATCCCTCAACATGCAAAAAAGAGTCACTCCAAAGTCACTAATAGCGGAGAACAAACGAAGAGATTATGGTAGGGTACGAAACCACCTCAAAATTATTCTTTCCAATCAAACCGTTGGGCTATTACTATAAAGTGTCACAAACATCCCTAGAGTTCGTACTAGAACATCATAAGACACAAATCAACCAAAACCCTAATGTCACCTAGATATTCTAATGTCACCTCAAGTATCCGTGGGTATGATTATACGATATGCATCACACAATCTCAGATTCATCTATTCAACCAACACATAGAACCTCAAAGAGTGCCCCAAAGTTTCTACCGGAGAATCAAGACGAAAACGTGTGCCAACCCCTATGCATAAGTTCATGGGCGGAACCCGCGAGTTGATCACCAAAACATACATCTAGTGAATCACGTGATATCCCATTGTCACCACAGATACGCACGGCAAGACATACATCAAGTGTTCTCAAATCATTAAAGACTCAATCCGATAAGATAACTTCAAAGGGAAAACTCAATCCATTACAAGAGAGTAGAGGGGGAGAAGAAACATAAGATCCAACTATAATAGCAAAGCTCGCGATACATCAACATCGTGCCAAATCAAGAATACGAGAGAGAGAGAGAGAGAGAGAGAGAGAGAGAGAGAGAGAGAGATCAAACACATAGCTACTGGTACATACCCTCAGCCCCGAGGGTGAACTACTCCCTCCTCGTCATGGAGAGCGCCAGGATGATGAAGATGGCCACCGGTGATGGTTCCCCCCTCCGGCAGGGTACCGGAACAGGGTCCCGATTGGTTTTTGGTGGCTACAGAGGCTTGCGGCAGCGGAACTCCCGATCTATTCTGTTCCCCGAAGTTTTTAGGGTATATGGGTATATATAGGAGGAAGAAGTACGTCAGGGGAGCCACGAGGGGCCCACGAGGGTGGAGGGCGCGCCCTAGGGGGGTGGGTGTGCCCCCCTACCTCGTGGCTCCCTCGTTTCTTTCCTGACGTGCACTCCAAGTGTATCGGGTAGATTTCCTTCCAAAAATAACTTCTCCAGAAGGTTTCATTCCGTTTCGACTCCGTTTGATATTCCTTTTCTTCGAAACACTGAAACAAGGGAAAAAACAGAAACTGGCACTGGGTCAATAGGTTAGTCCCAAAAATAATATAAAAATGCAAAATAAAGCCCATAAACATCCAAGATGGATAATATAATAGCATGAAACAATAAAAAATTATAGATACGTTGGAGACGTATCAGCCACATGCATATAACATATACAATACTTACTAAAACAACCAAAAAAGAATATAGATAAAATTTCCCGCAAATAAGCATTTCTGCACTATTGTAATTTAAATTTCCTGCAAATCTCATCAAATATTTGCACATGTTGGGACGGATCCTCCGTGTCATCATTTGTAAAATGCTTACTCCGCGGCAGTTTGAGTAAACTCGGATTAATTTTCTAAGTTTCACCGTGGGGTCTCGGGCCTAAAGATGTGATGATTTCTTTAAAGGGTGGTCCTGAGTTCTTTATTGCGATGAGTCGATACAGATATTCAAGCTCGACCATGATTATTAGAACCTGGAAAATACTTTAGTACACAAAATAAACCAAAACTTAAAATAAAGACCAAAGGCTCTTAGCTCCACGACATCAACGCCCTGCAAGTGCATATGGTTGAGTTGTAATCTTTTCTAAGTAAAAGTATCAATTTCACAGAGAGCTTAGGAAATGGGTTTTGCCTCTTATAGAGGTTTAGCAAAGTGCCTGCAAGTCATCTTTGGCCCAAAGAAAAGTGACGCGCAAGTAAAAATATTGAAAGAGTGTTTTGAGAATAATTAAAGTAAGCAAATAATGAACGAGGGAGTAAATGAGGTGATAAAATCTTCAACAGGGCTAAGGTGTTCTAAAGGAGTGCAGATTCACAACTAGTATGTTTGTTACTTTGTATGCTTACTGTGTGGGCGAAGCCAAATAAATATATGTACATATTGTCGCATCTCTGTATTAGGCACGACACCACCATCCCTTCCCCTGTCGAGTGAAGGCAACGATGATTAAGGGTCTTTCCGTCGACGCGACAAAAGACTTTGGTGTCTCGGTTATGCCCTTTACCAAAGGTTTGCGAAGCAGGAAGATAACTTTTGTCACCGCAGTACCCCCTCTTCCCAGCTCCCCAATGATGGTAACATCCTTTACATTCATTAAGGCAAAAGTTGCGAGGTCGACATCACAGAACATCGTGAAGAATAGTTAGCACAAACTTATAAAGAGAATCATGCATCTTATGGGTATTGAGTATGTACAAATACTAGGATTCCTTCATATCGTCGAGAACTAGAGGGTTTACTCGGACACAGAGACAATAAACCTCATCGTGGTGTTCATGGTAATAACAGATGAATGATTAATGTAACACACATATGAATCCACACTAGGGTTGGTATTACAAAGAGATGGATCAAGAAGTCGTATCGAGGTGTGGATGATGACGATGGTAGAGGTCGTACTCTCCTTGATCGAGGTGTTGGTGTGGCGGTGCCCTACTGCCGATTCCCCCTTCAGTTCCCGTTCGAAAGTGAGGTTTTATGCTTCTGTTTTGTGGTCCTGGTCTCTCTCTCTCTCTCTCTCTCTCTCTCTCTCTCTCTCTCTCTCTCTCTCTCTCTCTCTCTCTCTCTCTATCCGATCAAGCAAAAGTGAAATAGTCGACGAGGGAATGGCGGTGGGGTACGGTACGAACCGTGGCACAAGTGGGCGATGTTCATACCACATGCCATTTTCTCTTCTGAAAAGCCCTACGTGGGTGATTTGGTCTCGCTTGACATTTAGTGACCTAAAACGTTTTATATTTGTGTACACAGGGAGTAGGTTATTATAATATCAATTAGCATGTGCCAAATAAAGGCACCTGCGGGTGGACGAGCAGGTTGGAACTAGACCTGATCATTTGTCGGGCTGGATCGGGTTCGGGCCGGGCTTGACAAAGCCCGAAGGAAAAATCCTAAGCCCGAGCCCGGCCCGGCCCGACCCAAAGTACATGAACAGTGACACTTTTTAATTAAATTAATCAATTTCGGGCTATTATACTAATGTATTATACTAATGTATTATACCTATATTTTATATAAAATATGTTTTTATATATATTTCAGGCTTTATTCGGGCTTTCGGGCCGGGTTTCGGGTCAGAAAATGGAGCCCGAGCCCGGCTCAAATGTCGGGCTTCGGGTTCGGACCGGCGGGCCGGGTTGTCCATGACCAGGTCTAGTTGGAACGGTGAAGCTCACAGCTCGGAGGCTGCATGGACGGACTCTAACGTCAAATACAAAAATGCTGCACCTACGTATTGCTTTACAAAAAGCTACGTAAACCTTCCAACCCTAACAAACCAGCCCCCCCGATTTTCACTGGGTGGGGCCCCCTCCCTTTTCTTTTCCAATCAGCGTTTACATCTAAAGCATGTTTGGATTGTCGTTTTCCATTCAAATATCCTTGTAGAAAATACAAACCTCTGCCAGCCGTTTCATTTCCAGCCCGAAATCCTTCGCAGCTCGGTAAGTTACACCTGTAAATTAAATATCCTTGTATTAGAATAACCCGATGCCAAGCGCAGCCTAAGCCTCTTCGTAATAAGATACGTATAAAAGTATTGACGTAGATGTAGCGTTGTCCCGTTGTCCCGTCAAATATCATGCTCTGGACGAGGGCCAAGACAAAGACCAAGGGGGAGACCGGGAGAGGGAACCGTCGTAGATTGTGCAGGGGTTTGATTCGGACACTGGACGATTGGTGTACGATACCTGATCAACTCCGTACTGCTTCAACCATTATAACCCTTTTCTTCATACTCCAGTAACCAGTATTCAGTATATACTCATCACGCTTTAACTGGCCTTTACTCTGACCCCGATCGATCTTTTCGAAAACGCTAATCCCAGAAAAAACTCGACGTACGCCAGCAAACAAAACCTGCCGGCGCCGGGAGATTAGCCATGAGCGCCGCCACCACCTAGCAGCAGATGGGACGAGCGCGTGAAGCCAGGGTGGTGGTCGGTGTCCCACGCACCGAGCCGTTGCAGATGCGAAGGGAGGGTGAAACCTGGGTGGCCATCGGTGTCCCGCTCCTCGAGCCCTGTCCCCGGTCCAAGCCTAGACCCTGCCACAAGCCGTTGATGAGGGTAACATAAGATGCACGCTCCAATTTTAGAACCCACACATGTAGAAGTGTACGAACGTCCATGTTATGTGCATAATAATAATAATAATAATAATAATAATAATAATAATAATAATAATAATAATAATAATAATAATAATAATAATAATAATAATAATAATAATAAGTTACACCCTCTGTTCATAAATATGTAAGACATTTTAACTTTTTTCTGAATCGAATGTATATAGACCTGTTTAAATTGTTGTTTCACTCACTTTAGTCTGTATGTAGTCCATATTAAATAATCTAAAATATCTTATATTTATGAACGGAGGAAGTACTTGACTTGTGCTCCGTAGTGTTCTACCCCCTCCATTCCTAAATATTTGTCTTTTTAAAGACTTCAAATGGACTATCACATACGGATGTATATAGACATACTTTAGAGTGCAGATTAACTTATTTTGTTCTGTATGTAGTCACTTGTTGAAATCTTTAGAAAGACAAATATTTAAAAACGGAGGGAGTATTTTCTACACACAATTGTTATCATCAACGCAACCGGCACTTTTTCCGCTTGAACCTCAAAGGGAAAGTGTGATCCGATGTAATGATTTTCTCCTTACATTTGTTCTTTGCAGTGTTTCATGATCATGGTGGGAATCATATATACGGTTATGCTCTTCATGGTGGATGGGCCACTCTATGCGAGGATACTTGCTACCTGCGTGATTTGGATTGTGCCAATTAGTATGCTCATGCTCACATTTGAATCTGACGATCTTCTCGAGGATACAACTTAGTTCTGATCTATCACTTGGCTGTGGCGAGGGAGGGATGATAACAACAACGCGTCTGTAACTTGCTCTAGTGCTTGTAGTCGTCGCTAACCGATCTATGAACCTAGATGTAATTTCTGCAACTTTTGGGGTTCTCTGTACTACATTAACAATTGAAAGTTTTTAGATGGAATATATTTTAAAAACTTAGTCCTGACCTATCACTTGGCACGGGTGGTGAAATAGTAGCCTTTGCATTTTCATATATAATATACTTATTAGTAAATATGCCCATGCATTGCAACGGGAGAAAAAAATATTACACACCATTTGCCCGATAAAACATGCTCAAGATCCACATATATAGGTTCATGTCCTCTACTTTAAACACGACGCCCCTTTTTTAAAATAGTTGCACAACGGTCATGCTTCGCTATTTTATGGTAAGTTTCAAATATAGCACGACTAATTTGGGAGTAAGATTATAAGATATTAATTATTTTTATAGGTGCATTTGAATCTGACAAAAATAAAAGATGGAAGGGTCAACAATGGCTACTGGGCCAAATTGCACTCAATGCGGCCCATCTATTATCCGTTTAAGCGGATATGAGAAATAATAAATGGATTTTTTCACTTATGGTGGCATTGAGGGGTAATTTATGTGAACTATGGGGGCAATTTGGTGATGCACATGCGGAAGCATTAATCTTTTTATTAGTAGGTATAAATTTGTGAAGGTTTTGATTTTTTATGTAATGAACGAGAGCGAGGCGAGGTGTTCTTTTAGCTAAGCCAAGGTAGAAATACCTCTCTTTCTCTGTTTGGAAACAACTAGGGAGGTGTTTGGTAGCCTACATATACCTACGTCCTGTCACATCCTAAGATGTTTCCAAATTTGAAAGGTTAATAAATAAATGAGAGGGAATTAAAAATTTACAGATTTGCTTGTGATTCTTCGATCTTAGCTAGTTTTGACAAAGAGTTGATTGATTTGATCGAAAATGTGGCCCAAATAAAATATTAGATTATTCAAAATCATAAATTGTCAATTAGGTAGTATTTATAAAGCAAAAGTTGAGCTCATGAGAAGGTTGTGACCTTTTCTTTAATGATGGGCCGGAAAATGATTTCCATAAATCCCTAGTATTTATTTGAAACCTTAAAGTCAATTGAGATAGAAATCAAACACTTAAAGATTTAGGGAATAAATTGATATCCCAAAATAGAGTGACAATTAAAATTTCTATTTTGGCTGAAAAATATTTTCCACAAGTCCCAAATAATATTTTGTACCTCTGTTATTTTTTAAAAATTGAGTGAAATCAAAAGGGAATTATTTTAGACATGGTTGCATATTTTATTTGGGCAGGAAAACAATTTCCACACTACCTAAATATAAGTTTGACTTCCTATAGATTTCTCCACTATGAATTGGATCAACTTTGGTTTTTAAATCAACTGTAAATTGAAAACGAAAAAATCGAAACAGGAAAAGAAAAGAAGGAAAAAAATACAGGTGAGGCAAAACCCTTAGTGTTTTTGATATATCTTTGGCCGCAACCGGTAGCAGTATATATAATAGGACCAGAGACGGTATCGTGTTGTGATCATGATCTCAAACCGACTTGGATTCTAAGACATATAAAAAAAAAGGAAGTCACACCCTGCAAGCATCGAATCAGATTTTGATGGACCATTCACGTGCATGTCGCGTGCCTGCGTGCGCCGCCGCAGCCGGCGAGGCAAGCGAGTGCGCGTGCGTGGTGTCTTGTTTCTCCTACTATGTAAAGAGGTCCAACACTTTCTCAACTGCGATATGGGACTAAACTTTAGCACCATCTCTTGCCTTTTTTCATGGACCACTTTGAGATTTCAGAAATTGTTAATGGACCAAGCCTGTTTATTTATAACAGTGGTGAAGTACTTTAATTCTTCCTGAACAGGGGCCGAGCATGTTCCATGCTTCTCTGTAAAAATTAAACAAAACGGCGGCGGGTGGCCGCTCGCACCCTGCACCGTATGCTAGGGTTTTTCCTGCATCCCGCTGGCGTCGTCGCTGGTCCGCCTCGTCTTCTGTGGGCTTAGGATCATGGAGGCACGGTGGATCCCATCCCTTGCTGGCGGGAGGGCTTCGTTTTCTGATTTTTTTAGTTTTGTTAGTGTTTTTGTCCTATTTAGAGATGGGAGGCGGGGGCGACTCTCTGCAGATGGAATAAGTTCCTTCCCGCCTAGTCCCCGTTTCGATGGTGTTTCTAGTATAGTCGGAGGGCATGTGAAGGTTTGTCTCTGACGGGTCTCATGGGATTCAGTCTGCATTTGTCTTTGGTGGATCCATGTGGATTCAGTCTTCATTCGTTTGTGTTCTTGTGTCTACAAGTTGGATACTTTAAATCTACGCCTCTCTTCATCGACGGCGATTGCTATTCTGGTGCGGTGATCCTATTGGGCATTAGCACAACGACTTCTCGTCTATCCAACAAGGTTTGCCCGGCTCCGACGATGGAGGGGCGATGACGGCGGTTCGCCTTCGGCTCGCTTCAGTGCTTGTAGTCGTCACTAGATGAACTACGATCCTGGATTTATTTTTTACTTCTGGTGTTCTTTGTACTACCTTGACAGGTGATTGAACAGATTAGAAGTTTTCCTAAAAAAATATCAGTGACAATACTAATCAATGATTAATTTTAGAGTCCAATCCAATAGTTTTGACAATATACCTCATGAGCCCAGAAGGCCCCTCTGCCATTCAAACAAGTGGAAGAGTACGAACAGTAGGACGGCCAGTACTTGTTCAGAGTGGGCTTTAGAGCCGAAAATGCCAATGGAGGCCGGGCTACAGGTAGGCCGGAATCTTGTCCGTCCGACCACCATGGGGATTCGTGCTGCCTGTGTGTATATGGTGTATTCGATTTATTTTTGCCCTGTATTAAACCAGGTAGGTCCCAGCCACATGCAAAAGCACCTAGGCTTCGTATGTTAGTCTGACATGTACTCGCATCATTAATAGCTGTAGCAGACATGGCCTTGCGCATGGAGACCTATACGTCTTGTGCATGCATGCTGTGGAGGATTGCTGGCCAGGGGACACCACCAGCAGGTCAAGTGCGGACGTGGAGCCTTTTGGACCAGCGAACACCCATTTTTGTTACTATTAGCTGCCCAATAAGTAAACAAGCTTAATTTGGTCCATGTTAATTCGTGTGTCCGTTTTGACCAGCAAATGGAGCACGTTTTCACCGTCATTGTGTTTAAAACCCATTACTACTAAGCTCGAACTTAGTTTTATCTCTTTTACACGCTAGAAAATCGTAACAGAGTAGGATACAAGTAGTATTGATTAATCATGCCACGTCAGCATGGTCGTGTATAATGGTCGTTTTGCATTAGCGACTTAATTTTTACAAAGACGCCCACTCGCGTGGAACAGCATTGCGCCTTGCATTGTGCTTCACTTTTTTCCTGTCACGCCTGGTTCGGGTATTTACTACACGCTCACATCAACAAAGCCCATGTTGTCATCATGTCATGTACCTCCACTCTGTTCTTCTCCGCCGAAGGAACACCACTCTCAAGGAGCAAGGTGCAGCCCCATCCGTGTGAAAACTTTTCCTTTTCTGCTAATAAAATTTGTCAGTTTGACACACTAGAAAATCCACCTAGCCGAGCTCGCTAATGAAGTCGGCCATAGGGTAAACAGTTTTTTAACAAGAGCTAGTTGAGATACTTAACACACTACCCAGCGGCAGGGCCATGCTCATTGCATGTTTGGCATTTTTGTCACCCAACTGCCCTGCGTGACGCGGAGGGAAAGCAAAGATTTCGGGAGCAGCGCTTCCATCAGTTGTCACCTCGTGCACCTAGGGCATGTATGTGTCGAGCACGTATAGTGCTTGGAGACCAGCTGGAATGATCCTCGAAAAAAAGGGAGACCAGCCGGAAAAGAGATGAACAATGGCATGCGTGCACTGTGTCCTCAACTGTACTATTAGATTAGTCTCTCCGATGAACGTTTATCTCTAATGATTTTTAAATTTCTGTACCACCAGTGCGGCCCAGTTAAGCAATCACATATAAAACATGATTCGCATGATAACTAGCAGATTTATTTAGTGCTCTAATTTAAAGAAAAAAAATAAAACGCCTAGCACATCTGTATTAGCAAGCATCAATTCAAAAAACATCTTCAAGCAATGCACAAGTAGGGTGTACTGAAAATGGTAGTCACAACAAGCATCAGCCACGCAGGTAATATGATCTTACCCTTCAACTTCCAAAATTTGAAGCCAAGGCTACATTTTCATTTATTATACCAACCAATACGAAGTTCAACTCAGGTCCTAGAAGTTTTGTAAACAAAAAATAAAGAAAAATCAGAGTGATCTTTGGTATTCCATCTGCAACCAAAGCTAGCAACACTCAAAGTTACACATTGTAAATCAGAATTTCGGATAGCCTGTGGTTTAAACCGAAGCTATAACAGTATACGCACTGGTATAGTCAGCTAACACCATAACAGTGTTCAGATAATTAGTCAGGGGAGATAATCAAGTTACCACCTCGTAGTACCATAGACCAACTAATTAATCCGCAGCAAATCTGTACATCACTAGCACTTAGACACTGTAAAATCCAAATGCAGAAATATATTCAGTTCTAGTTCGTCCAGCACATATGCACACGGCTCTGTACAGAGCGTCATCAAATTGATCAAAAATCACCCGGATGTAAAAATTACTCGCACGCCTCTCGATTGGCAGGTTAGCTCTCAATGAAACTCCACTCTGCAAAAAAAGAAATGTTCACGAAATCAGAGTGAAATCCCACTCATGCTCCACAGGTCCAAAAATGTATACTATAATAATAAAACAACCATCAAGTGCTATTTAATAATTTCTTAAGAGCTGATTGTTTTTAAATGTTTTGATCCGCTGCTCCAGTATAGCAGTCAAAGAACATAATGTACCACTGCCAACAAATTTCAGTTAACTAACTAACAGGTGGATAAAGATAAAAATAATTAAATCTATTAAGTAATGTAGACTAACAAATAAACATGACCACGAGTGCATCACTGGTTTGCAGAAAATCAATACCCGGATAAGGTTAGGAAATCAGGCCAAAAATATGTACACTACACTGATAACACACAACCAAAAAAATTCAGTAAGGTTCAGAATTCAGGCCCAAAAAAAGGTATACTATACTAATACTTCCTCCGTCCCATAATATAAGAACGTTTTTGACACTAATGTAGTGTTAAAAACGTTCTTATATTTTGGGACAGAGGGAGTAACAAATAACCAGGAAATCTCAGTTAGCTTTGCAATTCAAGGCACAAAAGAGGCTATCTCTTTTGCACATTTGGATGCTTCAGGTTTGAACAAGAAACGTCTTTTGACTAAAAACCATGGTCGTCTAGCATTATCCCAAAAATTAAACCGTGTGCTATGCTGGATGAGAGAGTTTTTAAGCCACAATTACCTCCTTGTCCAACCGCTTGTAGCTTCTAAGCACACTTCAAAGCTGGTGTTCCCGGCTCTGCCGCATGAACATGCATCCAGCAGAAAAGGGTTTGACTAAGCAAAACGACAACCTAAAGAACAATCAGTTTGCTTCTAAGAAATCCTTGATTGAACTGTACGGTAATTAAATCAAACCGCAGATTGGTGAAACTGCACCCAGCTTGTTCAGATTTTTACAACAAATATGCTAATACTTAATCAAAATCATGTGTGCAATAAAAATCAGTTGTACTCTCAAGCGATCCACATACGAATCAAAAAGCACGCTACTACTGATTCACACCAACCTAAAACTCATGTGAATCCCATTTTTTTCAGGCGAATCCAATCTGGCCATGTACTGAATACCACTTTGGTCATGTTCCAAGAATGGTAAATACTGAATCAAATCTCAAGCGACCAACATTTGGTCATGTCCCAAAAACGTACACAGACTGACAGAATCTAATTTAGCACCGACCCTAATTACACTTTCCAAAAAAAGCATATGATCTGACAACCCCATTAGCACTGAAACTAAAACCAATAAATATATACTGTGACAATCCAGTTAGCACAGCCATCCCACCAACCCCCCCCCCCCCCCCCAAATCACTGCCAACTAAAACCATGTGTGGTGAAATATTCAGCTTCAGATCATATATACTATGACAAATCCAATTAGCACTACCATCCCACCAACTTTGCAACCAGAATTCACTGAAAACTAAAACCATGTGTAGTGCAACATTCAGCTTCAGATCACATATACTCTGACAATCCAATTAACACTGCCGTCCCACCATCTTTGCACCCATAATTAACTCAAAACTAAAACCATGTGTGCTGAAAAGATTCAGCTTCAGATCACCTTATATGCTAACTAGCGAAAGAAACTACCCCCCATAGCTAAAAGTGCAACTTGCTAAAAACAAGTGTAAAAACATAGGAGATGCGGTGTTCCCACGCTGATTTCTCACTAACCTTCGTGTCCAGCCACTCGTGGCTTCAGAGTACACCTCATACCGGGCTGCATCTCCACATGACTGTTCTTTGCCGTCCGCACCACCCCTGGCAATGGCGGCACTCATAGAACCCTGGGACTCCAGTGGTAGGACGGAACCACTAAAGCCCGCTGCCCGGCAACGCCCCTGCGCGAATCAAATCTATACTGGATGAGCCAAGAAAAATCCAAATCCAGGACGACGACTTGGCACAGAAGTGACGATGGAAGAAGAACAGCGGAGAAGATTACTCATACCCGTTGAGCTCGACACCATCGGTCGACATCTCGCCGGAGCAGATCCGTCGCCGCCCTTCGCTTGTGGGGAATAGAAGGGGATGGAGAGCGAAAGGTGCCTCGTGGCTCTGTTCTACTACACACGCATCTCCAGCCGCGCCCAGAAAGGCCTCCCGGGCGTTTTTTTCGCGCCGGCGCCGAAAAAACGGCCCAGTCGCGCCCCCAGGAGCTCGATTTTCGCCGGCCTGGGCCGAAAACAGCGCCGGCGGACCCAGGCCGAACCCGACGCGCTGGGGGGCGCCCGGAGGCGCCGGGGCGAGCTGTTTTGGCGCGAAAAAGCCGCGGGCCAGCCGCGTCAGCGACACGGCGCCTCGTCTTCCCCCAACGGCCTCGGTTCCCGCGGGGAATCAATGGCAAGGCTGCCGCCGGTCAGCCTTGCCATTGATTCCTCTCATCACAGGCGGCGCGTCACGGAAGGCGCACCGACGCCTCCCCTCCCTCGCATGTGTACACACGGGCGCGGCACGGCTATATAGCTGGTGGCCACTCGCCTGTGCCCACACCAGCCCCGCCCCTCGCCGCCGCACAACCCCTCCCGCTCCCTTTTTCTCTCCCGAGCGCCGCCACCCAGCCCCACCCTCTCCCTCTCTACCTCCCCCGAGCCCGTCGCCATGGCGGAACGTTTCCCCGGAGACGAGGCGGCGGCCAACGGCTTCGGCCGCCGTTCGCTCCGCGAACAGGAGTCCTGGCTCCTGTTCCAGGCGAACATCCCGACGCCGCCAGACATGCGCGCCGGGCCGACGGGATGGAGACTCAGCGCCGGGGGAGTGCCCATTCCCCCGTTGCCCGACGCCGTGGCGAAGCCGAAATACTTCGCCGAGGAAGTCGAGGTCATGCGCGCCTCCCTCACCGACGTCCAACTCTCTCTCCCCCAATACGCCGCCGACAACCATGCGGCTTGGGCGGCGTATTTCGAGCGCCGCCAGCAGCAGCGCTTGGCGTCCACCAACGGCGCGCCGGTGGTCGGCGGCCGGCAGAACAGCGAGGGGCGCCACCTGTGGTGGGGCGTCCCGGCCGCACACTCGAGGGCGTGCTGACGTACCTCGAGGGCGGCAACGACCCACCGTTGGCGTACCCGGCGAGGGTGGCCGCCCCAGCGCAGCACCGACGCGCCGGGCCATGGACGCCAAGGAGGTTCGGGTCCTCCTCCTCTTCTTCCTCAAGATCTTCATCGCACTCCTCCGGTACTCCGGCCCTGCTCGGCGTCAAGGCCGAGCCCGCGGTGGAGACGCCGCTCGGCCAGCGCACTCGCAGCGCCGGCATCGTCATCAACGAGGGCGGCCGGCGCGCCTCCTCGTCGGCTCCTCCTCCGCGCTTCGTCAAGCCAAAGACGGAGCCGGGGCTCGCGCCGGTGAAGAAGGAGCCGGCCGCGCCGGTGAAGACGATGGAGCTCGACGACGACGACGCGGCCCTGGAATGGGCGCGCAGGGACTCCATAGCGATGGAGAAGGAGCGCCTGGAGAAGGCGAAGGAGCGCCAGTGCGCCGCCCTACTTCGCTTCGCGGAGCGTCGACGCGGCTGCAACGAAGGCGGAGTCGTCGTCATCTGCGACAGCGACGACGACGACGACGATGCGCCGCCACCAGTCCGCCATGGCGACGCCGGGCAGGGGTCCAGCAGGCGCGCCCGCGACGATGGCGGCGACGGCGGCGACTTCAGCAAGTTTTTTCTTTAGATTAGTTTATATATATGTGCTATGTAATGAAAATCTGCGAACTTCGCCGAAATGTGCCGAAATTTATCGTGTTTGGCCGAAATTTATTGTGTTTAAGCCGAACTTCGCCGAACTGTGCCAAACTTCTTTTATTTTAAAACGTGCCTGGGCGGCCCTAGGGCCGGCGGCTGGGGACCAACTCGCCCCCAGGCCCAATTTTTACGCCGGCTCATCCCAGGAGGCGATTTTAGGCGCCCCCTGAAGGGCCAACGGCTGGAGATGCCCTAAGCTCAGCCTGTCTGTGTGGTATGGGATCCTCTGACCTGTGCTTTTTTTTTAGGGAAATCCTCTGACCTGTGCTGTTTCGAACGACACACCATGGGCCAAAATTTCTGGTGCAGTACTCTCTAGGCCCGCGAACAGGTGTGGGGCTGTGCCGAACAGAATACGCGTTGCATAGGTATTTCCTATTCGCCGCCCGTTGCGTCGAAATGTCGACGCAACGCACAGGCCAACGACTCGACCGGTGGATCTGGGCCAGCCACTTAGACCGTGACCACAGTGGGAGCAACCGGTTTTGGGAACCTTCTAGATGGTTCCCAGAACCGGGTTTTTCTGTTTATTTTCTTCTACTGGCTTTTCGCGGTTTTTCCTGTGTCTTTTTCTCTTCCTTTTTTCATTTTTTTTCTTTTCTGTTCTTTTTCTTTTTTGTTTATTATTTTCTTTTTTATTTCTTTCTCTTTTCTTATCTTTTTTAAAAATCTAAAATTTTAAATTTTGTTCGTGTTTCCAAAAATGTGTTCAAAATTCAAAATTTGTTCTCATCACACAGAAAAGTTCAAAACTTTCGAAATTCAGAAAATGTACTGGATTTAAATTTTTCGTTCACATGTTCAAAAAATGTTAGTGCTTCCAAATTTGTTCGGGATTTTTTGAAATTGTTCTCTGTTTCCAAATTTGTTCTCAAGATTCAAAAATGTTCGTGCTTTAAAAAATTGTTCACGCTTTCAAATTTGTTAGGGATTTTTTAAAATTATTCTCCATTTCAATTTGTTCTCAAGATTCAAAAAATGTTCGTGTTTCCAAATTTGTTCTCAAGATTCAAAAATCGTTCGTGCTTTTAAAAAGTTGTTCGCGTTTCAAAATTTGTTTGGGATTCTCAAGGTTAAAAAATCGTTCATGCTTTAAAAAATTGTTCGCGCTTCCAAATTTGTTCAGGATTTTTCAAAATTGTTCTCCGTTTCAAAATTTGTTCTCAAGATTCCCAAAATGTTCGTGCTTTAAAAAATAGTTCGCACTTCCAAATTTGTTCTCAAGATTCAAAAATCGTTCATGCTTTAAAAAATTGTTCATAAATTCCAAAAATGTTCATGTTTTCGAAAAATGTTTGGGAAATTCAAAATTTGTTCGTTTTCATAGAATTTGTTTCAATTTTTTAAGAAAAAATGTACGTTCACAAAATTACTGAAATTTTGGAAAAAAACGGATTTTTCGAATTGTGTTTGCAATTTAATATAATGTTAATAATTTAAGCTGCTTCAATTTAATAAGTCTTTGTGTTTTTTAAAAGAAAACATTGAGTAATGGTTATTTACGTTGCTGCAGTTTTGTTCTTTAAACTTTGTGCTACTGATTTTGACATCCGAGTATACAGTTCGGCTGGCTAGCGCGGTTCCAACCACAACAGAAGGTCTGGAGATCGAATTCCAGGTTTCGCATTCTTTCTACTATTTCGGATTTTTTGCCCCCAACCAATCACTAACAGTTTTACTCCAATGAGCCGGCCCAGTTGCGTTCGCTCTGTGCGAAGAGGCGTCTGTTTGCCGCATAATGCGGTAAATAGAAGGTCCCCGTTGCATAGCCGTAACATGGACCGTATTTCAGCTAGTAGGCCTGGCTCAGGCCTGCCAGGATGTGACCCATTCCAAATCCCCAAACGCAAACCGACGCGCAGGATAGCGGCCTGCCTGTAGCGCGGCCACCAAAAGCCCGCACGTTATCTACGCCAAATAATTGAAGACACAGCAGCACCGTGCATCAACAAGGTCAGAACATGAACAACGGGAATGGAAGATCAGGACCTTGTCTTGTCTCCTCCACGGAATTAAACTTAGCAGGATTAATGAAGATACAGCGGACAGGGCCATGTAGTGTATCAGTGAGGTCTCTGCGGCGAGCACCTCGTCCATGTCGTAGTTGGTGCGGCAGCAGCACGACGGCCATGTCCCGTCATCGTAGTCCGGCTACAGCCCGTCTGTTCCAAGTTCCATCAAAGTAAATCCAAGCACGCCAGTGAGGACTTCACGTCGACCAGGAAGTGAGAAAACCAGGAAATTAAGCATGATGGGCGCCGTGCACTTACGGCTCGTGAAGGTGCGGGTCTACTTGTGAACTTCAGGTCGTCAGAAATCATCAGCGGGGGGAAAATGATTAAGCTCTTTCTGCAAGTGCCAGCAGCCGAAGGCAGTGTTGATACAGATGCCATGAGAGCGAGGAGGTCTCTGCTGGACAAGGCTGAGTCCGTGATCAAGTCGGCTGTAAGAGTTACAACCGGACCTATCAAACCCGTCTCATACGTTCAGACAGGCCGACCGGTCACTGCCCTGTCACAATTTTTTTACCTAGACGGGCCTAAATGATCCTCAAACACCCAGGCTGACCGACATTCTTCATATCTAGCCTAAATATGGGATGGATATGGGGCGCCCGGGCACGCCCGTCACGTCGGACTGACGAATGGGTCTCAGCCGGGAACGCCCTTAAATTAACCCGGCGGTCCGAAGCTCGTCTTGGACCGGTTGCGCCGCGTGGCGCAGCTTCGGCGCGCCGTGTGGTGCATTGCACGGCTGTTTAAGTCGACCGACGGCACCGATACCCTAACATCCATCCACATTTTCCTCCTCCTGTCCGCCGTCGACACCGCTTTCCACTCCACCCGTCCGCCTTGTAGCCATGCCCCCACGCCGCCGGGTGAGGAGCGAGCCCTTTCTCACGCCGGAGCGCCGGCTCTGGCTCCTTAAGCAGATCCGGGCTAGGCACGAAGCCCGGATCGTCGGTGGGCTACCTCCAGATACAGTGGATCTAGAGGAGGACTTTGAGAGAAGGAGGATGAGCCGAAGGAGGAGGATGTGGGGGATGCTGGCGACGGGGATCTGCAGCGGAGCAGCGGGCCATACTCGATTCCCTCCAGTCGGAGTCGGCTGCGGAGGCAAGACGCCATCGCCCGCAAGAGTTGGAGGCGCAAGAGACCGTGGAGGAGGCGGAGATGTTCGCCTACATGGATGAGGTCGAGCAAGAGGGGGATGAGCCGGAGCCCTCCTACCCGCCCGTCCAGTCGGCGCCCGCCACCATCATCGTGGACATCTCCGACGATGAAGAGTAGCTGAGGTAGTACGTATGATTTCTTTTGCATGCTTTGTATGGATATAAAGGATGAAATATTAGAGAGACGGATGCAAAGTGGCTAATTTGAGATGTGTCCGGTCAATGTCCGCGAACGACGCTCGAGCGCATCCGCGGGCGTTTGAGAGTCCGGATTTGCAAAATCGGACAGTAGATGCTCTAAGGTCTGGAGGCCGACATGAGGCTCGGATGTGGTTGTACAGTACCGTCTTGTCGATTCATCTGCTCTATCTGCATGTCCGGCGGGACCTGTTCCTCAATCACCTGAAGATGAAGGGTTCGAGGCGCGACGTCGCTGCCCGCCTGCTGCGGTTGATTTTGGTCAAGAAGCCGGCTGGCTCTGTTTTAGCGAAGAAGTGTCATATGCTGGAGGCAGGTTGACTAACATCTTGATTTTGTTTGCATTTTCTGCTTCTACTCACAGAGGATTTACTCTGTTTTCGCTCGCTGCAATTCACCACTTCATATTATCTAGTATCCACAAATTACTTTCTGTTGTTAAATAGTATATTTAAAGATGTTATGTTCAGATGTATGATTAGTTCATTCGTTCAAACTATCTGTTCAGCTGCTGCAGCTTGTTCATAATGTAGGATCTGCTGGACTAACTTTCGATTAGTGTTGTACTTGATGCATATGGTAACTAATGCCCCTCGCTTGTGGGCACTGCTTCAAGTGCATCTTGGAGCAATTTCCTCTGAAAATGGCACAATCGTCATTAACTGAAAATATTTCCTTCACTGTACATATTTTATTTAGCATAATAATTGTGGTGAATTCAGCGTAACTCAGATGTTAGGTTTCTAGTGGTGGAACCAACTCATCAGGGTTCAAGTCCTCGACTTGACATTGGTGATTGCATTTTCTGGATTTATTTCAGATCTTTCAACGATGTGCGTTTAGATGTGCGTTCAGTGGTAGGAGACATTCCCATAGACTACCAATGTGTTTCGTCAATCGTAAGATGATATGCCGGCTTAGTCTCTCGAAGGTGCTCATAGGGATAGTGTGTACGTGCGTGTGTTCATAGCGTGAGAGCGTGTGCATCTGTACTATGTAAAAAAAACATAGATATGTATTATTTCTGAACATAAGACATACATATATGAAAATAATGCATTTACTTCTTCAACACACTAAGATCGTTTCCCTCACATTTTCCCTGCTAGATGGTGTGAAAGCGAAATGGCACCTCGAACTCTTTTCCTCCCGAAATTATTGGGGGGACAGCACAGTCATAATTAATTTATGAGAACCTGTTCTTGAGCTGTAGTGTATAGTTGACACCACTATCACTGTCCATTGCATTCGGCATTAGTGTGTGGCCAACGACGTCTTCCCAATCCAACAAACAAATAAATAGCACGTTTATTATCATGTTCTACAATGACAGTGACTGTGATCCGCTCCTCTTCTTTAAGGCATCATGGGGCCTGATCTACACCGAGCAGTCATCTCCTCATGCCTTCTCAATGGCGAATTAATGTCACACCATAAAAACCTGAAACGATGAAAAGTTTATGACAGAAAGCAAACAACATTAGCAGAATCAAAATCTAGAGATTAAGTATTTTTGTCATCCATTCTAGTTATGAAGTATTTTTCTCAAGAGTTTGAACACAGAAGAAAAAATTTGCGTGAGTCCCGCCACTATGGAAATACACGCATTTTTCATTCACGTTGTAAAGAAAAGGATGATATATCAAGCACTTTGTACACAAGGGAGGCGCCATTAGCTTCGGGAATGCAGAACTTAGCAATAAATATTAGACGTTCAGAAAATAGGGCGACAAAGTGCCACCCCCGTCGATTATATTAAAGTTTAAGCTACAACAGTGTCGCACATTTTTTTCAAAAAAAACATATATTAATTATTAATAAGGTTATTACAATCGTTCATTACAAAATTTGCCACGCAGAGTGGAACACTATTAAGAAGGATCCCATCAGATTTACTAATAAAGCTAAACTTCGCAATTTTGTGAGCCACCCCATTGGCTAGCCGATTAATTTTTGTAATTTTAAAATTCTTGAACATCCTCGATATATTCAAGACTTCTTTGTTCAGATCAATGAGTGGAGACCTGTCAAGATTATTATTTACAAGAAAAGAACGAATAAAAGCACAATCAGTCTTCAAAATAACGGACTGGTGAAGAGTAACACCGATACAAAGGCCTGCCAGGCATGCACGCAGCTCAGCTTCATTCATACTGGAACACTGGCCCAGAAAGTCCCACGAAGAAGTAATAACTTCACCAGATGAGTTCCTAGCAACCACCCCCACTAATACTCTCCATATAACTGGCATTGATATTGATCTTGATATAATCATCTAGTGAAGGTTTCCACCGCACATGATCTTGTAATGGTGCGAAAACTGGTATAACATCTCCCATTTTTTTCTTTACCTTTGTTACTAGGAACAACCAATGATAACTGGTTCTAGAGTTACACATTTTAGTCTATATAAAAATGATAACACCAATTATCTCGCAAGAAAAATGACAATAACAATTATCATAACTGGTTCTAGAGTTGCATCTTTCGGGAGGGGATTGTGGCCAGCCATCTTCACGGCGGTTTTCTTTCAACAATGGTTGAACACTGGGATGCAATGCTCGATATTCACATGATATCATCTTTGTCGACGTCGCAGACAGAGTGCAACTATCTTATGTGAATGATCATCTTGTTGAAGAGATGGGATGCAATGCTCGATATTCACATGATATCATCTTTGTCGACGTCGCGGACAGAGTGCAGCTATCTTATGTGAATGATCATCTTGTTGAAGAAAGCCTTTTTCTCTAGAAAATACTGGAACGACCATCTCCGGTCACTGACACAATCCTCGCATTTCCTGATATTCATTTCATGGATCCGAAAACTTGCAACGTGAAAAGAAAAGATGGTAGAGGCATACAAATATCAAGACACTATAGCTTGGCAATGCATCAACCTAATAAATCAACCTTTTTTTTTTTGAAAAGGAGGATATACCCCGGCCTCTGCATTTAAACGATGCATGCAGACATTTTATTAATTATTCACAAAGACCATACAAAGTAATACATCAGTAAGGCTGAAGCCACCATCTCGGCAACACTTGTTACTACTCTTATCCTCTTGATGATGGTGTACCGACTCTCCGAGCCTAATACAAAACAGACATTGCACCAAAGCCTAACATCTAAAGGCGGGTTCCCTAGCCCAGCCACATACCGGTATTGGGTCACACACCGGTCCGGCGCACTCTCAGAGGTTGCCGGCATCATCTTCCATCGGTCCATCTCCAGAGCAGGAACTGACGCATTGACCTAGCCTGGCCTGCCGTCGACGCCACCATGGCGCCAGACAACTTCACCATCCTGCACGTATCCGTCCACACGCGCCTGTCGATGAACCTCCGCAGCGCTATGCCGCCAGAATCCGCCGTCGGCCTTGCGGTAGATGTAACACTGCTCCTCCTCTTGTCCCCTTCAGCCAACACTTGCTTCAAAACGATGCCCCCAGGAGGGATAACGACATGGAAGGTGCCATCATCGTCCGATTCGGTTGACCCAGATCTAGGGTTTCCCCCTGAGCATCACAAGTGGGGTGGGAACGACGTCACAGACGCCGCCATCGTCCGCCATGACCGTAGTCGACGTGATTTTCTTCAGAGGTCGTGTCCCACCAATCTCGCAGCTGGGTGGAGCCGAATAGAGCCTCGCCGTGGAGACGAGGGTCGCCGTCAAAACACCTACAGGGAGTCTCCAGCCACCCCTCATCGGTCCTCCTTGCGCCACCGGCCGGCCAAGGCCATACCGTGACGGATCTGAGCAGGATGCCAGATCCGCAGCCATCGATGCCCCCCATCAGCACGCAACCACCACCCTCGCTGAATGGAACGTCGCCACCGTCACCACCCAATCTCAGGTCACCGCTGGCCATGGAGACTTAGATCATCGCCGCGCAGCAAGGGTGCTGCCTTGGTTGCCGCCCCGGCCTCCCCGCATGAAACACCTCCTCCGCCTCACAAGGGATGCCGCGACGCCCGCCCGCCTTGGATCATCGCTGGGCCCGCCGCCATCTCGGCCCTTGCCGGCGGCTGCGAATGGAATGAGGGGAGGCTGGCGGCTAGGGTTCGGGGCGCCCCTGGGGTCGCCCGAGGGGAGGCTGGCCCTGAAGGAATCGACTGCTTGACAAAATGTAAAGAACTAAATTAGAGTACAAGAACTGTCAGTATTGTTACTGCTATTATCTTGTAATGGTGAAAAAAGAATACCTAGAATAATGGAACACTGGAATTTTTCATTTTGTTCAACTACCATATGAGCCATTGGAGCATTAAACGAATTATTCGCAAATCTACCAAGAGCAGATTCTAACGCTGACCCGGTGCACTGAAATCAAATATCCCATATTGTAAAGAAGTGAAGCAGAACATAAAATCAGATCACAATAAAATCTTCATCAAACATAAATGAGGCAACCATTTCCAAGGTGAGATTAAGGGGCTGTTTGGATTGTGACTATATTTGCCTTATATTGTAACATTATTTTTGCCATACTTACCACACTTGCCTTACTTGAGTTGCTCAAATTGTTAGACACACTTTGGCTTGCCTAAGGAAATCTTGCCACACCTTTTATGTCTATGACATGTGGGGTTCACTGCTCATAAAAAAAATTCTTGCCTTAGGTGTGGCTAGAGGCAAACACCCACCTAACTTGGTCAAACTTGCCTAAGATAATATGTGGCAAAGTGTGACATATATGGTTAGAAACCAAACAGCCCCTAAGCGACCTTTTGCCGATGTGTTTGTTATGTATTTGGTGTGTGTGTGCGGGGGGTGGGGGGGGGGAGGCGTTCAAGCGCTGCCGAGGATGGTGCTGATGTAGCCACTGCAGCCTTTTTAGCTTCGCGGTTTTGAAGGTATGATGCCTTCTTCTCATGAGACAAACGGGTATACCACCCTTGATCACCTACCCGTTTCTGAAACAAACAATGGTTACTTCCCAAAAACTGGGGCATTGACCATGAAAGCATGAGGCAATTCTGATTTGTGCAGTTAAGAGAACACTATTATTTTGTCAGTTGGTAATGTTTTGAAAATTTGGTGAATCGGATGGAACATAGGTCATGAATGAGACAATTCTGATTTTTGCAATTGATAAAACATTATTTTGAAGCAATGAGTAGTGTTCTACTCCCTCCGTTCCGATTTACTCGTCGTGGTTTTAGTTCAGAGGGAGTAGGATTTTGGTGAAATGGAAGTTTGATTAAGATCTCAAATACCGTATACCCGCCTGATCAGTTCTGGAAGTAGTGGCTGTAAATTGCAGGGATTTTCTCCTCGGGCAAACATGCGTCGACGAAGCGGGTGGAACTGAGCCGGGTTGGCGCGGTGGCGATCGAGCTGGGTGTGCATGATTGCGGTCCCAACAGGTTGTGCCTGAACGCTGCTTGTGGAGCGCAGGTGCATATGTTCGCGGCGAGGTCAAGACGGTAGGGGACGCGTGAGGGGCGCGAGGTGGCCGTGCATATGCTGCGAGGTCTGCCGCCAGCGGGAGGCGCATGAAGGAAAGCTTGGTGGGAACCGGGAAAGCGGTTGCAGCGAGGTCTGTTGCCGGCCAAAGCGTCGGCGGATGCGCGAGTAGAGCGAGGTGTGAGAGCATCTCCAATACAAGCCAAAAAACGACGCGCTAAAATAATTTTACAGCGCCATTTTAGTAATTTTAGCGCGCCGTGGTCGATTCAGTCCAGCAGAGGCACAAAAATATAGCGGGCAACGGACAGCGCACAGCAGGCCAGCAAGACGCACTAAAAAGTTAAAGCGCCACAAATATATCTACAGCAAACAGGTCCCTAAACGTTTACAAATAAGTCCATCTGACCAAAACAAAGACGCAATTGGATCCCAATCGTTGGAGTAAGCTAGCTTATTGAGCTTGCAAATCATCTTCCGCCGGCTACCGCACGCGAGCTAGCTTGCTGTGATCGTTGGAATCGCAAACGCGAGCTAGCTAGCTTTAGCTTCCCTTAATCGTTGGAGCAAATTAGCTTGCAATCGATTGGAATCGCAAGCTCCGCACACACCGCTCGCCTCCGGCCACTGCACGCGCTCCCGGCCGGCGAGCTCAAGGCGGCGAGCAGAAAGGCAACGGCGGCTTCCGGCCAGCGAACTCGAGGCGGCGAGCTGCAGCCGGCGAGTAGAAGGGCAGTGTCGACTCCGCCCCGTGCTAGGACGAGCAGAGACGAGCATGCAGAGGAGTGGTGGCAGCTGGCGGCGGCGAGCTGCAGGGAATGGCTGCAGTGGCAAGCTCGAGGTGGGACGAGCAGAGGGAGAGGAGTAGTTGGTCTTCGCGTTTCAAATTGTCTAGCGCGTTGTACGCCGCACACCAATTATCCCGCGTGCGATGCAGAAATTCCCAACGTGCTAGATGGATTTTGCAGCGTGCTGGCTTTTGCAGCGTCTGTTGAAGATGCTCCGCGTGCTAAATTGGCGTTTTTTCCAGCGCGGGCTACTTTTAGCACCTTTGTTGGAGATGCTATGAGATGCCGGGCGCAGCCAGTTTCTGTGGATCATGCGTGGCGATGGCAACTGGGCCATGTGTGGTTGCTGATTTTACTCGTTGGCCTATATGATGCTGTTATTTCTTTCCTATAAGTAATGCATTTTTATTTATAATAAGGTATTTTGATGTATTGATGTGACAGATCAACTGGAGTATAGTTAAAAAATCCGAACCGGTGGTCGAACCGGCAAGGCCTTCGGTTCAGGTTTTTACTTGTCGGACCGCTGGTTCACCGGTTCAATTTCTGCTTTTTCTACAACCAAATAAAATATTTAGAGTAATAATATATGCTAATATAGAATTAAAATAAGGTCAAATAGCAATGGTTTTCTTTATTAGAAAACAAAGAAGGATAGCAGAGGTGGTTATCATCCTAAGGATAGGCCAAGTGCTTGTAGGGGTAGGGTGTGCGTGCCTGCGTTTATATGTTGAGAACATCTACGTCTATGATGTGTTAAAAAGATATATGTGTATTATTTATGAACATAACACACACACACACACACACACACACACACACACACACACACACACACACACACACACACACACACACACACACACACACACACACACACACACACACATATATATATATATATATATATATATATATATATATAGGTAAAACTGTGTCTACCATAGCTTGCCATAAAACTAGTTAAGGGTCGTAAACTTTTAACGGTTTAAAAGTTATCAAAAAATATGAAATAAATATGGGAGCATCTCTCTAATCTCTCTAATGTAATAAGATAATCCAACGGAGGGATTGTCAAAATATGCATCTATGTGTCCTCGGCAAAAATCATAATCATTTCAACTCACTGCGACATAAATATATACTGAACTATTTGTTTTTTTGTCCAGGACACATACAGTCGTACTTTTTAATCGCTCCGTTGGATCATGTTATATTATAGGTGTGTTGGTTTAGTATTTGTTTCAGAATTTTTGAGAACCTTTGCACCGTTAAAACCCTTAACTAGTTCTGTGGCAAGCACTTGTAGAAAATCCTAATATATATATATATATATATATATATATATATATATATATATATATATATATATATATTAGGATTTTCTACAAGTTGGGACACCTAGGTGCCCAGACACCTTGGCTATCCATCGTTGGATCGTGTTCAGCGGCTGATTTGGCAACAAATGTAAATGCCTTAATTACTAGTTAATTTGGCAGGCTTTAATTCTTTAACCATCCCATGCATGCATGCCACCTCATAGAAAAGGAAGGAGATTAAAATACCGTATTGTATAAAAATTAACACTTATTGTTTCGTAGAACAAGTCACTAGGTATGTAAATACTCGTATATTTTACGTAATTTCAGTAGTAGGCATACACATACACACCACATAATTGGGTATACACATACTCGTACATATACTTTTTTTGCATGGTACCCGTATATATACATAATTTCGTTACTTGGTATATGCATACCCGCATATGGAAATAATTTTTTTAGTAGGTATATGCATACCCACACATGTATATAATTTTGTTAGTAGGTATATGCATACTCGCGTATGTATATAATTTCGTTACTAGCTAGAACCTAGAATAATTTATTGGATATATACATACCTGCGTATTAGATACTCATATTGAATTGCTAGGAAACAAAAAAAAAGAACATGGAAGTTTAGAAAATAATTTACTGGGTATATAATAAGCGCTTATGTACATGTTTCGCTAGTAAGTATTAGATACCCGTATTAGATAGTTAGGAGACAAAAATACGCGTATTGGATACCTACAGTAGTTTAGAAAAAAAATCAAACATTAATACAATCTATTGTATGGCAAATCTTGCATGCCTACTAGTTAAAAATGGAAACAAAATGTAAGCATGGAAAGCCTTGCATGAAAAATAGTTAGGAAAGAAATCAAACAATCATTATGCGGCGATACTTACCTAAAACAATCAAGGTGCCCGGGCACCTAGGTGTCCCATCTATTTTACCCATATATATATATATATATATATATATATATATATATATATATATATATATATATATATATATATATGAAAACTATACATTTACTTCTTCAACACACTAGGATGTTTCCCTCATATTTTCCCTGCTAATTGGCGCAAAAGCGAAATGTAAACCTGATCATTGGTCGGCCCGGGTTGGGCTTGGCAAAGCCCGAAGAGAAAATCCCAAGCCCGAGCCCGGCCGAGACCGAAGTATTTTTTAATTAAACTAATCATATTCAGAATATTATATTAATTTATTATAACTATATTTTGAATAAAATATGTTTATATGTGCATTTCAGGCTTTCTTCGAGCTTTCAGGCCAGGTTTCGGGTGAGAAAGTGGAGCCTGAGCCCGATCCGAATGTCGGGCTTCGGGTTTGGGCCTTCGGGCCGGGTTGTCCATGAACATGTTTAGCGAAATGGCACCTCAAAATCAACTCTTCTCCTCATGAAACTACTAGGGGACATAATTAATTTATAAGAACCAATTCTTGAGCAGAGAATTGTCTTAATTAATTTATGGGAACCAATTCTTGAGCAGTAGATCGAGTGTATGGTTGACACAAATATCATTGTCCATTGCACTCGACAGCGTGGCCAACGACACTCCATGGGTTGCATAAATTACATCAGTGTCGATTAGTTGCATGCTGCTATCGGCAGCACGCACATGGAAAGGAATTATGTCTCCCTCTTTCTCTCTCACACTACACATACTAGAACAATGCCCAAGCATTGCTACGGGCAAAAGGCGAAAAATGCCTTAAGCACGTTACAACAAGCACTAATTTTTTTCCCGCATCTCAACTTTTCATTGGACATTGTGATTCCCAAGCTGACATAAATTTTGAAGATCAAATGGAAAGGTCAAATTGAAGCACCTAACAGAGAGAAGTGAATGAGATGTTGCAACATGACCTAAAGATTCTCATGGTTGCACATCACTTATGTAAAATATCTTTACTATTTAAAGATCCACATGCACATTACGTTGTCGATTTCTCTTGTACCATCTTCTTCATTCGCCAACTATATCTGCATATCCGTCTTCCCGATCCAACAAACAAATAAATAGAGCATTTGTCATCCCGTTCGACAATGACATTGACTATGATTTGCCCCTCTTCTTTATGGCATCATGGGGCCTGATCTACACCATGCGGTCATCTCCTTTTGCATTGTCATGAACAAATTAATGCCGTGCCCTAATAACCTGAAAACGATGGAAAGATTATGACAGAAAGCAAACAACATCACTAGAATCAAAATCTAGAGATAAAGTATGTTTGTCATCCAAAAAACTAGGGCATTAATTTGCACAGTTGAGAGAACACTATTATATTTTCAGTTAGTAATGTTCGAAAATTTTGGTGAATCGGATGGAACATAGATCATGAATGAGACAATTCCAATTTTTGCAACTGCTAAAACATTATTTTCAAGCAATTAGTAATGTTCTAAGAATTTTGCGAAACAGAAGTGTGATTAACATCTCAAATAACATATAATCGCCTGATCATTTCTGGAAGCAGAGTATGGCAACCATGTCCACATAGGGTCATCCATACAAATCACAATCAATGAACGCAGTGGTTGTAAATCGAAGGGATGTTCTCCTCGGCCAAACATGCGCCGATGAAGAACTGGAAGATGATTGCCGTTCAATTTTAAGAACTATATGAGCTACACACAGAGAAAAAAGCCCCCTTGCCCCTTGCCCCTGCACCGTCCCCCTCCCCCCGCAGGTGGCTTGGGCGACGGCGCCAAATCCCGCCGCAGGCGCCCTGCCCTTCCTCCCCCCACCTCCGCCGCCGGCCGGTGCCGCCAGGGCAAAGCCCCTCGCGATGGCTGGCGGGCGGGGATCTCTCCTCCTCGTTTTGGTGCTGGTGGGCATGGGGCTACCTTCCTGGACGGTGGCATTGGGCGTGCACGGGGTCCGGCGGCATGGCGGTGCTATCTCCGGTCGACGGCGCACTGCAGTGCGGTGGCGGTGGGTGCGTGCTTGGCCGCGCGGCGGCTATAACCCATGGTGACGGCGGGATCCGGCTTCGGGCCTCCGGTGACAGCGGGCAGTTCCTTCCTTCCCTGTCGCGGGCGAGCGACGATGCACCTTAGACAGCGGCGGTTCCGGCGGCGGCGCAACTATGGATGGTGAGAAGGCAGCGGCGCAGCCACTTGGCTGCGGGCTGGCGCGACGACAGGCCGCCGCCCTCCTGGCCTAGATCTGGGCCCTTTTGGGACCCATCTGGGTCTGGGCAGGCCTGGCTTGATTTGTCTGCAATGGCTCCGCCTCGTGCTGGGGGTTGAGAGATGGCCACGCGCACACTTCAGCGCGGAGACGGGAGCTTCACAAGCCCTGTCAGGATCCGCCGGACCACGGGCCTGGTATGCTCCTCTTGCTGAGTCCGACCGGTGACCGCCGAGGGCGGCGGAGGTTGGCCCCTCCTGCATGGCTGCCGATTCTGCCGCTCCTGCGTGGCTGTGATACGTCCATTTTGCATCATGTTTTTATATCAATATTTATTGCATTATGGGATGTTATTACACATTATGTCACAATACTTATTCATTTTCTCTCTTATTTTACAAGGTTTACATGAAGAGGGAGACTGCCGGCAGCTGGAATTCTGGGCTGGAGAGGGAGCAAATATTATAGACCTATTCTACACAACTCCAAAAGTCCTGAAACTCCACGAAACTCAATTTTGGAATATATTAAAAATATCAGGCGAAGAAAGCACCAGAGGGGGGCCACCCACCGTCCACGAGGGTGGAGGGCGCGCCCCCTAACTCGTGGACCACCTTGCAGCCCGAGATGCCCATCTTCTGTTATAAGGTGTTTTCTGCCCTGGAAAAAAAATCATAAGCAAGCTTCGGGACGAAGCGCCGCCGTCTCGAGGCGGAACCTGGCGAAACTAATCTAGGGCTCCAGCGGAGCTGTTCCGCCGGGGAAACATCCCTCCGGGAGGGGGAATTCATCACCATCGTCATCACTATCGATCCTCTCATCGGGAGGGGGTCAATCTCCATCAACATCTTCACCATCACCATCTCCTCTCAAACCCTAGTTCATCTCTTGTATCCGATCTTTGTCTCAAAACCTCAGATTGGTACCTGTGGGTTGCTAGTAGTGTTGATTACTCCTTGTAGACGATGCTAGTTGGTTTATTCGGTGGAAGATCATATGTTCAGATCCTTTATGCATATCAATGCCCCTCTGATTATGAACATGAATATGATTTGTGAGTAGTTACGTTCGTTCTCGAGGACATGGGAGAAGTCTAGTTATAAGTAGTCATGTGAATTTGCTATTTGTTTGATATTTTGATGAGATGTATGTTGTCTTTCCTCTAGTGGTGTTATGTGAACGCCGACTACATGACACTTCACCATTGTTTGGGCCTAGAGGAAGGCATTTGGAAGTAATAAGTAGATGATGGGTTGCTAGAGTGACAGAAGCTTAAACCCTAGTTTATGCATTGCTTCGTAAGGGGCTGATTTGGATCCACATGTTTCATGATATGGTTAGGGTTACCTTAATTCTTCTTTCGTAGTAGCGGATGCTTGTGAGAGGGGTTAATCATAAGTGGAATGCTTGTACAAGGAAGGGCAGTACCGAAGCACCGGTCCACCCACATATCAAATTATCAAAGTAGCGAACGCGAATCATATGAGCATGATGAAAACTAGCTTGACGATAATTCCCATGTGTCCTCGGGAGCGTTTTCCTTTATATAAGAGTTTGTCCAGGCTTGTCCTTTGCTACAAAAAGGATTCGGCCACCTTGGTGCACCTTATTTGCTTTTATTACTTGTTACCTATTACAAATTACCTTATCACAAAACTATCTGTTACCGATAATTTCAGTGCTTGCAGAGAATACCTTGTTGAAAACTGCTTATCATTTCCTTCTGCTCCTCGTTGGGTTCAACACTCTTACTTATCGAAAGGACTATGATAGATCCGCTATACTTGTGGGTCATCAAGACTCTTTTCTGGCGCTGTTGCCGGGGAGTGAAGCGTCTTTGGTAGGTGGAATTTGGTAAGGAAAATACTATACAGTGTGCTGAAATTTACTGTCACTTGTTACTATGGAAAATAATACTTTGAGGGGCTTGTTCGGGGTATCTTCACCCCGAACAGTAGAGCAAAGAGTTGCTCCTCAACCTACTGAACGTACTAAAAATGTTTACTTTGAAATTCCTTCGGGTATGATAGAGAAACTGCTAGCTAATCCTTTTACAGGAGATGGAACATTACATCCCGATATGCACGTAATCTATGTGGATGAAGTATGTGGATTATTTAAGCTTGCAGGTATGCCCGAGGATGTTATCAAGAAGAAGGTCTTCCCTTTATATTTGAAGGGAAAGGCATTGACATTGTTTAGGCTATGTGATGATATTGGATCATGGAACTACAACCGATTGAAATTGGAATTTCATCAGAAGTTTTATCCTATGCATCTCGTTCATCGTGATCGTAATTATATATATAATTTTTGGCCTCGCGAAGGAGAAAGTATTGCGCAAGCTTGGGGGAGGCTTAATTCAATGTTATATTCATGCCCCAATCATGAGCTCTCAAGAGAAATTATTATTCAATTTTTTTATGCTTGGCTTTCTCTCAATAACCGCTCCATGCTCGATACTTCTTGTACTGGTTCTTTTATGATGAAGACCATTGAATTCAGATGGGATTTATTGAGAATTAAACGCAACTCTGAATATTGGGAACTCGACGAAGGTAAGGAGTCAGGTATAACACCTAAGTTTGGCTGTGTTATATCTTTTATGGATACCGATGTTTTTTGTGAATTTAGCACTAAATGTGGACTTGACTCTGAGATAGTAGCTTCTTTCTGTGAATCATTTGCTACTCATGTTGATCTCCCTAAGGAGAAGTGGTTCAAATATCATTCTCAAATTGAAGAAAAGACTATCACTTATAATGTTGATCCTATTGTTCCTACCGCTTATATTGAGAAACCACCTTTCCCTGTTAGAATAAAGGATCATGCTAAAGCTTCAACTGTGGTCAACAAAAGTAATATTAGAACACCCAAACCTTCTGAGCAAATTAAAGTTGAACCTAATATTTCTATGGTTAAAGATCTCTTGGTTGATAATATTGATGGGCATGTTATTTACTTCTGTAATGAAGCTGCTAGAATTGCTAGACCCGATACTAAAAATAAACATAGACCTATTGTAGGCATGCCTGTTGTTTCTGTTAAAATAGGAGATCATTGTTATCATGACTTATGTGATATGGGTGCTAGTGCGAGTGCAATACCTCATTCCTTATACAAAGAAATTATGCATGATATTGCACCTACTGAGATAGAAGATATATATGTTACAATTAAGCTTGCCAATAGAGATACTATTTCACCAATTGGGATTGTTAGAGATGTTGAAGTCTTGTGTGGGAAAGTTAAATATCCTACTAATTTTCTTGTTCTTGGTTCCCCACAAGATGACTTTTGTCCCATTATATTTGGTAGACCCTTCTTAAATACTGTTAATGCTAGGATAGACTGCGAAAAGGATATTGTTACTGTTGGTTTAGGAGATATGTCTCATGATTTTAATTTTGCTAAATTTCGTAGACTACCTCATGATAAAGAATTGCCTAGTAAAGATGCAATTATTGGTCTTGCTTCTATTGTCGTGCCTCCTAATGATCTGTAACGCCCCGGATCTGATGTGCCAGGTGTCCGCCAGTTATTCACCATCGTTGCCATGTCATTTTCTTGCGTGTTGCATTTTGCCATGTCATCATGGGCATTGCATTGCATACGTGTTCGTCTAATGCATCCAAGCATTTTCCCCGTTGTCCGTTTTGCAACCCGACACTCCTATGTCCTTCGGCGCCCCCTTTTACCTATTTTCGTGTGTGGGTATTAAACATTCTCGGAATGGACCGAGGTTTGACAAGCGACCTTGGTACACCACCGGTAGACCGCCTGTCAAGTTTCGTGCCATTTGGAGTCCGTTTGATGCTCCAACGGTTAACCGGGGAACCGTAAAGCCCTCTTTTGTGTGCAGCCCAACACCCCTTCAAAGTGGCATAATAACCCATCCAAACCCCTTCATGCTCTCGTTCGTTCGATCACGATCGTGTGGGCAAAAACCGCACCTCATTTGGACTCTCCTAGCTCCCTCTACCTATATATTTAGCCCCTTCCCCGAAATTCGCGGTGCAAACCCTAGCAGTCTTCCTCCTCGCGTCGCCGGACATGTCCTTCTGCGCCGGACATGTCCGCCGGACACGTCGCTCCGCCCAATGGCAATCCGCCACGTCATCCCCGCCGCCTCCTCGTCCAACCACATCGTGCCCTCCCCGCGCCTCCCACCGCCCACGGCCCGTGGGGCCCGAGGCCGGCCCGCCCGGGCCCGGATCCCCGGCGCCCGCGCCCGCAGGCGCCCGGTGCGCCCGCCGCCTCCTCGCCCACACCTCCCGGCCGCGCCGCCCCTCTGCCCCGAACCACCACTCGCCACCTTGCCGGTGAGCGCCGCCCTCCGCGCGCCCGCCGCCGCGCCTCGCCCGGAGCTTCCGCCGGAGCGCCTCGCCGCGCCGCGTGGCTCCGGCGCCGCCCCGCCGTCCCGCGCGCTCCCGCGCCTCCTCTCCTCCGCCCCGGCTCCATCTCAGGCGAACTTCTTCCCCATCTCCGGCGAGATCCGCCGCCACCTCGCCCGCGTTGACTTTTCCCGCGAGGTCTAATTTCTGCCAAGTCCTGTAATTTTTTGCATTATATTGCTCGGTTCATCATGCCATAACTCCTCATCCGTAGATCCGTTTTGCATGCACGATATATCGAAATGTTCATCAGGAGATGCTACATTTTTTTCCATTGTACTATGTTCATTTGAGTTCATCTTGATGCCCTAATCATTGTTACAAGAGTGGTATATAATGTTGTCTGCTGTAGTTTATCAGAACATGCTCATTTGTCATTTTTTCATATTTTTGTGTGATTTTCTTTTGTGCATGAGATCTACATGTGTTATGAGCTACAACATGCCAGCTTTACTGTGGTGCAATCCAATCTTCATGATATGCCATGGATTTATTATTTCAAGCTTGCAAAGTAGCCTTTGTGATGTTGCTGATTTCAGTGACTTAGAATTTCACTAAGTCTTTGTTCTGCTGTTATTTTTATGCCATGTATTCATGTTGCTCCAGTGAGATTCATGCCTCTTTTGAGTATATTCAGTAAGGATGTTTTGGACATATGGTTATGATCTATCCATAAATGCCGCTGTTTGTATTTATAGAATATTCCTGGCAGATTGTTTACATGCTATTCACTTTTGCCAAGGTTGTTGCTAGTGATCCATGCATGCTATGAGCTTGTTCTTGCCATTCTTAGCTTCATGAACATGTCTTAGTGCTGTAGGTATGATTGTCTTGTCATGCAATGGTTTGTGATGAGTGATTCAAGCTCGCAAAGTTGCCTTCATGCTGCTGTTTATGCCATGCTCTGTTTTTCACTAAGTCTGAATCTGTTTGCGAAACTTGCTATGTTTACATGGTTGCCATCATATCTTCTGTGCCTTTTTGGCTCATGATCTGTAAGGGACATGCCTTTATTTTCTATGATATGTTCATGTAGCATGTTTTTTGATAGCTCCAAACATTGCAACCTGATGTTATTCCTGCCATGTCCTGAAATTCTGCCAAGTCTGTGAAACTGTTATTATTTGCAATATTGCGATGTCCTTTTGAGCATGTTATAGAGGTTTCTGGAGATAGCTCAGTGTTCTTGTTTTGTAATGCTTTACCTGTATATCATGCCCATGCCTTTTGTTTTCATGTTGTAGTGCTGTAGCATGTTGTTTTGATGCTTTCTAGATGCCTAGTTGCTGTTTTGGACAGCTTGTCCTTTAAACTTGTTTCATGTGCATGTGTTGAACCGTTGCTCCGATTTGAGTGTCCTCTACATGAAACTTGCTTAGTTTTGTATGTAGTTTCATGTTACCTTGTTGCATCCATGTTTTGAGGTGTGTGCTTGATGTTTGAATGCATTTTGCATCAATGTCATGCTTATCTTGTTTTGCTCATATCTTCTAGGCCGAAGCTCCGAATCTAATGAACTTTATATGTAACTTGACTAGAATTTTGTGTAGATCATCGTGGTGCATTTTAACTCGCTGTTTAACAACTTGAACATAAGGGTTATTCAGATCTGGGCCAATTTCGATATTTGCATATGGAGACTTACCGGAATTGTTCTATGTTGTTTCCGGCCTCATTTAAACCTGCTTTGACGTGTTGCTCTTGTATGCATCATCTCTTGCCATGAGTAGCTTCATGTAGCTTTGCCATGAATCATACTTGGTTGAGCATCATGCCTTGTTCATGTGTGGTGCGTTTACCATGTTGTGTGCTTCTCTCGATAGTTCCCGTTTCGTTGCGATCGTGAGGATTCGTTCGTCTTCGTGGCTTCATCTTCTTCATGGACTCATTCTGCTTCCTAGCGGGATTTCACGCAAGATGACCGTCACCTTGGATCTCATTACTATCATTGCTATGCTAGTTGCTTCGTTCTATCGCTATGCCGTGTTACCTACCACTTGCTTTTCAAGCCTCCCAAATTGCCATGAAAGCCCCTAACCTTTGTCACCCTTCCTAGCAAACCGTTGTTTGGCTATGTTACCGCTTTGCTCAGCCCCTCTTATAGCATTGCTAGTTGCAGGTGAAGATGAAGATTTCTCCATGTTGGATTATGTTTATGTTGGGATATCACAATATCTCTTATATTATTAATGCATCTATATACTTGGTAAAGGGTGGAAGGCTCGGCCTTATGCCTGGTGTTTTGTTCCACTCTTGCCGCCCTAGTTTCCGTCATATCGGTATTATGTTCCCGGAATTTGCGTCCCTAACGCGGTTGGGTGATTTATGGGACCCCCTTGACAGTTCGCTTTGAATAAAACTCTTCCAGCAAGGCCCAACCTTGGTTTTACCATTTGCCTCACCACCACCTACTTTTCCCTTGGGAGTCGCTCTCTCGAGGGTCATCTTTGTTTTAGCCTCCTGGGCCAATGCTTGTCTAAGTGTTGGTCCAAACTAGAGCACCGTGCGGGACCGTCCCTTGGCAACTTGGGTTATGTTGGTACCTGTATGCTTAGCTTATCCGGTGTGTCCTGAGAACGAGATACGTGCGACTCCTATCGGGATTGTCGACACATCGGGCGGCTTTGCTGGTCTTGTTTTACCATTGCCAAAATGTCTTGGAACCGGGATTCCGAGACTGATCGGGTCTTCCTGGGAGAAGGAATATCCTTCGTTGACCGTGAGAGCTTATCATGGGCTAAGTTGGGATACCCCTGCAGGGTTTGAACTTTCAAAAGCCATGCCTGCGGTTATGTGGCAGATGGGAATTTGTTAATATCCGGTTGTAGTAAACTTGAAGTAAACTCTTCTAAAATACACCAACCGTGTGCGTAACCGTGATTGTCTCTTTTCGGGGTTGTTCGAGAGGAGAACACGGTTCTTGGGTTATGTTTGACGTAAGTAGGAGTTCAGGATCACTTCTTGATCATTACTAGTTGACGTCCGCTTGCTTTGCTTCTCTTCTCGCTCTTATTTGCGTAAGTTAGCCACCATACATGCTTAGTCGCTGCTGCAACCTCACCACTTTACCCCTTCCTTACCCATTAAGCTTTGGTAGTCTTGATACCCATGGTAATGGGATTGCTGAGTCCTCGTGGCTCACAGATTACTACGCCACCAGTTGCAGGTACAGGTTATGCGATGATCTTGACGTGAGAGCGATGTTTACTTGTTTGGAGTTCTTCTTCTGCTTCTTCTTCGATTGAGGGATAGGTTCCTGGTCGGCAGTCTGGGTTAGCAGGGTGGATATTGTTTGAGTTTCTATTTGTGTTTCATCCATAGTCGGATGTTGATCTCTTGTATGATGTTGATGTATTCTTGTGGCATTTGTATGCCTTGTATGTATCCCCATCTATTATGTAATGTTGATGTAATGATATCCACCTTGCAAAAGCGTCTTCAAGATGCGCTTCTATCCTTGGTGGGACCCTCGAGTTCCTTTAGGATAGGGTCGCATCTTGGGCGTGACATGATCCCTTAGAGCAACATTTGCTAGACCATGAAAATGATATGTTTATGAATGAAACAAGGGAAATAGATGAAGTATTCTTTAAACAAGGACCTATTTTGAAACACAACTTGCCTGTTGAAATTCTAGGGGATCCTCCTCCACCCAAGGGTGATCCCGTGTTTGAGCTTAAACCATTACCCGATACTCTTAAATATGCTTATCTTGATGAAAAGAAGATATATCCTGTTATTATTAGTGCTAAACTTTCAGAGAAGGAAGAAGAGAAATTATTGAAAATTCTGAAGAAGCACCGTGATTATATTGGATATACTCTTGATGATCTTAAGGGCATTGATGTCTACTACACAACCTTCTTCTTGTAGACGTTCTTGGGCCTCCAAGTGCAGAGGTTTGTAGGACAGTAGCAAATTTCCCTCAAGTGGATGACCTAAGGTTTATCAATCCGTGGGAGGCGTAGAATGAAGATGGTCTCTCTCAAACAACCTGCTACCTCTTGAGCATGCGTTGGTTTTCCCTTGAAGAGGAAAGGGTGATGCAGCAAAGTAGAATAAGTATTTCCCTCAGTTTTTGAGAACCAAGGTATCAATCCAGTAGGAGACTTCGCGCAAGTCGCCTAGTACCTGCACAAACAATCAAGAACCTTGCAACCAACGCGATAAAGGGGTTGTCAATCCCTTTACGGCCACTTGCAAAAGTGAGATCTGATAAAGATAATAAGATAAATATTTTTGGCATTTTTGTTGTATAGATTGGAAAGTAAAGATTGCAAAACAAAAGGCAGCAGAAATAGCAAACTGATAGGAAAATAATATGATGGAAGATAGACCCGGGGGCCATAGGTTTCACTAGTGGCTTCTCTCAAGATAGCATAATTTACGGTGGGTGAACGAATTACTGTCGAGCAATTGATAAAAAAGCGCATAGTTATGAGAATATCTAGGCATGATCATGTATATAGGCGTCACGTCCGCGACAAGTAGATCGAAACGATTCTGCATCTACTACTATTACTCCACACATCGACCACTATCCATCGTGCATCTAGAGTATTAAGTTCATAATAACAGAGTAACGCATTAGGCAAGATGACATGATGTAGAGGGATATACTCAAGCAATATGATATAAACCCCATCTTTTTATCCTCGATGGCAACAATACAATACGTGTCTTGCTGCCCCTGCTGTCACTGGGAAAGGACACCGAAAGATTGAACCCAAAGCTAAGCACTTCTCCCATTGCAAGAAAGATCAATCTAGTAGGCCAAACCAAACTGATAATTCGAAGAGACTTGCAAAGATAATTAAATCATGCATAAAAGAATTCAGAGAAGAATCAAATATTGTTCATAGATAATCTTGATCATAAACCCACAATTCATCGGATCTAGACAAACACACCGCAAAAAGAATTACATCAAATAGATCTCCAAGAGAATCGAGGAGAACTTTGTATTGATATCCAAAGAGAGAGAATAAGCCATCTAGCTAATAACTACGGACCTGAAGGTCTGTGGTAAACTACTCACAAATCATCGGAGACGCTATGGTGTTGATGTAGAAGCCCTCCGTGATCGATTCCCCCTCCGACGGAGCGCCAGAAAAGGCCCCAAGATGGGATCTCACGGGTACAGAAGGTTGCGGCGGTGGAAATAGGGTTTCGTGGTGCTCTCGGATGTTTTCATTGTATATGAGTATATATAGACGAAAGAAGTAGGTCAGTGGAGCCACGAGGGGCCCACGAGGGTGGGGGCGCGCCCTCTTGCCTCGTGGCTTCGTCGTTGCTTCCTTGACGTCCACTCCAAGTCTCCTGGATTGCGTTTGTTCCAAAAACAACTCTCCCGAAGGTTTCATTCCGTTTGGACTCCGTTTGATATTTCTTTTCTGCGAAACACTAAAATAGGCAAAAAACAGCAATTTGTACTGGGCCTTTGGTTAGTAGGTTAGTCCCAAAAATAATATAAAAGTGCATAATAAAGCCCATTAAACATCCAAAATAGATAATATAATAGCATGGAACAATAAAAAATTATAGATATGTTGGAGACGTATCAAGCATCCCCAAGCCTAATTCCTGCTCGTCCTCGAGTAGGTAAATGATAAAAACAGAATTTTTGATGTGGAATGCTACCTAGCATAATTGTCAATGTATTTTTTCTTTATTGTGGTATGAATGTTCAGATCCGAAAGATTCAAGATAAAAGTTTAATATTGACATAAAAATAATAATACTTCAAGCATACTAACAAAGCAATCATGGCCTCTCAAAATAACATGGCCAAAGAAAGTTATCCCTACAAAATCATATAGTATGACTATGCTCTATCTTCATCACACAAAGTATTTAATCATGCACAACCCCGATGATAAGCCAAGCAATTGTTTCATACTTTTGGTGTTCTCAAACATTTTCAATCTTCACGCAATACATGAGCGTGAGCCATGGGCATAACACTATATGTGGAATAGAAGGTTGGTTGTGGAGAAGACAAAAAAGGAGAAGATAGTCTCACATCAACTAGGCGTATCAACGGGCTATGGAGATTCCCATCAATAGATATCAATGTGAGTGAGTAGGGATTGCCATGCAACGGATGCACTAGAGCTATAAGTGTATGAAAGCTCAACAAAAGAAACTAAGTGGGTGTGCATCCAACTTGCTTGCTCACGAAGACCTAGGGCATTTTGAGGAAGCCCATCATTGGAATATACATGCGAAGTTCTATAATGTAAAATTCCCACTAGTATACGAAAGTGACAACATAGGAGACTCTCTATCATGAAGATCATGGTGCTTTGAAGCACAAGTGTGGTAAAAGGATAGTAACATTGTCCTTCTCTCTTTTTCTCTCATCTCATCTCTTTTTTTGGGCATTTCTCTTCTCTCTTTTTTATGGCCTATTTTCTTTTTTTTCGTCTGGAGTCTCATCCCGACTTGTTGGGGAATCATAGTCTCCATCATTCTTTCCTCACTTGGGACAATGCTCTAATGATGATCATCACACTTTTATTTACTTACAACTCAAAATTACAACTCAATACTAGAACAAAATGTGATCTATGTGAATGCCTCCGGCGGTGTACCGGGATATGCAATGAATCAAGAATGACATGTATGAAAGAATTATAAAGGTGGCTTTGCCACAAATACAATGTCAACTACATGATCATGCAAAGCAATATGACAATGATGAAACGTGTCATAACAAACGGAACGGTTGGTAAGTTGCATGTCAATATATCTCGGAATGGCTATGGAAATGCCATAATAGGTAGGTATGGTGGCTGTTTTGAGGAAGGTATATGGTGGGTGTATGATACCGGCGAAAGGTGCGCGGTATTAGAGAGGCTAGCAATGGTGGAAGGGTGAGAGTGCGTATCCATGGACTCAACATTAGTCATAACGAACTCACATACTTGTTGCAGAAATTTATTAGTTATTGAAACGATGTACTACGTGCATGCTCCTAGGGGGATAGATTGGTAGGAAAATACCATCGCTCGTCCCTGACCGCCACTCATAAGGAAGAAAATCAATAAATAAATCATGCTCCGACTTCATCACATAACGGTTCACCATACATGCATGCTACAGGAATCACAAACTTTAGAACAAGTATTTCTCAAATTCACAACTATTCAACTAGCATGACTCTAATATCACCATCTTCATATCTCAAAACAATTATCAAGTATCAAACTTATTATAGTATTCGATGCACTTTATATGATAGTCTTTATTATACCCATCTTGGATGTTCATCATATTAGGACCAATTTTATAGCCAAAGAAAATTGCCAAGCTGTACTATAAGACTCTCAAAATAATATAAGAGAAGCATGAGAGATCCATAATTTCTAAAAATAAAACCACCACCATGCTCTAAAAAGATATAAGTGAAGCACTAGAGCAAAATTATCTAGGTCAAAAGATATACGTGAAGCACATAGAGTATTCTAATAAATTCTGATTCATATGTGTCTCTCCAAAAGGTGTGTATAGCAAGGATGATTGTGGTAAACTAAAAAGAAAAGACTCAAATCATACAAGATGCTCCAAGCAAAACACATATCATCTGGTGAATAAAAATATAGCCTTAAGTGAAGTTACCGATAGACGAAGACGAAAGAGGGGATGCCTTCCGGGGCATCCCCAAGCTTAGGATTTTGGTTTTCCTTGAATTTTACCTTGGGGTGCCCTGGGCATCCCCAAGCTTAGGCTCTTGGCACTCCTTATTCCAAAATCCATCAAATCTTTACCCAAAACTTGAAAACTTCACAACACAAATCTCAACAGAAAATCTTATGAGCTCCGTTAGTATAAGAAAAAAAATCACCACTTCGAGGTACTGTAATGAACTCATTCTTTATTTATATTTATGTTAAACCTACTGTATTCCAACTTCTCTATGGTTCATACCCCCACGATACTAGTCATAGATTCATCAAAATAAGCAAACAACACTCGAAAAACAGAATCTGTCAAAAACAGAAAAGTCTGTAGTAATCTATATCAAACGTATAATTATGTAAATCCAAAAGTTCTGAAATAATTTTTTTGACGTGAGGAATTTGTCTATTAATCATATGCAAAAAGAATCAACCTAAAAGCACTCTCCAGTAACAAATTGTAGCTAATCTCGTGAGCGCTAAAGTTTCTGTTTTTTTACAGCAAGATCGTAAAGACTTCACCCAAGTCTTCCCAAAGGTTCTACTTGGCACAAACACTAATTAAAACATAAAAACACATCTTAACAGATGCTAGATGAATTATTTATTACTATAACCAAAAAGCAATAAACGAAGATAAAATTGGGCTGCCTCCCAACAAGCGCTATCGGTTAACGCCCCTAGCTAGGCATAAAAGCAAGAATAGATCTAGGTATTATCATAATAATGGTAGGGCAAATTGCGGAAACTCGTCTCATATTCCCTACTTTCAGCAGGAAGTTTTCTTTGCGGAAAGCAAAAGTAATCAAAAGGGCTAAATTTATTGGGACAAAAGTCCCCAAGATCAAGCTCGGGAGGTATGGGTACCTTCTTTGGCCCCTTATATTGCACAACCAATTCATCATTATAAGCATTCTTTTGGCAATAAGTCATAAGCCTTTGTTCAAGAGAAAAACCTAACCCATTGTTCTGAATATCAAAGTCATCATTGAGTTCAGAAATTCTATCAACTAGAACATCGGTAGGAACCTTCTTTCTAAGGTTTTCATTGTAAGCAACATGATCTAAAGATCGTAAACGCATTAAGTCTTCTTGATTAAAAGGATAGCTTCTAGGGAGGGGGGGGGGGGGGCGACCGGCGTCCACCCTATAATGCGCAAAAAATTTATTGGCCTCTTTCATTATAAACCTGAACTCATGTGCCAAAAAGATAGTAGCCGCTCGCTTAACAGAAGAATGCTCGATATTGGAAAATTCTTGAAAAATCCTTTTTATGCAAGGATGCATATGAATACATTGTCTTTCAAGTTCAACTATGAGAGTGGATATAGCATCCACAAGACTACTAGTTCTGTGAAGAATAGACCCACCCATAGAGGGTAGGGCACCCGCACAAGTGAAGAAATCTTGAATAACTCCTTTTCCAATAATATTACCGCTACCAATCCGAAAACTTTTAGTGTGTAAAATAGTGGTTTCTTCATGAGGATCATCAAAAGCATCAAAGTTTTCCATGTTATTATCATTATCCTTATCAACGATAACCTCCCCAGTTTCAGACATGATGGCAGCAAATTGCACAAAGAACGAGCACAGAAAAAGCAAGGAAAAGGGAAACGAAAAAGAGGGTGAATAAAATGGCAAAGGTGAAGTGGGGGAGAGGAAAACGAGAGGCAAGTGGCAAATAATGTAATGCGAGTGTCGGAGTAATGGGCCACGGGCAGGCTAACCCGAAGCCCAGAACCTTTCAAGACATCAGGGCAGGCTACGCCCCTCAGGAACCCCAGGACGGAGGGCCGCCTCTGGGAGTCGGCAGCGGCGCTGCCGACTACCCACTCATGGCCGAGTCCTGGGGACGGCTACAAGATGAGCCGACTCTTAACTGGCGGCTTCCAGAGAAGCCGGCTATGGGGAGTCAGCCCGTGACTCCAACCACCCTCTGCCTTCATAAGAAGGTACGGGACGGGGAACGGCCGCAGTATGGCCCGCCCCCACCCCGATTACCAAGGGCAGGCATGGCCACAGTGCGCCGTACCAATGGAGATCTCCGTCCGGCGCGGCACTGTTGCCATGCCAGCTCTGACATCAGCTCCAGTGGCGGAGTCCTGTGCCCACGTCGGCATGCCTGTACGGCCCAGAGACGGCGGGCCCCGCCGGTCAGCGGGGAGACAGAAGACGGCGAGAGCGCCACAAGATGGACCCCGTGGGAGTCAGCCTCCAAGAGTCGGCCGGCTCCTCCCACGGGCCCCGCATGCCATTAACCACACAAGACGGGGAGTGGCAACAATGATCGCCCGTCAGGCGGCGGCACTGTTGCCATGACCCCATGACCAAGCCAGCGTCATTAGAAGCACGGCTACAGTAATCCGCAGCTGGCAAGACCCGCCCGCGGCGGACACGGCCTGTCGGCTCCGTACGGGGCCAGTCAGCGGGGCCCACCAGTCGGCGGGCCCCAGTAGTCGGCGGAGAAGACGGCGGCCTGAGAGACAGACGGCTGGGACCCGCGCCCAGCCGGATTACCATTGTACCCCCGGGGGAGGCCTATATAAACCCCCCGGGGCACCCATGCAAAGGGTTCGATCCCATTAGTACTAGATCAGAGAATATAGGAAGGAGAGAGCTAGCCTTGCCTTCTCCTACCTCCAGGAAACAGCTCAAGGAGCAACCTTGTACCCACTTTGCCATAGTGATCATGCGGAGACCCTGCAGAGCAGCAGTAGGGGTGTTATCTCCTCGAAGAGCCCTGAAGCTGGGTAAGATTCGCCGGCGTGCATGTCTACGCCTCATCCCGCTTCCAGGCACCGGCGATGTTCTACTCGCCCCCACCATGATAAGCCATCCCTTGGCATATGTCGCACCCAACCCCCGACATTTGGCCCCCACCATGGGCGAGGTGCACCGTCGTCCGGAGACCTGCTCTGGACGAGAACCCTCTTCCTCCCTGGCGAGCGCAGCCAGCCCGGCACGCCAGATGGAGTTTGTGCCGACGCGCTGCACGACGCTGAGATCACCTGCGCAGCCAGCTGCCTCGCCGAACTTGTCGGCGAGGTTCGCCTCTCCAACGAGCTTGCATCTGACGTAGGCACGGGCGGCCCCGAGAGCCTCCTCGCGGGCCTCCTCGATCAACACCACGTCGCCGGCGAGCCTGCCGTGGACCTGGAGTCTGTAGGCTCCACCGACCCGATGCTGGTCGACTCCGACACTGCGTCGCTCGACGCATTTCCCACCAACATGGTGGTCCACGATGAGCCACTCCCTTGCGCGGAGAGCGGCGGGAGCACCGTCACGGAGGTGCTCGTCATCGATCATGGCGAGCATTCCGGCGGAGGAGCTCATGACCCGCTCGACATGGCGCTACAAGACCTAACCGCGCCCATTCCAGAAGACGCCGACGCCGAGACGCTGGAGGCACACCGCCTCCAGCTCGTCGAAGGCGCGAAGAAGCTGGCAAGCATGAGACGCTTGTCAGAGGCCTACCAGCGAGAGATGGATCGCACCGTGGGCGGCTCGCCGGCCCCAACGGGGCCCAGCCGCCTAGGTGCGGTCCGACAGCGCGGCGTGGACATCGCCAACCTGTTCGGGGCCAATCGCCCTGTGTACGCCATGCCCGCGGAGAACATCCGAGCCGCCCAGGCGGCGGCGGACGAGCTGGACAACTTCGAGGGTGAAGAGCGCCGCCTGATGACGGGGCGAGTCCAGCGACTCCTCGACGCGGCTGCCGCGCAGAACGAAGCCGGCTGCCGCACAGAGGCGCCACAACGGCAAAACGACGACCTACCTCCCCGCCGGGATCAAGGCGCGACGTCTCGAACGCCAACTGGCAGTGTCCGCGGAAGAAAGGACAAGGATCTAGCTGTCAGCCATAGTCGGACTCGCATCACCATCGAGCGCGACCAAGACGGCCGCCCAAGAGCAGTGGAACGACGGGACGACTGTCCGCCTCCTCCTCCTTGCAAGGAAAGGTGAGTCTACCCGCCGCCTGTTGACCATCCGACTCTCGGTGGCCACCTTGGCCGCCGAGAGGGAGTCAGAGAAAACGACGCCTGCCACCGGATCGACCGACTTCACCGATCCCTGGCGCTGGAAGAAGAAGACGAGTTGGGGCCGCCCTATTTTGGACCCCGCATCCGAGATGAGCCCTTTCCCAAAGGGTTCACGCTCCCCCGAGATACGCCCAAATACACCGGCTCCGCGAAGCCGGAAGACTGGCTGGTTGACTACTCAACGGCCGTCAACATAGCGAACGGCAACAAGCCCGTTGCCGTGAAATATGTTCCGCTCATGCTCGAGGGCACGGCCCGGACATGGTTGAATAGCCTGAAGCCCCGCAGCATCAACGGCTGGGTCGACTTCACCGAAGCTTTCGTCCGCAACTTCACAAGCACGTACAAGCGACCTCCCAAGCCTTGCCAGCTCTCCTTGTGCGTGCAGGGCCCCAACGAATCAACTCGCGACTACCTCACGCGTTGGGCCGAGCTTCGGAACTCCTGCGAGGGCGTGCACGAGGTGCAGGCTATTGAGTACTTCACCGCCGGGTGCAGAGAAGGCACCCTCCTCAAGCACAAGCTCCTCTGCGACGAGCCAGAAACCCTTGATGAGCTGCTGATCATAGCAGATAAGTATGCCACAGCCGACTCCTCCATGAAGGCGGAGATTCAAGTTAGTGCGACTGGCAAAGTGGCCCCTCAGGCTCCCAGAACTCCGGCTGGAGACGCCAGTCGGCGACAAAAGCAGAACGACGACAAGCGCAAGGCCCCACAGCCGGCTTCCAGCAGTCGGTAGGTTACGACGGTCGAAGACCAGCAGCCGGAGGGGCAGCCTCTGCCCAAGCGACAGAGAGGCGGCAAGTCCAACTGATTGCCGGCCTTCTCTTACGAGCAGACTCTAGATGGTCCTTGCAAGTTCCACAGCGGCGCGAAGCCGTCAAACCACACCACCCGGAAGTGCCACTGGCTCACTAGGATCGCCAAGGGAGACGGCCTCCTGCCTCCCCCGCCTGCTGGGCAGCCGCCTCCGCCTCCACCCCAGCAGCCGGCTGTCAGGCCAGTCGGCGCAGTACAAGATGAGTACCGAGAAGAGCATGGAGCCTACGTGGTGTTCACTAGTGTGGCTGACGATCGACGCAGCAAGCGGCTGCAGGAGGTGAATGCAGTAGCATCAGATGCTCCAGAGTTGATGCACTGGTCCGAGAAGCCTATCAGTTGGAGCAGAGCTGATCACCCAGAGGTGATGCCGAATCCGGGCTCCTATGCCCTGGTCTTGGATGCCACATTTGCCACAGATAAAAGAGCCGCTCGTTTCTCGCGAGTGCTGATAGACGGAGGCAGCAGCATCAACATCCTGTACAAGGATACCATGGAGAAGTTAGGAATCAAGCAAAGACAGCTTCAGAACAGTCGGACTGTGTTCCATGGCATTGTCCCTGGCCTTTCCTGCTCACCAATCAGCAATATTCTGATACATGTCCTCTTTGGAGACAAGGATCATTTCCGCCGAGAGCCAGTTTGGTTTGAAGTGGTGGACCTTGAGAGCCCGTACCACGCGTTGCTTGGCCGACCTGCTTTGGCCAAATTCATGGCGGTCCCCCACTACGCCTACCTCAAGATGAAGATGCCGAGTTCCAAGGGGATTCTGACCATAGTCAGCGACTACATAAAGTCGTCCGCATGTGCGGCTGAAAGCAGTCGGCTAGCCGAGTCCCTGGTGATCGCGGCCGAGAAGCGGCTCCTTGATCGGGTTATGGCGATGGCAGACAAGCGGCCGGAGATGTCGCCTAACCCCAAGGAGTCGGAAGCTGAAGGTTCGTTCAAGCCGGCCAAAGAAACAAAGAAGATACCCTTGGACCCGGAGAACCCAGAGAGGTACGCTATCATAGGTGCAAACCTTGACAGCAAATAGGAAGGCGAGCTCGTCGATTTCCTCCATGAGAATCGGGACATCTTCGCATGGTCCCCCAAAGACATGCCAGGTGTACCGACGGAATTCGCCGAGCACAAGTTACATGTCCGATCTGATGCGAAGCCCGTCAGGCAACCCTTGCACTGCCTGTCAGAAGAGAAGAGAAGAGTTGTTGGAGAAGAGATAGCCCGACTCCTCGCAGCCGGCTTTATTATGGAAGTGTTTTTTCCAGAATGGCTAGCAAACCCGGTCCTGGTGCTGAAGAAGAACAAGCAGTGGCGGATGTGTATCGACTACACAAGCCTCAACAAAGCATGCTCGAAGGACCCATTTGCTCTGCCGAGGACTGATCAGGTGATAGAATCCACAACCGGATGCGAGCTGTTGAGTTTCTTAGATGCATATTCAGGATATCACCAGATCAAGCTGAACCCGGCAGACAGACTGAAGACCGCCTTCATCATGCCATTTGGAGCCTTCTGCTACCTCACCATGACGTTCGGCTTGAGGAATGCCGGCGCCACCTTTCAGCGTTGCATGCAGAAGTGCCTCCTCAAGCAACTCGGCGGAAACGCCCACGTCTACGTGGATGACGTGGCGGTGAAGACAGAAAAGCGCGGAACACTGCTGGAAGACCTCAAGGAGACCTTTGAGAACCTGCGCCGATTCCAGATCAAGCTCAACCCTGAGAAGTGCATCTTCAGAGTACCAGCCGGCCAACTCCTTGGCTTCCTGGTCTTTGAACGCGGCATAGAATGCAACCCTGTGAAGATCAAAGCCATCGAGAGGATGGAGGTACCCAGCCGACTGCTGGATGTGCAAAAGTTCACTGGCTGCTTGGCGTCCATCAGCCGATTCATCAGTCGGCTGGGCGAGAAAGCTCTCCCCTTGTACCAGCTCATGAAGAAGACCACTTTTTTTGAGTGGAACCACAAGGCGGACGAAGCTTTTCTTCAGCTGAAGAAGATGTTGGCTACTCCCCCTGTGCTGGCGGCTCCGACTCCTAAAGAGCCCATTCTCCTGTACATCGCCGCCACTAGCCGGGTAGTCAGCACAGTCATCGTAGTTGAACGCAAGTAGGAAGGCAAGGCACTACCTGTCCAGAGACCGGTATATTGCCTAAGTGAAGTACTGTCGACCTCCAAGCAGAACTACCCCCACTACCAGAAGATGTGCTATGGCATACATTTTGCCGCCAAGAAGCTTAAGCCTTACTTTCAAGAGCATCCAATCACTGTGGTTTGCACAGCCCCACTAGCCGAGATCATCGGAAGTCGAGATGCCTCCAGCCGAGTGGCCAAATGGGCCATAGAGCTGGCCCCCTACACAATCTACTACCAGCCCCGCACCGCCAGCAAGTCGCAAGCGCTGGCCGACTTCCTTGTCGACTGGGCCGAGACCCAGTACCTGCCGCCAGCGCCCGACTCCACCCATTGGAGGATGCATTTTGATGGCTCCAAGATGCGCACCGGCTTAGGAGCCGGCGTTGTCCTCACTTCTCCCAAAGGCGACAAGCTCAAGTACGAGCTGCAGATCCATTTCGCCGCCTCCAACAACGTCGCCGAATACGAGGCGCTCATTCACTGGCTCCGGCTTGCCAAAGAACTTGGCATTCGCCGGATCCTGTGCTTTGGCGACTCCGACTTGGTGGTCCAGCAGTCATCTGGCGACTGGGACGCCAAGGATGCAAACATGGCAAGCTACCGCTTCCTCGTGCAGCAACTCAGTGGATATTTCGAGGGATGCGAGTTCCTTCACGTGCCAAGAAATGACAACGATCAAGCAGACACCCTGGCGAGAATCGGCTCCACCCGCCAAGCAATACCATCCGGTGTCGCCCTTCAGCACCTCCTCAAGTCGTCTGTTAAGCCTTCACCAGAGTCAGACTCCATCTTTGTGCCGGCTCCCCCCGAAGAAGTCAGATCCGACTCAAGAGCCCCAGCAGACGGCACAAGAACTCTTGCATATGGCTCCAAGAACGCCACAGTTGAAGCCGGCATGGGGACTTCAGAACCCGGCCCGGGGACTGCGACGACCAGACCGAAGACTCCAGAGCTCGGCTCGGGGACTGCATCAATCGGCCTGGGGACTTCATCAATCCAGCAAGCGGCCTCGGACTCCAGCCCGCCGCCTCCCAGCCCAGCCGCCCTCGTCCAAGTCGCAGTTCTGGCAGTCGAAGAAATAGCAGCACCCTCATGGGCACAACCCATCCTCAAGTTCCTAGTGAGCAAAGAGCTGCCAACCGATGAAATCTTGGCTCGACAAGTACAACGCCGAGCGGCAGCCTACACCATAGTCAACTGAGAGCGGGTCAGGCGCAGCGTCACTGGTGTCTACCAGCGTTGCGTCGAGCTAGAGCAAGGCCAGGCAATTCTCAGAGACATCCATCAAGGCGAGTGCGGCCACCATGCGGCCTCAAGAGCACTCGTCGCCAAAGCCTTTCGACACGGTTTCTTTTGGCCGACTGCCCTAGAAGAGGCCAAGGAGTTGGTCCAAAAATGCAAGGGGTGCCAAAAGTTCCGATCCAAGCCGCATCAGCCAACTTCCGCACTCAAGACTATCCCCATCGCCTGACCCTTTGCAGTTTGGGGCCTGGACATGGTGGGACCATTCAAGATGGCGCAAGGAGGCCTAACTCACCTACTTGTCGCAGTGGACAAGTTCACCAAGTGGATAGAAGCAAAGCCCATCAAGAAGTTGAATGGTCCGACTGCCGTGACTTTCATCTCCGACATCACGATTCGGTACGGCATACCGCACAGCATCATCACCGACAACGACACAAATTTTGCCAAAGGCGCCTTGGCCCATTTCTACGCGACACAGGGCATCCGACTGGACTTAGCGTCCGTTGCCCATCCGCAGTCAAACGGCCAGGTGGAGCGGGCAAACGGCCTCATCCTGTCTGGCATCAAGCCTCGACTGGTCGAACCACTGGAGCGTTTGGCCGGCTGTTGGCTTGACGAGTTGCCAGCCGTCCCCTGGAGTCTGCGCACAACTCCAGACAAGTCGACCGGCTTCACGCCCTTCTTCCTCGTCTATGGTGCTGAAGCCGTCATCCCAACGGACATAGAGTTCGACTCCCCGCGAGTCACCATGTACACCGAGGAGGAAGCAGAAGAAGCACGTCAAGACGGCGTCGATCTGCTGGAAGAGGGCCGGCTATTGGCACTCATCCGGTCCAGCATCTACCAGTAGAGCCTGCACCGATACTACAACAGGAAGGTCAGGCCGAGATCTTTCCAAGAGGGCGACCTTGTGCTCCGACTGATCCAACGGACAGCCGGCCAGCACAAGTTGTCAGCGCCTTGGGAAGGCCCCTTCATCATCAGCAAAGTACTGGGCAACGACTCCTACTATCTGATCGACGCTCAGAAGCCCCGAGCACGCAAGAGGGACGACTTCGGCAAAGAGACGGAACGGCCATGGAATGCAAATCTTCTCCGAAGATTTTACAGTTAATGCAGTATGTACCACGCTACCCTTTGTATTAAAGTACCAAGACTTCGGGCCCCCCGAGACGAGCTCAGGGACTGCCCTTTTTTTTGTTATCTGTATGATAAGAATCATGCCTTCGAGTAGGCCACTCTTTTTTATGCCGCTTGGCACCGGGTCCGACTAGTCGGCCCGGGGACTAGCCGTCTTGCGCTATGAAATGCTTCATGCAGTCGGACAAGTAGTGTGTGGCGCCTAAGCCGTCTCCTGTCAGAAGCCGCAGCTTACAGAGCGACTGTCTGGTGGGCAGGAGCAAGGAAGAATGAGCGCCCACATGAAAAATGGCTAAGGACTCAAAGCATAAACATAGCTTAAAGCCGGCTTTCCAGCCGCTCTTTGCAAAGCCGACTCCCGAGTAGTCGGCTCGCCGCCTTCTATTCAAATTGCTAAGAAACTCTAGAACGGCCAAGTACTTGCCTTCCCAAAGTAGCTGAGCACTTGATCCAGCGGCAGTCCGCAGAGCGGCTATCCGACTGACAAAGACGGCAACTAAGGGAAGGCGGCAAAGGAAAAAGCCAAGAGAGCAATGAACAAGAAATGACAGAACTCGGATAGATATTTACATAACATAGGCCCTTGGCCGAATCTTTGAACAGAAGTTCAAAATACACCCCGCGGGTGGAATTGTTCGAATTAACAAGTTCTTCAAAGACTACTAAAACAGATAAAATGAAGACAAGGCAGCAGCCTAGGAAGCAGCAGACGGGTTCGGAGGCTCGGAGGAGATGGCGGTGTCAGACGTTGGGGCGGCTTGGCTGGGCAGTCTCGGCTTGATCACCTCCAGCGGCAGCCGGCTCGGTTGGGCGCGGCTCGTTGCTGGAGGCGCGGTCGTGCTGAGGCTGGTCATCCGCTCCACCTCCTGGCGCCTCCGTCTCGCCTCCATCCTCCGCCTCGCCTTCCTCCTCGACGCTGGAGCCGATCACCTCTGCCGAGTCCTTGTTGTAGTCCGGGTTTATCCCAAACCACTCCGGCGGTGCCTCCTCGCCGTCTTCAGCCCGCTTAGGAATAAAGACGCTGGTATCAACATACTCGGCGATCGCCGCGGCGCGCTTGACGAGGGCGTCTTCCGCGGCTGCCAGCTCCGGCTGGGCCTCTGCCCGAAGCGTGGCCAGCCGGTCCAGGTCCAGCCCCGGATACCATGCCTTAACGAATTCCATGGCCTGGCGCGCTCCAGCCCGGGCCGAGGAGCCCTTCCAAGCTTCAAGACGGCCAGCTGCGACGTCCAGCCAGTCGACAGTCCGACTGGGAGTGCGCAGAACCGGCATGTCTGGCCACAAGGCAGCAATCGCCTGGGCGCCGACACGTTGAAGCCGGCGCAGCATCCGATGGGCCGGCCGCAGACGAGCCTCGATGCTCAGAAGCTGCTCATCAAGGGTCCGGGGGGCATTGGCGGCAATCTCCTCGCCATTTGCCCTCCGCGCCTCACGATCAGCCTCGATGGCTTGAGTGGCAGCTTGCGTGTGGCCAGGGAAGAAGTCTGCCAAAGACGGAAAAGAAGCAAGTCAAAAAATCAGGAGTCAGCCCGACCTACAGTCGGCGGCTCAAAGAAAGAGAGTAAAGAAACTCACCGTCGACGATATCCTCAATCTCATGAAAGCCGGAGGTCAGCATTGCCTCCTTGTCGGTCCAGGAGGAGCGCTCGCCTTCAAACTCGGCCAGGAGTGCAGTCTCTTTCTTCTCCGCCTCCTCCTGCGCCTTCTTAAGCTGCTCCGCCAGCTGCGTAGCCAGCAGGTCACGCTCTGCGACGAGCTTGCCACACTCCTCCCCCTTGGCGCGCAAGGCGGTGTTGGCTTCGCCCAGCTGCTGCTGAAGAACGGCGTTGGCCTCTGAAGAGAAAAAAGAAGAAGGCGCTAAGTCGTCAACAAAGAAGGTCGCCGGGAAGATCCGGCCTGACTCCTCAGCAGTCGGCCCAAATCTCGGGTACTACAGCCCGCGGGTGCACCAGCGCGCCCCCGCGAAGAAGAAGGAGAACTCACTCCAGCTCTCCGACAAGTCGGCAGTGCGCTCGCCCAGCTCTTCAACATTGTGGTTGAAGGTGGTGACCCGGAGGTTGTGATAATCCTGTGATAAATATTTCAAACAAGAGTAAGTACTTAGAACTCGCCAATGGAGTTCCGAGCCGCCTGCTCAGCAGCCGGCCCGGAACTCGGGGACTACACCCAGTGGGTGCGCTAGCGTGCCCCCACAGAGAAAATCAAGTAAAACAAAGTCAGAAGAAAACATACCCGGATGGCTACTCGCGACGCCAGATGCGCCTTGGTGCAGTTCTGGAGGGCATCGCCCTCAGCCCGTAGCTTCACCTGGATGTCCAGAAGCGCCTGGTTCAGCGGGCCTGTGCCGCCTCCTCGCGCCCACCCAACGGGCGCGGCGCTCGTTGCCTCGACGTCTGGGATGGCCGAGCTGGCGGCACCGGTCTCCAAGGGGCGTGGCGCTGAAATCGCCTTCTCAAGGCGGCGACGCGTTGGCGAGGCGACTTGAAGGAGCAGCTTCGCCAAGGCCTCGTCTTTAGTCAGCGGCACCAGCGGGTTCGCCGGCTGTTCGCCTCGCACGCTCCCAAACGGCGGCGGAGGCGGCGGCGGCACGGCCGTGTCCGACATGGAGGCCTCGCCGCCTTCCCTCTCCATGATGTGGTTCTCGCCGCCGGCTTCCCAGTCTGCTCCGTGAAATCCGGAGGCGGTCGCGCTGAGTTCAGCGGGATGACGAACAACGCCGACTGGCGGCACGCGGTTTTCTCAGCCTGCCACGACGGCGGCTTCGGCATCGTCCAACTTCTTCTGGGCGGAGGCGGCTGCCTTCTCGGCCTCCGCCTTCTCCCGACGGGTGGCTTCTTCCTCGTCGCGCTTCTCCTGCGCGTTCCGCTCCGTCGCCTCCCGGAGGTCGGCGGCGGGGTCAATCCGCCGAATGGTGGCGGACGTCTCTGCCGACCCTATGATGGAGGCGGCAGTGACCCTCTCAAGGGTGAGGGGAGCCCTGGAACAGGGGAAGCATGAAAAAGACTTAGACAAAATCAACCAATAGAAAACAAGACGAAAGGCGACGACACTTACGCGGAGACCAGCGGCGGTTTCTTCACTTCCTTGCGGAAGCGGTTGGCCCTCGCGACCGCCTCTTCCCGCTTGGTCGCGGCGATCGCCCCCTTGAACTTCTTCGACCGGCTGCCAAGAGAACTCGGCCCGGCCCGGCGCTTCCTCGCGCCGCCTAGACCATCCAAGGCGGCGGACGAACTCGCGCCGTGGTGGCCGGCCTTTGGTTGGTGGCGCGGGGCGACTTCCCCCCCAAAGTCGTCATCAGGCCAGTCGACAAAAGTAGCCGAAGGTCTGAGGCCGCCTCCTTCCCCTCTGCCTCCTCCTTCAGCGTCGGCCTCCATCGCCGCTGCCCCCAAGTCGGGGTCGTCGACATCGCTCTCCGCTCGGTCGCGGATGAACTGGCGGGCCGGCCCCGCGGTGCCGGCCAAAGGCTGAATGAGAGGGTTCTGTTTCGAGTACTAAAGAAGATTGGAAGTCGGACTCGGCTGAAGAAAGAAAGCAGAATAAGAAGAGAAACAACTTACAACAGGCGGGGGGTTGGCGCGCGAGTACGGCTCCTTGCCGAATTGCCAATCCTCCGAGAGACCGCAGTTCGCGATGTAGTTCACCGTATCCGCCACCTCCGCGTGGGGAATGTCCTTGGAGCACATCCGACATGGGTCCCGGTGGCCACTCATCTGACATATCATATGAGGCCGGCCTTGGAGTGGGAGGACTCGGCGCGCCACGAAGGCGGCCAGCAAGTCGGCCCTAGTCAGACCCTCCGACTGCGTCAGCACTTGGAGTCGCGCGACGGCGGCGGCACCGGCGGGAGTCAGCGTCTTGGCCCGGTGGGACTAGTTGGGGAGCCTTCCGGCCGGCGCGCCGGCTTTGTAAGGCGTCAGGTTGACCCAGTCGCCTTCTGGGGCGACGTTCTTCACATAGAAATAAGATCGCTGCCACATCTTCACCGATTTGATCAGCGAGATGGTGGGAAACGGGTTGTCGGCCACCGACCTCCGCATCACGATGAAGGCATCGCACTGGGCTGGCACGCCGGCGACGTGCGTGCCGAGCTTGGAACTGAAGAATTCCCCCCACAGCTCGATGGTGGGGAGAACGCCGAGGAAGCCTTCGCACAGGGTGGCGAAGGCGGCCAGCAGCACCACCGTGTTTGGTGTGAGGTGGTGCGGCTGGAGCCCGTGGAACTCCAAGAAGGAGCGGAAGAAACCGCTCGCCGGCAGCCCTAGGCCGCACATGAGCTGCGAGCGGAATATGACCCGCTCGCCCTCCTCCGGCGCCGGCGATACCTCCGTCACCGGCGCGGCGCGGGCTCGCACTAGGTCCTTTTCGGGGAGGCGACGCGTCTTGCGAAGGAACTCAATGTGGTCGTCGTCGACCTCAGAGCCGTCCCACACGTCGGAGCGCACGGCGGCGGTCGTGGTAGCAGAAGAAGAGCTCATCGCCGCGGGCGTGATGAGGTCCGGCGTGGCGGCGGCGAAGGAAAGAAGAAGCAAGAGGAAGCAGAGGGGAGCAAGGGAGAATGAGCGCGCGTGCTTCGCCGCCCCGCTCCCTCCGCCTACTTATAGGCTTGTAGGCTGAGAAGCCGATGGGGCGTCATGGGATTAACTGCGCCCAGGACCCCACGACCCCCACGATTTACCACACGAAGTTACTACGCGCAGTTACTGCGCAGGAATCCCAACCGTTCGCACGGCCGCAATAGATCCATTCAAAGGCCGAGGCGCGGTAGTGGCGGGCCCCGCCTGCAGGCTTGTCCCGTCGCGTTCGTGGGCGGGCAGATTGGCCCAGCCACGTGGCGCCACTCGGCGGGTCCGCAACGGGCGGCAACCTGGAGGCTTATCAGGCACGCCGTTTGGATCCCGCTTCGACTTTCAAACTCTTTAAGAGACAAGACGGCCTTCAGCGAGTCCGGCTCCCGATAGTCGGCTTGAAGGAAGACGGCGGGCGAAGCCCAGATCCAACCACCGGAAGGAAGAAATTGTTGAGGCTCCTCGACATGTCTCCCTCGGCGCCTCACCAGCTTCGGGGACTACTGTCGGAGTAATGGGCCATGGGTAGGCTAACCCGAAGCCCAGAACCTTTCAAGACATCGGGGCAGGCTACGCCCCTCAGGAACCCCCATGACAGAGGGCCGCCTATGGGAGTTGGCAGCGGCGCTGCTGACTACCCACTCACGGTCGAGTCCTGGGGACGGCTACAAGATGAGCCGACTCTTAACTGGCGGCTTCCAGAGAAGCCGGCTATGGGGAGTCGGCCCGCGACTCCAACCACCCTCTGCCTTCGTAAGAAGGGACGGGACGGGGAACGACCGCAGTATGGCCCGCCCCCACCCCGATTACCAAGGGCAGGCATGGCCACAATGTGCCGTACCAATGGAGATCTCCATCCTGCGCGGCACTGTTGCCATGCCAGCTCTGACATCAGCTCCAGTGGCGGAGTCCTGTGCCCACGTCGGCCTGCCTATACGACCCAGAGACGGCGGGCCCCACCGGTCAGCGGGAAGACAGAAGACGGTGAGAGCGCCACAAGACGGACCCCGTGGGAGTCGGCCTCCAAGAGTCGGCCGGCTCCTCCCACGGGCCCCGCATGCCATTAACCAGACAAGACGGGGAGTGGCAACAGTGATCGCCCGTCAGGCGGCGGCACTGTTGCCATGACCCCATGACCAAGCCAACGTCATTAGAAGCACGACTACAGTAATCCGCAGCCGACAAGACCCGCCCGTGGCGGACACGGCCTGTCGGCTCCGTACCGGGCCAGTCGGCGGGGCCCACCAGTCGGCGGGCCCCAGTAGTCGGCGGAGAAGACGGCGGCCTGAGAGACAGACGGCTGGGACCCGCGCCCAGTCGGATTACCATTGTACCCCCGGGGGGTAGGCCTATATAAACCCCCGGGGCACCCATGCAAAGGGTTCGATCCCATTAGTACTAGATCAGAGAATATAGGAAGGAGAGAGCTAGCCTTGCCTTCTCCTACCTCCAGGAAACAGCTCAAGGAGCAACCTTGTACCCACTTTGCCATAGTGATCATGCAGAGACCCCGCAGAGCAGCAGTAGGGGTGTTATCTCCTCGGAGAGCCCTGAAGCTGGGTAAGATTCGCCGACGTGCATGTCTACGCCTCATCCCGCTTCCAGGCACCGGCGATGTTCTACTCGCCCCCACCATGATAAGCCATCCCTAGGCATATGTCGCACCCAACCCCCGACAGCGAGGGATAAGAGTTTGTGATGGGTACTTGGTATGTCTTGACTTGAGCGTAGATCTCCCCGGCAACGGCGCCAGAAATCGGCTAGTTGACGGGAGATCAAATCTTGACTTGACTTGCGTAAGCCTCCCCGGCAATGGCGCCAGAAATCCTTCTTGCTACCTCTTGAGCATGCGTTGGTTTTCCCTTGAAGAGGAAAGGGTGATGCAGCAAAGTAGCATAAGTATTTCCCTCAGTTTTTGAGAACCAAGGTATCAATCCAGTAGGAGACTTTGCGCAAGTCGCCTAGTACCTGCACAAACAATCAAGAACCTTGCAACCAACGCGATAAAGGGGTTGTCAATCCCTTCACGACCACTTGCAAAAGTGAGATCTGATAAAGATAATAAGATATTTTTTTTGGTATTTTTGTTGTATAGATTGGAAAGTAAAGATCGCAAAATAAATGGCGGTAGAAATGGCAAATTGATAGGAAAATAATATGATGGAAGATAGACCCGGGGGCCATAGGTTTCACTAGTGGCTTCTCTCAAGAGAGCACAATTTACGGTGGGTGAACGAATTACTGTCGAGCAATTGATAGAAAAGCGCATATTTATGAGAATATCTAGGCATGATCATGTATATAGGCATCACGTCCGCGACAAGTAGACCGAAAAGATTCTGCATCTACTACTATTACTCCACACATCGACCGCTATCTAGCACACATCTAGAGTATTAAGTTCATAAGAGCAGAGTAACGCATTAGGCAAGATGACATGATGTAGAGGGATAAACTCAAGAAATATGATATAAACCCCATCTTTTTATCCTCGATGCCAACAATACAATACGTGCCTTGCTGCCCCTGCTGTCACTGGGAAAGGACACCGCAAGATTGAACCCAAAGCGAAGCACTTGTCCCATTGCAAGAAAGATCAATCTAGTAGGCCAAACCAAATTGATAATTCAAAGAGGCTTGCAAAGATAATTAAATCATGCATAAAAGAATTCAGAGAAGAATCAAATATTGTTCATAGATAATCTTGATCATAAACCCACAATTCATCGGATCTCGACGAACACACCGCAAAAGGAATTACATCGAATAGATCTCCAAGAGAATCGAGGAGAACTTTGTATTGAGATCCAAAGAGAGAGAAGAAGCCATCTAGCTAATAACTATGGACCCAAAGGTCTATGGTAAACTACTTGTCGTGGATTTTTCACGGCAGATGTCCTTAGTGTCAGGACTTAGTCGCGAGGCCAACGCATCTATGTGGTAGCTTGAGAGGGGTTGAGTGGGACGAGAGACGCAGGGCGAATCAACACGCAAGACAAGGATTTAGACAGCTTCGGGCCCCGGGAAACATCATCCGGTAATAACCCTACGTGCTGTTTGAGGCTAGGTCTCATTATTATCCTGAGGGAGACGCCGTAAACCGGCTCTTGTGTCTAGCCCTAGCCATCATCGGTGGCTTGTAGCTTCTAACTTTTTAACCTGTCCTGCTTTGGGGAGCTCCGCCCCTCCTTATATATGTTGAAGGGGCGGTTTACATGCGGAGTCCTATTAGGATTAGGACCAGTCTATCTCTAGTACAAACCGGGTACAAGTCTCGGTCTTGACTCCTCGTAAGGTAAATATTCCTTTCCTCTTGAACCGGCCCACAATAGTCGAACCGGCCTTCATGAACCGCCAGACGGGCCACCGGGTCTTGTCGCTCTTCCGACCCGTCCGCCGGGTTACCGTTGAGTTACAACGCCCAAGCGGGTTGCTTGTAAACCGCCAAGGTCAGGGCGGGTCTTCAGCTAAACCCTCAAGTCCGGCCGGTTTAACTTCCGGCCGGTTTACACCGCGGGGTATATCCCCGACATTAGCCCCCAAGTTTGGCTTGGATTTATCCATGGTAAACTTATGCTGCAGATATAAGAACAAATTTGACAGGTTGCGCTCTGGGTTAAGAATTCTTGTAAAACCGGCACCTGATCATCCTTAAGTCCTTGTTATTCCACCTTGTAGAAAATCCAGGTTAATAACCAGCTTCATACTCCAATTGCTGACATTGGTTTCTCATAGAAAAATATTGTAAAGAATAATCCACTTGAGTTGGCTTCCAAAGCGTCGGTTTAAGAAATATTGGTCTTGTAATACTCATCTGATATTCAACCGGTTTGAAAATGACCCCGGTCTTGAAAACTTGCCGGTTTAACATTACCCAATGGCCGGGTTATAAAACTGATGACCCCGGATTATGATTGTTGCATACACCGGTTCATGATTGTTGCCAACATCGGTTTATGATTGGTGACACCGGGTCAATCTGATTTGCTCAACAGAGAACTTGGAAATCTTTCTTTGATAATAGTGTAGCCCATAAAACTTCAACCTACGTAGCCCCCAAGGGCCGGGTCATTATGTAATAATTAGCAGAGACTTTGTAAATATAATCTTGTAAACTTTGAACAGCAATGTGTAGCCCCCAAGGGCCGGCTCAGTAAGATAATATTGAGCTGGGACTTTGATATATACTTCTACGAAAAAATCATCATATGATGTAACCCCTCATCATGGGGCTTGAATCCACGTCCACAAGGTTAAGAGCTTTGTGCTTTACCAACTGAGCAGTAGACCCTTGCATATTTGATGTAATCTCAATTTTGAATAATGTAGCCCCCAAGTGCCGGGTTGTAAGCCTGCAGCGACTCGGGACTATTCCTTCAATTGTAGAATAAATCGTATCCATTGATAATATGATAGCCATTGCGCTAAAGCGACTTTGAAAACCTTAATTACAATACTGGCTATTGATAATCATAGTAAAAATCCAGCCATGATGGCTATTCAATATAATCTCGTATGAAAACCTTTATTCATCCAATATCATAATGAAGATCCAGCCAAGTTTGGCTATTTGAATAATATAATCCAATAATTTATAAGCGCATAATTCCAATGGCGTAATCCAAATATATACTGGCAACTTATAGTCCAAAGCCAGACCGGTTTAATAAACACCGGACAATTTATCATCATACTGGCGACTTATCGTCTTAAAGTCAGGCCGGTTTAACAAACACCGGATAAGTTGTAATCATACTGGCGACTTATCGTCTTAAAGCCAGGCCGGTTTAACAAACACCGGATAAGTTGTAATCATGCGTTATTCAACCTGTTTCTGCATACAACAAGTTTAAAATGTCCTGGCGGTTTACCGCTGGACGGGTCATAATGCCCAACATATAACCCAGGTTTATAACCAAGGCTGCGCTTAAGAATAATCAAATATGAAATATATCATACCTGTGATATAATCGGTTTACCAACCTTTTTGTAGTAAGAGTGATAGCCCCAATCTTGAGTAATGATAACCCCTTCCATGTTGCGCCGGTTTATGATAAAACCGTACCGGGCTGTGATAAACACCGGTTTAGCAATATATAATCCTGGTGACTTGTAGTCAAACCAGACCGGGCTGATAATCTCCGGATTATAACTTGATCATGCACTCGCAACTTGTAGTTGAAAGCCGAGCCGGGTTGATAAACACCGGTTTATCAATATATAATACTGGTGACTTGTAGTCAAACCAGACCGGGCTGATAATCTCCGGATTATAACTTGATTATGCACTCGCAACTTGTAGTTGAAAGCCGAGCCGGGTTGATAAACACCGGTTTGTCAATATATAATACTGGTGACTTGTAGTCAAACCAGACCGGGCTGATAATCTCTGGATTAAGATTTGACCGTGTTCCGTCAATTTATAATTTGACAATCGAACCGGTTCAAGAATTGTTGGTTTAAAATCGCAACAAAAGAAATACTTATAAAAATAAAATTTCGAGCAAAGGCAATGATAAAACCATTTGCAAAAAGAAAGGCTCTACTGAGCTGGTCAGATGGTGTTACCATGGTCAGACGCAACCAAGCTCCCCGAAGGCGTAGCGATGGTGCCAGTCGGCCAGGTCCCCAAAAGACTCGTTGCATTACGCCGGCCAAGTGGCATTGCATTGGTTCGGATTCGACCAAGCCCCCAAGTGGCTTAGTGGCCTAGGGCCGATCAAGTGGCATTGCATTGGTTCGGACACGACCAAGCCCCCAAATGACTTATTGGCTGAAAAGCCGATCAGAAGGCATTACCATCATCAAGACATGACCGAGCTCCCCGAAGGTGCAACTACGGTTCAAGTCGATTAGGTCCCCAACTGACTTAGTGGCAAATGTGCCAGCCAGAAGGCATTACCGTCATCAAGACATGACCAAGCCTCCAGGAGGTGTAGCTACGGTTCAAGTCGACTAGGTCCCCAACTGACTTTGTAAGGATGGCTATGTTCTCTTTGGTTCGAATACGACCTATGTTTGAACAGGAAGCCCCATGTTTGAACCACGCATCATGGCAGCAGGTCCTCTTCAGTGATTTTTAACCTTTTTGCAAGAGATAAATTCTTCTTGAACTGGGATTTTGAACCAGATATTAAGAGCTTCAAAGCTTTGTGGGAGACATCTTTCCCTTGAGCCGGATTTTAAACCGGAATCTTCATTTTCAGCCGGAAATTTTCTGACGGCCTTTAAACTCGAACTTGCTTGAAGTTAATTCCTTTTTGATCCGGACATTGTTAAACCGGATCTGAGCGCTTCAGAATTTTGTGGGAGAATAGATTTCTCTTGAACCGGATTATGAACCGGATATTTTGAGAGCTTCAGCGATACTGATTTTCCTTCAGCCAGGTTTCAAACCGGAATCCTTTCTGATGATCCGAAACTTCTTCATTGAGTCGGGATTTTGTAACTGTCATATATTTTCTAAGCCGGAAATTTTCTGACGGCCTTTAAATTTTCATTAACATAACAGTAGCCTCCGGGACCGGGTTATCTTTCCCTCCATCGTCCTCGGGTTGTTACACCGGCTGAAACTGGCAAGACTTGCTGCGTCATATCATCGTAGCCCCCAAGTCTCAAGGTGACTCGAGGAGTTGGCTTGAGATTCTCCATATTTGACCGTGATATAAACCGGCATAACTGTATATCATTGGTGTTGACAGCACGATGTGAATCCACAGAAGATTGGGGTGACTGCGGCGGGTTGTAAATGATCCCGTATGAACCGTGTCAGCAACTCGGCCAATGGTTCCTTCCAACTGGTGATTTGAAGTTAACCAAACTGTAGCGGAGGTGACTTGTGCGCCTGCCCATTTGATCCATCCAGTGCAGACGGCGGTTTATGATAATTTGCCTCCAATTTGAAAGAAAACCGGGCTACCCAAGCTGCGACTTGTTCATACTCAATAAATGGCTCGCGACGACAGGTGCGTCCCGGTATGCTGATGTAGACCGGACTGCGGGGGATGGCAGCCTATGCATGCGCTATTGGGTAATTCGCATGGTCCTGACGAGTTGATGCGATCTGGATCGCGATATAAACCGGCACGGGTTATCCAATAGCTTGGTGATATAATAATCCCCTTTTTGCAACAGACAATTTGTCCTGATATGTTAGTCGGAAAATATCCACCGCGGAGTTGACGATCTCCACAGTGAAACTGAAATCAATCATGGCAAGTCAGCCATGCGAACAGACAGATGAACCGGTCGCGGCATTGTAAACCGGTGCGATCGCGAGAGTCGGCTACGACGCTGAAAGCCGGCACAGACAGGCGATTCACTCGTAAGTGCGGCAAACCGCACGGACGGGCGCGGTCCCGATAAGCTGATGTAAACCGGACCATTCATCGGTTGGTATGACACGGAAGAAACGCCGATGTAGAATATTGCTAACGCGTGCTCCGTGCCCGTAACATAGCGCCTCATTTGTAATGAACAATTGTCCTGCATAAACAGTATTGCAGACCAAGGCAAAGGTAAACTGCTCTTTGACAAGATAATATGTGTCAATAAAATATGTTTTTAGATAGATATCACCTGATATGTCAGGCCGGAAATAATCCGCCACGAAATTGATGACCACTAGGTGAAATTGAAATCGCTCACGGGTGAACCGGCCGCGGCGTGGTAAACCGGTGCGGACGGGTGAGTCAGCCGTGATGTTTGTAAACCGGCGCGGACAATGAATCATCCGCATGCATTGGACGGATGTAAACCGAATAGCGGGGGCGGCGATTTGCATGTGTATCTGTCGAGCAGCATGGCACGGAAGAACTCCACTGCAAACTATACTGGCATGCGCTCCATGTCCGCGGTATAACAATACCTTTGTCATAAGTAATTATCCTGCAGAAAAATATTTACAGTGCAAAGTAATTGTTCTTTTGACAAAAACAATGAGTATTAATAAGAGAAATTTAGATGGATATCACCTGATGTGTCAGGTCGGAAATAATCCGTCATAAAATTGACGATCGCTACATGAGATTGAAATCGCTTCCCGGGTGAACCGGCCGCAGCGTGGTAAACCGCTGCGGATGGGTGAGTCGGCCGCGACGTCTTGTAAGCCGGTGCGGACGCGTGAACCGCCATGAGAGCAGACAGGTGAGTCGTCCGGGGTGTTTGTAAACCGGCGCGGACGCGTGAACCGCCATGAGAGCAGACGGGTGAGTCGTCCGTGGTGTTGTAAACCGGTACAAACGCGAGAGCAGACTTTGTAATAGATAATTCTCCTGCATATAGGATATAGCAGGGGAAAGTAGTTTTGTTTTGGATGAATTAAAAAATAGACAAGATAAATAGCACCTGGTATTTTTATCAAGTAAACAAGGATGCTGGTCGTTGGATGAACTTTCTGGTAGCCTGGCATGGTGATGCTTGCAGGGCCTCCAGTGTCAACGTGTTTTGGACTGCAAACTGTTGGGCCCTTCACGCGTTCATCAGATACTGTCGCCTCAACCTTGCTCGCGCTGCTCAAACCGGCTTTCTTTATGCGGAAATTTGCAAACTTCTCGAACTAAAAAAGATCCCTCCAAGAACTCAACACCACCGTGCGCAGGCCCCACGGTGGGCGCCAACTGTCGTGGATTTGTCACGGCAGATGTCCTTAGTGTCAGGACTTAGTCGCGAGGCCAACGCATCTATGTGGTAGCTTGAGAGGGGTTGAGTGGGACAAGAGACGCAGGGCGAATCAACACGCAAGACAAGGATTTAGACAGCTTCGGGCCCCGGGAAACATCATCCGGTAATAACCCTACGTGCTGTTTGAGGCTAGGTCTCATTATTATCCTGAGGGAGACGCCGTAAACCGGCTCTTGTGTCTAGCCCTAGCCATCATCGGTGGCTTGTAGCTTCTAACTTTTTAACCTGTCCTGCTTTGGGGAGCTCCGCCCCTCCTTATATATGTTGAAGGGGCGGTTTACATGCGGAGTCCTATTAGGATTAGGACCAGTCTATCTCTAGTACAAACCGGGTACAAGTCTCGGTCTTGACTCCTCGTAAGGTAAATATTCCTTTCCTCTTGAACCGGCCCACAATAGTCGAACCGGCCTTCATGAACCGCCAGACGGGCCACCGGGTCTTGTCGCTCTTCTGACCCGTCCGTCGGGTTACCGTTGAGTTACAACGCCCAAGCCGGTTGCTTGTAAACCGCCAAGGTCAGGGCGGGTCTTCAGCTAAACCGTCAAGTCCGGCCGGTTTAACTTCCGGCCGGTTTACACCGCGGGGTATATCCCCGACACTACTCACACATCATCGGAGAGGCTATGGTGTTGATGTAGAAGCCCTCCGTGATTGATTCCCCCTCCAGCGGAGCGCTGGAAAAGGCCCCAAGATGGGATCTCACGGGTACAGAAGGTTGTGACGGTGGAAATAGGGTTTCGTGGTGCTCTCGGATGTTTTCAGGGTACATGAGTATATATAGGCGAAACAAGTAGGTCGGTGCAGCCATGAGGGGCCCACGAGGGTGGGGGCGAGCCTACCCCCCTGGGCGCACCCTGCTGCCTCATGGCTTCCTCGTTGCTTCCTTGACATCCACTCCAAGTCTCTTGGATTGCGTTTGTTCCAAAAAATAACTCTCCCGAAGGTTTCATTCCGTTTGGACTCCATTTGATATTTCTTTTCTGCGAAACACAGAAATAGGCAAAAACAGCAATTTGCTCTGGGCCTTTGGTTAGTAGGTTAGTCCCAAAAATAATATAAAAGTGCATAATAAAGCCCATTACACGTAAAAAACAGATAATATAATAGCATGGAGCAATCAAAAATTATAGATACATTGGAGACGTATCACGACCCTGCAACCAAATAACAAAGAGTCTCTTGTGTCCCCAACACACCCAATACAATGGTAAATTGTATAGGTGCACTAGTTCGGCGAAGAGATGGTGATACAAGTGCAATATGGATGGTAGATATAGGTTTTTGTAATCTGAAAATATAAAAACAACAAGGTAACTAATGATAAAAGTGAGCACAAACGATATTGCAATGCGTTGAAACAAGGCCTAGGGTTCATACTTTCACTAGTGCAAGTTCTCTCAACAATAATAACATAATTGGATCATATAACTATCTCTCAACATGCAAGAAAGAGTCACGCGAAAGTCACTAATAGCGGAGAACAAACGAAGAGATTATTGTAGGGTACGAAACCACCTCAAAGTTATTCTTTCCGATCGATCTATTCATGAGTCCGTAGTAAAATAACACGAAGCTATTCTTTTCGTTCGATCTATCCTAGAGTTCGTACTAGAATAACACCTTAAGGCACGAATCGACCAAAACACTAATGTCACCTAGATACTCAAATGTCACCTCAAGTATCTGTGGGTATGATTATACAATATGCATCACACAATCTCAGATTCATCTATTCAACCAACACAAAGAACTTCAAACAGTGCCCCAAAGTTTCTACCGGAGAGTCGAGACAAAAACGTGTGCCATCCCCTATGCATAAGTTCACAAGGTCAATGAACCCGCAAGTCAATCACCAAAACATACATCAAGTAGATCACGTGAATATCCCATTGTCACCACAGATAAGCACATGCAAGACATACATCAAGTGTTCTCAAATCCTTAAAGACTCAATCCGATAAGATAACTTCAAAGGGAAAACTCAATCCATTATAAGAAAGTAGAGGGGGAGAAACATCATAAGATCCAACTATAATAGCAAAGCTCGCGATACATCAAGATCGTGCCAAATCAAGAACACGAGAGAGAGAGAGAGAGAGAGAGAGAGAGAGAGAGAGAGAGAGAGGGAGAGAGAGAGAGAGAGATCAAACACATAGCTACTGGTACATACCCTCAGCCCCGAGGGTGAACTACTCCCTCCTCGTCATGGAGAGCGCCGGGATTATGAAGATGGCCACCAAGGGACCCCCCTCCGGCAGGGTTGTGACGCCCCCGATTCAATCGTACACTAATCATACACGCAAACATGTACGATCAAGATCAGGGACTCCTGGGAAGATATCACAACACAACTCTAAAATAAAATAAGCCATACAAGCATCATAATACAAGCCAGGGGCCTCGAGGGCTCGAATACAAGTGCTCGATCATAGACGAGTTAGCGGAAGCAACAATATCTGAGTACAGACCTAAGTTAAAGAAGTTTGCCTTAAGAAGGCTAGCACAAACTGGGATACAGATCGAAAGAGGCGCATGCCTCCTGCCTGGGATCCTCCTAAACTACTCCTGGTTGTCGTCAACAACCTGCACGTAGTAGTAGGCACCTCCGGGGTAGTAGGAGTCATCGTCGACGGTGGCGTATGGCTCCTGGGCTCCAGCATCTAGTTGGGACAACCGAGAAGTAAGGAAAGGGGGAAAAGAGGGAGAAAAGCAATCGTGAGTACTCAGCCAAAGTACTCGCAAGCAAGGATCTACACTACATATGCATGGGTATATATGAAAAGGGGCCATATCGGTGGACTGAACTGCAGAATGCCAAAATAAGAGGGGGATAGCTAGTCCTGTCGAAGACTACGCTTCTGGCAGCCTCCATCTTGCAGCATGTAGAAGAGAGTAGGTGGTAAGTTCACCAAGTAGCATCGCATAGCATAATCCTACCCGGCGATCCTCTCCTCGTCGCCCTGTGTGAGAGCGATCACCAGGTTATATCTGGCACTTGGATGGGTGTGTTTTATTAAGTATCCGATTCTAGTTGTCATAAGGTCAAGGTACAACTCCAAGTCGTCCTATTACCGAAGATCACGGCTATTCGAATAGATAAACTTCCCTGCAGGGGTGCACCACATTACCCAACACGCTCGATACCCTTTGGCCGGACACACTTTCCGGGGTCATGCCCGACCTCGGAAGATCAACACGTCACAGCCCCACCTAGGCACAACAGAGGGTTCAGCACGCCGGTCTAAATCCTATGCACGCAGCGGTCTGGGGCCATCGCCCATTGCACACCTGCACGTTGCATGGGCGGCCGCAGAGCAGACCTAGCAACCTCCATTTCAAAGGAAGTTCCATTATGCGGTCCAACCCGACGCGCGCCGCTCAGTCGCCGACGTCACAAAGGCTTCGGCTGATACCACGACGTCGAGTGCCCATAACTATTCCCGTGCAGTTGGTTAGTGCGTATAGGCCAGTGTCCAGACTCAGATCAAATACCAAGAACTCGTTAAGCGTGTTATTTAGAAGTAAGCGCGGACGCCGACCAGGGCCAGGCCCACCTCTCACCTAGGTGGTCTTAACCTGCCCTGTCGCTCCGCCATAAAGTAACAGTCGGGGGCCGTCGGGAACCCAGGCCCACCTCTATGGGGATGGAGCCACCTGCCCCTTCAGCCCCCATCTCTGAACAATATCATAAGTAATGTAACAATATAAAGTATATAGCATATGCCCGTGATCACCTCCCGAGTGATCACGGCCCAGTAGTATAGCATGGCAGACGGACAAGATAGTAGGGCCACTGATGGAATACTAGCATCCTATACTAATCATTTAGGATTTCATGTAAGGGTAACAACTGTAGCAACAATGACATGCTATGCATCAGAATAGGATTAACCGAAAGCAGTAACATGCTACACTACTCTAATGCAAGCAGTAGAGAGAAGGAATAGGCGATATCTAGTGATCAAGGGGGGGGCTTGCTTGGTTGCTCTGGCAAGGAGGGGTCGTCATCTATGTAGTCGATCATAGAGGTACCGGTAGAAGCGTCAGTCTCGTAGTCTAACGGAGAGAAGAGGGGGAAGAAACAATGAATACAATGCAAACATATGCATATTGATGCATGACATGGCAAGTAATAGTGCTAGGTGTGCCCTAACGCGGTAGGAGGTGATACCGACGAAGGGGGGAAACATCCGGAAAAGTATTCCCGGTGTTTCGCATTTTTGGACAAATGAACTAGAGGAGGAAAGTTGTGTGTTTGCTATGCTAGGGGTGTGTGGGGGATGAACGGACTGCATATTTGAATTCGTCTCGTTGTTCTGAGCAACTTTCATGTACAAAGTTTTTCCATCCGAGCTACGATTTATTTTCTATTAATTTTTAAAGTTTTGAATCATTTTCTAAATTATTATCTATTTAATTCTAACATTATCCAGAATAGTGTAAGCTGACCTCATCATGACGTCAGCAGTCAACATGGCGTTGAGTGGGTCAATCTGACGTGTGGGTCCCAGCTGTCATTGACTGTTAACTAACCTAACAGATTAATTAACTACTAAGTGAGTAGGTTAATTAACTAGTTTTAATTAAGTTATTTATTTATTTATTTATTTATTTTCATTTTTATTTATTATTCTTTTTTATAAACGTTCTGGGGGATGAACCCCACTTGTCAGTGGCATGAAGGCCTTATCGGGCAAACGGGCCATGGGCATCGGGCGCAGCCAGGGGACAAGCGCCAGCCCGCCTGGCAGGGCGCTACGGGGGCCGGTGTTTGGCAAGACGGGCACGGCGGGGGTGGCCGCCGGCGGGTGCGGCTAAGGGAGCGGGCGGTGCACACGAAAAGGGGCGCGGGAGGGAGGTCAACATGGCCGCGGGCGAAGTGGCAGAGGCGACGGTGTAGCAGGGTGGCGCGACCCAGTGCGGGAGGCCGTTGGCGGCGACAGCGGGGTCACGCGGGCGAAGGCAAGGCATGCGGCGGCAGCAGAGTAGCGGGGCTGGCGAGCGAGGGGGGTCACGGGCACGGCCAGGTTCGTGCGCGCGTGCGAGGGATGAAGGTCACGGCGAGCGCAACAGGGCGCGCGTGCGGACGTGGGTGCCGGCCACGGGCGCAGCCAGCAGGGGCCGCGGCAGTGTGGTATGAGCTGCGGGGAGTAGAGCGATGAGTAGTGCAGCGGCGGGCGGAGCTGGTGCCGGGCAGGGGCATAGGGTAGCGGGCGCGCACCCGCGAGCCAGGGCGCGGCCACGGCAAGCGATGCGGGTGAGCGCGGGCGGCGGTGAGCCGTAGCTATAGAGGAAGGAGAGATGCGGTGGCTAGGCGGCGGTGCTGTGGAAGCACAGAGGGAGGAGGGAGGCGGCGGCTCACATCGAGCATGTAGGGTACGGGGCAACGGGGCGTGGGGAGGACGACGGGGACGACGGCGTCGGAGAGGAAGCAGTCCGGCGAGGAGGAGGAGGCAGGCCGACGATGTGGCATCCCGGGCGGCGGCAGTGGTCGACGTAGCGAGGGGGTGAGGCGTCGGCATTGCTGTTCGAACCCCACCCCGATCCAGATGGGATCGAGAGGTGGTGGGGGAGAGGGGGAGGCGATGTGGGAGAGTGGGGGTGGATGGGGTTAGGCTTCGGGGGTGAGTGGATAAGGGGGAGTGGGGGAGTTGCCGGCTGGGCCTGGTGGGTTGGCCCAGTGGGGTTTATGGCCTGCTGGGCGGGAGCCCGGGGGGGGGGGTTCCTTCCATTTTTGTATTTATTTGTTTTCTGTCTTTATTTCTTTTCTGTCTTAAATCACTTAAAGATATTTAGGAAATTTCTAAAAATGAGTTTTCTCCACAATAATTACCTAGGCATTTAAGTGCACACTCCGAACATTTTTATTTTAATGTTTGAAAACTTTTTGTTGTTTGCCATATTTTGAATTGATTTTTGAATCGGTTTTGAACTAACGAAAGATTAGCAACAGTAATTGTTGGGGATATAGCTATTTGTGTAAGCCGCCAGGAGGGGCCGGGTTACACAAAGAAGACTCATCAGAAAGAAGCCTAAGTCCAAGCATGAAGATGGCGGTTCAATAAAGGGTGTAAGGCCCACATGCGGTTTAAGGCCCGTAGTGGTAAACCGCCATGATGGCATGACTTGTAACATAAGGTAGAATTAACTAGTCACCGAGCCGGACACTGTCTATGAGCCGGCCGGGACTCTATAAGCCGCAGGGCGTCAACCCGCGTATATAAGGGGACGCCCGCCGGCGGCTTAGGGCAAGAAACAACTCATCGAGAGCCAGGCATAGCGTATCTCGCTCCCTGGTCATCGAAACCTCATCAATACCAACCCAACTAGACGTAGGCCTTCCTTCACCGTAAGGGGCTGAACTAGTATAAACCTCTAGTGTCCTTTGTCCCGATTAACCCATTTAAGCTTCCAAGTTGCGATGGCTCCACGACTAAGTCCTTGCAAGAGGACATATGCCGTGACAATTCCACGATAGTTGGCGCCCACCGTGGGGCCAGCGCACGGTGGATTTGAGTTCTTGAAGGGCAGCTTCGAAGGTCTCAAGGGATACGCAGTCGGCCGAATGACCAAGAGCCGTCGCGGCAAGATCTACATCAACGACGAAGGCTGGGGCCCCGACGCCGAGTACGGGTACTGGGTCCCCTTTGGCGGAATCCACGTCTTCATCGGCCGGATTGGTGAGCCGGGCCCTGAGCCGGACAACTGCACCGACCTCATCGAGACGGCTCAGCGCACAAGACCTGCTCGAGCTCAACCCGCCGTGAAGCATGCCTTCGTGGGTTGCATCCATGAAGGGGAACTTTCTGAAGGATCTGAAGCTGGTGGTGAGACGGCCGTCCTCTCCGACGGTGATTCGTCCGCTGGTTCAACGAATTCGCTATATCCATTACAAGACGGCGGGCTCGGTGGCTGTTCCGATGGTTCCAGTATTCCGGACTCCTATGAGCTGCCAAGCTGGGCAGGAGTCTTCATGGCTGGTACTCAACCCGGCCAAAATTCCACAATCGCAGCAACCATCACGTCCGGGTCAGGAGCAGCCGGGGCAGGAGGCCCCGTGTGCCCGCCGGCTCAGGTATTGATGGATCTCATGGATAAGCTTACGACCCTGTTAACCACCACAGTTATCCCTGTGAATCAAGATGAACATAATGCAGAGGTGGTACAGGTTCGTGAGGAGATAGCTCGGGCTAAGGAGGCCTTGGCAGCTGAGGACGTCAGGTTAGCCACAGAACGGGCGGCTTTAGATGCTCGGGAACAACAGCTTCAATCAGAGGCTTTCCATCTTACGATGAGCCTGAACGCATCTAACGATGTGATGAGGAGGAGACATCAGAAAACCCAATCTCGTTTGCCCCCGGTTTACGATCCGCGGAACCTCTTCACTACACTCGGAGCCGGTCCAAGTAACCCGCCAGAGGTCAATCAATTCATGACAGCCGGGGGACCGATTCAGCCTCAGGTGACAGTACCTCCTCATGGGAATATGGCACCGCCCCGCTATGTACCAATACCACCGGGTCACTTTTCCAACCCCATGGAGAACTTAATCGTAGCATCGGCGCGTTTGGCGGCTCTCCCAGTGGACGGTGATGACCCGACAGCGGTGGAGACCCGGAGGATCAGAGAACTTGTCCAGACGGACCTGGCTCAACAAGAGACTTATTCTTATAGCCGGGACATGATTCATTCGACTCCACCGCCTTGGTTAGCACCGCCTCGTCAAAACTGGAGTCTGAGTTACAAGAGGCACATGGAGTCAGAAGCTTTGTCAAGCAACGCCCAGCGCCGTAACCAGCCCGGTGGCTATAACCCGGTACAAGACAGAATACGTCAGGAGGATGAGCGGGCGGCTCAGCTAGTGGCTCAACAGACAGCTCAGCAAGATTTCCCAGAGTATCCGACGACTTTCGTTGAGGCGGGAGTGGCTACCAGAACCGGTGGTGTTCCTTGTTTGGTGCCGGCTCTGCGTAATGTACATCTCCCCAAAGACTTCAAGGGACCTAGAAAGGTGCCGAATTACACGGCCGACTTACAGCCCGGAGCGTGGATCAAAAGTTATGAGATGACCATGGAACTGTTAGAGGTGAGTGACGCAACGATGGCTAAGTACTTCACCATGATGCTGGATGGAACGGCCCGGCCTTGGTTAAAGGGCTTGCCGCCCAATTCCATTAGTTCATGGGCAGAGCTAAAGGCCCGATTCATCCATAACTTTAAAGACACTTGCAAGCAATCTATGTCGATTGTGGACTTAACAAATTGTAAGCAGGAGGAGGGTGAATCCACGACTCATTGCGTGCCCCGGGTCAAGGAGACAATACATTCATCTGGTGAGATGGATGCCAGCTCTGCAGTCCTCATGTTGGAGAAGAATTGCCGTTTTGAGCCGCTAAGACAGAAACTGGGGCGCCTTAAGCGTGATTGCAATGATATGGGTATGCTGATGGCAGCTTTAGTCAAATACGCCAACTCCGATAGTACCAAGGATCCCGCGTCTGATGAGGAAAAGACAGGGAAGGGAAAGAAGATTGGCAATGGAAAGGGTCAGCAGCATAACCCGATGAATCAAGGAGGCAACAAGCGTAAGGCTGAGGGTAACCCGGAGTTTGTGGCTAATGCCAATGCGTAGGGTAACAATCAGAGACGTAAGGGAAAACCACCCCCGCGATCTGGCGGGTCAGGCCCATCTCTTGAGCAGCTGCTCAATGAGCCTTGCCCGAGACACGGCCCACGGGAACGACCCACCACCCACTTGTGGAAAGATTGCACAATCATGAAGGCTTTCAAGAATTCCAACACGTTTGATGGCAATCATGGGTCGGGCGGTGGCTCAGGCGCCGACGGGTTTCATGGCCCGGGCGGCGGCTCAAGTTCCGGTTTTCAGGGAAATCAAGGCGGCTATAATCAACAGCAGTCTGGTCAAGGAGGGCAACTGCAGCAGCAGTCGGGTTATCAAAGTCATCCGAAGCAGCTGAATAGTGGGCAGTATCATGTGTTCACCACTAGCTTGTGCAAACGTGACCAGAAGATTCATAAGAGGGCTGTGAATTCTGTTGAGCCGGCAGTTCCTCGTTACCTGAGGTGGTCAGAGCAGCCCATTGTATGGAGCAGGGAAGATCACCCTCCCCGGGTTGACAATTCGGGTCAGTTAACTTTGGTGGTAGCACCTTAGGTTGGTGGATATAAGTTCACCAAAGTACTCATGGACGGAGCTAGCAGCATCAACATCCTCTATTACGAGACCTTTCGACGCATGGGTTTGACTGACAAAAATTTAAAGACATCCAACACTGTTTTCCATGGAGTGGTGCCTGGTAAGTCGGCGTACCTGGTCGATAAGATTGAATTGGAGGTAGCCTTTGGAGATGAGTATGATTCCAGGGCTGAGAAATTAACGTTTGAGGTAGTCAAAATCAAGAGTCCATATCATGCTCTGTTTGGGCAGCCGGCTTATGCCAAGTTCATGGCACCGCTGTGTTATGTCTATTTGCAACTTAAGATGCCAGGTTACAAAGGCACCATCACCGTCCATGGAAGCCGAAAGTTGGCCCTGGAGTGTGAGGAAGGCGATGCGGCTTATGCTGAGTCTCTGTGTGTAGCAGAAGAGTTGAAGTTTTACCAAGATAATGTTGACCTGGTAGATATGACCTCTCTGAAGAAGCCAACCACAGAGCATGACCCGGCAATGAAGTTTAAATCGGCTGCTGAGACTAAACTTGTTGATTTCACTCCAGGCGATTCATCTAAGCAGTTCAGCATCAGCGCCAACTTGGATCCTAAATAGTAAAGCGCGCTCATTGAGTTCATCCGTGAGAACAGGGACATCTTTGCATGGAAACCTTCTGACATGCCGGGTGTACCGAGAGAACTCACTGAGCATACTCTTAATATTGATCCGAAGTATAAGCCGGTCAGGCAGTTTCTTCGGCGGTTCAATGAGGAGAGACGGAAAGCTATTGGAGAGGAGGTGGCCCGGCTCTTGGTGTCCGGATTTATTGTTGAAGTTTTTCACCCGGAGTGGTTGGCTAACCTGATGCTCGTGCTCAAGAAGAACGGCACCTGGCGGATGTGTGTGGATTATACGGACTTAAATAAGGCTTGTCCGGCTGATCCCTTTGCTCTCCCCCATATTGATCAAATCATTGATGCCACGGCGGGTTGTGAGCATTTGAGTTTTTGGATGCTTATTCTGGTTATCATCACATCAAGATGGCAGTTAAGGACCAGGAGAAGACGACTTTCATTACTCTGTTTGGAGCCTTCTGCTACGTATCTATGCCATTTGGGCTCAAGAGTGCCCAGGCGACTTATCAGCGATGTGTACAGAACTGTCTTCACGATCAAATTGGGCGCAGTGTTCATGGTGAAATCCAGGGAAAAGGAAACCTTAATATCTGACTTAAAAGAGACCTTTGATAATCTTCGGGTTTATAAGATGATGCTTAACCCGACCAAATGTGTGTTTGGTGTACCTACAGGCAAGCTTCTAGGTTTTCTGGTCTCAAATAGAGGCATTGAAGCTAACCCAGAGAAGATCAAGGCAATCACCTCTTTGGCTAAACCGGCGTGCATCAACGATGTTCAGCGGCTGGCGGGTCATGTTGCCGCTTTAAGCCAGTTCATAAGCCGGTTAGGTGAGAAGGCCCTACCGCTGTATCAGATGATGAAGAAAACGGACATGTTTGTCTGGAGCGATGCTGCTAATACTGTCTTTGAAGATTTAAAGAGGCAGTTGTCTGAGCCACCGGTCCTTGCCGCTCCCATTGATAGAGAGCTATTACTGTTATATGTGGGTGCTAACGCACGAGCCGTCAGTGTTGCCATTGTGGTGGAGCATAAGGAGGCCGACAAGGAGCATCCGGTTCAACGGCCGGTTTACTACATCAACGAGGTGCTCATTGAGTCTAAACAAAGGTATCCACATTGGTAGAACCTTGTTTATGGAGTATTTATGGCAAGCTGGAAGCTAAAGCAGTACTTCCAAGGTCATCCTATCACAGTGGTAAGCTCTGCCCCCTTGGGAGACATCATACAGAATAGGGAGGCCACGGGACGAGTCGCCAAGTGGGCCATTGAGCTCGGGCCTCATGGTCTGAAATACATGCCTTGGACTGCTATCAAGTCTCAATCCTTGGTGGACATTATCAATGATTGGACAGAATTGCAGGCACCTGAGGAGAAGCCGGATAACACATATTGGACTATTCACTTTGATGGGTCCAGACAGTTGGAAGGCTCGGGGGCTGGAGTCGTTTTAACTTCCCCCCGAGGTGGCAAATTTTGTTATGTGCTCCGGCTTATGTTCCCTTGTACTAACAATGCAGCTGAGTATGAGGCCTTACCCCATGGTCTCAGGATGGCCAAAGAGATGAATTTGAGCCGGGTAAGGTGTTTGGGCGACTCAGATCTCGTGGCTCAACATGTGTCAGGCAAGTGGGACTCCAAGGATCCCCTTATGGCGGCTTACCGTCGTGAAGTTGATACGGTAGCGGGACACTTGAAAGGTTATCAAGTGGAGCACATTGATCGAAGGAAGAATGAGGTGGCTGATGCCTTAAGCCGGCTGGGATCTCAGCGTAAGCCGGTGCCGCCTAACACCTTTCTTGATGTCTTGCATAATCCTTCTGTCAAGTTGCCCACAGAAGAAGACTTAGCAGTGCCAAACCCGGAGGCACATCTAGTAGCGGCTCTCCATGTCATCCCAGATTGGACAGTGCCTTATTTGGCTTACATGACTCGGGGAGAGTTACCTGAGGATGAGACCTTGGCAAGACAAATCATCAGACGGTCCAAATCTATGACGATTGTTCATGGCGAGTTACATCACCGCAGTGTCACTAGGGCATTTCAATGTTGTGTGTCGCCCGCGGAGGGTCAGGAGATACTTCATGATATCCATGAAGGAGATTGTGGTCATCATGCCGGTTCAAAATCTCTTGTGGCCAAGGCTTTCCGTCATGGTTTCTATTGGCTGACGGCTCATGCTGATCCAGAAGATCTAGTCAGCAAATGTGACGGATGTCAAAAATTCTCACGACGGGCTCATGTGCCGGCTCAAGAGTTGAGGATGATTCCAATTACTTGGCCGCTTGCAGTCTGGGGGCTTGATATGGTTGGACCTTTCAAAAGGTCTAAAGACAAAAAGACACCTCCTGGTGGCAGTGGATAAGTTCACAAAGTGGGTTGAGGCAGAGCCGGTCAGTAAGTGTGATGCAGCCACGGCAGTTCAGTTCATGAAGAAGGTGATCTTTCGTTTTGGTTTTCCACACAACATCATATCTGATAATGGTACCAATCTCTCCAAAGGTACCATGGAAGAGTTCTGTCAACGAGAACATATCCGGCTTGATGTTTCGGTTGTTGCTCATCCTCAATCCAATGGTCAAGCAGAAAGAGCAAATCAGGAGATCTTGAAGGGCATTAAACCCCGGCTCTTGGTCCCCTTACAGCGGACGCCGGGTTGTTGGGTGGAGGAGTTACCCTCTGTGCTTTGGAGCATCAACACTACACCTAACAGATCTACGGGTTACACACCTTTCTTCATGGTGTACGGAGCAGAGGTGGTCTTGCCAAGTGACATCCGTCATGACTCACCCCGTGTGGCGGCTTACGTTGAGGCTGACAATGAAAAAGCTCGTCAAGATGCACTTGACTTGTTGGACGAAGAGCGAGACTTGGCCATAGCCCGCTCAGCGATTTACCAGCAAGACCTGCACCGCTACCACAGCCGCCGGGTTAGGTCCAGAACCTTTCAAGAAGGCGACTTAGTGCTCCGGCTCATCCAGGATCAATCCGATATGCACAAGCTATCCCCTCCTTGGGAAGGACCCTTTGTGGTCAGCAAGAACCTGAACAATGGGTCATATTACCTCATCGATGTTCGAGAGCACAAAGACTCACGTAAGTCGGAGGAGGAGACCCGCCTACCGTGGAACATCGCTCATCTTCGGCCTTACTATACTTGATCCACCGGCTCTCAAAATGTATATATTATATATTATATAAAGTAATAAAGCAGGACCTCTGTCCTTTTTACCCTCAAAGGTTTACATATCTTCTTTATCATATGGTGGAAATAACCAGCAGGGAGCGGATCATATCTGAATCCGGCTTTCCCTTTGGTCCGGCTCATGATCATATCTGAATCTGGCCATGATTACTTGGGGGCTTCCTGTTCAAACATAGGTCATATTCAAACCAAAGAGAACATAGCTGTCGATACCAACTTGGTCGGCATACTGCCAAACCCACTTGGGGGCTTCTTGATCATATTTGAATCATAGTTTAACCCCTTTTGGGTCTGACGTGGATCGTATTCAAATCAGCGTCATTAAACAACTCTTATGGTCACTTGGGGGCTTCCTGTTCAAACATAGGTCGTATTCGAACCAAAGAGAACATAGCTGTTGATACCCACTTGATCGGCATTGCCAAAGCCACTGAGGGCTATATGATCGTATCCGAATCTTAGCTTAACCCCTTTGGAACGGTTCACTGATCGTATTCAAATCAGAAAGCCTCCAAGTTTTGTTTACTATTTATCATGTTTTGTAAGCGTAAAATATTTAACTATCTTGAGACCCTCTTGAAAGTACTATGGAATGGATTTCGTTCCACCGGTTTAATATTGGTTGCCTCAGATTGTTAAGTGCCAGATGAACTTTATATATGCCAACTTTCAGGAGTTAAACTTACCATCATGGGTTGGGTTATGTAAGCCGGTAAGATAACCGTAAGAATCACAGGTATGCTGTTATGATTATGTCTAATAGGTCTAATCATAAGTCGGCCTTCCTAGGATTGTTTGGTATACCCTCTGGGTTATCAATACCTTATGTAACCCCTGATGCGGTAAATCGCCAAGGGATTTCTGTTTGTCTCATATCCAGGATAAGGCAAGCAACTTTTTAAAGGAACTAGAAGATCAATAAAAGCTGGAAGTATATAGCATTGGCGGCTTAAGGAAGTATTAAGCGCCATATACATGCACGAAGGCATGACAAAAATCGGGAGTTTTTTCTATCCTATTACAAGACTCCCTGTCATGGTTTTGTCACGGCAGATGTCCTAGTGTCAGGACTTAGTCATGGAGCCATCGTGACGGGTTAGCTTGAAGGGATTAAAGTGGACACAGGGACGCAAGAGAGTTTATACTAGTTCAGCCCCTTCGATGAAGGTAAAAGCCTACGTCTAGTTGTGATGGAATTGATGGGGTTTCGAGGGCTTAGGGAGCAAACAAGTTCGCCTAAGTCTCGAGTTGTTGTCCGTTATCCATGAACCGCCGTCGGGTCGTCCCCTTATATACATGGGTGAGGCCCGTCGGTTTACCGAGTCCCAATACCGGCTCATAGACGTGTCCGGTTTGGTCTTTACTTACTCCTTCCTTACAACGCAAGTTTACATATCAATGCCGGTTTACGGCTACGGGCTCTTAAACCGATTATTGGTCCTAAACCCTTATCTGCCTTCTTGGGCTTTAACACACTTAACTACTGATGAAGTTAACCCGGCCCACCTGGCCGGTTTACGCCCAACAGTAATATCCCCAACATTAGGCCCCAGATTGATTTGAACGGGTTCATGTCAATCCTTAGCAAAAAATCTTTATCTTCAACATCTTCTTGTAGTTTGTTGAACCGCCGTGATGTCATCTTCCCTGGTCGTTGCAAAACGGCATGACGTCATCTGTCATAAAGAAAACTTTTCTATGACCCCTTTTTGGTTTAATAAATCCACGATAATCGACTCGACAACTCCGTTTCGTGGCCCCTTGATTCTCGCGCCTGGGACATGTCCCTTTCCTTATAAATACGACCGAGGAGTCATTTCTTTTCTCCCCTTCGTGCCCTTCTTCTTCGTCTTCCTCGCGTCGCCAACCTCGGAGCTCCGCTGCCGCCGTCAGCTTCCGCACCGACCTTGGCCGCTGCATCAACCTGAACGCACCAGAGCATCGCGGCGATCTTCCGCGTCTTCCTCATCCCTGGTGAGCCTTCTGCCCTTTCCAACACAGATCTGTTCTAGGGTTTCGTGTTCTTGCAGTGTTCGTTGCCTGTGCTTGTTCATATACTAGCCTCTGGATGCATCTGTGAACCCCCGCTCTGTGTAGTGGTAGCTTTTAGTATCCGCCTTTAGGTTCATGCCCAATACCATAAATCTCACATATATTTCTGCTCATTAAGTCAATACTGTTCTGCTTTGATCTTTTGAACATTTTTCTTCTTTTCTGAACTTGCTTTAGATCCACCGCTGTAGAAAAATCTTGCGGAATCTGTTTCTGCATACTTATCCATCCGCAATCTCAGCTGTCTCAATGTTTAGATCAGGCGGTTTAACTTGGTGTAGAAAAATTAACAAACCGGCATATACCATTAGTCCCCTTGTTGAACCGCCAGAGTTTCGTAGTCAGATATTGCTGCTTCATGAAACTTCGGTTTAGAAATGTCTTCCTCCGGGTTTAACAATACATGCACCAGTGTGCGTTTGTCCAATATATTTTTGAACCGGAATTGCTGCCTCTGTAGATCGCGTCATGGCTAAACAAGTGTACGATTGCAACTGGGTTCCCTCTCGCGTGACCGAGACTCAGCTGAACAATTTGGTCATAACTGGCGCTTTGAGCAGCAAAAGGGTTATTCATTGGAGGGTCCCCGGTACGGAATGTCCTCCCACGCCCCAAGAGGGAGAGGTTGTTGTTTTCGCGGATCATCTAGCCCGGGGTTTTGATCCTCCCGGTTCATAATTTTACCGGGACGTCTTAGCCAACTTCCAACTCCACCTGCAAGACATTGGACCAAACTCTGTAACCAACATATGTCACTTCCAAGTGCTCTATGAGGTATTCTTTCAAGAGGAGCCCACAGTTGAACTATTCAGAGATTGCTTCCATCTAAACCGTCGCACTGAATTCACTGACGGTCCCAACACAGAACTAGGCGGTATGGCGATTCAAAAAAGGAAAGAGGTCACCTATCCTCACGCCAAACTGCACAGCCATCCCAAAGAATGGAATCAAACATGGTTCTATTGCAAAGACACCTCTCCCGACAACGAAAATCCTTTGCCGGGCTACCGCCCAGAACGGCTAAGCAATACCCATCCTTTCCCGCAAAGGCTGACTGCCAAGGAGAGAAGAAAATACACTCCTCAATTATCCAAGCTCAGGGCCTTCATGGCTAATGGGCTGACAGGGGTCGACCTTGCTCGCTGCTGGATATCGTGGAGCATTTTGCCCTTAAGCCGGCGCTCCGGTTTGATGTGCGAGTACATAGGAAGTGAAAAAGACCCTCTTCGACACATGGATATCCAGCTCACAGACGATGAAGTTACAAAAGCTGTGAAAAAGATATTGAATGAACCGGAAGCTACCTGCGCTCAAACCGGCCTGGCTCCCTTTTGCGCCATTAACAAACCACCAGCTATAAGACTCATGCCTTGTCCTTTGTATTGAATATGCCTGTTCAATTTATCAACCGTTTAACACCAACATCTTTCAAACAGGGTGATGATCCATTTTGGAGCAAAAAAACCTCTGCAAGAGAAGCCAGAGAAGCCGGAAAAACCGGAGCGGCCAACCCGGCCCAAAACCAGAGTTGTGAAGCGACCCGCTAACAGGAAGAAAACCACCGCGTCATCTGATCCGGTGGCTGATGATGATGTGGGTAATCCATACCTTGAGGTAGAACTTGATTCACTTGGCGTATTTTTCACACGCCTTATTGATGATGACTATTGTCAGGATGACGCCGAAGCCAGTCATGCTAATGCTGTAGAGGTAATTGCTCTCTCCTCCGATTCAAACCCTTTGCCTTCACTAAAAAACCGTCGGGCAAATCGGAAAATTAATTTTTCTCATCCTCTTGCTTATTTGGACCCCAACTTTCTCATGAAGACACAACAGCACGAAGCTCGTCGCACAACTCGACACAGCGGCCAGGTAGTTACCTCCGCCGGTTTACCGAACAGTCCGGTTCGGAAACGCCGTTAAGAGGTCACTTATTCTCTTGTCAATGCTTGTCCTAAAGCGGGCTGTTTTCGTCAACCTCTTAATCCGTCTGACTCCGATTATCAAGGCACTTCCCATTCATCGTCTGGCGAGTCATCAACCACCCAACTGCCACCACTCAAAACAGTGCTTGGGTGAGTCATATTTCTTATGATGTTGCTGAGACATTTCATTGCAACACATACTGTATTGACCTTTATTTCTTTCAGGGCCAAACCTAGACCAAGCAAAAAGGCTCGTCTGGACAAAGCGGCGGAAGAAGATGCTGAACCGGAAATGAACAAAACACTAGATCCTGAAGCGGCCGTCCATGAGGATGTGCCAAATGACCCATCGCCGCAAGACGAGGACTTTATTGTTGAAGAGAGATATGTGGACGCATCCGGTCCTGCTAACCAGCCCGCAAGCCCCATCCGGATTGAAAAATCCACCATCCCATTGAAGCCTACTGATGAATCGACAGCTCCAGTGCAACCCGACGATGCCAATGATGATGAGGTTGTTATCACTTCTGTTGGTCGCACAGAGCCAGGCAACCCTATTGCTTTGTCAAAACATACTGCCAAGGAGGAAATTTCTGCAATTGGCAAGGGCAAATGGAATGTTGACTTGTCAACTTATGCTGCTTTGTCTCCTCAAGATCTCCATTCCGGTTATCTGAACCGGTTATACACCAGCCGTGATTACGAAGCTGGTCTGGTTAACACGATGAAGGAAAATATGAGGTAATTTCTATATACTCCTCTGCTTGTAATTCGTCAACTCCAATAGCCCCCAAGTGTCGGTTTAAGATATCATTTTTGTGACACCCCAAAAATTTTGACCTTGTCTTAATGGATTAAATTTTTTGCCCGGATTTAAAACCTTGATTCTTAGCTACTTTTTGAATTTTTTTTACCATTTCCTCCCTTGCAATTATGGAGTTTTCCCCTAAATGAAAATCTTTTCAAATATGTCATTGGACCTGTTTAACCACTCAAGAAAACTTTTCCTTTATTAGTAAAACAAATTGAATATATAAGTTGCTTGATTTTTTTTCTTGAAATTGGATTTTCAAGGTTAATTGGCCATATTTGAACTACAACCATTTGATAAATTCATTTAAAATTCCAACCTAAATTTGGAGATGTTAGGTGATGTTTTTAAATCACTTTTATGCAAAAAAAACTTTGATTCATAAAATAATTTGAGCTCTACACCCTATTTCCTTCTCTGGTCCAGAGTGCAAATTTGCACTACAACCCATTTAAATATTTCTTTCTAGCCTTCACCAAAATTATGGGATGTTGGAAATAGCCTATAATTCAACTTTATGCAAAAACCCAATGATGTTATTTGAAAAATTTGAGTGTATCAACCTCGTCTTCATTCTGGCCCAACTTGCTGGTTTGTACAGCGACCACATTTTTAGTTGCTCCTTTACCCATGATTTCTTTTTCTACTTATAGCCAACCCTACCAAACCCCTAAGTCCAGGAGCATGCACCCTTTGGAACATTTCTGGTCCATGTTGTGATGCCATTTGCTTCCTGCCCAGAAGTGTAGTTTTGCAAAACTTGCACTAGCAAGTTTCTCCTTTTTGCAAACTAACTACACCACCCTCTCATACTTCCATTAAGACCCCACTCTGGAAGTTTTGGCCACCCCAAGAGGTGCCTAGGTGCCTCTGGCATTTTGTCGAACACCCTGAGTGCTTAGCCAGATTTGGCATGATTTCAAGTTTACATTGTGAACTTGACCACCTGCCGAAATGACCTTGTCCATTAATCTCCTCACTACTCCTAACCTGGATCTGCTAATTCCCAGTCTCACCCAAGACCTCTAGCGCGCCCTGGCATTTCGTCAAGAAGGTCCTACGCGTGCACTGGGCACGCCCAGAGCGCGCCAACTGCAGCCGCGCACCGAGCCGCCGCGTCGCGCGCCCCTGGCTTGAACCGCACGGCAGAACCTCGCCTCGCACTCCCCTCCTCTCCGCGTCACGCCAAAAGGCCCCGACCGCTCCCTGGCGCCCTACAGCGCCGCCGTCAGAGGCCATTTGGCGGCACGCCCGCGGCCGCGCCCGCCGCCTGACCACGCCTGCGCTAGCCAGCGCCGCCCAAGCTCCCAGCGCTTGCCACCTGCCTCCTGGAGCAGTGCGTGCTCATCCACAACTTCGTCCCCTAGCATTCGTCGCCGCCACGTTGCCCTGCAAGCACAGAGAGGCGGTTCGCCGCCGTTCTTATCTCCGGCCACCTCAGACCGACCACCACCGCCTATATAAGGAGCCCCGAGCTCATCTCCACACAGGGACGACCCCAAGCCACCTTCCTAGAGCCCCATTGGCCGTCAATTGAAGAGGAAAAGGTCGTCTTCTTCCTCTCCGGCAACCTCGGCCGCCGCCATTGCCCCGGCCAGTACGGCGCCACCAGAGCCCTCCCCTCTCCACTATCTCCACCAAGAGCTCTCCCTCCCTCTCGCGAGTACCACCCCACGCTCAATTTTTGCCGGAGACCACCACAGCCCCAAATTCACTTTGTCCCCGGAGCCTCCTCCGCCGCGGAGCTCGTCGCCGACGGCTCCCTCCGTCCCCATCACTCCCTCGACCACCAAGGGGACCGCCTAGGAGTGGCGGATCCATCCCTGCACTCGGATGCCCGCGAAGGACCGCCGCTCCCCGGCAGCGATCGCCGGACGCCCCGCCTCTGCTCGGGCAGAGAAGAGGAGGGAGTGGGGACTGGTCAAACCTGCCCAGTGGGCCCCTGGACCCACTGTCAGAGACTCAGCCCCGCCTCCACGTGTTTAAGTGGAAGCGCAAAACCCCGAGTACGTCTCCCCTGTTCGAAGGCGTATTCTTCCGGAAACGTTTTGTTTTCTATTTTGTTTTAAATAACAGATTTTGACCAAACTTTGACCAGCTGTATCTTTTTAAATACAGCTCCAAATAAATTAATTCTTTTTCCTACCTCTCTCAAATATTGTCTAGTTTATTTTAAGATTTATTTGAAAAATTTTGAAAACAATTTTTCGTGCTGTTTTTATTTTGTGTTAATTCATTTATATTTCCAAAATAGGATTTTTGAAGAGGAGAATTATTTCAAGAGTTGGGTTTCACCCTGTTTTCCCATGACCTGAAGGCAAGCATTTTGAACCCCGGCATAATATTTATGTGTGTTCGATAACACGTTTATAACACCACCTTAATTCGGAATGTTGTTATTCCATGTGATATGATCATTTGCATGGATGCATTATTGTGATTTCCTTGCTGTTGGAAATGGACAGGTTGGTAACGATGATCACCCTCGTATGCCGTTCATGCTTACCGGAAGGAAAACAGGAAAGTCTCGGTCTTGAGTAGACCCGAGCTTGTCCCTAGTTCCTCGTCGAGACGAGTGTGTCCGGTATGGCATGAAGGATACGATGAGTGGTGAGTCTGTCTGTATAATGCAATATTTTCGTTATGCTAATCATGCAGGGAATACCTAAAACCTCCCGAGTCGGCCGTAGATCGAGTCTTGTGCCAGTAACCCCCATACTTGTTTCGTACTGCCACGGGTCCCTACCGTAAGTAGGGTATGGTTCAGTAAGTTGTTAACCCTTGTCATGGCACACACCGTACAGAGAGGCCATGGTGGAAGATACCGGCTGCATCCGGTAGGCATGCCACCTGGTCCGGGGGCATGGGTGTTTCGGTTGTAGCCGAAGGGGGTAGCTCCCCTAGTTTGCGCGCGGTATAAATTTTGTGATCCCATGCTACGTCGAGGTTGTAGCCTCCCCACTTAGAGTTTTGCTTGACAAGTGTCGTGGGTGATTCCAGACACTGGTGAGTTAAGCTGGTGTGTGCAAGTCAGGTGTGTTTTCAATTAAAAGACCGTAGACGGAATTAGTCCCGATGGACTAAAGGAATCCATTACTCGTGGGTAAAGAGTACACCCTCTGCAGAGATTAAACCTATTCGAATAGCCGTGTCCATGGTTAAGGATTACAGTCTGGGATGGGTCAAGTATCGGTCTTAGTGTCGGTCTTCGGAGGTGAAACTGTTAAACCAAAACGGGAATTACTACTTGTGACTTGTGATGATTATGATTATTACTATTGTTGACTAACCCGTGATTATTATTGTTATCATCGAATATCTCTGGGATGGTTCTACCTCCGGGATATTCACTATGATTATTTCTTTTAAAGCCCTTTCTGTGGTGTCGCTCAGACGCCCGACTGTGGCATTTCTTTTAAAGCCCTTTCTGTGGTGTCGCTCAGACGCCCGGCTGTGGCATTTCTTTTAAAGCCCTTTCTGTGGTGTCGCTCAGACGCCCGGCTGTGGCATTTCTCTTAAAGCCCTTTCTGTGGTGTCACTCAGACGCCCGGCTGTGGCATTTCTTTTAAAGCCCTTTCTGTGGTGTCGCTCAGACGCCCGACTGTGGTATTTCTTTTTAAAGCCCTTTTCATGGTGTCGCTAAGACGCCCGACTGCGGCATGCTTGTTGATTTTTTTAATAAATATTACTACTGCTATACTATTACTTATTCATAAATAACAAGCTTGCATGCATCATAGTCTCACTGATCTTGTGTGGCTAACGTCATGAACATGAGACATTTCCAGCACATCTTTGTTATATTATACCTATGTTCATAATGTTTGCGAGTACATTCAAAGTACTCACTGGCTTGTCCCTGGCTATTGTCTTGGCCAGATTGCTTGCTTGGAGAGGAGCGTTGCGATGACAGCCCCGGAACTAAGCAACGGTGATAGCAGCCTCGCGAAGATAGGAGTTAACCTGGTCAGCTGTTCCCGTGGGAAATGGAGTCCCACAGACCGTGGTGATCCACGAACCGCTTCCGCCCTCAACCACTAGAAACCATTTGTTGTACTCATAGGCCACAATGGTCTTGTACTGCATATTCTGAAATTTTGCTTGGAATATCAGTATCAAGTTGATACTCATCAGCTAACATTTATCCTGGGGCTGATGAGCACGGCGGCCATTTTCTGGAAATTAATACCCGGAAAACCGGTCGCGACAGACTTGGTATCAGAGCCAGGCTGACCGTTGGCTAATCCTATCTTAGCCAGGTCAATAACTTAGGCAGACCAACCCACCAAGCCATAACCGAACCCCAACCAAGCTTCTCATGCAAGATAGCCCCACAGTGACCCGACACCTTTTGGCAGTCGGTGCCCGAACTACCAGCCTAGCCATCGATCAGGCGCCAGTAACCGGCCCCTAGATGGTCCTGTTCGCAAGCGTGCGGATGAAGACTCCGTCCCCTTTTCCTATAAAAAGGGGCACGCTAGCCCCAACCCAGCACAACGCAGCCACCCTCCTAAACCAAGCCACAATGCCTGGTCCTGTCGTGCACACTGAGACCACAGCAACCAACCTTGGAGGTTTTGTGACCATACTCGCAAACCTCACCCGTCGAGCCTATGCGTTAGAAGAGCCTCCAGAATATGTTGTGTACCAAGGACCCTTGAGCGGTGAAAGCCGTCAATTTTGGGCCACTGTACACATCTACGGTAGGGGTCTAGCACCCGAACGCCCCTACAGGTTCACAGGGAGAACCACGTCCTTTGAGCCACAAGCCATCCAACTAGCTGCTCGTGAAGCTATAGTTCATCTCTGGCACTTGTCGCCCAGAGTTGACTGTCGCTCGTTCCACTACTACCCCAGACGTGAAGGGTATGGTAGACCACCCCAAGTTTCCAACGGAGACCACGAAACAGATCCCGCGTTGTTGCACCTAGTGCGCTACGTAAGTGCACTAGAGGAACTGTGCGATCAGATCACTATTGATCTAATCGCAGCTCGTGGAGAGCTGATTCGTCGAGCCCCGACAAGAGAAGAGGACGAGCCCAGCGCCGACAACTCAGTCGTGCTGTTTGGACAACCGATCGAGCCCCTGAGGTCTACCCCAGCCATCGGCCAAAGTGTTGCGATAACCCCCGAAGTGCTTCGCCGCATTTTGGGAGCGCACTCCAACGGAGTTGTGGCCAGCAATCCCCGAGATGGTCATCATCGCTACCCCGAGCCTGCAGCCCCTCATCCTACTCCGATTAATTCCGACGGCGAGACCCGTGGAGAAGCCTCAACATCCACAAGGCACGCCCGCATGGATGTAAACGAGGTAGACTAAGTAACCCGAGTTGTATCTAGTCCCAGTGTACCCTCGCTTTGTAATCTTTTGGCTTTGTAAGTTAGCGCTGCCTGTTATCGTGCCTCTGTTTATATGGTAGTCTTGCCTGGATACGCCAGTATGCAGTATAAGATTTCTATCACTGGCACATTTACCAAAAACCTCCCCGACAACTCCCACAGCAACACGTCACCTCGGTGAAGTATGTGTATCTGTGGCATTGACTTCGACTCGCAGAGCAGAGCTGGAAATATCTTTACCATTCCCCGGTAAAAATAACCCAGCTCCGGTGCTATAAGAGGCCACCGCATGACCTTGCCAAACACCTCTCACCTTGTGCACCACCCTCACAACCATTTTCTAGCCATGCCGACCCCCAGCATTTACCTGAGAACCCCAGATGCAACCCCGGGTAGTTTTGTCAAGATATTGTGGGATTTTACCTGCAGTACCATGGGCGCTACCCAGCCACCCCAGTACGAGCTGTTCAAATCGAGGATCACCTCTTCCACCTCGAGGTATTGGGCAGCAGTGCACATCCCTCCCGTGAACTCAGACCAAGACCCAACAGAGGTCTCCTTCGTGGGGAAATCTATGCCAACCCCACCAATGGCCATAGAAGCTGCGGCATACGAAGCGCTCGCTCGCCTTCGATTCGCGGTACCTTACACCAGCGAACGAGGGTATTATTACTTTCTGAGCCGTGTAGCGCCCGGAGGAATAACGTCTTTCCCCGGTGTACGAATTGAGAGAGACCCAGTCCTGGCCAATCTTGTCCAGTACGTCATCGCACAAGAGCATTTAACCCAACGCGTGATGGGCTATCTCCAGAGCCTTGTAGATTTGAATCCTTAGATCGCCATCGGCAGAACACTAACGCCCGACCAGGAGAGGCATGTGCATCGTCTGGTCAACCCACTTCCTCCGATAGAAGAAGAATGTGTCTCAGTGCCAGAGACATTTTCTCAGGACCCCGTCCAGTTACCCTTTGCATTCTAGACGACGCTGCTACGTTTGTTGTTGCAACTTTTATTTATCCGATGTAACTTAGGCATGTGCGCTCTGTATAAATCTTTAGTTTTGATTAATGTGAGTGATTCTGTTGCATTACTGTTTTCCTCCACTTATAATCCTGGAGTGAGTTTTCTTTTCCCCGAATTGCTGCATCTGCACCTTCTCACGGCATGGATTATTTTATTTCTCACAGCACAGCGGCCGCAGAGTCACAACCATAATCATCCGAGCACATACACTGTTTGCAAAGCTTTGCAACGATGTTACACCTAGCTAACCACCCTCTAACAACAGTTAACACCCGGCACACCCCACCTACTCCTCGTGATCAGCGCCACCGCGGAGAGCCAACACTCGAGCAGCAGCATCGCGACGATCGTCGAAGATCATCGCGCACAGGAGCACGGAGAGCCCCAGCAGTGTCGCCAGCCCTCCGCATACCAGGATCGCGAACCAGTCCGGCATCGCCTCTGCCATTAGAGCCTCACCCAAGCTTCGGTAGGCAGAAATGGAGGAAGAAAGTGGAGGAGGAGCAAGGCCAGGTGTGAGGGAGAAGGGAGAAAACACCCCGGCCGCTTTATAACTCGAGCTTGGTGTACGGTGGGCGAAGTCCACCAACGCCGCTCGTCTCCCGATCGCCGGTGTTTGGAGTCGAATCCGCAAGCAGTGCCGACAGCACGCTGGCCCGCGAGGTGAGTACTCACTGCCCCGGCAGCTAGCACGCCGCGCACTACCTTGGTACGGCCTAGATGCCCTACGCGCTAGGCGTCGCCGGTGGAGAAAAGCGGGGGAAAGCGCGCGGGAGAGAGGAAGAAGAAGAGCCAGAGGGAGAAGAAGAGGCGACTGTGGGCCCCGGGTCCACTTGTCAGCCAGAGAGGGCATCGTGCTCTCGGGTACGACCAGCGTATATCTAAGTATAGAATTTTTTTTTAAAATTTATATCCAGCGTGGAAATCACACGTTTTATCCCGAACCGTAGATTTTTCCACGCAGCGCCAGTATCCCCACTGTGGCTTTACACCACTTATTGCCCTCTCACTGTAGCCACATTTTCATTGCATATTTTTTTTAAACAGCTTTTAACAAATCTCGAGGACGAGATTTTTCTTAAGGGGGGTAGTTTTGTGACACCCCAAAAATTTTGACCTTGTTTTAATGGATTAAAATTTTTGCCCGGATTTAAAACCTTGATTCTTAGCTACTTTTTGAATTTTTTTTACCATTTCCTCCCTTGCAATTATGGAGTTTTCCCCTAAATGAAAATCTTTTCAAATATGTCATTGGACCTGTTTAACCACTCAAGAAAAACTTTTCCTTTATTAGTAAAACAAATTGAATATATAAGTTGCTTGATTTTTTTTCTTGAAATTGGTTTTTCAAGGTTAATTGGCCATATTTGAACTACAACCATTTGATAAATTCATTTAAAATTCCAACCAAAATTTGGAGATGTCAGGTGATGTTTTTAAATCACTTTTATGCAAAAATAACTTTGATTCATAAAATATTTTGAGCTCTACACCCTATTTCCTTCTCTGGTCCACAGTGCAAATTTGCACTACAACCCATTTAAATATTTCTTTCTAGCCTTCACCAAAATTATGGGATGTTGGAAATAGCCTATAATTCAACTTTATGCAAAAACCCAATGATGTTATTTGAAAAATTTGAGTGTATCAACCTCATCTTCATTCTGGCCCAACTTGCTGGTTTGTACAGCGACCACATTTTTAGTTGCTCCTTTACCCATGATTTCTTTTTCTACTTGTAGCCAACCCTACCAAACCCCTAAGTACAGGAGCATGCACCCTTTGGAACATTTCTGGTCCATGTTGTGATGCCATTTGCTTCCTGCCCAGAAGTGTAGTTTTGCAAAACTTGCACTAGCAAGTTTCTCCTTTTTGCAAACTAACTACACCACCCTCTCATACTTCCATTAAGACCCCACTCTGGAAGTTTTGGCCACCCCAAGAGGTGCCTAGGTGCCTCTGGCATTTTGTCGAACACCCTGAGTGCTTAGCCAGATTTGGCATGATTTCAAGTTTACATTGTGAATTTGACCACCTGCCCAAACCACCTTGTCCATTAATCTCCTCACTACTCCTAACTTGGATCTGCTAATTCCCAGTCTCACCCGAGACCTCTAGCGCGCCCTAGCATTTCGTCGAGCAGGTCCTGCGCGTGCACTGGCGCGCCCAGAGCGCGCCAACTGCAGCCGCGCACCGAGCCGCCGCGTCGCGCGCCCCTGGCTTGAACCGCACGGCAGAACCTCGCCTCGCACTCCCCTCCTCGCCGCGTCACGCCAAAAGGCCCCGACCGCTCCCTGGCGCCCTACAGCGCCGCCGTCAGAGGCCATTTGGCGGCACGCCCGCGGCCGCGCCCGCCGCCCGACCACGCCTGCGCTAGCCAGCGCCGCCCAAGCTCCCAGCGCTTGCCACCTGCCTCCTGGAGCAGTGCGTGCTCATCCACAACTTCGTCCCCTAGCATTCGTCGCCGCCACGTTGCCCTACAAGCACAGAGAGGCGGTTCGCCGCCGTTCTTATCTCCGGCCACCTCAGACCGACCACCACCGCCTATATAAGGAGCCCCGAGCTCATCTCCACACAGGGACGACCCCAAGCCACCTTCCTAGAGCCCCATTGGCCGTCAATTGAAGAGGAAAAGGTCGTCTTCTTCCTCTCCGGCAACCTCGGCCGCCGCCATTGCCCCGGCCAGTACGGCGCCACCAGAGCCCTCCCCTCTCCACTCTCTCCACCAAGAGCTCTCCCTCCCTCTCGCGAGTACCACCCCACGCTCAATTTTGGCCGGAGACCACCGCAACCCCAAATTCACTTTGTCCCCGGAGCCTCCTCCGCCACGGAGCTCGTCGCCGACGGCTCCCTCCGTCCCCATCACTCCCTCGACCACCGAGGGGACCGCCTAGGAGTGGCGGATCCATCCCTGCACTCGGATGCCCGCGAAGGACCGCCGTTCGCCGGCGGCGATCGCCGGACGCCCCGCCTCTGCTCGGGCAGAGAAGAGGAGGGAGTGGGGACTGGTCAAACCTGCCCAGTGGGCCCCTGGACCCACTGTCAGAGACCTAGCCCCGCCTCCATGTGTTTAAGTGGAAGCGCAAAACCCCGAGTACGTCTCCCCTGTTCGGAGGCGTATTCTTCCCGAAACGTTTTGTTTTCTATTTTGTTTTAAATAACAGATTTTGACCAAACTTTGACCAGCTGTATCTTTTTAAATACAGCTCCAAATAAATTAATTCTTTTTCCTACCTCTCTCAAATATTGTCTAGTTTATTTTAAGATTTATTTGAAAAAATTTCAAAACAATTTTTCGTGCTGTTTTTATTTTGTGTTAATTCATTTATATTTCCAAAACAGGATTTTTGAAGAGGAGAATTATTTCAAGAGTTGGGTTTCACCCTGTTTTCCCATGACCTGAAGGCAAGCATTCTGAACCCCGGCATAGTATTTATGTGTGTTCGATAACACGTTTATAACACCACCTTAATTCGGAATGTTGTTATTCCATGTGATATGATCATTTGCATGGATGCATTATTGTGATTTCCTTGCTGTTGGAAATGGACAGGTTGGTAATGATGATCACCCTCGTATGCCGTTCATGCTTACCGGAAGGAAAACGTGAAAGTCTCGGTCTTGGGTAGACCCGAGCTTGTACCTAGTTCGTCGTCGAGACGAGTGTGTCCGGTATGGCATGAAGGATACGATGAGTGGTGAGTCTGTCTGTATAATGCAATATTTTCGTTATGCTAATCATGCAAGGAATACCTAAAACCTCTTGAGTCGGCCGTAGATCGAGTCTTGTGCCAGTAACCCCCATACTTGTTTCGTACTGCCACGGGTCCCTATCGTAAGTAGGGTATGGTTCAGTAAGTTGTTAACCCTTGTCATGGCACACACCGTACAGAGAGGCCATGGTGGAAGATACCGGCTGCATCCGGTAGGCATGCCACCTGGTCCGGGGGCATGGGTGTTTCGGTTGTAGCCGAAGGGGGTAGCTCCCCTAGTTTGCGCGCGGTATAAATTTTGTGATCCCATGCTACGTCGAGGTTGTAGCCTCCCCACTTAGAGTTTTGCTTGACAGGTGTCGTGGGTGATTCCAGACACCGGTGAGTTAAGCTGGTGTGTGCAAGTCAGGTGTGTTTTCAATTAAAAGACCATAGACGGAATTAGTCCCGATGGACTAAAGGAATCCGTTACTCGTGGGTAAAGAGTACACCCTCTGCAGAGATTAAACCTATTCGAATAGCCGTGTCCATGGTTAAGGATTACAGTCTGGGATGGGTCAAGTATCGGTCTTAGTGTCGGTCTTCGAAGGTGAAACTGTTAAACCAAAACGGGAATTACTACTTGTGACTTGTGATGATTATGATTATTACTATTGTTGACTAACCCGTGATTATTATTGTTATCATCGAATATCTCTGGGATGGTTCTACCTCCGGGATATTCACTATGATTATTTCTTTTAAAGCCCTTTCTGTGGTGTCGCTCACACGCCCGACTGTGGCATTTCTTTTAAAGCCCTTTCTGTGGTGTCGCTCAGACGCCCGGCTGTGGCATTTCTTTTAAAGCCCTTTCTGTGGTGTCGCTCAGACGCCCGGCTGTGGCATTTCTCTTAAAGCCCTTTCCGTGGTGTCACTCAGACGCCCGGCTGTGGCATTTCTTTTAAATCCCTTTCTGTGGTGTCGCTCAGACGCCCGGCTGTGGCATTTCTCTTAAAGCCCTTTCTGTGGTGTCACTCAGACGCCCGGCTGTGGCATTTCTTTTAAAGCCCTTTCTGTGGTGTCGCTCAGACGCCCGGCTGTGGTATTTCTTTTTAAAGCCCTTTTCATGGTGTCGCTAAGACGCCCGGCTGTGGCATGCTTGTTGATTTTTTTTATAAATATTACTACTGCTATACTATTACTTATTCATAAATAACAAGCTTGCATGCATCATAGTCTCACTGATCTTGTGTGGCTAACGTCATGAACATGAGACATTTCCAGCACATCTTTGTTATATTATACCTATGTTCATAATGTTTGCAAGTACAATCAAAGTACTCACTGGCTTGTCCCTGGCTATTGTCTTGGCCAGATTGCTTGCTTGGAGAGGAGCGTTGCGATGACAGCCCCGGAACTAAGCAACGGTGATAGCAGCCTCGCGAAGATAGGAGTTAACCTGGTCAGCTGTTCCCGTGGGAAATGGAGTCCCACAGACCATGGTGATCCACGAACCGCTTCCGCCCTCAACCACTAGAAACCATTTGTTGTACTCATAGCCCACAATGGTCTTGTACTACATATTCTGAAATTTTGCTTGGAATATCAGTATCAAGTTGATACTCATCAGCTAACAGTTATCCTGGGGCTGATGAGCACGACGGCCATTTTCTGGAAATTAATACCCAGAAAACCGGTCGCGACAATTTTAAACCGGGACTTGTCATTTAGACTTCAATATATATCTGAATTTGCTGATGTAGCCCCGAAGGGCCGGTTCAACTTAGTATAGTTAAATCGGGACTTTAAGTAATAAAGATTGTAGCCTCAGTGCTTAATTGAACAAATAGCCATTAGCCCCCAAGTGCCCAGTTGAATACTCATATTGAGCTTGGGACTTTCATAAAAATTGTAATATCAAGATCAAGTAGGCATTAGCCCCCAAGTACCAAGTGCATAACTTGTTATGTGATCGGTACTTCACTTCTGTACCCTCACATGTATTATATCATCGTCTGTATGTAGGCTGAGACAAGCAAAAGAGAAAACCAAATCACCGATTTGCAAGAAAATCTAAAGTCCCAACAAGCTGAAACCTCCATAGACAAAGAGGAATTGACTAGCGCTTTAAGTGCCATGGAACAGCTAAAGGGTGACTTCCAGAAGGAGCGAGCGGATTGGGCCACCGAAAAGTCCACTTTAACCAAGCGGGCAGAAGACGCCGAGGCTGCGCTCAAACCGGTGGTGGACGAACTGACCGGCATAAAGCGGCAAGTGCATTCCATGACTGCTGCTATCTTTGGTAAGCCGATTTAACTTCTGGAGTTATTCAGCCTTCTTATATAGCTTTCAATCTGCTAACTCTTTGTAACACTTCAGGAACACGCATTGGTCACTTGGGGTCAGATGTGCGGATGAAATTGAAAGCCGCCTACACATTGATCGAGCAGCTGTATACTGGAGCGCAGCAGATCATCTCTACTGCATCACATAACAATCCGGTGCCCACTTTAATTCAAGATACTCTTAAGAGGCTGTCGATGCTTCCTGCCCGGGTTGAAGAGCTGAAGAGATCTGCTGCTCGAACCGGTGCCATCACTGCCTTAATCCGGGCAAAAGCATGGGTGCCGGATTTTGACCCTGTTGAGGCAGCTCAGGGCTATCCCAGTTTCAAGGAAGATGGGTCAGCATTTAGTGAAGCGGATCTGTGAGCAATAAACCGGGAGGTGCGCCCTCTAGCTTGCCAACTGGCTGAAGAGGCAGACTTGTCGCATTATCAAGCACAGTATAATGACCAAAACAAGCAAGTAGCCGCACCGATTCCTGAAGCGGAAAATCTTATCCCTCCAATCCGTAAGCACACTTATGCTCCTGATATTGAACCGTCACTGCTGATCCATGATGAAGCTGTCTTTCAAGCATTAATGGGAATCGACTGGACAACTGTTGATTTCCAGCTGCTGGGTAGAGAAGCAGAAGTGGAAGCGGCGCGGGATGACTCACAACCATCAAGCCATGCTGGTGACCAAGTTTGAACCGGAAGTCGGTTTAAAACTGCTCCACCTTCGAAAAACAATGATCTTATTTGGGCACCGTGTTGCCTTGTAATAGGATAGCCGATACTCTTGATCTTGTTATGCCTTCGTGCATAAATACTGCAACCTTTGCTTCCTTTGGGTGATAAAATTTCCAAAGTATTTTCTGCAATCAAGAAATCTTAAAATACCGCCGCGGTTGTACCGTCAGGCGGATTGTTATGAAATCAAAATATCTGAAATTTGAAGTATATGATCTATTCTTTGTGATACATAATACCGGCCATCATAGGGCATGAAGCTGGCTTAGCCAATCTTGAAGCGGGGTTTTTACAAACCCACACTATTGGAGGAGATAACCGCTCCTGTATATATGTAATGCCGGTTTACCTTGTAAAACCGTGCCGGGTGTTATGATAAACACCATGTTACTCCTCAATAGGATGTTTAACAAAGAAGATCAAACTGGGCAAATAAACTCCGGATTTAAAAATGGACCGTGTTCCATCAGTTGACAGTTTGAACCGATTTTAAAAAAACTTTTGTCAGTTTAAAAACGCAACAAGAATAAAGAGATATTTATTAAAGATTTTTTTTAAGCAAAGGTAATGATAAAAACCGTCTGCAAAAAGAGGCTTTATTGAGCCGATCAGATGGTGTTACCATGGTCGGACACGACCAAGCCCCCGATAGGCGTAGCTATGGTTCAAGTCAGCCAGGTCCCCAAATGAAATAGTGGCATTATGCCGATCAAAAGGCGTGGCAATGGTTCGGGTTCGACCAAGCCCCCAAGTGATTCTGTGGCCTTACGCCGATCAAGAGGCGTGACTGGTTTAGACTTGACCATGTCCCCAAGTGATCTGGTGGCTTTCGCCTATCAAAAGGTGTTGCATTGGTTCGGATACGACCAAGCCCCCAAGTGATGTCATAAAGCTTTTGAAAAGCAATTTCAAGGGGTGAACCGGAGGCCGCTTTAAGACAGAACAACTCCGTGTAACCAATCATGATGTAAAAAAGAACAGAGACCCCGCTTTAACTGAGGCTTCCGGTTTATTGTATTAATCATAACATATACAGTGTCATAATATGTACATAGGTAGAGCCGATGGCTCAGGTATAATAAGGCCGAAGGTGAGCTATGTTCCACGGCCTGTTGGTCTCCTCCTCTGATGTACGTGAGTCTTTGTGCTCTCGAATATCGATCAGATAGTATGACCCATTGTGCAGATTCTTGCTGACCGCGAAAGGTCCCTCCCAAGGTGGGGATAACTTATGCATATCAGTCTGATCTTGGATGAGCCGAAGCACCAAATCTCCCTCTTGAAAGGTTTTGGTTCTGACTCGGCGACTGTGATAACGATGAAGATCCTGTTGGTAAATCACCGAGTGGGCAGCAGCTATGTCACGCTCTTCGTCCAACAGGTCCAAAGCATCTTGCCGTGTTGTCTTGTTTTCCGCTTCAACATAAGCCGCCACACGAGGTGAATCATGACAGATATCATTGGGGAGAACCGCCTCCGCTCCGTAAACCATGAAGAACGGTGTGTATCCTGTTGATCTGTTGGGTGTAGTATTGATTCTCCATAACACAGATGGTAATTCTTCTACCCAACAACCCGGTGTTCTGTGCAAAGGAACCATAAACCGGGGTTTGATGCCTCTCAAGATCTCTTGATTAGCTCGCTCTGCTTGACCATTGGACTGTGGGTGGGCTACGGATGAAACATCAAGCCGGATGTGCTCACGTTCGCAGAACTCCTTCATGGCACCCTTGCACAGATTAGTACCATTATCTGTGATGATACTATGTGGAAAACCAAATCGGAAAATCACTTTTTTGATGAACTGAACCGCCGTGGCTGCATCACACTTGCTAACGGGCTCTGCCTCCACCCACTTTGTAAATTTATCAACCGCCACCAGAAGGTGGGTCTTCTTATCCTTGGACCTTTTGAAAGGTCCAACCATATCCAGCCCCCAAGTCGCAAACGGCCAAGTGATTGGGATCATTCTCAATTCTTGAGCCGGTACATGAGCACGTCGTGAGAACTTTTGGCAACCATCACATCGTCTGACCAGATCTTCCGCATCAGCATGAGCAGTCAACCAATAGAAACCATGGCAGAACGCTTTAGCCACCAAAGATTTTGAACCAGCATGGTGACCACAATCTCCTTCGTGGATATCACGCAAAATTTCACAGCCTTCCTTAGGAGAAACACAGCGTTGAAGCGCCCCTGATACACTGCAGTGATGCAACTCACAATTGATAATAGTCATGGACTTGGATCGCCGGATTATTTGCCGGGCCAGAGTCTCATCCTCTGGTAACTCGCCCCGGTTCATGTACGCAAGGTAAGGAAGCGTCCAATCCGGGATGACATGAAGGGCTGCCACCAATTGAGCCTCCAGATCAGGAATAGCCAAATCCGCTTCACCAGGGAGCTTGACCGACGGGTTGTGCAGCACATCCAGAAAAATATTGGGCGGGACCGGTTTACGTTGAGAGCCCAGCCGGCTTAAGGCGTCCGCCGCTTCATTCTTCTGGAGGTCCACATGGTCCACCTGATAGCCCTTGAAATGACCTGCAACAATATCCACCTCACGACGATATGCAACCATGAGTGGGTCCTTGGAGTCCCAAGTGCCAGATACCTGTTGAGCCACCAGGTCTGAGTCACCGAAGCACTTAACTCGGCTTAGATTCATTTCCTTAGCCATCCGGAGACCATGGAGTAAGGCTTCATACTCAGCTGCATTGTTAGTACAAGGGAACATTAAACGGAGAATGTAACAAAACTTGTCACCTCGTGGGGAAGTTAATACGACTCCAGCCCCCGAGCCCTCCAATTGCCTGGATCCGTCAAAATGGATAGTCCAATATGTGTGATCCGGTTTTTCTTCAGGCGCTTGCAGTTCTGTCCAATCATTGACGAAATCAACAAGTGCTTGAGATTTGACCGCCGTCCGCGGCACATATGTCAATTCGTGCGGCCCAAGCTCTATAGCCCACTTGGCAATCCGGCCAGTTGCTTCACGGTTCTGGATGATATCTCCCAAGGGAGCAGAACTAACCACTGTGATGGGGTGCCCTTGGAAATACTGCTTAAGCTTCCGGCTCGCCATGAAAACTCCATATACCAGCTTCTGCCAATGCAGATACCTTTGCTTGGATTCAATAAGTACCTTGCTGATATAGTAAACTGGACGCTGAACCGGATGCTCATCGCCTGCCTCCTTGCGCTCCACCACAATAGCCACACTGACTGCACGAGCATTAGCAGCAACATATAGTAGCAATGGCTCCTTATCAATTGGAGCAGCAAGTACAGGCGGATTGGCCAACTGCCACTTTAAATCCTCAAATACTTTATCAACATCAGAACTCCAGATAAAATGATCCGTCTTTTTCAACATCTGATACAAAGGGATTGCCTTCTCACCAAGGCGGCTGATAAACCGGCTCAACATGGCAATCCGTCCAGCCAAACGCTGGACATCATTGATACACTTCGGTTTGGCTAGGGAGGTGATGGCTGTAATCTTTTCCGGATTAGCTTCAATTCCTCTATTGGACACCATAAAACCCAATAACTTGCCTGCCGGTACACCAAAGACGCACTTGGCCGGATTGAGCATCATCTTGTACGTCCTTAGGTTATCAAAAGTTTCTTTCAAATCGTCAACCAAAGTCTCCTTCTCCCTGGACTTAACCACAATATCATCCACATAAGCATGCACATTACGGCCAATCTGCTTATGAAGGCAATTCTGTACACACCGTTGGTAAGTTGCCTGAGCACTCTTGAGCCCAAAGGGCATAGATACATAGTAGAAGGCTCCAAAGGGAGTTATGAACATTGTCTTCTCCTGGTCCTTAACTGCCATCTTGATCTGATGATAACCAGAATATGTGTCCAGAAAACTCAAACGCTCACAACCCGCCGTAGCATCAATAATCTGGTCAATACGGGGGAGGGCAAAAGGATCTGCTGGACAAGCCTTGTTAAGATCTGTGTAATCCACACACATGCGCCAGGTGCCATTTTTCTTAAGGACTAACACCGGATTAGCTAGCCATTCAGGATGAAAAACCTCAACGATAAAGCCAGCCGCTAAGAGCCTGGCCACTTCTTCTCCAATAGCTTTGCGTCTTTCTTCATTGAACAGGCGGACGAACTGTTTCACTGGTTTGTACTTAGGATCCACATTAAGAGTGTGCTCAGCGAGTTGCCTCGGTACACCTGGCATGTCAGAAGGCTTCCATGCAAAAATGTCCCAATTCTCATGGATGAACTCGATGAGCGCGCCTTCCTATTTCAGATCGAAGTTGGCAATGATGCTTAACTGCTTGGACGAATCGCCAGGTACGAAGTAAACAAGCTTAGTTTCAGCTGCTGATTTGAACTTCAAGGCCGGATCTTGCTCCGTGGTTGGCTTCTTCAACGGAGTCATGTCTGCCGGATCAACATTATCCTTATAGTATTTCAGCTCCTCTGTGGCACAAACTGACTCTGCGTAGGCCGCATCACCTTCTTCACACTCCAAGGCGACCTTTCAGCTTCCATGAACCATTATTGTCCCCTTGTGGCCCGGCATATTGAGTTGCAAATACACATAACAGGGCCGTGGCATAAACTTGGCGTAAGCCGGCCCAAACAAGGCGCGATATGGACTCTGGATTTTTACCACCTCAAAAGTCAATGTCTCCGACCTGGAATCATGATCATCTCCAAAGGCAACTTCCATGGCTATCTTGCCAACATGATATGCTGATTTACCAGTGTCGGGGTAAATGACCACGGGTAGCCTAGCCGGCTCCCCTTGGCACTTCAGAAAAAATTATGAGCCGATCCGGCCTCCAAGAAACGAAGACGCGGGGCCGCCTTCCCCCTGCCGGCTGTCTCTCAGGCCGACTGTCGGAAGGCGGCCTGGCCTTAACCCTCATGAAGAAAGCCACGAGAGGGACAGTTCCGAGAAGCCGGCCACGAGAAGGCCGACTCCTAGAAGCCGACTCCCATGACACGGTCAAGATCGTACCCTCGAGGCCCGCACCCACATAACGGTGATGGGACGGGGCGTGGCTACAGTAAAGCCTGCCACCCCGGAAACCCGGAGCATGCCTGGCACAGTGCGGCGTACGGGGTAGCCCTGACCCGTCCGGCGCGGCACTGTTGCCATGATGACTATGGCGCCATCCACGGCGGGCTGTCAGCGCGGCCCATGGGCGGTGGGCCCCTTTGGGCAGAGAGACACCCGAAGGCGGCCAGGCCTCCCCCAGTCGGCCCAAGACATGGCCGGCTTTCCCAAAGCCGGCTCGCTCCTTCCCTCGAAGGGGGCGCCCCATTAAGAAGACAAGACGACGTGAGGCTACAGCGATCGCCCGCCAGGCGGCGGCGCTGTAGCCACGCTTACCTCGATAAAGCCCTCATCATCAGGATTGAGGCAACAGTAATCGGCCGCCGACAGGGCCCTAGGTAGTAGGGCCTGCCTGTCGACCAAGATGCCGGCAGCCGGCGGGGCCCACCAGCCGGCGGGCCCCAGCATCCGGCGCAGAAGCCGGCGAGCGTAGACACTGACGGCTGGGACCCGCTCCCAGTCGGATTACCATTGTATCCCCGGGGGTAGGCCTATATAAACCCCCCGGGGCACCCATGCAAAGTGTTGATCTCATCTAGGTTACAACACACATAGAGAGAAGAGTAGAGCTAGCCTTGCCCTTCTTCTTCCTCTCGCCAAACAGCTCGAGGATCACCTTGTAGCTACTTGTTCACCGAGTGATCATGCGGAGACCCCGCAGAGCAGCAGTAGGGGTGTTATCTCCACGGAGAGCCCCGAAGCTGGGTAAGATTCGCCGGCGTGCATGTCTTCGCCTTATCCCGCTTCCAGGCACCGGCGACATCTTACTGGCTCCCACACAGATAAGCCACCCGTTGGCATATGTCGCACCAACCACCCGACATTTGGCGCCCACCGTGGGGCCAGGTGCACCGTCGTCCGGAGACCTGTTCTGGACGGGAACCCTCTTCCTCCCCAGCGAGCGTAGCCAGCCCGCCATGCCCGATGGCGTTTGCCACGACGCGCTGCAAGGCGTCACCAACGCTTGCGCAGCAAGCGACCTCGCCGATCCCCTTGGCGAGGCCCTCATCTCCGATGAGCCCGCCTCCGACGCGGGCACCGACCGCCTCGTCGACCTCCTCGGCCAGCTCCACATCTCCAGCGAGCCTGCTGTGGACCAGGAGTCCGTTGGCTCCACCGATCCGATGCCTGTCGACTCCGACACGGCCTCGCCCGACGCCTTCCCCACCAACGTCGTGATCTACGATGACCCGCTTCCCCGAGCCGATGGCTGTGACGTTGCCACCGCCGAGGTGATGGTCATCAGCCACGACGGCGCTTCTGGCGAGAACGCCCACGATGCCCCGCAAGCGGCGATCCACGACCTGTCGGTCCCCCTCCCGGCCGATGCCGACGCCGAAGCACTGGAGGCTCGCCGCCTCTCCCTCCTCGCGGAGGGCCGGAAGCTAGCTTCCATGATACGCCTCACTAAGGCCCACCAACGTGAAGTCGACCGCGCCGCCTTCGGCATGCCCCCTCCTGGCGAACCGAGCCGAGTCGTCGTCGTCAGGCAACGCGGTGCCGTCATCGCCGACATGCTTGGGGTCGAACGCCCAGTCTATGCCACCCCACTCGAGAACCTGCGCGCCACCCAGGCGGCCGTGGACGAGCTGGATGGACTGGGGGCCGAAGAGCTCCCCTACATGACCAGACGCATCCAACAGCTAATCGATGCAGCCGCGCAGCGGCACGAAGCCGAAGCCCGCGAGGAAATCCCTCTGCCGCGCCGAGAACACGTCGCGACGTCCCGGACGCCGACTGCGGGTAAAACCCGCGCGCGACACGAGAAAGAGCCGGCTGCCAGCCAAAGCCGAACCCGGATCTCCATCGAGCGAGACGCAGAATGCCACCCTCGAGCCGTGGAGCGGCGGGGCAACCCGCCTCCACCTCCGCCTTGAGGGGAAAGGTATCCCACCCCACCGCCTGTCACGCATCCGACCCTCAGCGGCCGATTAGGTCGCCACGAAGGAGTCGGCGAGAACGACGCCCGCCATCGGATCGACCGCCTAGCACGATCCCTGGCGCTGGAAGAAGAAGATGATGTCGGCCCGCCTTGCTTCGGCCCCCGCATCCGCGACGAGCCCTTCCCCAAAGGGTTCTCGCTCCCAAGAGACACGCCCAAGTACAACGGCTCCGTGAAGCCGGAAGATTGGTTGATCGACTACTCCACCGCGGTACGCATCACGAACGGCAATAGGCGCGTTGCCGTGAAGTACATGCCCCTCATGCTCCAAGGCACGGCGAGGACCTGGCTCAACAGCCTCAAGCAATACAGCGTCAACAGCTGGCTATACTTCACAGAAGCCTTCGTCCGCAACTTCACCAGCACCTACAAGCGGGCTCCCAAGCCCAGGCAGCTCTCTTTGTGTGTGCAAGGCCCCGCCGAGTCCACTCGCGACAACCTCACGCATTGTGCCGAGCTCCGCAACTCTTGTGAAGGGGCGCACGAGGTGCAAGCCATTGTATACTTCACAGCCGGGTGCCGAGAAGGCACCCTCCTCAAGCACAAGCTCCTCTGCGACGAGCCGACTACCCTCGACGAGCTCCTGGTCATAGCGGACAAGTACGCCACCGCCGACTCCTCAATGAAGACTGAACTTCGGGTTGACGCGTCCGGGAAGGTACACAACCCGGCGCCCAAGACGCCGGCTGGGGACTCCGGCCGACGCCCGTACCAAAACGACCATAAGCGCAAGGGCCCCATGCCGCCTTCCACCAGTCGGCAGGTGGCCACGGTCGAGGGCGAGCAGCCTGAAGGGCGGCCCACACCCAAGAAGCAGAAAGGCGGCCGGCTGGCTTGGCAGCCGGCCTTCTCCTACGAGCAAACCCTCGACGCCCCATGCAAGTTCTACAACGGCGCGAAGCCGTCCAACCTCACAACCCGGAAGTGCCACTAGCTCACACGAATCTCCAAAGGCGAAGGGCTCGTGCCGCCTCCACCTGCTAGTCCGCCGCCTCCGGCTCCGCAGCAGCCGGCTGCTCAGCTAGCAGTCGGAGCCGTGCACGACGAGTTCCCTGACGAGCACGCCACCTATGTCATCTTCACCAGCCAGCCTGAAGACCGGTGCAGCAGGCGCCGAGAGCACCAGGAAGTCAATGCGGTTGCCGCCAACCCCATAGAGCACATGCACTGGTCAGAAAAACCCATCAGCTGGAGCCGAGCCGACCACCCAGAGGTGATGCCATCTCCCGGCTCTTATGCACTGGTCCTGGATGCCACCCTTGTAACAGACAGACGCGCAGCCCGTTTCTCCCGCATGTTGATAGACGGCGGGAGCAACATCAACATCCTGTACCTTGACACCCTGAAGAAGCTCAACATCAAGACAAAGCAGCTCACGCCTACCCGGACTGTGTTCCACGGCATCGTACCCGGCCTGTCCTGCTCCCCCATTGGCAAGATCAAGATTGATGTCCTCTTTGGGGACAAGGATCATTTCCGCAGGGAGGCCATCTGGTTTGAAGTGGTGGACCTTGAGAGCTCTTACCATGCACTGCTTGGCCGACCTGCCTTGGCCAAGTTCATGGCTGTTCCCCACTATGCTTACCTCAAGATGAAGATGCCGAGCACCAAGGGCATCATCACCATAGTCAGCGATTACAAGAAATCGGCTGAGTGCGCAGCACCCAGCAGCCGGCTGGCCGAGTCCCTTGTGATTGCCGAAGAGAAGAAGAAGTTGGACCGCGTCGTGGCCATGGCAGGCAATCAGCCGACCCTGTCCCCCGATCCCAAAGAATGTGATGCCCAAGGTTCCTTCCAGCCGGCCAAGGAAACAAAGAAGATACTGTAACGCCCTCGATGCGGCTATATCTCCCACGTGTCGAGGCACGACTTAGAGGCATAACCGCATTGAAAGCAATGTCGCAAGTGAGGTAATCTTCACACAATCCATGTAATAAATAAAGGGGAAAGATACATAGTTGGCTTACAATCGCCACTTCACACAAGTACATAAATAACATCCGTCATACAGATTACACTCAAGGTCCGACTACGGTACCAAAATGAAAGAAGACTACCCCAAATGCTAAACAGATCCCCGGATCACCCAACTGGGCTCCACTACTGATCATCTGGAAAAGAAACATAGTAACGGCCACGTTCCTTGTCGAACTCCCAAGTGAGCTCGGACGCGTCAACTGCACTGGCATCGTTGGTACCTGCAACTGAGGTGATAATATCTGTGAGTCACGGGGACTCAGCAATCTCACACCCGCGAGATCAAGACTATTTAAGCTTAAAGGTGGGAAAGGGGTTTGTGAGGTGGAACTGCAGCAAGCGACTAGCATATGGTGGCTACAGCGCAAAAAGAGAGCGAGAAGAGAAGGCAAAGCACGGTCGAGAAACTAGAAGTGATCAAGAAGTGATCCTGAACAACCTACGTCAGGCATAACTCCAACAACCGTGTTCACTTCCCGGACCCCGCCGAGAAGAGACCATCATGGTTACACACGCGGTTGATGTGTTTTAGTTAAGGTCAACTTCGGGTTTTCTACAACCGGACATCAACAAATTCCCATCTGCCTCATAACCGCGGGCACGGCTTTCGAAAGATAATACCCTGTAGGGGTGTCCCAACTTAGCCCATGATAAGCTCTCACGGTCAACGAAGGATATTCCTTCTACCGGGAAGACCCGATCAATCTCGGAATCCCGGACTACAAGACATCTCGGCAGTAATAAAACAAGTCCAGCAAAGCCGCCCGATTGTGCCGACAAATCCTGATAGGAGCTGCACATATCTCGGTCTCAGGGCACATCCGGATGAGCAGTCCGTACAACTAAAATCAGCCCTCGAGTTGCCACGAGGTGGCGCTGCAAAGGGCTCTAGTTTGGACCAGCAATCGAAGGAGAACTGGCCCGGGGGTTTAAATAAAGATGACCCTTGAGTCTGCAGAACCCAAGGGAAAAAAGGCTAGGTGGCGAATGGTAAAACCAATGTTGGGCCTTGCTGGAAAAGTCTTATTCAAAGCGAACTGTCAAGGGGGTCCCATAAATCACCCAACCGTGTAAGGAACGCAAACTCCGGGAACATAACACCGGTATGACGGAAACTAGGGTGGCAAGAGTGGAACAAAACACCAGGCATAAGGCCGAGCCTTCCACCCTTTACCAAGTATATAGATGCATTAATTAAATAAGAGTTATTGTGATATCCCAACAACTAAACATGTTCCAACGAGGAACAACAAGTCCATGTTCCAACAAGAAACAAAACTTCATCTTCACCTGCAACTAACAACGCTATAAGAGGGGCTGAGCAAAGCAGTAACATAGCCAAACAACGGTTTGCTAGGACATGGATGGTTAGGGGCTGACATGGCAATATAGGAGGCATGATATAGCAAGTGGTGGGTATCGCAGCATAGGCATAGCAAAAGAGCGAGCAATCTAGCAAGCAAAGATAGAAGTGATTTCGAGGGTATGGTCATCTTGCCTGCAAGAGTCTCAGAGTTGTCGAAAGCTTGGTCCTCGAAAGCATTCTCAACAGGTTCCTCGTTCACGTACTCGTCTCCCGGCTCTACCCAAGACAAGAGAACAAGCAAAGGAACCAAAATCAACCACGATGCAATGCGCAAGCAATATGATGCAAAACATGGCATGATATGCGAGAGGTGATATGCAATGCGTTTGCATGCTCCGGAAGGACAAGGATGAACAGGGCATAATCTTGGCAAACCAAGCATGCCACTGGATAGATGAGGTGATTTCGGTTGAAATTGATATAAAGTTCACCGGAATCGGATGCACGGTTTGCAAATGGCAAGCAAAACAAGAATGACACGAATCTGCCATAAACAGCATGATGCTACTTAGCAAGCAACAATAATTAAGATACTGCACCCAAACATGGCAACAAAGCATATGACAGTAATCTATTCAAGATGCCCGACAAAAGATGAACACTGAGCTACGGCTAATTCACATCATAACAGGTCCAAACAATCAGGGCAAAAGTGCAAAAGATAACAGGTTCACAGACTTAGTGAAAATATCAACATAGCAGAAACTAACATCAGGCTGACATGTTCAGAGCAATGAAACAACATGCTACAGGTTCAGAACATAGCAAAGTAAGGCATGGCATGAATCTACACATAGCACTTGACAAAAGTCTCTTACTGACCATAAGCCAAAAAGGATCAGAAAATATTATTACACCCATGACAAATAAGCAAGTTCCGTTACAGGTTACGGACTTAGCAGAAAACTGGACATGTCAAAAACAGATAACGACTAGGCATGTTCGTGAGCTCGATGCACTCACTACAGAGCATTGCATGATAAACTAAGCATATATACATCAAGAAGACATGGCATAGTAACAATACATGGCAAGAATAACATCATATCATGCAAGTATCAACTACACCAAGCTTGGCAAAATCGAATAACACGTAAACAATCTGCCAGCAACATTTTGAAGCAAAAGTAGAGCTCGATTGACTCAAGATATGGCACTCCATAATTGCAAACAAAGACATGGATGGATATAGCAAATACTCAAGTTCAAAACTCCCTTACTGATCATGCTCAAATTATGCATATATCTCTCGGAAACAACATGAACACATGGCATAAAAGTATCAGCAGTCAGGGACTTAGTGAAATCACTAAGTCTCTGAAATCAGCAACATCAGGTGACCTAGTTTGCATGCTTGTGCTAGTCACCACATAGATCACAAAAATACATGGTATAATTCTATAGAAAGGTAACATGGCATATTACAAAACTCATGTAGGACTAAACTTCATAGGAGGTACACATCAATCATGGAAAAAATGACAAAAGTGCATGTTCAGATAAAATCCAGCAACTAACAGCAACTAGCCCTCTTCTAACAGCATTTCGGGCAACAAGATGACTTCAAAGGAAAATGATGCAATGGAACAAAGTGATGTACTCTCCGAGACGAACAATTTGACATATTATACGCACGAATCGGAGCTATGGATGCAAAATTATGGCATGTAGAAGAACTGATGATATGATGCAAAACTTAGGACTTGGAGATTTCGGGGAGAAGGTAAAAGTCAACCCAGGCGCGGTTTTCGACGATGGTCGGCCGGGGCTCGCCGGGGAGGACCTGCGGGGTGGCCGGAGTGGCCGGGATGGGTCGGAGAAGGTGGCCCCGGCCCGGATCTCGCCGGATCCGGCCGGCGGCGAGCGGGGCGACGACGGGACGGGGAGGCGCGGGATCCGCGACGTCGGCAGGCGGCGGGGTCGACGCGGCGGCGCGGGGAGGCAGGCGGCCGGAGCAGGGAGCCGGTGGGGCCGGCGCGGCGGCGCGCGGTCGCCTGGGCGGCGGAAGACGGGCGGAGGAGGCGCGGGGGCGCGGCTCAGATGCGGCCCGGGGCGGGCCGGCCTCGGGCCCCGGCGGGCTGGCGACGGCGGGGAAGCCGGAGCGCCACGTGGCAGCCCCTGAGTGGCTGCGGGCGGCGGCGGCGAAGCGTCCGGACGTGGCGGACACGTCCGCCCGCGCGGAGCGACGAAATTAGGGTTTCGGGGTGGATTTTGCCCGTGATGGAGGAGGGGGAGACGTTTTTATAGCTAGAAGGAGCTAGGGAGCTCCAAATGGAGAGCGGTTTTCGCCCACACGATCACGATCGAACGACCGAGACGATGGGAAAGACTTAGGTGGGTTTTGGGCCACTTAGAGAGGGGTGTTGGGCTGCAACACACACGAGGCCTTCACAGTTACCCGGTTAACCGTTGGAGTACGGAATGAACTCCGATTGACCCGAAACTTGACAGGCGGTCTACCGGTGCTATACCAAGGCAACATGTCAAACCTCGGTCCATTCCGAGAATGTTTAATACCCGCTGACGAAGAAATGTAAAAGGGGACGCCGGGAGACATAGGAGCGCCGGATTGCAAAACGGACAATGGGAAAGATGCTCGGATTTATGAGACGAACACGTATGCGAATGCGATGCACATGATGACATGATATGAAATGCATGACATGGCCAAAATGCAAAACGGAGAGAACCCAACCACGGAGGGAATAACATAACACATAGCCGAAAATGGCAAGAGTTGGATTACAAATATGGCAAGTTACATCTGGGGCGTTACAACACACCACCACTACGAGAGGATCTCGTCCTGAGATCTAGGACTGAAAGAACTCCGGATACTCGGAACGTAGGTGGTCTTCACGCTCCCAGGTGGCTTCTCGGTCTGAATGATGTGACCATTTCACTTTGAGGAATTTGATTGACTTGTTGCGAGTCTTGCGCTCAGTTGTCTCAAGAATAGCAACTGGGTGCTCATGATAGGACAAATCTTCTTGAAGATCAATCTCTTCGAAGTTGATGGTGCGCTCAGGCGTCTTAAAGCACTTGCAAAGCTGTGACATGTGGAAGACATCGTGCACATTTGCAAAGTTGGAGGGGAGCTCAAGTTGATAGGCTAGATCGCCTCGTTTGCCGATGATCTTGAAAGGGCCGACGTATCGCGGAGCAAGTTTCCCCTTGATACCGAAGCGACGAGTCCCTTTCATTGGAGAGACGCGGAGGTAGACATGGTCTCCTATCTCGAATGCCACATCACGGTGTTTGCTATCGTAATAGCTCTTCTGGCGCGACTGCGCTGCTTTGAGGTTCTCACGAATGACCTTGCACATAGCCTCAGCCTCTGAGATCAAATCATTGCCGAGCAATTGGCGTTCGCCGGTTTCAGACCAGTTGAGAGGAGTACGACACTTTCTGCCATAGAGAATCTTGAATGGGGCTTTGCCCGAGCTGGCTTGAAAACTGTTGTTGTAAGAGAACTCAGCATAAGGAAGACAATCCTCCCACTTCATGCCGAAAGAGATAACACAGGCTCTGAGCATATCTTCAAGAATTTGGTTGACACGCTCGACTTGTCCACTAGTCTGAGGGTGGAAAGCTGTGCTGAATCGAATATTGGTGCCCATGGCCTTCTGAAAAGAATCCCAAAACTTGGAGGTAAAGATGCTGCCACGGTCTGAAGAAATCAATTGCGGAATGCCGTGCAAAGAGACAATTCTGGAGGTGTAGAGCTCTGCCAGCTGCGCTGCTGTGATAGACTCTTTGATAGGAAGAAAATGAGCCACTTTGGTGAGCTTGTCGATGACGACGAAGATAGCATCATTTCCATGCTTGGACTTGGGAAAACCAGTGACGAAGTCCATTTCAATATGATCATACTTCCATTCTGGAATAGCAAGAGGTTGGAGAAGACCAGCTGGTCGTTGGTGTTCTGCTTTCACTCTTCTGCAGACATCACACTCATTCACGAATTGAGCGATCTCACGCTTCATTCGAGTCCACCAATACGACTGCTTGAGGTCATGGTACATCTTCGAACTTCCAGGATGAATTGACAGGAGAGAGTTGTGCGCTTCGTTCATAATGACTTTACGAAGATCACCCTTTGGAACCACAATCCGATCCTCGAAGAAAAGAGTATCTCTGTCATGAACTCGGTAGCACTTGTATTTGGAAATGCTCTTATCAATACCATGTTTCACCTTCTTCACCATGGTATCCAACAATTGTGCCTCACGAATCTGATCTTCCAAAGTAGGAGAGACAATGAGGTTTGCAAGAACACCTTGAGGAACAACTTGGAGATTCAACTTGCGAAAAGCCTCACAGAGATCCGGTTGAAAGGGCTTGAGGATTAAGCTGTTGCAGTAAGCCTTTCTGCTCAAAGCGTCTGCAATCACATTAGCCTTACTTGGAGTATATTCAATACTCGGATTATACTCTTGAATCATTTTGACCCATCGAGTTTGTCTGAGGTTGAGATGAGGCTGAGTGAAGATATACTTGAGGCTCTTGTGATCGGTGAAGATGTCCACTTTCCTTCCCAACAGGAGATGTCTCCATGTTATTAGAGCGTGGACCACTGCCGCCAACTCAAGATCGTGAGTGGGGTAGTTCCTTTCATTGGGCTTCAACTGGCGAGAGGTATAGGAAACAACCTTCTTCTCTTGCATTAACACAGCACCGAGGCCCTGAAGAGAAGCATCACAGAATACTTCATAAGGCTTGGATTCATCAGGAGGAGTCAGAACTGGAGCAGTGACAAGTTTCTCTTTGAGAGTGTTGAAAGCAACGTCACACTCAGGAGACTAGACATATTTCACATGCTTCTGGAGGAGGTTGGAAAGAGGCTTGGCAATCTTGGAGAAATTCTCAACGAATCTTCTGCAATAGCTTGCAAGTCCAAGAAAACTGCGAAGCTGCTTGACATTCTGAGGAGGATTCCAATTCAAAACTGCAGACACCCTCTCTGGATTAACAGCGATGCCCTTGGCAGAGATGATATGACCAAGATAAAGAACTTCATCAAGCCATAATTCACATTTGGAGAACTTCGCATATAATTGATACTCTCTGAGCTTGTCGAGTACCAATCGCAAATGTTTGGCATGATCCTTCTTATTCTTGGAGAAGACCAAAATATCATCGAGATAGACCAAGACAAATTCGTTGATGTAGGGGTTGAAGATGAAATTCATCAAGCGAGTGAAATACGGTGGAGCATTGACAAGACCGAAAGACATGACAGTATATTCATAAGAACCAAAGCTTGTTCTGAATGCTGTCTTGGGAATATCTTCTTCACGAATGCGAATCTGATGATAACCCATACGAAGGTCAAGCTTGGAGAACACCTTAGCACCTTTGAGTTGCTCGAAAAGCTCATTGATGTTGGGAAGTGGGTACTTGTTCTTGATAGTCTTCTTGTTCAATGGACGGTAATCGACGCAAAGTCGGTCCGTGCCATCCTTCTTCTTGACAAAAAGAACACCACAACCCCAAGGAGAAGAACTCGGTCTGATCAGACCCAGACGTTCTTGTTTATCGAGTTGAATCTTCAATTCCTTCAACTCATCTGGTCCAAGCTTGTAAGGACGCTTGCAAACGGGTTCCGTGCCAGGCTCAAGTTCAATAACGAATTCAACTGGCCTGCGGGGAGGCATACCCGGAAGCTCTTCTGGAAAAACATCTTGGTACTCACAAACGACTGGAATCTGAGAGATAGCCTCCAATTCATCATTCTCATTGAGAGAAAACAACCGAATGGTATCATCACGAGAAGCATAGATGATCACATCGTTAGAAGAGTGAGTCAATTTGATTTCCCTGGCAGCACACTCAAGCTGAGCCTTGTGCTTAGAAAGCCAGTCCATCCCGAGAATAAGATCAATATCAGAATCACCAAGCACCATTGGAGAAGAAAGAAATTTGTAGTCGCCCATCTTGATAGAGACATCAGGAACTAAAGAGTTTGCTCTCATTGATTTCGCCGGAGAAATAACACCCAACGGTTTATCCAGGTAAGTCCAAGGAAAATCATTCTTTGCAAAGAACGATCTTGACATGAAACAATGCGATGCACCATTATCAAATAAGACTTTGGCAGGAATATCATTAACAGGAAGATTACCAATGATCACTTCAGAAGAATCCTCTGCTTGAGCTGCATTCAACATGTTCACCTTGACGTGCTTAGGATTAAGCTTGACCACTGCATTGTTGGAAGATTTCACAGGAGGAGGAGGCGGAAGGCGCCTCTGGTTGAAGCACTTGTTCGCATAGTGACCCTTCTGCTGACATTTGTTACAAGTCACCTCTGAGAGCGGACGATGGTAAGGAGCACTTGGCCTTGGAGCTTGGTTCTGAGACTTGTTCTGATAGCCAGGGTTGGGTGGGTGGTAAGATCCACGGCCACTTGAATTCTTCTGCTGATAAGGCTGACGGAACGGAGGAGGAGGAGGCAACCAGAACTTCTGTTGCTTAGCTGCCACAAGTGAGGAAGAAGAAGACTGGACTGCGTCTCAGACTCTCTTCTTAGATGCCTCACACTTGAGCTGAGCAGCTTCTTGTTTCAGTGCCATGTTGTAGAATTCATCATACTTTAATGGCTCGAAAAGCACGAGAGCAAGTTGCAGATCTTCTCTGAGACCACGCCTGAATTGGTAGATCATACTCTTCTCATCAGGGATGTCTTGCCTTGCAAAACGAGAGAGCTTCTGGAACTGAGTGTTGTATTGATAGACAGACATGGTGCCTTGCTTGAGATTGCGGAATTCCTCACGCTTAAGCTCAACAACACTTTCTGGAATGTGGTGAGCTTTGAAGTCACGGCGGAAATCATCCCAAGTGATCACACGACCTCCTCTGGAATCTTTGTATTGCTGGAACCACTCAGCAGCTTGATCTTTGAGTTGAAAAGAGGCAAACTTGACAAAGTCCTCAGGTCTCACATTGCTGCATTCGAAATGCTTGCTGATGTCCATGAGCCAATCATCGGCGTCTGTGGCCTCGACACAGTAGCTGAAGGTCTTTGGCTGATTAGCAAGGAACTGGTTGAGTGAAGCGAAATGCGGCTGATTGTTGCCTTGGCCTTGATTCTCTTGATTAGCTTGCCCTTGGTTGCGATCTTGCAAGAGCTGAATCAGAATCTGAGCATTGGCATTTGTGGCAGTCATCAGGGCCTGCCAAGCTTCCGGAGGTGGAGGCGGTGGCGGAGGGTTAGCCTGATTCCCTTCATTGCGTTCCGGATTCTGACGCGTTGGTGGAGCCATCCTGAAGAGGGTGACATCCATTAGCATCTTGACAGAGATATATTGAGGCTGAATCAAAGGAACGAAATTGCAACATATAGTCTTCACAATTAACATTCGAACGAGAATGAACGAATGAATTCCAATGTAAATCATCACACTTCCAAAGCTGAGAAGCCACTTAGAACATGGTAAGGAATAAAATCAACAAGGTACGGAAGTGAACAAATACTTGGTAAGGATTACCCAATCACAAACCAAATATCTGCGGAAGAAATACTAGAGCTACAAGAATTCCCACTTATAAACTCCCGAAACTTTCTGGTTATGCAATCAGGTGTTGGGGATACAGGGGAAGCATAATATCTCACCCAAACTAGCAAATCCTACAACCAGCTGTATCCATCCTTCAACACATAACCAAGAAACCTTCGGAAATCGTCTACCTCAACCTTCGAAAAGCATCCGTTATACAAGTCATGGCAATACTCCTGCACTCACCACAGTACTGGGCTATCAGGGTTATCTCACCAACAACTGTACAAAAGAGATTTTCGATGTCGGCGTACTAAACTCAGGTATTCCAAAACCGCAACGATAAAATTATGACGACAACACCTCGGAGCTCAACTCCCCGGGACACTGCCACAACCCCTAAATGCCAGGAGGCAACCAAGACAATGTTGTCATCATAAAACCATCGGAACGATTGTAATATACCCGCGTGATCCTAATTTTTTTTTAGTGAAATTTGAGAAGAGAAGAGTCAAAACTCTACGTTAGGAAGCCTTACCAGAAGGTCGAAGGGACTGGGGAGTAAAAAGAATTCCTAAACTCTCCGATATATAATTCCTAAATGACTCAAAACATTTTTCTAGACACAACTCGGCCACTAAAGACGATCAAACAGTGGGGGCTCCTAAGGTCGGGGAAAGGCTCTGATTACCAACTTGTAACGCCCTCGATGCGGCTATATCTCCCACGTGTCGAGGCACGACTTAGAGGCATAACCGCATTGAAAGCAATGTCGCAAGTGAGGTAATCTTCACACAATCCATGTAATAAATAAAGGGGAAAGATACATAGTTGGCTTACAATCGCCACTTCACACAAGTACATAAATAACATCCATCATACAGATTACACTCAAGGTCCGACTACGGTACCAAAATGAAAGAAGACTACCCCAAATGCTAAACAGATCCCCGGATCACCCAACTGGGCTCCACTACTGATCATCTGGAAAAGAAACATAGTAACGGCCACGTTCCTCGTCGAACTCCCAAGTGAGCTCGGACGCGTCAACTGCACTGGCATCGTTGGTACCTGCAACTGAGGTGATAATATCTGTGAGTCACGGGGACTCAGCAATCTCACACCCGCGAGATCAAGACTATTTAAGCTTAAAGGTGGGAAAGGGGTTTGTGAGGTGGAACTGCAGCAAGCGACTAGCATATGGTGGCTATAGCGCAAAAAGAGAGCGAGAAGAGAAGGCAAAGCACGGTCGAGAAACTAGAAGTGATCAAGAAGTGATCCTGAACAACCTACGTCAGGCATAACTCCAACAACCGTGTTCACTTCCCGGACCCCGCCGAGAAGAGACCATCACGGTTACACACGCGGTTGATGTGTTTTAGTTAAGGTCAACTTCGGGTTTTCTACAACCGGACATCAACAAATTCCCATCTGCCTCATAACCGCGGGCATGGCTTTCGAAAGATAATACCCTGCAGGGGTGTCCCAACTTAGCCCATGATAAGCTCTCACGGTCAACGAAGGATATTCCTTCTACCGGGAAGACCCGATCAATCTCGGAATCCCGGACTACAAGACATCTCGGCAGTAATAAAACAAGTCCAGCAAAGCCGCCCGATTGTGCCGACAAATCCTGATAGGAGCTGCACATATCTCGGTCTCAGGGCACATCCGGATGAGCAGTCCGTACAACTAAAACCAGCCCTCGAGTTGCCCCGAGGTGGCGCTGCAAAGGGCTCTAGTTTGGACCAGCAATCGAAGGAGAACTGGCCCGGGGGTTTAAATAAAGATGACCCTTGAGTCTGCAGAACCCAAGGGAAAAAAGGCTAGGTGGCGAATGGTAAAACCAATGTTGGGCCTTGCTGGAAAAGTCTTATTCAAAGCGAACTGTCAAGGGGGTCCCATAAATCACCCAACCGTGTAAGGAACGCAAACTCCGGGAACATAACACCGGTATGACGGAAACTAGGGTGGCAAGAGTGGAACAAAACACCAGGCATAAGGCCGAGCCTTCCACCCTTTACCAAGTATATAGATGCATTAATTAAATAAGAGGTATTGTGATATCCCAACAAGTAAACATGTTCCAACGAGGAACAACAAGTCCATGTTCCAACAAGAAACAAAACTTCATCTTCACCTGCAACTACAATGCTATAAGAGGGGCCGAGCAAAGCAGTAACATAGCCAAACAACGGTTTGCTAGGACATGGATGGTTAGGGGCTGACATGGCAATATAGGAGGCATGATATAGCAAGTGGTGGGTATCACAGCATAGGCATAGCAAAAGAGCGAGCAATCTAGCAAGCAAAGATAGAAGTGATTTCGAGGGTATGGTCATCTTGCCTGCAAGAGTCTCAGAGTTGTCGAAAGCTTGGTCCTCGAAAGCGTTCTCAACAGGTTCCTCGTTCACGTACTCATCTCCCGGCTCTACCCAAGACAAGAGAACAAGCAAAGGAACCAAAATCAACCACGATGCAATGCGCAAGCAATATGATGCAAAACATGGCATGATATGCGAGAGGTGATATGCAATGCGTTTGCATGCTCCGGAAGGACAAGGATGAACAGGGCATAATCTTGGCAAACCAAGCATGCCACTGGATATATGAGGTGATTTCGGTTGAAATTGATATAAAGTTCACCGGAATCGGATGCACGGTTTGCAAATGGCAAGCAAAACAAGAATGACACGAATCTGCCATAAACAGCATGATGCTACTTAGCAAGCAACAATAATTAAGATACTGCACCCAAACATGGCAACAAAGCATATGACAGTAATCTATTCAAGATGCCCGACAAAAGATGAACACTGAGCTACGGCTAATTCACATCATAACAGGTCCAAACAATCAGGGCAAAAGTGCAAAAGATAACAGGTTCACAGACTTAGTGAAAATATCAACATAGCAGAAACTAACATCAGGCTGACATGTTCAGAGCAATGAAACAACATGCTACAGGTTCAGAACACAGCAAAGTAAGGCATGGCATGAATCTACACATAGCACTTGACAAAAGTCTCTTACTTACCATAAGCCAAAAAGGATCAGAAAATATTATTACACCCATGACAAATAAGCAAGTTTCGTTACAGGTTACGGACTTGGCAGAAAACTGGACATGTCAAAAACAGATAACGACTAGGCATGTTCGTGAGCTCGATGCACTCACTACAGAGCATTGCATGATAAACTAAGCATACATACATCAAGAAGACATGGCATAGTAACAATACATGGCAAGAATAACATCATAGCATGCAAGGATCAACTACACCAAGCTTGGCAAAATCGAATAACACGTAAACAATCTGCCAGCAACATTTTGAAGCAAAAGTAGAGCTCGATTGGCTCAAGCTATGGCACTCCATAATTGCAAATAAAGGCATGGATGGATATAGCAAATACTCAAGTTCAAAACTCCCTTACTGATCATGCTCAAATTATGCATATATCTCTCGGAAACAACATGAACACATGGCATAAAAGTATCAGCAGTCAGGGACTTAGTGAAATCACTAAGTCTCTGAAATCAGCAACATCAGGTGACCTAGTTTGCATGCTTGTGCTAGTCACCACATAGATCACAAAAATACATGGTATAATTCTATAGAAAGGTAACATGGCATATTACAAAACTCATGTAGGACTAAACTTCATAGGAGGTACACATCAATCATGGAAAAAATGACAAAAGTGCATGTTCAGATAAAATCCAGCAACTAACAGCAACTAGCCCTCTTCTAACAGCATTTCGGGCAACAAGATGACTTCAAATGAAAATGATGCAATGGAACAAAGTGATGTACTCTCCGAGGCGAACAATTTGACATATTATACGCACGAATCGGAGCTATGGATGCAAAATTATGGCATGTAGAAGAACTGATGATATGATGCAAAACTTAGGACTTGGAGATTTCGGGGAGAAGGTAAAAGTCAACCCAGGCGCGGTTTTCGATGATGGTCGGCCGGGGCTCGCCGGGGAGGACCTGCGGGGTGGCCGGAGTGGCCGGGATGGGTCGGAGAAGGTGGCCCCGGCCCGGATCTCGCCGGATCCGGCCGGCGGCGAGCGGGGCGACGGCGGGACGGGGAGGCGCGGGATCCGCGACGTCGGCAGGCGGCGGGGTCGACGCGGCGGCGCGGGGAGGCAGGCGGCCGGAGCAGGGAGCCGGTGGGGCCGGTGCGGCGGCGCGCGGTCGCCTGGGCGGCGGAAGACGGGCGGAGGAGGCGCGGGGGCGCGGCTCAGATGCGGCCCGGGGCGGGCCGGCCTCGGGCCCCGGCGGGCTGGCGGCGGCGGGGAAGCCGGAGCGCCACGTGGCAGCCCCTGAGTGGCTGCAGGCGGCGGCGGCGAAGCGTCCGGCGGTGGCGGACACGTCCGCCCGCGCGGAGCGACGAAATTAGGGTTTCGGGGTGGATTTTGCCCGTGATGGAGGAGGGGGAGACGTTTTTATAGCTAGAAGGAGCTAGGGAGCTCCAAATGGAGAGCGGTTTTCGCCCACACGATCACGATCGAACGACCGAGACGATGGGAAAGACTTAGGTGGGTTTTGGGCCACTTAGGGAGGGGTGTTGGGCTGCAACACACACGAGGCCTTCACGGTTACCCGGTTAACCGTTGGAGTACCAAATGAACTCCGATTGACCCAAAACTTGACAGGCGGTCTACCGGTGCTAGACCAAGGCAACATGTCAAACCTCGGTCCATTCCGAGAATGTTTAATACCCGCTGACGAAGAAATGTAAAAGGGGACGCCGGGAGACATAGGAGCGCCAGATTGCAAAACGGACAACGGGAAAGATGCTCGGATTTATGAGACGAACACGTATGCGAATGCGATGCACATGATGACATGATATGAAATGCATGACATGGCCAAAATGCAAAACGGAGAGAACCCAACCACGGAGGGAATAACATAACACATAGCCGGAAATGGCAAGAGTTGGATTACAAATATGGCAAGTTACATCTGGGGCGTTACAGATACCTCTTGACCCCGAGCACCCGGAGAGGTTTGCCGTCATTGGGGCAAACCTAAACAACAAATAGGAAGGCGAGCTCGCCGATTTCCTCTGTGAGAATCGAGACATCTTTGCATGGTTCCCCAAGGACATGCCGGGTGTTCCGAAGGATTTCGCCGAGCACAAATTACATGTCCGAGAAGGTGCAAAACCAGTCAAGCAACCCCTCCGCCGACTGTCGGAGGAAAAGAGAAGGATTGTAGGAGAAGAGATAGCCCGACTTCTGGCTGCCGGCTTCATCATGGAAGTGTTCTTTCCGGAGTGGCTCGCCAACCCGGTCCTCGTGCTGAAGAAGAACAACAAGTGGCGCATGTGCATAGACTACACGAGCCTCAACAAGGCCTGCCCCAAAGATCCTTTTGCCCTGCCAAGGATAGATCATGTGATAGACTCCATAGCCGGATGCGAGCTGCCGAGTTTCTTGGATGCTTACTCTGGGTACCACTAGATAAAGTTGGACCCGGCCGACCGCCTGAAGACCGCCTTCATCACACCATTTGGAGCCTTCTGCTACCTGACTATGACATTCGGCTTTAGAAATGCCGGTGCCACTTTTCAGCGTTGCATGCAGAAGTGCCTCCTCAAGCAACTCGGCAGAAATGCCCACGTCTACGTGGACGGTATTGTGGTAAAGACGGAGAAGCACATCACCCTGCTGGATGACCTCAAGGAAACATTCGAGAACCTGCGCCGATTCCGGATCAAGCTCAACCCCGAGAAATGCGGGTTCGGAGTGCCAGCCGGCCAGCTCCTAAGCTTCCTGGTCTCCGAACGCGGCATCGAATGCAACCCAGTGAAGATCAAGGCCATTGAGAGAATGGCGATTCCCACCAAGTTGCGAGACGTCCAGAAGTTCACTAGATGCTTGGCTTCCCTGAACCGCTTCATCAGCCGGCTCGGAGAGAAGCTCTCCCCCTCTACCGCCTCATGAAGAAGACCACTCACTTTGAGTGGAACGACCGAGCCGACCAAGCTTTTCGCGAGCTGAAGAAGATGCTGACCACGCCGCCTATCCTAGCGGCGCCGACTGAGAAAGAGCCCATGCTCCTTTACATCGCTGCGACCAGCCGGGTGGTCAGCACCGTCATCGTAGTCCAGCGCCCAGAAGAGGGCCGAGCTCAGCCGGTCCAGAGGCCGGTGTACTATTTGAGTGAGGTGCTGTCTACCTCGAAGCAGAACTACCCGCACTACCAGAAGATGTGCTATGGCATGTACTTTGCCGCCAAGAAGCTGAAGCCCTACTTCCAAGAGCACCCCATCACGGTCGTATGCACCGCCCCGCTCGCCAAGATCATAGGCAGCCAGGATGCATCCGGCCGGGTGGTGAAATGGGCCATCGAGCTGGCCCCTTACACAATCTTCTACCAGCCTCGCACCTCCATCAAATCCCAAGCATTGGCCGACTTCCTCGTCGACTAGGCCGAGACCCAGTACCTGCCGCCGGCTCCCGACTCCACTCACTGGCGCCTGCACTTCAACGGGTCCAAGATGCTCACCGGCTTGGGAGCCGGCGTCATCCTCACCTCTCCCAAAGGCGACAAGCTCAGATACACGCTGCAGATTCACTTTGCCGCCTCCAACAACATGGCCGAGTATGAGGCGCTCATACACGGGCTCCGACTTGCCAAAGAGCTTGGCATACGCCGGATCCTGTGTTACGGCGACTCAGACTTGATAGTCCAGTAGTCATCCGGCGATTGGGACGCCAAGGACGCAAACATGGCAAGCTATCGCTTCCTCGTCCAGCAGATCAGCGGGTACTTTGAAGGATGCGAGTTCCTCCACGTACCACGAGCCGACAACGGGCCAGCAGATGCCCTGGCTCGGTTAGGCTCCACTCGGTAGGCAATACCAACCGGCGTCTCTCTGCAACGCCTCCTCAAGCCGTCTATCAAGCCGTCTCCAGAGTCCGATTCCATCTTCGTGCCGCCTAGCCCCGACGCAGCCGGATCCGGCTTGAAGAGCCAAGAAGGCGGCCCGGGGACTTCAGCAGGCGGCGCGGGGACTTCAGCAGGCGGCTCGGGGACTTCCATAGTCGCACCCGACCCAAGGACTTCTGAACCCGGCTCGGGGACTGCGGTAGTCGGCCCGGGGACTGCACCAGCACCGCAGGCGGCGACCGGCTCCAGCATTTCACAACCCAGCCCGCCCACCCTGGTTGCCCTAGCCGCGTTGGCAACAGAAGAAGTCACAGATCCATCATGGGCCCAGCCCATCCTCAACTTCCTGACAAACCAAGAACTGCCGGCTGACGAGACAGAGGCAAGACAAGTCCAGCGCCGAGCCGGAGCATACACAATCGTCAACAGAGAGCTCATCAGGCGCAGCGTCACTGGAGTCTTCCAGCGATGCGTTGAACAAGAGAGGGGCATAGCAATCCTCAGAGACATTCACCAAGGCGAATGCGGCCACCACGCAGCCTCAAGATCACTAGTCGCCAAAGCTTTCCGCCATGGATTCTTTTGGCCGACTGCTTTGGACGACGCCAAGGAATTAGTCAAACACTGCAAAGGGTGCCAAGTCTTCAGCTCCAAGCAACACCTGCCGGCTTCGGCACTCAAGACCATTCCCCTCGCTTGGCCCTTTGCCGTTTGGGGTCTGGACATGGTGGGCCCATTCAAGATGGCGCGCGGCGGCATGACACATCTGCTTGTCGCAGTGGACAAGTTCACCAAGTGGATCGATGCAAAGCCGATCAAGAAGTTGAATGGGCCGACAGCCGTGACATTCATCGCAGACATAACAACTCGGTACGGCATGCCGCACAGCATCATCACCGACAACAGCACAAATTTTGCCAAGGGAGCATTGGCATGTTTCTGCGCGACGCAGGGCATCCGACTGGACTTAGCGTCCGTTTCCCACCCGCAGTTGAACGGCCAAGTCGAACAAGCCAACCACCTCATCTTTTCTGGCATCAAGCCCCGACTGGTCGTGCCACTGGAGCGTTCGGCCGGCTGCTGGCTCGGTGAGCTGCCGGCCGTCCACTGGAGTCTGCGCACTACCCCAAACAGGTCAACTGGCTTCACCCCTTTCTTCCTCGTATATGGCGCCGAGGCGGTCATCCCAACCGACATCGAGTTCGACTTGCCTCGGGTGACCATGTACACGGAGGCGGAGGCCAAGGAAGCACGAGAAGACAGTGTCGACCTGCTGGAAGAAAGCCGGCTGTTAGCCCTCAGCCGGTCCGCCATCTACCAGCAGGGTCTGCGTCGCTACCACAGCCGGAAGGTCAAGCCAAGATCCTTCCAAGAGGGCGACCTTGTGCTCCGGCTGATCCAGCGAACAGCCGGCCAGCACAAGCTCCCGGCCCCTTGGGAAGGCCCCTTCGTCATCAGCAGAGCGCTAGGAAACGACTCCTACTACCTGATCGACGCACAGAAGCCGAAGGCACGAAAGAGGGACGACTCCGGCAAGGAGTCGGAACGACCATGTAACGCCAACCTCCTCCAAAGATTTTACAGTTGAAATGCAGTATGTATCACGCTAACTTTTGTACTAAGTATGAGACAATAGGCCCCCCGAGGAGAACTCGGGGACTGCCATCTTTCATCTATGAATGAAGAGTATCATGCTTATGATTATGTCATTTCATTCACTTCTCTCGTCCGGCACCGGGTTCGACTAGCCGGCCCGGGGACTGGCCACCTTAAGTTATATTACAAGTCCTACCCGTGGTCAGACAAGTAGTGTGCCGGCTCCAAAGCCCTCTCTTGCCAAAAGTCGCAGTTCGGAGAATCGGCTGTCCGGCTGGCAAGAGCCAAAGGCAGGAAAGGATGCCCACATGAAAAACGGCTAGGGACTAACGGACTAATATAACAAAAGCCGGTTTTTCCCACCCCGACCGACTACAAGAGTAGCCGGCCAGCCGGTTTCCATTCACTTCGCTACAATCTAAGAAAGCTCGAGTACTTGCCTTCCCCAAAAAAGATAGCCGAGTCCTTCCTTAGCCATAGACTGCAGAGCAGCTGCCGGCTGGGAAGGCAGCAATCAGGGGAAGGCGGCAAAGGAAACAGCCTAAGGATAAAAAGCATACGAGAATGGAAGCCAAACACATGCATGATTATATTTACACAAACGGCCTCGAAAAGGCCAGCATTCAACATAGTTTGAATACACCCCCAGTGGGTGGAACTGCGCAAGCTTAATAGAAATTGTTCAAAGAGTAACAAGCAGGAAAAGCAACGACAGGAGATCAAGCCAGGGGGACGACTGGCGAGTCGGGCAGGTCGGTGGAGATAGTAGCGCCGGCTGGAGGAGTGGCCGGCTGGTGAACCTCGGCATGGTCACCGCCTCCCGCAGAGGGCGCGCCAGCGCGCGCCTCGTTGCTGGAGGCACGGTCATGCTGAGGCTGGCCGGTTGCTTCACCGGCCGGCTCGACGTCTTCGCCCTCCTTCCCTTCTTCGTCTTCACCTTCGTCACTAGAGGCGACCTCCTCCACTGAGTCTTCACCCTCCGCCGGGTTCAGCCCGAACCACTCCTCCGGCTGGGCGACGCCGTCGTCGTCCACCGCAGGAGCGAAGACACTAGTGTCGGTAAACTCGGCAAGAGCCGAAGCACGCTGGATGATAGCCGGCCGCACCTCCACCAGCTCTTCATCAGCCTCCGCCCGCCAAGTCCTCAACTGCTCCAAGTCTAGCCCAGGGTACCAGGCCCGGACGAACTCCAGCGCCCGCCTGGCACCAGATCGAGCAGCAGAGGCCTTCCAGGCCTCAAAGCGGCCGACTGCCACCTCCAGCCAGTCGGCAGTCCGGCTCGAGGTGCGGGGAATCGCTTCACCTGGCCAGAGGGCGGCCAGCACCTGCACCCCAGCACATTGGAGGCGGCGGAGCATGCGGTGTACCGGCTGCAACTGGGCTTGAATCGCCAAGAGCTGCTCCTCAGATGTCCGGCTCGCGTCCGGCGCAATCTCGATCCCCGCCTGCCGGCGTGCCTCGCGGTAGGCCTCGATGGTCTGGGTGGCAATGACGGAGTAGCGGGGGAAGTAGTCTGCGCAAAGAACAAAAGCAGCACGAATCAGAAGACGAACCAGAGGGCAAGGGGGCAAGCAAGGAGTAAGGAAGGCGGCTCACCATCGATCAGATCCTCGATCCGGCCATAACCCTCGCTCAGCGCTTGCTTCGCCTCGGCCCAGCCGGCTGCCTCGGTCTCGAACTCGGCTTTGAGGGCGGCCTCGCTGTCCTGCGCCCTCTTCAGGGCCGCCTTGTGGCTCTCCTCTTGGTCGGCCAACTTCTTGACCAGGCGGTCGCGCTCCTGGACTAAGGCGTTGAGCTCGGCCTCCTTGGTGCGAAGGGCGGTCTGGGCCCCGCCGAGCTGCTCCCTCAAGTGGGCATTGGCCCCTGCAAGCATGAAGACAAAGGAAGAAACAATAAGGAAGAAGTCGTTGGGGAAGATCCGACCCGACTGCTCAGCAGTCGACCCGGATCTCGGGGACTACACCCAGTGGGTGCGCTGACGCGCCCCCACAGGATATGAACAAAATCAAGCACGTACTTCGGCTGTCGGACAGATCCTCGATCTTCTGGCGCAGCTCCTGAGCCTGGGAGTCGAAGGCGGCGGTGCTCTGGTTATGGTACTCCTGGAAGATCAGACAGGATGCAGGAATAAGATAACTGTCAGGACCTAGTAAGTTCCAAGCCGCCTGCTCAGCAGCCGACTCGGAACTCGGGGACTACACCTAGTGGGTGCGCTGACGCGCCCCCACGTAAGAAATAAAAAAAGCAAAACAACCAAGGCCAGAAGACTCACCCGGACGACGGCCCGCGTCGCAAGGAAATCTCGGGTATACCGCTACAGCGCGGTGGCATGAGCCTGAAGCTGGCCCCGAACCTCCTGGGCCGCCGCGTTTAGCTCGGCCGGCCCCCCCGCTGGACGTCCACTCGGACGTGCTAGAGCTCGCCGCCTCCAGGGCCTCCGCCGTCCGGCTGGCGCTCGCAGCTCTGTCCGGCTCCGGCACGGGGCAGCTTCCCCCGCACGCCGGCGTGACGACGGCTGCACCACCAGGCCAGCTCCTCCAAGACGATCACATCATGCTCCCTCCGCTCCGCCGCTACCTAGCCGCGGTTGGCTCCTTCTGGCGGAGGCACGGGGACGCCGGGAGCCATGCCGCGGAGCGGAATGACAAGTTGTGGAGGCTGGTTGCGCGAAGCCTCCGCCACCCTCTCTGCGGCCGTCGCCTCCGCCTGGGCCTTGGACACCGCGTCGGCCTGCTCCTTCGCCGCCTGGGCGGCCCTTCGCTCCGACGCTTCCCGCTCCTTCCGCGCCTCCTGCGCGTTCTGCTCCGTAGCCTCCATGAGGTCGGCGCGGGGATCCACGCGGCGGGAGCTCGAAGACCCTCCGGCCGATTTAATCACGGAGCCGGCAGGACCCCGTTCAAGGGAAAGCGGCGCCCTGGCCGGTCAACCAGGAAAGAATTTAGAAGAACTCCAATCGAAGAACACGACAAGAATACAAGACGATTAACACTTACACCGAAACCGCCTGCGGCTGCTTCACGACCTTTTGGAAGCGGGCAGCCTTCGCGACCGCCTCGTCCCGCTTGGTTGCCGCGGCGGTGCCCCTGGGTTTCTTCAGCCGGCTGCCGAAGTAGGTCGACATGGCCCTGTGCTTCGGTGCGGCGCCACGGGCGGCGGCGCGGCAGAAGGGCCCGCGCCTTGAGGATCCGACGCCGGCTGGCGGTGCGGGACGACTTCGACCTCGTCGTCGTCCGCCCACTCCTGGAGGCCGGCTCCGAGCCCGGCGCCGCCTAACTCGCCGCCTTACCCCGCGGCGGCGTCCTCCATGGCGGCCGCTCCAAGGTCCGGATCGTCGACGTCATCCATCATGCGGTCGGGGTGGAACGGGCGCTCTGCCCCCGTGGCCCCCGCCGTCGGCGGAAGTAGAGGATTCTGCAGAAAGCAAGCCGGTGGATCAGAGGCCGGTCATATCGAAACCGGTAACACAAAAGAAAGTAAAGAAGAAATACTTACGACAGGCGGAGGGTTGGCGCGAGAGTACGGCTCCTTGCTGAATCGCCAATCCTCAACGAGCTTGTAGTTGGCAATGTAGTTCACCAGGTAGGACACCTCGGCATGAGGCATCTCCCTGGTGCTCAGCCGGCATGGGTTGAAGCGGCCACTCATCTGGCAGATCATGTGCGGCCGACCTTGGAGCGGGAGTACCCGACGCTCCACCAAGGCGGCCACCAGGTCGGCTCCGACCAGGCCCTCCGACTGGATCATCACCAGAGGCGGGCGACGGCGGCGTTCCCGGCCTGGGACAGCGTCCTGGCCCGGTAGCTCCATGAGGCCAGCCTCGAGGCCGGCGGGCCGGCTACGTAGGCCAGCAGGTTGATAAAGTCGCCTTGCGGGGCGACGTTCCTCACGTAGAAGTAGGACTTCTGCCAGAGCTTCACCGACTGGATCAGCGGGATGGACGGGAACGGATTGTTCTCGCCCGTCCGCCTCATGGCGATGTAAGCTCCGCATGGGGCGGGCACACCGCGATGACGGTGCCGAGTTTGCTCTGGAAGAACTCTCCCCAGAGCTCTAAGGTGGGGAGGATGCCATGAAAACCCTTGCAGAGCGTGACGAAGGCCAACAGCAGCATCACGGCGTTGGGGGTGAGATGATGTGGCTGAAGGTGGTAGAATTCAAGGAACGAGCGGAGGAACCCGCTCGCTGGGAGGCCGAAGCCGCGTATGCAGTGCGAGCGGAAGACCACCCGCTCGCCCTCCTCCAGTGCCGGCGAGATCTCCTCCTCCGACGCGCGCCGGACCCGCACGTAGTTCTCGCCGGGCAGACGCCGCGTCCGGTGGAGAAACTCGATGTGCTCGTCGATGACGTTGGAGCCGTCCCACGAGCTCGACAGCGCCATTGGAGCGGCGCGGTGAGGAGCAAGGTGCGGCGGCGGAAAAGGCGCGGGCGACCCCGCTGCGGCAGAACGGCGCAGCGAAGAGGTGCTGCGACGGCGGAGAGAGAGAGAGAGAGAGAGAGAGAGAGAGAGAGAGAGAGAGAGAGAGAGAGAGAGAGAGAGAGAGAGAGAGAGAGAGAGAGAGAGAGAGAGGAAAGAAGACGAGCAAGGGTGGAGCGAGGGAGAGCGTGCGAGCCTCTGCCGCTCCCTCTCCTCCCCCTACTTATAGGCCCTCGTGGCGGAGCCGAGGAGGCGTGCTGTGGGGGACGTGGGATTAACCGCGCCCACTCCCCCACGTCCCGCTATAACTGCGCCTTGACGGCGTGGCGAAACCGCCGCGGGAAGGCAAACCGCCCACCCTGGGCCGCAGAAGATCTGCGCCTGGGTCGAGGCCAGGAGTGGCGGGCCCGGGCCTGCGGCAACGTCCCGTTGCGCACGCGCTGTGGAAGGCCTTTTCTGCCACGTGACACGCAGGGAGGCGCGCGGTTAGCGTGCGAGTTGGCCCACATTCCCATTGACGAGACCACGGCGCCCATCCAAGGCGGCGCGCATAAGCAGAGCCGGCTCCCAGCTCCCGGCTTCTCAAGATAGGAAGCTGACCGAGCTTCTCGATTCCCCTCACTGACCTCGAAGCGCGACCAGCTTCGGGGACTACTGTCGGGGTAAATGACCACGGGTAACCTAGTCGGCTCCCCTTGGCACTTCAGAAAAAATTACGAGCCGATCCGGCCTCCAAGAAACCAAGACGCGGGGCCGCCTTCCCCCTGCCGGCTGCCTCTCAGGCCGACTGTCGGAAGGCGGCCCGGCCTTAACCCTCATGAAGAAAGCCGCGACAGGGCCGGCTCCGAGAGGCCGGCCACGAGAAGGCCGACTCCAAGAAGCCGGCTCCCATGACGCGGTCAAGATCGTACCCTCGAGGCCCGCACCCACATAACGGCGATGGGACGGGGCGTGGCTACAGTAAAGCCTGCCACCCCCGAAACCCGGAGCACGCCTGGCACAGTGCGCCGTACGGGGTAGCCCTGACCCGTCCGGCGCGACACTGTTGCCATGATGACTATGGCGCCATCCACGGCGGGTTGTCAGCGCGGCCCACGGGCGGTGGGCCCCTTTGGGCAGAGAGACACCCGAAGGTGGCCAGGCCTCCCCCAGTCGGCCCAAGACATGGCCGGCTTTCCCAAAGCCGGCTCGCTCCTTCCCTCGAAGGGGGCACCCCATTAAGAAGACAAGACTACGTGAGGCTACAGCGATCGCCCGCCGGGCGGCGGCGCTGTAGCCACACTTACCTCGATAAAGCCCTCATCATCAGGATTGAGGCAAAAGTAATCGGCCGCCGACAGGGCCCTAGGCAGTAGGGCTTGCCTGTCGACCAAGATGCCGGCAGCCGGCGGGGCCCACCAGCCGGCGGGCCCCAGCAGCCGGCGCAGAAGCCGGCGAGCGTAGACACTGACGGCTAGGACCCGCTCCCAGCCGGATTACCATTGTACCCTCGGGAGGTAGGCCTATATAAACCCCCCGGGGCACCCATGCAAAGGGTTGATCTCATCTAGGTTACAACACACATAGAGAGAAGAGTAGAGCTAGCCTTGCCCTTCTTCTTCCTCTCGCCAAACAGCTCGAGGAGCACCTTGTAGCTACTTGTTCACCGAGTGATCATGCGGAGACCCCGCAGAGCAGCAGTAGGGGTGTTATCTCCACGGAGAGCCCCGAAGCTGGGTAAGATTCGCCGGCGTGCATGTCTTCGCCTTATCCCGCTTCCAGGCACCGGCGACGTCTTACTGGGTCCCACACAGATAAGCCACCCGTTGGCATATGTCGCACCAACCACCCGACAACAAGGTACCACACCATGGAATACCGTATTGGATGGTTTAAGATTCTTATCTGTTAGTCCCATACGACGGAAGGTCTCATAGTATAAGATATTAATACTGCTCCCTCCATCCATGAGTACCTTGGTGAACTTATAACCTCCCACCTGAGGCGCCACCACCAATGCTAGCTGACCCGGGTTATCAACCCGGGGAGGGTGATCCTCTCTGCTCCACACAATTGGCTGTTCAGACCAGCGTAGATATCGGGGCACGGCTGGTTCAACAGAATTCACAGCCCTCCTTTGAACCTTCCGGTCTCGCTTGTCCAAACTAGTGGTGAAGACATGATATTGCCCACTATTCAACTGCTTCGGGTGACTCTGGTAGCCCGACTGCTGCTGATTGTAACCACCCTGACTATTACTTTGATTGTTATGTCCGCCCGGATTACCATTAAATCCTGAACCGGAATTTCCTCCACCGTAACCCGGCCCGGATCCTGAGCCACCACCGGAGCCATGATCATACCGGAAAGCATTAGAGTTCTTGAACTCCTGCATAATGTAGCAGTCCTTCCAAAGGTGATTGGCTGGCACCTCCTTCATCCCATGCTTTGGGTAGGGCTGGTTTAATAGATAATTTAGGCGGTCCGGGTTAGGATTAGGCGCTCCACCGCGATTCGGCGGTTTACCCATGCGTCGCTGGCCCTTGTCCTGTGCATTGGTATTAGCCATGAAGTCCATGTTGCCATCCACTTTACGCTTGCCTCCGCCACCATTACCTGCCGGATTATGCTGCTGTCCTCTGGAGTTGCTGTTCTTCTTTCCCTTCCCTGTCTTGTCGTCATCAGACTTGGGATCCTTGGTACTATCAGAATCAACATACTTCACTAATGCAGCCATGAGAGTCCCCATATCCGTGCAATGACGCTTCATCCGCCCCAACTTCAACTTTAGAGGCCCAAACCGGCAGTTGCCTTCCAGGGTGATAACAGCGGTGTCAGCGTTGATGCGGTCCGATGAATGCAAAACCTGCGAGACCCGGCGCACCCAATGGGTCGTCGATTCTCCATCCTCCTGGACACAGGCTGCTAAGTCCACTATAGACATAGGCTGCTTACATGCATCCTTGAAATTACTGATAAACCGGGCTCGCAATTGGGCCCATGAACTGATAGAATTGGCGGGTAAGCTTTTTAACCAAGTGCGGGCCGTTCCTTCGAGCATCATGGTGAAGTACTTCGCACATGCTGCATCGTCCACATCAAGCATCTCCATGGCCATCTCATAACTTTCTATCCATGTCTCCGGAGGTTGGTCCACCGTATAATTTGGTACCTTGCGCGGGCCCTTGAAATCCTTGGGCAGGCGCACATTGCGTAAAGCGGGGACAAGGAAAGGTACCCCCAAAGAACTAGAACTAACACCAGGTTCGACCGAGATGGTTGGACGAACTGGCAAGAGCTAAAACTGTGCTGCTAACTCGGCCTCCCTGCGCGCTCGGGCCCGGTCCACCACTTCCTGAGCATTATGAGCACCACCCGCCAGGTTGTCACCATGGGGCGCTCCACGTCGTGCACTGTTTGATACGGCCGGTTCATCCATACGTCTGCTATAGCTCCGGCTTGGATGAGGGGTGGAGTGGATTCGGTCGCGGCTGTACGAGTATGCTTCCTGCTGGGCCAAAGCTGACCTAAGAAGCTCTTTGACCCGGCGTGTCTCTACTGCCTGTGGCGAATCACCTTCAATTGGAATGGCCTCCAGCCGTGCAACAGCTGCAACAAGGTTGTCCATCGGGTTGGAGTAGTAACCCAGAGGGGTTGGAACAACCTGAGGTACAACAGTGTTATGATGAGGCAGATCCGTCAAATGGGGCTGAACCGGCGTGCCTGTCCCAGGAGCTTCCGCCCGGTTTACCACCGGCGGATTACTGGTTCCCGCCCCTCGGGTGTTGAAGAGGTCTCTGGCTTCGAAAGCCGAAGGCAAACGGGATCGGTACTTCCTTTTCATGACTTCATGCGACGCGTTCTGGTCCAACATGAGCCTGTAGGCTTGCGCATCTAAAGCGGCCCGCTCAGCCGTCATCCTGGTATTTTCAGCTGCTAGGTCCGCCTTGGCCTGAGTGATCTGTTCTCTCACCTTTGCAATCTCCGTGTTGTGGGCGTCCTGATCCGCCGGGTTAGCCTCTGCCATAAGCGCAGCCAACACATCAAACAGATCCGATAATACTTGAGCCGGCGGGTGCACAGGGCCTCCTGCCCCGGCAGTCGTCGCCGCCACTGAACCGGAGATCATTGCCGCAGTGGTCGAAGAATGAAGCACTGCTTGTGTACCGGCCATGAATATTCCAACCCGGTTGGGCAGATCAGAGGGGTCCGGAATACTGTCGCCATCGGAACAGCCCCCAATCCGGCCATCTTGTAGCTCGTCGGCAGTGATTCAGTTTCTCCGGTGGACTCGTCGCCAGAGTAAACGACGGTCTCGCCACCAGATTCCGATCCGTCCTCATAATTTCCTCCATGGTTGACTCCCACGAAGGAACGCTTCACGGCCGGCTTAACCCGGGCAGACCGCGCACGCTGAGCCGTTTCGACGAGGTCGGTGCAGATGTCCGACTCAGGGCTCGGTTCACCGGTCTCGCTGATGAAAACGTGTATGCCACCAAAGGGGACCCGGTACCCGTACTCAATTGAGCCGGCCTTGGGGCCCCAGCCTGCATCGTCGATGTAGAGTTTGCCACGACAACTCTTAGTCATCCGGCCCACATCGTAGCCCTCGAGTCCTTCGAAGTGGCCCTCCAAGAACTTGAAACCATCGTGCGATAGCCCCACGGTGGGCGCCAACTGTCGTGGTTTTGTCATGGCAGATGTCCTAGTGTCAGGACTTAGTCGTGGAGCCATCGTGACGGGTTAGCTTGAAGGGGTTAAAGCGGACACAGGGACGCAAGAGAGTTTATACTAGTTCGGCCCCTTCGATGAAGGTAAAAGCCTACATCTAGTTGTGATGGAATTGATGGGGTTTCGAGGGCTTAGGGAGCAAACAAGCTTTGCCTAAGTCTCGAGTTGTTGTCCATTATCCTTGAACCGCCGCCCGGTCGTCCCCTTATATACATGGGTGACGCCCGTCGGTTTACAGAGTCCCAATACCGGCTCATAGGCGTGTCCGGTTTGGTCTCTACTTACTCCTTCCTTACAACGCAAGTTTACATATCAATGCTGGTTTACGGCTACGGGCTCTTAAACCGACTATGGGTCCTAAACCCTTATCTGCCTTCTTGGGCTTTAACACACTTAATTACTGATGAAGTTAACCCGGCCCACCTGGCCGGTTTACGCCCAGTAGTAATATCCCCAACACTCCCCGAGTCTGAATAGTGAGGCATTGTTTTCACAAAGACATAAACATATGACGCCCGGCGTTTTTACTCCTTGGGTTGGCTTGAAGATTCCGGGTTATCCTTCTCCGTCTCTCCGCCGGCTGCCCTGTCCTGGAAGGTTGATGAGGCCCAGTCAATGCCACTCAAGGCTTCAAACTCAGCTTCATCATCTATTAAACCGGTTGGGTCGACTTCAGGGGCAAAGGTATGCTTAAGTTGGAGGGATCATGCTGACTTCATCGTAATGAGGTGTTGGAATCCTCCGGTTCTCGCTGTCATAACCCGGCTGATACTTGGTAAGATCAGTGTCGTTCCCAATGAGAGTAGCTACAGGGCGTATGTCTTTCACACAGGCGGTGAAGTCTGCTTCATCAAACAAGGTGCCATCCTCCTTTAGACTCGGGTATCCAAGAGCGAGGTCGGCCGGGTCAAGCTCTGGAATCCGGGCTTTGGCTCGACTCAATGCAGCTATAGCTCCGGCTCTGGCAGATGCCCGCCTTAGTTCTTGAACCCGCTGAGGGAGCACAGCAAGCCGCTTCAGCACATCTTGCAGGAGATAAGGAACGTCATTTGATAAGGCCACAATGGCCAGAGCATGTTGTGACCCGGTGTAGAGCTGTTCCACCAGGGTATACACTGCCTTCAGCTTGATCAACATGTCCTGCTTGAGGTTTGTACTCCTGGGGCCTGCATTATTAAACATAAGGTGAACCAGAGGTAATAATTAAAAGTGGTTATCAAAGGGAGGCTTGCAGTACTTAAGGTTTATATATCATCACTTACCGAAGATGGCTGAGACCATTTGTGATATCTGGCGCTTTAAGCCGGACAGCTCGGTTTTTGCTTCCGCAAGTGATGCTTCTGCTGTCTCGACCCGAGTCATCAGTGAGGCCTTTTCATCAGCCCAGGTTTTCTTCTCCGCGTCAAAGTTCTTCTTCAACTTCTCTTGTTCAGAGACGCTGAATTCAAACTTGGAGTTGGCTTTTTGAATTTCAAGTTCCTGGGCTGCTAGGCGGTTCTTCAGGTCAGCAATCTTTGACTCAAATTGATTTATGGTGACCTGCATTAAAGCCAGGTTATAGTCAGGATCATGGTAAAATAACATTAAGTCCCAAGCACTTTGCAAGCAAATATACTTGACACTTGGGGGCTAATGTATGCTGAAGAACTCTAAATGGCTATGCCGGCTCATGAAAATTAAGTCCCAAGCACTTTGCAAGCAAAGATACTTGACACTTGGGTGCTAATGTATGCTGAAGAACTCTAAATGGCTACGCCGGCTCATGAAAATTAAGTCCCAAGCACTTTGCAAGCCAAGATACTTGGTACTTGGGGGCTAATGTGTATCGCAAGTTCAAAACATTATGCTACAGCCGGATTAAATATTTTTTCTAAAGCCGGACAAGCAGTGCTAGGCAGTTTTCTAAGTCTACAGCATATTTATTCATAAGCAATAGACTTGGGTGCTGGTACAGTAAGTATGATTAAGAAAAAGTAGCATAAGTCATACCTCAGATTTTTGCTGTATCTGCTTCACCATGTCAATTTCCAAGTCACGGCTGCTATGTACTTGCTTGATATAGCCGGAAATGATCTCTCCAATACTCAAATGAGTATAGTCAGCGACGTCCAGCTTGGCCTTTCGGCATTCTAATAATTCCTCCTTAGCAGAACACTTGGCGAGTACAGTGGGCTGTGCCAACTCAACAAATTGAGTCTTGACAATTTCAACTTCCGGATCGTCTGCCTTGGCGGGGCTAGGAACCTCCGGGTTATCAGAATCATGGATGGCTTGCTCAACAGGCGGGTCAGAAGAAGTTACATGAACATCATGAGACGGTTGAAGCGGCGGCTCATGGGCAGAGGCATCAGGGGCAGCCGCTCCAAGCGCCGCCTCTGTCACAACAGGGTCCTGGGCCGGCTTATCCTTCTTTGTTTTCTTCCTGGGTTTCACTTGCACGCTGTGGACAAGGTAGAAGAGTAAATACAAAAGCATGAGTAAAGTAAAACACAAGACAAGAAAATTATATTACCCAGGGGCGGTCTTGAAAGCCGGCATGTTGGATTGCATAGACTCGCGAGAGGAAGGAGAGGTATCCTGATAATTGGAGTCAGATGAATTGAGAGGCTGACGAATTAAACCCGCTAAAGGTGAAACAGAACGTAAGTCGGAGATAACCTCATTCCGACGCTTCCTGGTTACGTCAGGTAAGCCGGAGGAGAGCTCTGCATCCTTGCTGGTCCGGGTCTGCCTCCGGCTTTCAATTTGCTGTTGCTTCAAAAGAAAGTCAGGATCTTGGTAAGCCAAAGGATGTGAAAATCTTACTTTCCGGGTTACTCTTCGAATTTTCTGACGCGGCAGGGGCTCGGAGTCGGAGGAGATTATAGTTACCTCTTCCTTGACGGGTTGGCTGTTTCCCGTGTCTTCCTGAAAGGGAAGTAATGTCAGTGAGGTGATGATAAAAGAGTTAGGAAAGTTAAAATTTACCTTTTCTTCATCGTCATCAGAATCATCAAGTTTGAACATCTCTGAGGTGCTTGGTTTCCTTTTCTTGGAAGTTCCAGGCTTGGCGGCTTTTCTTTCAGCTCTCTTGGCCGCTCTGGCTTGCTTGGCCGCCTCATGGTCATACTTGACCTTCCAGAAATCATCATTGGCCTGTGAAAAATGATAAAGGGGTTATGAGTAAACGCAAAGTGTAACATAGTAAAGAGTAATTATTGAGGTTGATGACTTACAGCAGGGGCCGGGTTCTTCTTACAAAAGGGAAGTAAGCCGAAGGCATTACTAGTCACCGTGCCCTCTTTCAACAAGGTCTGGGTCATAGCCTCCACTTCATCATCTGGTAAGTCGTCAGGGCTATGACGCAGGGGGTCATCCTTCTCGCCTGAGTAAGTACACATTAAGCCGGGGCATCGGCTTAATGGAATCACTGAAAAGAGCTTTCATTTTCTTAATAGTGGGGGTGAGTGGCAGACGCTCAATAGCAGACAACTTATCCTAAAATGGATGGTTGGATTCAAGGCGCAAGGCGCGGAAGCCGGGCAGCGGATTTTCACCAGCCAGAGAAGTGTCTTGGCAGTAAAACCATGTCTGATTCCAGTCTTTTGGGTGGCTTGGTAGTTCGGCGTAAGGAAAGAGGCAGTATCTTCGTCGCTGAATTGAGATGCCACCAAGTTCTAGACTGGGCCCGTTGGCGCGTTCATTCTGTCGGTTTAAATAAAACAATTCTCTGAATAAGAGTAAGCTGGGCTCTTCCCCAAGGTAGACCTCACAGAAGACTTGGAAATTGCAAATATTTGACACGGAATTGGGCTCGATATCTTGAGGTCTTAGGTTGAAGAACTGCAAAACATCCCTGAAGAATTTTGAACCGGGCGGAGCAAATCCCTGGCTCATATGATCAGTGAAAATGATCACCTCCCCTTCTTTGGGATGAGGTTTCTCCTCAGACGGGTCAAGAGCGCGATAAGACATGATCTCCTTCTTGGGAAGATATCCGGATTTCACAAATTCAGACAATGTGCTCTCTGTGACAACGGACTTGACCCAGTTACAGGTCACAGGAGCCTTGGGCGCCTTAGGTGCCATTACGCAAGTGGAAGCCTATGAAAAAATAAAGAGTTTCCGGTTCAAGTTTAACCCGGAGGAGAACATTATTAATTTATTCAAAATGACGGCTTAAGATGGGGCCTAATGACATGTGGGTGATTGTGCAGTGATATTTAAGCCGCCACAGGTGTCAATGGCAGTAAAATTTTCGTAAGTCGTAGGAAGCAAGCAAAGGTATCATTTTCTTAAACCAGCCACACCAATGACCATGGTTAAACAAAGTCAACAACGGCAGTGTTTTTTGACTAAGTATGGCACAAACAGGTTTCACAAGGTGCAGGTATTATTTTGGATCAAGCGGTCGTTCTAAATAAAAAAATTTCTAGACCTAAAAACAGTGCAGAGAAGTTCATACATTCGAGGGAGGCTCCTAAACAAGGGAGAACAGATCTGTTGGTATTCAGGATAAGCACAAACAATCACCGCAGCAGTTTTACACTATTTTTACGATCTAAACAGGGTTTTGGAGGTGGAAACGGTCAAGGGTTTGGCTCAGGCGGTGACGAACACCGACGAACTCGAAGAAGCTTTAATGCAGATCTAAGAAAGGGAAAGAGAGGAACTTACGAATGAGGACGGACTGCGGAGGTTCGCCGCCAGTTTCTGGTCATATTCAGGTTGATGCAGCGGCCTGAGTCGATGAAGGCGAGGAGCTCGACGGCGGCGGCGGCGGAGCTCGAGAGACAGAGAGGTAGCGAGAGGAAGAAGATGACTAAAAGGGGGGAGAATGGAGGACCGGGGTTGTGCCTATTTATAAGGGAAGGCCGACTGTGATGGCGCGAGAAATGAGGAGACCAAGACATCATTATCCAACGGCCCCGACGCCTCGATTTTCGAGATGGTCAGTAAAGGCAAAGATCCGTTGAGGATATGGCGGAATAAAATATGAAGTCAGTGGAAGATGACGTCACGACGGGTTATCACAAATCCAGAAGATGACGTCACGGTGGGTTACAACCTTTGCACTGGCAGAAGACAGGAAGACGTATGTATCCCAGTCAGGAGGCTTGCGCCTCTTTCGATATGTATCCCAGTTTGTGCTAGCCTTCTTAACGCAAACTTGTTTAACTTATGTCTGTACTTAGATATTGTTCCTTCCGCTGACGCGTCTATGATCGAGCACTTGTATTCAAGCCCTCGAGGTCCCTGGTGTCACAGCCCTAGAATTGCTAGTAGTTAGTTGCATCAGTGAGCATGCCATCATGTTTTAATTCCAAAGAAACTTGAAATGGGGATTGTTGAAACCCTAGCACCAAATGAAATTCAACTAGGTTCACCTAAAATATTTTCAGTAATCCAAATGGCTTTTAAAAATGTTCATCATTTCTGGAAAATGCTAAAACCATAACCAGAAGTGTTGCACATTTTTCTATGACATAATTGGTCACTGAATTAAATCATACCTTATTTGCATTTGGGCATTTAAATTTTATGTATTATTTTAAATGTCCAAATATTCATGAACTGAATTGCTGGTTATTGGAAATAATCCAAACAGTGGCCACAAGCAGTCTCATGATTTTTGAAAGTGCTTAGCTATTTTTAATAAATCCCTCAAATTTACAGTATAATAGAAAACTGAAATAAATAGAATAAGGAGAGAGAGAAAGGTTCTTACCTGGCCTCACCTGCGTAGCCCACCAACCGGCCCAGCACTGTAGCTGGCCGGCCCAACCAACCACCGCCACCTCCCCTGTCGTCTTCCTCCTCTGCCAGGAGGATGGAGACGCGTGCCCGCCCCGCGCCGGCCACCTCCTCCCTGCCTGGCTGCCTCCTCCTCCCCCTGGACGTCTCCCGCGGCGCCACGACCCCCCCCCTCCGGACCTCTGCACCGCTCCCCTCTCTCCCTGTGCTCCTCCCCCCTCCTCTGTTTCTTTCTCCCGAACACACCGAGCGGAGCTCGTCGCCGCCGACAAGCCCCACCGCGGCCACTTCCTCCCCCTCGCCCCCTGGACATGCCTGCGAGCTCCGACTCGACGTCCCCGACCTCCTCGACGACCCACGAGGCCCCGGACGTGCTGCAACTCCGCCACCGAGGCTTTTCCCCTCCTCGGTCGCCGGAGATCGACCTCGCCGCCCCGGCCGCTCCGATGCTTCCCCGAGCTCGCCGAAGTCTCCATCGGAACCGCAGTGAGCTCCAGCCCCGTTCCCCTCCCTCTGTTTAGCCGCCTGCACGCCGTAGCCCTTTTCCCCGCCGTGGCCGTAGCCTCTCGCCGCCGTTCATGTCGCCACCACGGCTACGGCCGTGCAAGCTCGCAACCGAGCGCGCCACCGTGCTCAGCACGTTCCAGGAGTCGACCGCGACCACCCGCGGCTCCTGCCGTTCCCTGCAACGCCGACCCGCTCAACTACCGAACTCCGGCCGCCGCGCAAGTCGCCGCCGCCGGCGCTTTAGGCCACTAGAGCAGCTGCTGTGAGCACCACTGGACGCGGACGAGTCTCCTCGTCACGTAGAGCCTCTCCGCCGTGCAAATGGTCGCCTGTGGGCGATTCCCGAAGCCTCCGCCGTCTCTGTCGTGGCCGGCGGCGAGCCGTGGACCAAGCCCGGCGGGTTTGACCCCGGGTGGGCCCAGTTGACCCCTCTGGGTCGATGACAAATGGGACCCAGCCCTGCTAATTTTTAGGATTAGTACTAATTAAATTTAGTTAGTCTAATGACACTGACACGCGGGCCCCACCGTTCAGGTTTGACCTGGACCGTGCGCCGTTGACTTGCTGACGTCATGATGATGTCAGGCTGACGCAGTAATCTTTTTCTGGAATTTAAATAAATCTTAAATGATTTGTTTAATTCAGAAAATATCCAAAACTTTGAAAAATCATAGAAAATAATCTATAACTTCAATGGGAAAGATTTATATATGAAAAAATATCAGAAAAATGCAAGTAATCTGTTTATGGCATTTGCATGCATGTTTGAACAACCTAGGGTTGCTGTACAGGGCAATTTGCATAAATGACAATTAAATAAGCACATATGGAGTTTGAATTTGAACCCTTGGTTCAAACCAAATTCATTTAATCTGATGCTAGTTGCATTAGCTCAAACACATAGCATATTGCCATGTCATAGCATGCATCATGTTGCTGCATATCGCCATGTGTTAATTGTGTTCTTTCTGTGTTGCCGGTAATTATCCCCTCACAGTAGACGATGTTTCGACGATGAGTTCGATGACACCGATGAAGAACTATATTATCTTCAGAAGTGCCAGGCAAGCAAAACCCCCTTGTTCATTCCGATAAAGTCCCACTCTCTCGCTCCTGCTCTCTTTTATTGCATTAGGGCAACAGCGATTCATGTGTTACTTGCTGCGGTAGTTGAACCCCTTTATCCTTTGCATGACCTGTCATTCCACAGTAAATAGATGAAACCCACTAGCATGAGTAGGAGTTGTTTGAGCCCATGTTGTGCCTACTCATTCATGCTTGTTTGTCATGCCTGCTACTGCTTAGAGTTGAGTCGGGTCTGATTCATCGGGAATGAATTAGAATGGTGATGAACATGCCCTACTGTGTGTGAGCTAAGTGTGTGAACACGATTTGGTAAAGGTATTGGTGAGAGGCCATGTAGGAGTACATGGTGGGTTGTCTCATTGAAGCCGTCCTCAGGAACTGAGTTCTGTGTTTGTGATCCATGAAACAGCTACTACCATACATTGGGCCCTGAAATATGACCCCGCTCGACTTACCGACCCCTCACGTTCTCTGTCCAGGAGTTGCAAGTAGTTTCTGGTGTTTGTAGTATGCTGGGGGCCGCACGCAGCGCTGACCGTAGGGGTGGGCTGTGTTGCGGTAGGCACGTGGCACGGTGTACCGGGCGCCCGTTTGGTGTTCCGGGAACCCTGCACACATCGTTTGGGGCTGTGAGCGAAACTCCGGCCGGATCTCCTCATGGATGGAACCCGAATAGGCGATAAACCTGGACTAGAGACTTGTGTGGTTGGTTAGGTCGTGGTCTACACCCACGTCGGCTTTCGCTTGAAGTCTGCCGAGCACATGTCGTGTGCAGACGCTAAGTGGTGGAAACATGTGTGAAGAAGTACACCCCTGCAGGGTTAACATCATCTATTCGAATAGCCGTGTCCGCGGTAATGGACTTCTGGGTTGCCTATATCAGTTCATAGACAAGTGAAAGTGGATACTTTAAAATGCGCAAGATAAGCGTGAGTGCTATGGATGGCCTTCTCGTAGGGAGACGGAAGTGGATTCATAGTGGTGTATTGATATGGTGAATATGTGGACTCGTGTGCGCCACCTCAAAAGAGTTACTTGCAGTCGTAGTTCAGGTTAGCCACTGAGTCAAAGCTGGCTTGCTGCAGTCAAACTCCACCACCCCCTTTATTGATACTGATGCATATGTAGTTAGTTCTGATGTAAGTCTTGCTGAGTACAATTGTACTCACGTTTGCCTATTTTATGTTTTTGCAGAGAGACTTCAGTCTCGCTAGTAGTACCGCTTGGACTTCGACGTTTAGCTTGTTACCTCAGCTACGATCTTGAGCCCTCGGCAGGATCTAGTGGATAGTCAGGCTTCTCAGCCTTTTTCATTTGTAGATGTCTGTACTCAGACATGTTTAGCTTCCGCATGTGCTTGTTGCTTGTATGCTCTGTATGATGGGTCATGAGACCCATGTTTGTAATATCTCGCTCCTCGGAGCCTAATGAATAAGCCCCTGATCACAGATGATCGCCTATTGCGTCAGTAGATTTCGAAGATACTCTAGGATGTTCTCCTGACACACTTGTGCCCACCGCCTTTGCAATTTCCCTACCACTGTTATATCCTTATGGATAACTGCATGCACCTGCCATTCTTACATTCGATCCCATTGAGCTTGTTATTACAAGGCGCAACGAACTGCTGTCCGTTGTTCTGAGAATCCTTTGAGCTTACTACCTTGCAGTTCCTTGCCACATGAATACCCCTATGGATAATTCCTCGCACTTACCGAGTATCCGCTCATCCCTAGTTGTCCGTATGTTTCACAAAGTCTTCGAAATACCATTCGATCTTCCGAAAATCCTCCGCAACCTATTGCTCTAGAATTTCTTGCTTGCTTTCATTATGATTAATCCCATAAGTCTGGTAATCTTATTGGCATCCTTTGTCATTATCATTTGAGTCCATTGATTCAATATGTTGTGAATGCTCGCAATCCTCAATCAGACCCTAGAATTTGTTCTTTCGACCTCAGACATCACTCCAGACATGAGTTGGCTCTCGGCAAATCAAACTTTGATTGATTGTCAATCTATGACTACTCAACTTATTTACCTTTTGATCAGAGCCTCTGCTTCTGATCCCTTGATTTGGAAATTATGATTCTTTGCCTTTGAGATTTGAATTAGTCAGTTTTTTCTATAATCTAATGCCTTTGCATTGAATCTTCCTCTGGTTGTGCGCCGATGCACACATCAGCTCCGTTATGGACCGTCGGGTCCTTTATTGAATTATCATATGACAGTGTCCTTCGTATCCAAAAAATCTCGAGAAGTTCTTTCCTTGATACATAATGCCAGTGATAAATCTTATTCTCTGCTTTGGCCAACCATGCTTTGCTCTCGAGGTGGTGATATTTACTATGAAGTTTGCGGTATATGTTCCTAAGATGCCCCGATGGGTTGGATCAATGCCTTTCCTAATCTGTGTGAACCCAAAAGATTTGACGGGCCATACTCCTCTGGTAATTCACCAGGTAGTTCTTCACCTTCAGTTAATTTTAACAGAGCAGCGAGTGAAAGGTTATGCATTGGAGAAGTGGGATTCGACCTTGAACTTTGTGTTCATGCCCATAGACACGATGTAGATCTTATCATGAAAGCTTCTCTTAAAAATAAATTGTCCCTTGGTATAAGTTCATCTTACATCCGGGATTTGGTCCTTCGCAATTGTGGTTCCGACCATATTGTTCTTCTTTGATCCCATTTCTTGGACAAGTTCAAGTACTTGTCTTCTGCAAGCAATACCCCAGTCCAACCTCTACTTTGGTTTGTCGTCGAGTATTACCCCCTGGTATCTCAAGATTATCACGGAACTGCATAACTTCTTATGAGTTCTTCATCAAGTGCTACATTCTCATTGATTCCAATTTTTCACGGGCTCTGAGTTATTAAACACTCAAAGATACCGATAACTGACTCGAGTCCACATCGCAATTAAGCAACTCTTGGTAACCTTCATTACTTACGAGTTTGAACTCAATCACATCATTCCTAGCCTGCTTGGCTATATCCTTGTCGTGCCGATTTTAACTGTGCTACCTGGTCTTTCTTCCCGGAGCAAAAACAATTTGACGGTGAGCTAATCTTACGTCGATCTTCCTCGTCATATCATTTGTCCTTGAACAACTAGCTTGATTTAGAGTTTGTGTCGTACTCATGGTTCCAATAACCTTTTGTTTCATCATTCCTTTAACTTGATGCCATCGTCGATCGATTACATCTTCATGAAGTCTCTCGACAAATGTGTCATGATCATCATCAGCATTCGGAGCTCTTCCAGGATATCAATTGAATACATGATGAGAAATACTATCCTTGCCCTTGATGGTTTGTATTGTCATCAACCACTTTAATGCCTCCCCTCCAACACAAACTTGTTCATGTTCTGTGTTATACCTTGAGTTCCTTGCTATCCAGCATTTGTTCTTAATTACCTTGGAGTATTACCATCTTTTATGTCAAGAATGTCATGAGGATTACTCCACCTCTTAAGAATTCTTGGTACAGTGATACTTCTCACCATCACCATTCTTTCTTGGTCCCCTGTTGTTTCTAACCGAAATACCGACAAATGGTCGGTGATGTGTAAATTCTAAACTTCTAGCAACCCTATTACTTTGAAGTTATTGGTCTATAGTTTCATTCTACGTCTATGGCTTATTGAACCATCATTCGAACATTGATCGTGCTACCTAGCCCATATTTCAGTGCACATTTCAACCAATGTTTAACTGTGTATGTTTTCCTCGAGCATACATCATTAAGTCATTTGATCTAGCTAATGTTATCTCCTTGTTCACATAGTTGTGGAAATCCATCTTTTTTTGGAAATCTCAATGGATTGTCGTTGAGTCAATCACTCACCTCCTCACCTCTCCTTGATTTAATGGTGAACCCTTGTACGGAACTCGCTTCCATAGTTCATTTCCCGAGAATCAGATAATGTCGTCTCGTCAATTGTGTTGCACCTCTTCTTCTCAGGCATCTTGAGTCTGAGGTGTCCTGACACCAATCAGATTTGAAACTTGTTAGATATGCTGGTTGAAACATTTTCCAAAAGTCATAGCATTGATCTTTATATACCCCAGTAAGGTGATATCATGCCTAGCACACCTGGTCGGAGGACCTATTGTTATAGTATCCTTTTTAGCAAGTTTAGCCATTCTTCCATGAGGAAATTGTAAGACTTATTCTATAAGTTGTTCCTGATGGATCCTTTGTGAATCCAATGTCTGATCTTTACCCAATGACAATGTCAATGCTATCTCGAAGCATGTGTGTGGTACTCCTATCTTCAATAAGAACAATTGAAGCACAATGCTAAATTGTCTTTATCAGTTATTCAAACACCGTTGTTTGGGTAATGTCATGAAATTCCTCTTCCCTTACCTAAATGGTTACATACTTGGAGCCTGATACGTCTCCAACGTATCTATAATTTTTGATTGCTCCATGCTATATTATCTACTGTTTTGGGCAATATTGGGATTTATTATCCACTTTTATATTATTTTGGGACTAACCTATTAACCGGAGGCCCAGCCCAAATTTGCTGTTTTTTTGCCTATTTCAGTGTTTCGAAGAAAAGGAATATCAAACGGAGTCAAAACGGAACGAAATCAACTGGAGAAGTTATTTTTGGAAGGAAAGCCACCAGATAGACTTGGACTCTACGTTAGGAGATACGGGAGGTGCTCACGAGGGTGGGGGGCGCCCCCCCCTTAGGGCGCGCCCCTGCCTCGTGGGCCCCCCGTAGCTCCTCCGACGTCCTCCCTGCACACATATATACTCTCGTACCCTAAAACTTCCAGAACGGAGATTGGATCAAAAGTTCCGCCGCCGCAAGCCTCTGTAGCCACGAAAAACCAACCGGGGCCCTCTCCGACACCCTGCCGGAGGGGGCCATCATCACCGGAGGCCATGGAGGAGTATCCCGGAGGGGTCTTCATCACCATGAAGGACAAGGACCATAAGGTGGAGTCCATGGAGGAGGAAGCACAAGGGGGAGAACCTCTCCTCCTCTCTTCCAGTGGTGCCGGAGTGCCATCGGGAGGGGAATCATCGCTGCGGTGATCGTCTTCATAAACATCACCATCATCATCACCATCCTCATCTCTTTTACGCGGTCCATTCTCCCACACACCGCTGTAATCCCCTACTCGCACATGGTGCTTTATGCCACATATTATGATCCAATGATGGGTTGCCATCCTATGATGTTTTGAGTAGATATCTTTTGTCTTTGGGTTGATTGATGATCTAGATTGGTATGAGTTGTATGTTTCACTTTGGTGCTGTCCTATGGTGCCCTCCGTGTCGCGCAAGCATGAGAGGTTTCCGCTGTAGGCTGTTGCAATACGTTCATGATTCGCTTATAGTGGGTTGGTGAGTGAACAGAAGCACAAACCCGAGTAAGAGGGATTGTTGCGTATGGGAATAAAGAGGACTTGATGCTTTAATGCTATGGTTGGGCTTTACCTTAATGATCTTTAGTAGTTGTGGATGCTTGCTAGAGTTCCAATCATAAGTGCATATGATCCAAGTAGAGAAAGTATGTTAGCTTATGCCTCTCCCTCATATGAAACTGCAATAGTGATCACCGGTCTTGTTAACAATTGCCTAGGACAATTCCGCACACCGATCCACCATTATTCCTCACTCGCTATTTATATTATTTAGTATTATATTCTAACTTTATGATAACTGCACCTACTTTTATGTTTTAGCTCTCCGATACCATGCAAAGTTATCCTCTTCATACCCACAACGTAGTTTTATTTCTCGTCGCTAGTTGGAAGCAAACGTTCGGTGCACGTAGAGTCGTATCAGTGGTAGATAGGGCTTGAGAGAATATTGATATTACCTTTAGCTCCTTGTGGGTTCGACACTCCATACTTATCACTTCCACCTTTGGAAAGTGCTACGATGATTCCTTGCACTTGGGGATTATCAAGCTCTTTTCTGGCGCCGTTGCCGGGGAGCAATAGCGTGAGGTTGATATTCTCGTGTGTGCTTGTTTGCTTTCTTCACTAAGTAGATTTTATTTTTCCTTTTTGTTTCTGTTTAGTTGTGGGTGAAACATAAAAAAAAATTAAAAATTAAAATACAAAAAAATATTACTTGCCTCTCATGCCTAAAAAGTTTTTCAAAAAGAGAAGTGATTGGAAGGTTTTGCATTGAAGAAGTGAGGGTCGACCTTGATTACTTGTGTTCATGCTCACGGAAACAATGTAGAATTTTTCATGTAAGTTTCTCTGTAAATAATTATCCCCTTGTATATATTCATTGTATTATAAAAAAATGTGCCAAGCTTTGGTTTTAGGATGATTAGATTGCTTGTTTACTATGTGCAGAACAAAAACAGAAACTTTGTCTGTAGTGCATGAATTTACATTTTTAACTGGAAAGTCAAATGGTTCTGATTCTTTTTGAACATTACTTATGTACAAAATTTTCAAATTCTAAAATTTAGTTTGTAATTTTAGGAGTTACAGAAGTTTGTCAAAGTTCCAGATTACTACAGACTGTTCTGTTTTTAACAGATTCTGTTTTGCATGTGTTGTTTGCTTATTTCGATGCATCTATGGCTAGTATTGGAGGGTATGAACAATAGAGAACTTGGAATACAGTAGGTTTAACACCCATGCAAATAAATAATTAGTTCATTACAGTACCTAAGGGTAGTGATTTGTTTTATTACACTAATGGATCTCACAAGTTTTTGTTAAAGTTTTGTGTGGATGAAGTGTCCGAAGGTCGAGGAGCTATCAATATGAGAAGAATAAAGAGAGGCAAGAGTTAAAGCTTGGGGATGCCCAAGGCACTCCAAATAAATATTCCAAGGATACTCAAGCATCTAAGCTTGGGGATGACCCGGTGGGCATCCCATCTTTCTTCTTCAACAATTATCGGTATACCTCGGGTTTTGTTTTGTTCACATGATTTGTGTCTTTTGTGTTTTTATTTTTTCTTCAAGAACCATGCTAGCATGAGTTATCCCTTCATTGATTTATAGAATACTTCATGTGCTTCACTTAAATCTTTTAAGTATGATCTTATAGAATTGCTCTTTGTGCTTCACTTAAATCTTTTGAGTATGGTTTTATAGAATGCTTCATGAGCTTCACTTAGACACTTTGAGCTTGGATATTGGTTAGTTGTAGAATGCCCCATGAACTTCAATTATATCTTTTGGAGTATGAATATTACTATCATTTAAAGTGGGTTTGGAAGAGTGTCAACTTTAGGAATTAGTGATCCCACTATTTTGGAAGATGTTGAATCTTAGTGTGATATTTATGAAAGTGGATTTGGAAGAGTGTCAACTTTAGCTAGTAACGATTCCACTATTTAGGAAGAGGTTCCAATTGAGTATGAAAACAAAGTTGCTATCCATGATGCCTCTGAAAATTATTATGAGGGAGGAATACATGCTTGTAGGAGTTGTATTAATATCAAGTTTCCTCCCTATGTGCTTAAAGTTCTGAAGTTATACTTGTTTTGCCTTCCTATGCTAGTTGATTCTTGTTCCCATAAGTGTGTACTCACAGAATCCCTAGGCATAGGAAGTGTGTTAGATTTAAATGTGCTAGTAATATTCTTCAAGATGCTCTCTTTGTGTTTCAATCCCTATCTTTTATATGAGCATCATTGAAATCATCATGCCTAGCTAAAAGGCATTAAAGAAAAGCGCTTGTTGGGAGACAACCCAATATTTATCCTTTCTGTTTTGTGTGGCAACATGATTAAGCTACTGTATTAATCATGTTTTATAGCTTTTGTTTCAATAAAGTGCCAAGTAAGACCTTTGGGAAGACTTGGGTGAAAGTTAATGTGATGTTGCTGTAAAAAACAGAAACTTTGCACTCACGAGAATAGATGTCATTTTTTACAGAAGAGTGATTTTGAGTTGATTATTTTTGCAGAAGATTACTAGAGAAATTCATCACGTCCACCAATTTATTTCATAATTTTTGGAGTAGCATAAGTATGGTTATTGTTCAGAACATTACAGACTGTTCTTTTTCTGACAGATTCTGTTTTCATTGCATAGTTTGCTTGTTTTCTAGTTTCTATGACTTATATTCATCAATATAAATTGTAGAAGTGATATGGTACAGTAGGAATTGTGTGAAAACAATTATGAACCTTGTCTTTGTCAGTACCAAAGTGAATGGTTTGCTCTTTATCATACTAACCTATCTCACGAAGTTTGGTTAAGTTTTGTATGATTGAAGTTTTCATGTTTTGGGTGAGATATCGACATAAGGAGAATAAGGAGTGGAAAGACCCTAAGCTTGGGGATGCCCAAGGCACCCCAAGGTAATATTCAAGGAAGACTCAAGCGCCTAAGCTTGGGGATGCCCCGGAAGGCATCCCCTCTTTCGTCTTCAAAACTATCGGTATACCTTACTCGGAGCTATATTTTTATTTGTCACATGATATGTGTTTTGCTTGGAGAGTATTTTCAATTTTACTTTATGTTTGAATAAAATCTTTGGATCTGAATTATTGAATGAAAATCCTCCCATGGCTAGTTAATTATTTGACTACTCAGTGTTCTTCACTCATATCTTTTAGAGTAGTTTGTCATTTGCTTATGTGCTTCACGTATATCCTATGAGTAAATGGTTGAATAAATTGAATGTCATAAACCTGAATTTATATATGTTTCATATGCTCATAACGTGGGGAGTAATGGCTTCACACATAGTAAGTATAGGTAGTAAACTTATTGAAAGTTAGCAAACGTAGAATTGGTCACTTGAACAATTCACGAAAGAATATTGAAGGGAGAGGGATTTCACATACAAATATACTATCATGGACATCTCTTATGATTGGGAGCACTCATTAAAATATGATATGATAAAGAGTTGATGTTGGACAAGGAAGACAGCATAATGAGTTATGTTTTCTTATATCTGAGATAAAGTATGTTGTCATGGATCCTCTAACATGTTGAGCTTGCCTTTCCCCCTCATGCTAGCCAAAATTCTCAGCACCAAGTAGAGATACTACTTGTGTTTCCAAAATCGTTAAACCAGTTTTGCCATGAGAGTCCACCATATCTACATATGGATTGAGTAAGATCCTTCAAGTAAGTTGTCATCGGTGCAAAGCAATAAAAATTTCTCTAAATATGTATGATCGATTGGTGTGGGAGAAATAAGCTTTGTACGATCTTGTGATGTGAAAGTAATAAAAGCGACGGACTGCATAATAAAGGTTCATATCACAAGGGGCAATATAAAGTGACGTTCTTTCACATTGAGATTTTATGCATCCAACCATAAAAGCGCATGGCAACCTCTGCTTCCCTCTGCGAAGGGCCTATCTTTTATTATTATCTTCTATCTTATGCAAGAGTCATGGTGATCTTCACCTTTCCTTTTTCATTTTATCCTTTGGCAAGTCCAGCATGTTGGAAAGAACATGATATATATATATCTAATTGGATGTAGGGGAGCATGAGTTATTAGTGTTGACATTACCCTTGAGGTAAAAGGTTGTGGGGCGAAGCTATAAGCCCCTATCTTTCTCTGTGTCCGATTAAAACTCCATAACCACAAGTATTGCGTGAGTGTTAGCAATTGTGAAAGACTACATGATAGTTGAGTATGTGAAGTTTGCTAAATCAAAGCTCTGACATATACTCTTCCTGAAAATAGGATGAATTGCAATTGTTAGATGACTAAGAATATCGTTTGTCAGTTTTCAAGAAAGTTTATGATCCATACTTTAAACTTGTGAAATGCTGGTTACTTGATCATGGAAAGTTTTATGAGTTGAGCTACTGTTATGACATGTAATGATGCTAGAAAAAGTGATTGGAATTATCATTGATCAAACTTAAGCACTACTAGCATTCCACATCAAAAATTATCTTTTTATCATTTACTACTCGAGGACGAGCGGGAATTAAGCTCGGGGATGCCTGATACGTCTCCAACGTATCTATAATTTTTGATTGCTCCATGCTATATTATCTACTGTTTTGGGCAATATTGGGCTTTATTATCCACTTTTATATTATTTTTGGGACTAACCTATTAACCGGAGGCCCAGCCCAGATTTGCTGTTTTTTGCCTATTTCAGTGTTTCGAAGAAAAGGAATATCAAACAGAGTCAAGACGGAACGAAATCAACTGGAGAAGTTATTTTTGGAAGGAAAGCCACCAGATAGACTTGGACTCTACGTCAGGAGATACGGGAGGTGCTCACGAGGGTGGGGGGCGTGCCCCCCCCCTTAGGGCGCGCCCCCTGCCTCGTGGGGCCCCCGTAGCTCCTCCGACGTCCTCCCTGGACCCATATATACTCTCGTACCCTAAAACTTACAGAACGGAGATTGGATCAGAAGTTCTGCCGCTGCAAGCCTCTGTAGCCACCAAAAACTAATCGGGGCCCTCTCCGGCACCCTGCCAGAGGGGGCCATCATCACCGGAGTCCATGGAGGAGTATCCCGGAGGGGTCTTCATCGCCATGAAGGCCAAGGACCTGAAGGTGGAGGCCATGGAGGAAGATGCACAAGGGGGAGAACCTCTCCTCCTCTCTTCTGGTGGTGCCGGAGTGCCATCGGGAGGGGAATCATCGCCGCGGTGATCGTCTTCATCAACATCACCATCATCATTACCATCCTCATCTCTTTTACGCGGTCCATTCTCCCGCACACCGCTATAATCCCCTACTCGAACATGGTGCTTTATGCCACATATTATGATCCAATGATGTGTTGCCATCCTATGATGTTTTGAGTAGATATCTTTTGTCTTTGGGTTGATTGATGATCTAGATTGGTATGAGTTGCATGTTTTACTTTGGTGCTGTCCTATGGTGCCCTCCGTGTAGCGCAAGCGTGAGGGGTTCCCTCTGTAGGGTGTTGCAATACGTTCATGATTCGCTTATAGTGGGTTGGTGAGTGAATAGAAGCACAAACCCGAGTAAGAGGGATTGTTGCGTATGGGAATAAAGAGGACTTGATGCTTTAATGCTATGGTTGGGTTTTACCTTAATGATCTTTAGTAGTTGCGGATGCTTGCTAGAGTTCCAATCATAAGTGCATATGATCCAAGTAGAGAAAGTATGTTAGCTTATGCCTCTCCCTCATATGAAACTGCAATAGTGATCACTGGTCTTGTTAACAATTGCCTAGGACAATTCCGCACACCGATCCACCATTATTCCACACTCGCTATTTATATTATTTAGTATTATATTCTAACTTTATGATAACAGCACCTACTTTTATGTTTTAGCTCTCAGATACCATGCAAAGTTATCCTCTTCATACCCACAATGTAGTTTTATTTCTCGTCGCTAGTTGGAAGCAAACGTTCGGTGCACGTAGAGTCGTATCAGTGGCAGATAGGGCTTGAGAGAATATTAATCTTACCTTTAGCTCCTTGTGGGTTCGACACTCCATACTTATCACTTCCACCTTTGGAAAGTGCTACGATGATTCCTTGCACTTGGGGATTATCAGAGCCCTATCCTTAATATCTTGCTCTGCCTTTCCTTGGGAAAGATATACACTAAAACTTGAGTATAAACACCTTTCCTTTCTATTGGTCTGATTAATGTAATAATCACATTTTCCTTTCCATTGCTTTTGTTAACCTTTCCTGTGACCTATATGATATAAGCAGTGATATTTCTCTGCTTATGTAAACACCTCGGTGTACAATTCTGTCAACAATACCCTGTTACTATTGTTGATGACATTCCGGTAACCACCGATGGACGAGAACGTTGCCTATTGGTCTGCCTCATTCAATGAGCAGGGAAAATAGTTCTCTTCGTCCGTCGCCCTTGGTACTGATGTTGTTGCCGACATAACTGATAGGCTATCCTCTGACATGCCTTGCTTACATTATCATGCAAGACGTTGTCGCCCTTCCTACTTTTAACCCACATGGTGGGCCCATAACCCACAGTTCCATAGGATCGAAACCTGGCTCTCCTATGCACCCCTGTTTCCATAGTTGTTCCTCGGGCTTGACTTCGTTTGTAATTGACGGACCACCTGTCTAGTGATATATTCTGGTACCAGACACAATACTTATTCTCGTTGCTTAAACCCCTTACACACTTTGTTTCAGGCATCGAACGATTGCTTGCCCACTTGAAACTTCCCATGATACCTCTTTATCTTGCTCTCGATATTTTCTTAAGTTTCAATTCGAGAGTTACTTTCCGCCACCTTCCCCGATGATATCGACCAGATAGACAACCTTGTAGAGGTCCATTCTCCCGGAATACCCCCTTATTATTTGGTAAGTGCGATGGAGTTCCTGAAGAAAGCACGACAACTTCATCATGATGCATTGGAATAAATAAAGACATCAACGAAAGGGATTAACTTCTTCGAGAAGATTCGTTAGAATATCGTAACCAGAACTTTCCCCCTTACTCCCCTCTTAAATCTCGGGATGAGATTTCTTGTAGTGGAGGCGAATTGTGACGCGCGGATAATTATGCGATAGTAAAACTCTGCTAATGATGCCATGTCACCTCTTTTACTGTTGCTAATCTTTCGTTAGTTCAAAACCGATTCAAAAATCAATTCAAAATATGGCAAACAACAAAAAGTTTTCAAACATTAAAATAAAAATGTTCGGAGTGTGCAGTTAAATGCCTAGTTAATTATTTTGGAGAAAACTCATTTTTACAAATTTCCTAAATATTTTAAAGTGATTTAAAACAGAAAATAAAATAAAAAAATAAAAGAGATAAAGACAAAAAAAATACAAAAAGGAAGGAACCCCCCGGGCTTCGGCCCAGCAGGCCATCAGCCCCACTGGGCCAACCCACCAGGCCCAGCCGGCCACTCCCCCACTCCCCCTTATCCACTCACCCCCGAAACCTAACCCCATCAACCCCCACTCTCCCACATCGCCTCCCCCTCTCCCCCACCACCTCTTGATCCCATCTAGATCGGGGTGGGGTTTGAACAGCGACGCCGACGCCTCGCCCCCTCGCTACGTCGACCACCGCCGCCGCCCGGGACACCACATCGTCGGCCTGCCTCCTCCTCCTCGCCGGCCTGCTTCCTCTTCGACGCCGTCGTCCTCCCCACACCCCGTTGCCCTGTACCCTACATGCTCGATGTGAGCCGCCGCCTCCCTCGTCCCTCTCTGATTCCACAACACCGCCGCCTAGCCACCGCATCTCTCCTTCCTCTACAGCTGCGGCTCGCCGCCGCCCGCGCTCACCTGCATCGCTTGCCGTGGCCGCGCCCTGGCTCGCCGGTGCGCGCCCACTACCCTACGACCCTGCCCGGCACCAGCTCCGCCCGCGGCTGCACTACTCATCGCTCTGCTCCCCGCAGCTCGCACCAGACTGTCGCGACCCCAGCTGGCTGCGCCCATGCCCGCACGCGCCCCCTGTTGTGCTCGTCGTGACCTTCATCCCTCGCACGCGCGCGCACGAACTTGGCCGCGCCCGCGCCCGTGACCCCCCTTGCTCGCCAGCCCCACTGCTCTGCTGCCACCGCACACGTTGCCTTCGCCCGCCTGACCCTGCTGTGGCCGCCAACGGCCTCCCGCACTGGGTCGCGCCTCCCCGCTACGCCATCGCCTCTGCCACTTCGCCCCTGGCCATGCTGACCTCCCTCCCGCGCCCCTTTTCGTGTGCGCCGCCCGCTCCCTTGGTCGCACCCGCCGAGGGCCACCCCCGCCGTGCCCGTCTAGCCAAACACCGGCGCCCGCAGTGCCCTGTCGGGCGGGCCGGCGCTTGTCGTCTGGCTGCGCCCGATGCCCATGGCCCGTTTGCCCGATAAGGCCTTCGTGCCACTGACCAGTGGGGTCCATCCCCTAGAACGTTTATAAAAAAGAATAATAAAATAATAATAAATGAAAATGAAAATAAATAAATAATTAATTAACTAAATTAATTAACTTAATTAAAACTAGTTAATTAACCTACTCACTTAGTAGTTAATTAATCTGTTAGGTTAGCTAACAGTCAATGACAGCTGGGACCCACACGTCAGATTGACCCAGTCAACGCCCTGTTGACTGCTCACGTCATGCTGACGTCAGCTTACACTATTCTGGATAATGTTAGAATTAAATAGATAATAATTTAGAAAATGATTTAAAACTTTACGAATTAATAGAAAATAAACCGTAGCTCGGATGGAAAAACTTTGTACATGAAAGTTGCTCAGAACGACAAGATGAATTCGAATACGCGGTCCGTTCAACCCCCCACACCCCTAGCATAGAAAACATGCAACTTTCCCCCTCTGGTTCATCTGTCTGAAAATGCGAAACACCGGGAATACTTTTCCGGATGTTTCCCACCTTCGCATGTATCACCTCCTACCGCGTTAGGGCACACCTAGCACCGTTACTTGTCATGTCATGCATCGATATGCATATGTTTGCATTGTATTCATTGTTTCTTCCCCCTCTTCTCTCCGTTAGACTACGAGACTAACGCTCCTGCCGGTACCTCTATGATCGACTACATCGATGACGACCCGTCCTTCTTGCCAGAGCAACCAGGCAAGCCCCCCCTTGATCACCAGATATCGCCTATTCCTTCTCTCTACTGCTTGCATTAGAGTAGTGTAGCATGTTACTGCTTTTGGTTAATCCTATTCTGATGCATAGCCTGTCATTGTTGCTATAGTTGTTACCCTTACCTGCAATCCTAAATGCTTAGTATAGGATGCTAGTATTCCATCAGTGGCACTGCATTCTTGTCCGTCTGCCATGCTATACTACTGGGTCGTGATCACTCGGGAGGTGATCACGGGCATATGCTATATACTTTATACTGTTACATTACTTATGATATTGTTCGGAGATGGGGGCTGAAGGGTCAGGTGGCTCCATCCCGGTAGAGGTGGGCCTGGGTTCCCGACGGCCCCCGACTGTTACTTTGTGGCGGAGCGACAGGGCAGGTTAAGACCACCTAGGTGAGAGGTGGGCCTGGCCCTGGTCAGCGTCCGCGCTTACTTCTAAATAACACACTTAACGAGTTCTTGGTATTTGATCTGAGTCTGGCCACTGGCCTATACGCACTAACCAACTACGCAGGGACAGTTATGGGCACTCGACATCGTGGTATCAGCCGAAGCCTTCGTGACGTCAGCGACTGAGTGGCGTGCGCCGGGTTGGACCGCATAACGCACCTTCCTTTGAAATGGAGGTTGCTAGGTCTGCTCTTCGGCCGCTGTCAGTGTCAAAACCGGCGGATCTCGGGTAGGGGGTCCTGAACTGTGCATCTAGGCGGATGGTAACAGGAGACGAGGGACACGATGTTTTTACCCAGGTTCGGGCCCTCTCGATGGAGGTAAAACCCTACTCCTGCTTGATTGATATTGATGATATGGGTATTACAAGAGTTGATCTACCACGAGATCGAAGAGGCTAAACCCTAGAAGCTGGCCTATGGTATGATTGTTGTATATTGTCCCCTACGGACTAAACCCTTCGGTTTATATAGACACCGGAGGGGGATAGGGTTACACAGAGTCGGTTACAAGGAAGGATATCTACATATCCGTATTGCCAAGCTTGCCTTCCACGCCAAGGAGAGTCCCATCCAGACACGGGACGAAGTCTTCAATCTGGTATCTTCATAGTCTAACAATCCGACCAAAGGATATGGTCCGGCTGTCCGGATACCCCTAATCCAGGACTCCCTCAGTAGCCCCTGAACCAGGCTTCAATGACGATGAGTCCGGCGCGCAGATTTTGTCTTCGGCATTGCAAAGCGGGTTCCTCCTCTGAATACTTCATAAAAGATTTTGAACACGAGGAAAGTGTCCGGCTTTGCAAAACAAGTTCCACATACAACCGTAGAGAGAATAATATTTCCACAAATCTAATCTGTTGACTTATTTCACAGTGCGTCATCACACCACAACCAGGTCACCGTTCGAATCTTTTTTACAACCAACCTCAGCGTGTTTTGCGAGGCGGTTTCCTTGGCACGTCTTGTCGAAGCAGATATCGTGTTCCCTTTATTACAGGATTCTCATCAATATGAACGTGGGTAACGCAACCACGCCATCAATTATGGCGCTTGGGGGATAAGCGAGTTTTACCAGGCTGGTGGGGGCGCATAGTTTCGTCCTCCCTTATAAAGGGATAAGGATTCACCATTTTCTACCCACGCCTTCTTCCTCATTGTTCATCCATTCCTGTGCACTCGAGCTCCAGTGCCCAAGTCCGCATTCTTCTCCTCAACCTCCTCCAAAAATGTTCGGAGCAGGAGGCAAGTGGATGTTCTCCTCCGTCATAGTGGGAGACGTCCAGAAGCTGAGGGGAGCCGGATACCTGTCCGAAGATATCGCACACCGGCTCCCAGATGAGGGACAGCTCATCCCCACCCCCAGGCCCCATGAGAGGGTAGTATTCCTTACCCACTTCCTTCGCGGACTGGGATTTCCTCTCCACCCATTCGTCCGGGGGCTCATGTTCTACTACGGCCTGGACTTTCACGATCTGGCCCCGAACTTCATCCTCAACATCTCGGCATTTATCGTCATGTGTGAGGCCTTTCTGCGCATCAAGCCCCACTTCGGCTTATGGCTGAAGACCTTCAATGTCAAACCGAAGGTGGTGGGCGGCCAGCAGCCGGAGTGCGGAGGCGCCATGGTGGGAAAAATGCCCAACGTCACATGGCTCGAGGGCTCCTATGTGGAGGCCATAAAGGGGTGGCAACCGGGGTGGTTCTACCTCACCGAGCCGCGCGACACCAAATGGGCGGCGACCCCAAAATTCCGATCCGGAATCCCCACGCGGCTCACCTCCTGGAAAGAGAAGGGCCTGCCCTGGGGTTATCCGGTAGAGCTGACTGGACTCCAGACCTGTATCCAGAATATGATAAACAGGAAGCTCAAGCTTGTTAACATAGTCCAGGTCATGCTCATCCGCCGGATCCTCCCGTGTCAACAATGGGTGTTCAATTTGTGGGAGTTCGACCCAGCCCAGCACCAGACTCTGAGCGATCTCTTAGGCACGACGCACGAGGACGTCCGGAAGGTGCTGTTTAAGAGTGCCGAGGTTCCCTCTCCCCTCACCGAGGATCGCGGACTCAGCGCGATGCACCAAGCCGGCGCGGTAAGTTTTTTTATTTCTCATAGGGTATTCATTTCCATAGTTTAACTATGTGCGGGATCTGAGCTCCCATGCCTTTGACATGAATGGGTGGAGACATCGGGGCAGATTGATTGCCATTCCCATATGCCCGTAGACCCTGCAGACGCTCTCCTGACGGAGATGCTGACTCCGGCCCCTTACGAGGTGCTAGAGAAGAAGATCAAGAAGAAGGCCACGGGAACCCGAAAGTGTTCCCGGCGCCAGGTGGTATCGGACTCATCGTCCGATAACTCCAAGACACACTCCTCCCATGAAAATGAGGAGGAGGCAGATAAAGGTTCTTCCCATCCACTCGGGAAAGACAAGAAAAGGAAGGCCGCCCCAACCAGGGAGGCCAGAGGATCCAACAAGGTAAGGACTCTCCTTCCGGACTGCTCCGCCACCGCCGCCGACAGCGAGGATGAGTGGCCACCCAGGGCTACGCCCCTGGCAAAATCGTAAGTATTCGGATACCAGAGTAACTCATGGCACTGTTTAATTGCACAACTTCTCCTAACGCCGAACATGGTTATGCAGTCCGTCCCGGGCCCGTATCGACGTATCCTCGTCGAGCGGTTCTTTGGATCCGTCGGCTATGAGTAGCGGATCACTTCCGACCGCCTCCACCCCTCGTCCTACGGACAACGGTGAGGTGTTTTCTCAAAGGGCAGCAAGCTGAGGGAAGGTAGTCCTGGAGGCGCCTCAAGGCGACCTTACGGACTCCAGGTGCAATGGGAGCAAGGCTCCCAAGGGCTCCAAGTTCGGCCCTCAGTCGAACACCGTGCCAAAACCTCCAGTGGTTCCGGACTCCGGCAGGCGGCCCCCTGCCAAGAGGGGCAAGCCGCCCGTGCCGGTGACCTCCGTCCATCCGGAGGCACCGGTCAATTTGCTGGAAGTGCTTAGCGGCGCTTCCATCAACGAGGAGCACCGCACTATTATGAGTGCTGTGATCAAGAAGGTTCAGTCCGCCAAGAGCGGACTGGCTGAAGCCTGTGCCAGCCTTCTAACAGGCTTTGAGGTAAGTATTTAAAATATAGGAAAATATTACCGCATAGACAGTAGCCTCTGATGCCCTGTTTGGCGTTCAAAAAGAAAAGCCGAATAGAGGATCAAAATAACATTTGTAGGAGTCTAATACAAGTATGTCTATATGCGTATGCAGGCTTCGGTGCTGACCTCTACCGCACTGACTGCGGAGGTCATCGTACTGAAGCAGAAGCTCGAGCGGTCCGAGAAAGATCTTGGCCTTGCCAAGAGGCAGCTTGAGGAGAACAAAGGTAAGTAATACCTTGTCTGTATATATATATAAAATGATGTGGTTGCAAAATGATAGGATCATCATGAATGTGCTAGGTGCCACGACCGAAGTGGCGGCCCTGAAGCAAGCGTTGTCCGAGGCCGAAAACAAAGCGGCCACGGAGCACACCGAGCGGGAGAAGCAAGAGGCACGAGTGGGCGAGGTGCAGCAAGAGCTCCAGGCTCTCATGAAGAAGCACGAGACTTTGGAGCTTGACTCGAAGACGCGAGAGTCCGAGCTTGCCGCGGTCCTCGAGAGCACAAAGCATGCCAAGGCTGAAGCCCAGAAGGCCCTCCAGGAAATTGAGGCGATGAAGAAGATAGCGGCGGGTAAGGCATTCATTATGCAAAGCAAGCATGTGAAAGTAAATTACTTGTTACCTACCCGAGTCCGGAGCTCTCCAGGAGCATTCACAGATTTGCCCCGCGGCGTGTCGGATGCCGCAAAGTATTATAGAGCCAAGGAGGGGAGCTTGACGAAGAAGGCGTTCTGGTCTCAGTATACTGAGGCCGAACACCCGGTGGCCTTAAGCGACCAGCTGAAGCAATTGGTCGAGCTCCATAAGGTGGCGGAACATGCCATGAAGGGTCTTATAGTCCGGCTGTGGCCTAGCGACACCCTTCCAACAGCTACTTCGGCCTGGTGAGGCGGCTTGTGGATGCCTGCCCCTACCTTGAAGTTGTCAAGCGGTCCGTCCACATCGAGGGCGCCCACAGGGCGCTTGCCCGTGTTAAAGTACACTGGGGCAAGATGGACGCTGAGAAGCTGGTGAAGGAGGGACCGCCGCAGGGCAAGGAGCATCGCCACGCTGAAATGTATTATGAGGGCGTCCTGAAGGGTGCCCGCCTTATGGCGGATGATTGTTCCAAAGATGTAATTTTTTAGTGAACTTGCTCGTGTGATCCTGTAGTTATGAAAACTTGTTCATATGCGCTATGCAACACTTGTTTGAATTTAAAATATTACCTTCTGTGCGGCTGTTTATCAAATCTGAAAGATGGCCAGTCGTCGGCTTCAGCCCCCATGCCACGAGTGCTAGGGTGTTCGGGATAAATCTGAGCACTCTTTTTCCCATCGTTGGGTCCTTCGAGGGAGGTGCACAACGCAATGAACAAGGCAATCGGACTATAATGCTTTATCACTTTCACTTAGCCATAGAAGTCTACAATTTTAAATTTTGGCGAAGCCCCTAGTGTTCGGAAGGCCGAATTCGGGGCGCTATACACGCCTTAAGCCGAACAAAGCCGACTCCTCGCTCTAAGCGGCATAAGTCTTTAGGGACTCGAGACCTCTCGAACAGCGACCAGCTCTCGCCTTATCATGACAGTCAGTTTTAGCTTTCTCTAATAAGGTGCTTGCCCAAATGAACCGGGGCACAATTGCAGTAGTTCTCCCAGTGCTACCTTAGCCGATATAGCGGAACGTAAGGTACCAAAACATGGGAGCCGGGCAAACCCAACTATTGACCCAAGACATGATTCGGAGCTAATGCATATAATGTTATAAGTTCGGGGTGCCGCACTGTCGAAAGTGTTCGGACTTCTCACGCCGTATTATGGGGTACTTAAGCCCCTGGCGTATTGGCCGTACCAGAGTGTACGGGTGCTGAATGTCATGAATGAACACACACACACACACACACACACACACACACACACACACACACACACACACACACACACACATATATATATATATATATATATATATATATATATATATATATATATACGAAAAAAGGAAGAATAGAGAATGCAGTAATAGACTAGTGCTATGCATTGTTTATTCAAAAAGGTGCGTCGAAGCAGAATGGTACAAGTAGTGCGATAAGCAAAAATTAGGACTATTTGACATGTCCACTCCAAAGGCAAGCTGCGGAATGGTATTTAAAGCAGGTATTTCGCTCGTTATCAGAGACCACCTCGGAGTTCCATGATGCGACTTAGCTTTCTGCCTCCTTGGTTGTTGTACCATGTGTCCGGTAATCGTATTGCCGGACTGGGCTTCCAGAGAGTAAAGTCCTGAAAGAGAGAAAAATAACAAAGCGGGAAGCCCCTAGTGCAGTTGAGCCGCGTTTTGGGGTGTGCCTTAGTCGTGCCCCCCACCTATGTCCATGGTATTTTCAATGCGTAATTATGTACGCGTGGCATGGATTTCACCGTTTGGCTATGGCTGGGGTGGGGGCCGCATTGCTATGCAAGCTCGGCACGTGCCAGGCGCTCTTGTTGCAGATTACTCTGGGCGCGCTTGATGGCGTCCGGGTGTTTGATCGCCGAACTGGTGAATTGCCTTGAGAGGCTGCTTTGCGCTTCTGCTACGAGGGCTGCAGTGTGTTCCTCCGTTCAGAGAGAGCGCTCTGTGTTTCCATTGACTGTGATGACCCCCCGAGGTCCTGGCATCTTGAGCTTGAGGTATTCATAATGCGGTACCGCATTGAATCTCGCAAATGCGGTTCGCCCGAGCAGTGCGTGATAGCCACTGCAGAACGGGACTATATCGAAGATTAACTCCTCACTTCGGAAGTTATCCGGGGATCCGAAGACCACTTCCAGTGTGAATGAGCCTGTACAATGGGCCTCTACACCTGGTATGACGCCTTTAAAGGTCGTTTTTGTGGGTTTGATCCTTGAGGGGTCTATACCCATTTTGCGCACTATGTCCTGATAAAGCAGGTTCAGGCTACTGCCACCATCCATAAGGACTCGAGTGAGGTGAAATCCGTCAATGATTGGGTCTAGGACAGTGCGGCAAATCCGCCATGACGGATACTAGTGGGGTGGTCCGTGCGATCGAAAGTGATCGGACAGGAGGACCATGGGTTGAACTTTGGGGCGACTGGCTCCAACGCATATACGTCCCTTAGCGCATGCTTCCGCTCCCTCTTGGGGATGTGGGTTGCGTATATCATGTTCGCCGTCCGCACTTGTGGGGTGAACCTCTTCTGTCCTCCGGTGTTCGGCGGCCGGGGCTCCTCCTCGTCATCGCTATGTAGCCCCTTGTCCTTGTTTTTGGCATTTAACTTGCCAGCCTTCTTGAACACCCAACATTCTCTGTTGGTGTGGTTGGGTGGCTTGTCGGGGGTGCCGTGTATTTGACACGAGCGATCGAGTATGCGGTCCAAACTGGAAAGGCCCGGAGTGCTTCTTTTGAATGGCTTTTTCCGCTGACCGGGTTTGGAGCCTATGAATCCGGCATTGACTGTCGTATCCTCAGTATTGTCGTTGTTGATGTGGCGCTTGTATTTGTTGCGGCGTGACCTGCCATTGCTATCCTTGCTATCCGAAGTACCAGGGTTCTTTGATACGTTATTGCTGCGAGCCAGCCAGCTGTCCTCTCCCGCGCAAAAGCGGGTAATGATTGTCGTGAGGGCTGCCATAGATTTCGGCTTTTCCTGGCCCAGGTGCCGGGCGAGCCACTCGTCGCGGATGTTATGCTTAAAGGCTGCTAGGGCCTATGCATCCGGACAGTCGACGATTTGATTTTTCTTGGTTAGGAACTGTGTCCAGAATTGCCTGGCCGATTCCTCTGGCTGCTGAATTATATGGCTCAAGTCATCGGCATCTGGTGGTCGCACATAAGTGCCCTGGAAGTTGTCGAGGAATGCGGCTTCCAGATCTTCCCAACAGCCAATGGATTCTGCTGGCAAGCTGTTCAGCCAATGCCGAGCTGGTCCTTTGAGTTTAAGTGGAAGGTATTTGATGGCGCATAGATCGTCACCGCGGGCCATGTGGATGTGCAGGAGGTAGTCTTCGATCCATACCGCAGGATCTGTTGTACCATCGTATGATTCGATATTTACGGGTTGGAAACCCTTTGGGATTTGATGATCCATTACTTCGTCTGTGAAGCATAGGGGGTGTGCGGCGCCTCTGTACTGGGCTATATCGCGAAGCAGCTTATATGAGTCTTGTCTGCTGTGTTCGGCCCGGCCGGATTTACTTTTACTCTATCCGGCGTGACGGTTATCGTCTCGCGTAGTGGTGCACCCTCGTGATCCGTAGATCGATCTTGCGTGTTTTGCTTTGTCCTCCAATACGTCTTGCCGGTCTAGCGTGTTCCCTCGTGCCTTTTTATTTGAGTGGCGCCGGGGTGCGGGCTGGGCCTTCGGCAGAAATGCCGCTCTGTCGCGGCCACGAGGTGGCCGATCAGCCGCATCATACGCTAGAGATGTCGGTTTTAATGCTTCCTCCTCTAGCCGGGGTAGCAACCTGCACTTTGGGTAACTCTTGGAGGGGCGTTCGAGTTCATATTCCTCGGCCGCCAGGACTTCAATCCATCTGTCAGCTAGCAAATCTTGATTATCTTGAAGCTGATGTTGCTTTTACTTAAGGCTATTTGTCGTGGCTATAAGCCGGCGCTTGAAGCGCTCTTGTTCGACGGGATCCTCAGGCACGGCAAATTCATCATCGTCGAGGCTTGCCTCGTCTTCGGAGGGAGGCATGTAATTGTCATCCTCCGCCTATCCATCTGTCGCTCTCTCAGGAGGGCTAGCTTCTCCATCCTCCTGCTCTGAATCTTGCTGGAGGGGATTGTCGTTATCTTCGGCACTGTCCGGAGTGTTATTATCTTGCGTGCCGGTATCACCGCTTTTGCTTTGGCAAGACTTAGAGCAGCGCCGCTGACGTCAGCGCTTGGGTTACTTCTTGGAGGGGTCATCCCCCGCTGTCCCGTCGCCATTGCCTTCTTTGGGTATATATATATATATATCATATGATGAGGTGGCTGTCCAGTGCCTTGTGGGCAGTGGTTCCTGTTCGTCTCCTGCATCGTCGTCCATACAGTCGATGTCTTCGGAGTCGAAGTCGAGCATGTCGGTCAAATCATCGACAGTAGGTACTAAGTGGGTGGTGGGTGGGTGGCGAATTTCTTTGTCATCCGCATCCCAATCCTGCCGGACATAGTTCGGCCAGGTTTCTCCTGACAAGGAGAGGGACCTTAATGAGTTCAGTATGTCGCCGAGGGGTGAGTGCTGAAAGATATCCGCGGAGGTGAACTCCATGATCGGCGCTGAGTCGGATTCGACAGGCACGGGCACAGGCGGTTCGGAGTCCGTGGCTGGAGAAGAATCCGACAGTTTGGAGTAACGGCTCTCGTGAAGGGTAAAGTTGGTATTCGGCTCGATCGCCGCTGAGACTGCGGACTCCATGGCGGGGTCTAGCCACCTGTCCATGGATGGCGCAATTGGCTCCGAATTGCGGGTCGGAGCGGTTGCAGGTGCGATCTCTTGAACACTGTCCGACAGCAGAGCTAAATCATGCTCATCGTGACCGTGCGACGCACTCGGCAGGGGCTCGAATCCGTCGAAGATCAAGTCTCCACGGATGTCGGCCATGTAGTTTAAGCTTCCAAACCTGACCTGATGGCCAGGGGCGTAACTCTCTATCTGCTCCAGATGGCCAAGCGAGTTGGCCCGCAGTGCGAAGTCTCTGAATACAAAGATCTGTCCGGGGAGAAAAGTCTCACCCTGGACTGCATCGCCATCAATGATCGAAGGAGCCATCAAGCCTAACAGTGATGACACAGAGGAACTCTCAATGAAAGCACCAATGTCCGTGTCAAAACCGGCGGATCTCGGGTAGGGGGTCCCGAACTGTGTGTCTAGGCGGATGGTAACAGGAGACGAGGGACAAGATGTTTTTACCCAGGTTCGGGCCCTCTCGATGGAGGTAAAACCCTACTCCCGCTTGATTGATATTGATCATATGGGTGTTGGGGAACGCAGTAATTTCAAAAAAATTCCTACGCACACGCAAGATCATGGTGATGCATAGCAACGAGAGGGGAGAGTGTTGTCTACGTACCGTCGTAGACCGAAGCGGAAGTGTTGACACAACGTAGAGGAAGTAGTCGTACGTCCTCCTCCCGATCCGACCGATCCAAGCGCCGTTACTCCGGCGCCTCCGAGTTCTTGACACACGTACAGCTCGATGACGTTCTCCAGGCTCCGATCCAGCAAAGCTCTCGGAGAGTTTCGTCAGCACGACGGCGTGGTGACGATCTTGATGAACTACCGACGCAGGGCTTCGCCTAAGCACCGCGACAATATGACCGAGGTGGAATATGGTGGAGGGGGGCACCGCACATGGCTGAGGAACGATCACGAAGATCAACTTGTGTGTTCTAGGGTGCCCCCTGCCCCCGTATATAAAGGAGCAAGGGGGAGGCCGGCCGACCCCATGGGGCGCGCCAAAGGGAGGGGGGAGTCCTCCTCCTAGTGGGAGTAGGACTCCCCTTTCCTAGTCCAACTAGGAAGAGAGAGGGGAAGGAAAGAGAGGGAGAGGGAGAGGGAAAGGGGGGCCGCGCCCCCCCTCCTTGTCCAATTCGGACTCCCCATGGGGGGGCGTGCGCCACCTCTTGGCCGCAGCCCTCTCTCTCCCCTCGGGCCCAATAAGGCCCATTACTTCCCGGGGGGTTCCGGTAACCCCTCCGGCACTCCGGTTTTATCCGAAACCACTCGGAACCATTCCGATGTCCAAATATAGTCGTCCAATATATCAATCTTTATGTCTCGACCATTCCGAGACTCCTCGTCATGTCCGTGATCTCATCCGGGACTCCGAACTAACTTCGGTACATCAAAATGCATAAACTCATAATAACTGTCATCGTAACCTTAAGCGTGCGGACCCTACGGTTCGAGAACAATGTAGACATGACCGAGACACGTCTCCGGTCAATAACCAATAGCGGGACCTAGATGCCCATATTGGCTCCTACATATTCTACGAAGATCTTTATTGGTCAGACCGCATAACAACATACGTTGTTCCCTTTGTCATCGGTATGTTACTTGCCCGAGATTCGATCGTCGGTATCTAATACCTAGTTAAATCTCGTTACCGGCAAGTCTCTTTACTCGTTCTGTAATACATCATCTCGCAACTAACTCATTAGTTGCAATGCTTGCAAGGCTTATGTGATGTGCATTACCGAGAGGGCCCAGAGATACCTCTCCGACAATCGGAGCGACAAATCCTAATCTCAAAATACGCCAACCCAACATCTACCTTTGGAGACACCTGTAGAGCTCCTTTATAATCACCCAGTTACATTGTGACGTTTGGTAGCACACAAAGTGTTCCTCCGGCAAACGGGAGTTGCATAATCTCATAGTCATAGGAACATGTATAAGTCATGAAGAAAGCAATAGCAACATACTAAATGATCGGGTGCTAAGCTAACGAATGGGTCATGTCAATCAGATCATTCAACTAATGATGTGACCTTGTTAATCAAATAACAACTCTTTGTTCATGGTTAGGAAACATAACCATCTTTGATTAACGAGCTAGTCAAGTAGAGGCATACTAGTGACACTCTGTTTGTCTATGTATTCACACATGTATTATGTTTCCGGTTAATACAATTCTAGCATGAATAATAAACATTTATCATGAAATAAGGAAATAAATAATAACTTTATTATTGCCTCTAGGGCATATTTCCTTCAGTCTCCCACTTGCACTAGAGTCAATAATCTAGTTCACATCGCCATGTGATTTAACAGCAATAGTTCACATCACCATGTGATTAACACCCATAGTTCACATCGATATGTGATCAACACCCAAAGGGTTTACTAGAGTCAGTAATCTAGTTTACATCGCTATGTGATTAACACCCAAAGAGTACTAAGGTGTGATCATGTTTTGCTTGTGAGAGAAGCTTAGTCAACGGGTCTGCCTAAATTCAGATCCGTATGTATTTTGCAAATTTCTATGTCTACAATGCTCTGCACGGAGCTACTTTAGCTAATTGCTCCCACTTTCAATATGTATCTAGATTGAGACTTAGAGTCATCTAGATTAGTGTCAAAACTTGCATCGACGTAACCTTTTACGACGAACCTTTTTGTCACCTCCATAATCGAGAAACATATCTTTATTCCACTAAGGATAATTTTGACCGCTGTCCAGTGATCTACTCCTAGATCACTATTGTACTCCCTTGCTAAACACAGTGTAGGGTATACAATAGATCTGGTACACAGCATGGCATACTTTATAGAACCTATGGCCAAGGCATAGGGAATGACTTTCATTCTCTTTCTATCTTCTGCCGAGGTCAGGTTTTGGGTCTTACTCAATTTCACACCTTGTAACACAGGCAAGAACTCTTTCTTTGACTGTTCCATTTTGAACTACTTCAAAATCTTGTCAAGGTATATACTCATTGAAAAACTTATCAAGCGTCTTGATCTATCTCTATAGATCTTGATGCTCAATATGTAAGCAGCTTCACTGAGGTCTTTCTTTGAAAAACTCTTTTCAAACACTCCTTTATGCTTTGCAGAATAATTCTACATTATTTCCGATCAACAATATGTTATTTACATATACTTATCAGAAATGTTGTAGTGCTCCCACTCACTTTCTTGTAAATACAGGCTTCACCGCAAGTCTGTATAAAACTATATGCTTTGATCAACTTATCAAAGCGTATATTCCAACTCCAAGATGCTTGCACCAGTCCATAGATGGATCGCTGGAGCTTGCATATTTTGTTAACACCTTTAGGATCGACAAAACCTTCTAGTTGCATCGTATACAACTCTTCTTTAATAAATCCATTAAGGAATGCAGTTTTGTTTATCCATTTGCCAGATTTCATAAAATGCGGCAATTGCTAACATGATTCAGACAGACTTAAGCATAGATACGAGTGAGAAACTCTCATCGTAGTAAACGCCTTGAACTTGTCGAAAACTTTTTGCGACAATTCTAGCTTTGTAGATAGTAACACTACCATCAGCGTCCATCTTCCTCTTGAAGATCCATTTATTTTCTATGGCTTGCCGATCATCGGGCAAATCCATCAAAGTCCATACTTTGTTCTCATACATGGATCATATCTCAGATTTCATGGCCTCAAACCATTTCGCGGAATCTGGGCTCATCATCGCTTCCTCATAGTTCGCAAGTTCTTCATGGTCTAGTAACATGACCTCCAGAACAGGATTACCGTGCCACTCTGGTGCGGATCTCACTCTGGTTTACCTACGAGATTCGGTAGTAACTTGATCTGAAGTTACATGATTATCATCATTAGCTTCCTCACTAATTGGTGTAGTAGTCACAGGAACAGATTTCTGTGATGAACCACTTTCCAATAAGGGAGAAGGTACAATTACCTTATCAAGTTCTACTTTCCTCCCACTCACTTCTTTCGAGAGAAACTCCTTCTCTAGAAAGTATCCATTCTCAGCAACGAATGTCTTGCCTTCAGATCTGTGATAGAAGGTGTACCCAACTGTCTCCTTTGGGTATCCTATGAAGACACATTTCTCCGATTTGGGTTTGAGCTTATCAGGATGAAACATTTTCACATAAGCATCACAACCCCAAACTTTAAGAAACGACAACTTTGGTTTCTTGCTAAACCACAGTTCTAAACCACAGTTCATATAGTGTCGTCTCAACGGATTTAGATGGTGCCCTATTTAACATGAATGCAGCTGTCTCTAATGCATAACCCCAAAACGATAGTGGTAAATCGGTAAGAAACATCATAGATTGCACTATATCCAATAAAGTACGGTTATGACGTTTAGACACACCATTATGTTGTGGTGTTCCAGGTGGCATGAGTTTGTGAAACTATTCCACATTGTTTTAATTGAAGGCCAAACTCGTAACTCAAATATTTTACCTCTGCGATCATATGGTAGAAACTTTTATTTTTGTTACGATGATTCTCTACTTCACTCTGAAATTCTTTGAACTTTTCAAATGTTTCAGACTAGTGTGTCATTAAGTAGATATACTCATATCTGCTCAAATCATCTGTGAAGGTCAGAAAATAATGATACCCGCCGCGAGCCTTAACACTCATCGGATCACATACATCAGTATGTATTATTTCCAACAAGTCAGTTTCTCGCTCCATTGTTCCGGAGAACGGAGTTTTAGTCATGTTGCCCATAAGGCATGGTACGCAAGCATCAAGTGATTCATAATCAAGTGATTCCAAAATCCCATAAGCATGGAGTTTCTTCATGCGCTTTACACCAATATGACCTAAACGGCAGTGCCACAGATAAGTTGCACTATCATTATTAACTTTGCATCTTTTTGGCTTCAATATTATGAATATGTGTATCACTACGATCGAGATCCAACGAACTATTTTCATTGGGTGTATGACCATCGAAGGTTCCATTCACGTAAGCAGAACAACAATTGTTCTCTAATTTAAATGAATAACCGTATTGCAATAAACATGATCAAATCATATTTATGTTCAACGCAAATACCAAATAACACTTATTTAGGTTCAACACTAATCCCGAAAGTATAGTGAGTCTGCGATGATGATCATATCAATCTTGGAACCACTTCCAACACACATCGTCACTTCACTCTTAACTAGTCTTTGTTCATTCTGCAACTCCCGTTTCGAGTTACTACTCTTAGCAACTGAACCAGTATCAAATACCGAGGGGTTGCTATGAACACTAGTAAAATACACATCAATAATCTGTATATCAAATATACCTTTGTTCACTTTGCCATCCTTCTTATCCGCCAAATACTTGGGGCAGTTCCGCTTCCAGTGACCAGTCCCTTTGCAGTAAACGCACTCAGTCTCAGGCTTAGGTCCAGACTTGGGCTTCTTCACTTGAGCAGCAACTTGCTTGCCGTTCTTCTTGAAGTTCCCCTTCTTCCCTTTGTCCTTTTCTTGAAACTAGTGGTCTTGTTAACCATCAACACTTGATGTTTTTCTTGATTTCTACCTTCGTCGATTTCAGCATCACGAAGAGCTTGGGAATTGTTTCTGTTATCCCTTGCATATTATAGTTCATCACGAAGTTCTACTAATTTGGTGATGGTGACTAGAGAATTCTGTTAATCACTATTTTATCTGGAAGATTAACTCCCACTTGATTCAAGCGATTGTAGTACCCAGACAATCTGAGCACATGCTCACTAATTGAGCGATTCTCCTCCATCTTTTAGCTATAGAACTTGTTGGAGACTTCATATCTCTCAACTCGGGTATTTGCTTGAAATATTAACTTCAACTCCTGGAACATCTCATATGGTCCATGACGTTCAAAACGTCTTTGAAGTCCCGATTCTAAGCCGTTAAGCATGGTGCACTTAAACTATGAAGTAGTCATCATATTGAGCTAGCCGAACGTTCATAATGTCTGCATCTGCTCCTGCAATAGGTCCGTCACCTAGCGGTGCATCAAGGACATAATTCTTCTGTGCAGCAATGAGGATAAACCTCAGATCACGGATCCAATCCGCATCATTGCTACTAACATCTTTCAACACAATTTTCTCTAGGAACATATCAAAATAAACATATGAAAGCAACAATGCGAGCTATTGATCTACAACATAGATATGCTAATACTACCAGGACTAAGTTCATGATAAATTTAAGTTCAATTAATCATATTACTTAAGAACTCCCACTTAGATAGACATCTCTCTAATCCTCTAAGTGATCACGTGATCCAAATCAACTAAACCATGTCCGATCATCACGTGAGATGGAGTAGTTTCAATGGTGAACATCACTATGTTGATCATATCTACTATATGATTCACGCTCGACCTTTCGGTCTCCGTGTTCCGAGGCCATATCTGTTATATGCTAGGCTCGTCAAGTTAAACCTGAGTATTCCGCGTGTGCAACTGTTTTGCACCCGTTGTATTTGAACGTAGAGCCTATCACACCTGATCATCACGTGGTGTCTCAGCACGAAGAACTTTCGCAACGGTGCATAATCAGGGAGAACACTATTACTATGATAATTTAGTGAGAGATCATCTTATAATGCAACCGTCAATCAAAGCAAGATAAGATGCATAAAAAGATAAACATCACATGCAATCAATATAAGTGATATGATATGGCCATCATCATCTTGTGCTTGTGATCTCCATCTCCGCAGCACCATCATGATCACCATCGTTACCGGCGCGACACCTTGATCTCCATCGTAGCATCGTTGTCGTCTCGCCAATCTTATGCTTCTACGACTATCGCTACCATTTAGTGATAAAGTAAAGCATTACAGGGCGATTGCATTGCATACAATAAAGCGACAACCATACGGCTCCTGCCGGTTGCCGATAACTCGGTTACAAAACATGATCATCTCATACAGTAAAATTTAGCATCATGTCTTGACCATATCACATCACAACATGCCCTACAAAAACAAGTTAGACGTCCTCTACTTTGTTTGTTGCAAATTTTACGTGGCTGCTACGGGCTTAAGCAAGAACCAATCTCACCTACGCATCAAAACCACAACGATAGTTTGTCAAATAGACTCCGTTTTAACCTTCTCAAGGACCGGGCGTAGCCATACTCGGTTCAACTAAAGTTGGAGAAACTGACACCCGCCAGCCACCTGTGTGCAAAGCACAGCGGTAGAACCAGTCTCGCGTAAGCGTACGCGTAATTTCGGTCCGGGCCGCTTCATCCAACAATACCGCCGAACCAAAGTATGACATGTTGGTAGGCAGTATGACTTATATCGTCCACAACTCACTTGTGTTCTACTCGTGCATAACATCAAACCATAAAAACCTAGGCTCGGATGCCACTGTTGGGGAACGTAGTAATTTCAAAAAAATTCCTACGCACACGCAAGATCATGGTGATGCATAGCAACGAGAGGGGAGAGTGTTGTCTACGTACCCTCGTAGACCGAAGCGGAAGTGTTGACACAACGTAGAGGAAGTAGTCGTACGTCCTCCTCCCGATCCGATCGATCCAAGCGTCGTTACTCCGGCGCCTCCGAGTTCTTGACACACGTACAGCTCGATGACGTTCTCCGGGCTCCGATCCAGCAAAGCTCTCGATGAAGAGTTTCGTCAGCACGACGGCGTGGTGACGATCTTGATGAACTACCGACGCAGGGCTTCGCCTAAGCACCGCGACAATATGACCGAGGTGGAATATGGTGGAGGGGGGCACCGCACACGGCTGAGGAACGATCACGAAGATCAACTTGTGTGTTCTAGGGTGCCCCCTGCCCCCGTATATAAAGGAGCAAGGGGGAGGCCGGCCGACCCCATGGGGCGCGCCAAAGGGAGGGGGGGAGTCCTCCTCCTAGTGGGAGTAGGACCCCCCTTTCCTAGTCCAACTAGGAAGAGGGGGGAAGGAAAGAGAGGGAGAGGGAGAGGGAAAGGGGGGCCGCGCCCCCCCTCCTTGTCCAATTCGGACTCCCCATGGGGGGGGGCGCCACCTCCTTGCCGCAGCCCTCTCTCTCCCCTCGGGCCCAATAAGGCCCATTACTTCCCCGGGGGGGTTCCGGTAACCCCTCCGGCACTCCGGTTTTATCCGAAACCACTCGGAACCATTCCGATGTCCGAATATAGTCATCCTATATATCAATCTTTACGTCTCGACCATTCTGAGACTCCTCGTCATGTCCGTGATCTCATCCGGGACTCCGAACTAACTTCGGTACATCAAAATGCATAAACTCATAATAACTGTCATCGTAACCTTAAGCGTGCGGACCCTACGGTTCGAGAACAATGTAGACATGACCGAGACACGTCTCCGGTCAATAACCAATAGCGGGACCTGGATGCCCATATTGGCTCCTAGATATTCTACGAAGATCTTTATCGGTCAGACCGCATAACAACATACGTTGTTCCCTTTGTCATCGGTATGTTACTTGCCCGAGATTCGATCGTCGGTATCCAATACCTAGTTCAATCTCGTTACCGGCAAGTCTCTTTACTCGTTCTGTAATACATGATCTCGCAACTAACTCATTAGTTGCAATGCTTGCAAGGCTTATGTGATGTGCATTACCGAGAGGGCCCAGAGATACCTCTTCGACAATCGGAGCGACAAATCCTAATCTCGAAATACGCCAACCCAACATCTACCTTTGGAGACACCTGTAGAGCTCCTTTATAATCACCCAGTTACGTTGTGACGTTTGGTAGCACACAAAGTGTTCCTCCGGCAAACGGGAGTTGCATAATCTCATAGTCATAGGAACATGTATAAGTCATGAAGAAAGCAATAGCAACATACTAAACGATCGGGTGCTAAGCTAACGAATGGGTCATGTCAATCAGATCATTCAACTAATGATGTGACCTCGTTAATCAAATAACAACTCTTTGTTCAAGGTTAGGAAACATAACCATCTTTGATTAACGAGCTAGTCAAGTAGAGGCATACTAGTGACACTCTGTTTGTCTATGTATTCACACATGTATTATGTTTCCGGTTAATACAATTCTAGCATGAATAATAAACATTTATCATGAAATAAGGAAATAAATAATAACTTTATTATTGCCTCTAGGGCATATTTCCTTCAATGGGTATTACAAGAGTTGATCCACCATGAGATCGAAGAGGCTAAACCCTAGAAGCTAGCCTATGGTATGATTGTTGTATATTGTGCCCTACGGACTAAACCCTCCGGTTTATATAGACACCGGAGGGGGCTAGGGTTACACAGAGTCGGTTACAAGGAAGGAGATCTACATATCCGTATTGCCAAGCTTGCCTTCCACGCCAAGGAGAGTCCCATCCGGACACGGGACGAAGTCTTCAATCTGGTATCTTCATAGTCCAACAGTCCGGCCAAAGGATATAGTCCGGCTATCCGGATACCCCCTAATCCAGGACTCCCTCAGCTGCCCACGCAACATGCAGGTGTGCAATGGGCGATGGGCCCAGACCCCTGCGCGCATAGGATTTAGACCGGCGTGCTGACCTCTCTGTTGTGCCTAGGTGGGGTTGCGACGTGTTGATCTTCCGAGGCCGGGCATGACCCCGAAAAGTGTGTCCGGCCAAAGGGGATCGAGCGTGTTGGGTAATGTGGTGCACGCATGTAGGGAAGTTTATCTATTCGAATAGCCGTAATCTTTGGTAACAGGAAGACTTGGAGTTGTACCTTGACCTTATGACAACTAGAACCAGATACTTAATAAAACACACCCTTCCAAGTGCCAGATATAACCCGGTGATCGCTCTCACACAGGGCGACGAGGAGAGGATCGCCGGGTAGGATTATGCTATGCGATGCTACTTGGTGAACTTACCATCTACTCTCTTCTACATGCTGCAAGATGGAGGCTGCCAGAAGCGTAGTCTTCGACAGGACCAGCTATCCCCCTCTGATTCTGGCATTCTGCAGTTCAGTCCATCGATATGGCCCCTTTTCACATATACCCATGCATATGTAGTGTAGATCCTTGCTTGCGAGTATGTTGGATGAGTACTTACGGTTGCTTTTATCCCTCTTTTCCCCCTTTCCTTTCATCTCGGCTGTCGCAACCAGATGCTGGAGCCAAGGAGCCAGAAGCCACCGTCGACGACGACTCCTACTACCCCGGAGGTGCCTACTACTACGTGCAGGTCGCTGACGACAACCAGGAGTAGTTTAGGAGGATCCCAGGCAGGAGGCATGCGCCTCTTTTGATCTGTATCCTAGTTTGTGCTAGCCTTCTTAAGGCAACCCATTTTAACTTATGTTTGTACTCAGATATTGTTGCTTCCACTGACTCGTCTATGATCGAGCACTTGTATTCGAGCCCTCGAGGCCCCTGGCTTGTATTATGATGCTTGTATGACTTATTTTATTTTAGAGTTGTGTTGTGATATCTTCCCATGAGTCCCTGATCTTGATCGTACACATTTGAGTGTATGATTGAATCGGGGGCGTCACAAGTGTACCGGAACAGGGCCCCGATTGGTTTTTGGTGGCTACAGAGGCCTGCGGCAGCGGAACTCCCGGTCTAGGTTATTTATGGAGGTTTCTGTATTTATAGGAATTTTTGGCGTAGGTCTCACGTCAAGGGGGTCTCCTAGTCGTCCACGAGATAGGGGGACACGCCTAGGGGGTAGGGCCCACGCCCCGCCCTCGTAGACGTCCCGGGACTCTTCTGGCCCAACTCTTTTACTCCGGGGGCTTCTTTTGGTCCATAAAAAATCATCAAATATTGGCACGTCAATTGGACTCCGTTTGGTATTCCTTTTCTACAATACACAAAACAAGGAAAAAACAGAAACTGGCACTGGGCTCTAGGTTAATAGGTTAGTCCCAAAAATCATATAAAATAGCATATAAATGCATATAAAACATCCTAGATGGATAATATAATAGCATGGAACAACCAAAAATTATAGATACGTTGGAGACGTATCAAGCATCCCCAAGCTTAATTCATGCTCATCCTCGAGTAGGTAAATGATAAAAACAGAATTTTTGATGTGGAATGCTACCTAACATATTTTTTAATGTAATTTTATTTATTGTGGCATGAATGTTCAGATCCAAAAGATTCAAGACAAAATTTTAATATCGACATAAAAATAATAATACTTCAAGCATACTAACCAAGCAATTATGTCTTCTCAAAATAACATAGCCAAAGAAAGCTCATCCCTACAAAATCATATAGTTCGGCAATGCTTCATTTTCATCACACAAAATGCTCCCATCATGCACAACCCTTATGACAAGCCAAGCAATTGTTTCATACTTTAGCATTATCAAACTTTTTCAACTTTCACGCAATATATGAGCGCGAGCCATAGACATAGCGCTATAGGTGGAACAAAGTATGATGATGGAGGTTGTAAGGAGAAGACAAAAAAGGATAAAGTCTCACATCGACGCGGCTAATCAACGGGCTATGGAGATGCCTATCAATTGATGTCAATGCGAGGAGTAGGGATTGCCATGCAACGGACGCACTAGAGCTATAAATGTATGAAAGCTCAACAAAATAAACTAAGTGGGTGTGCATCCAACTTGCTTGCTCACGAAGACCTAGGGCATTTTGAGGAAGCCCATCATTGGAATATACAAGCCAAGTTCTATAATGAAAAATTCCCACTAGTATATGAAAGTGACAACATAAGAGACTCTCTATCATGAAGATCATGGTGCTACTTTGAAGAACAAGTGTGGAAAAAGGATAGTAACATTGCCCCTTCTCTCTTTTTCTCTCAATTTTTATATTTTTATTACTATTTTTGTTTGGGCCTTCTCTCTCTTTTTTATGGCCTCATTTTTTTCGTCCGGAGTCTCATCCCGACTTGTGGGGGAATCATAGTCTCCCTCATCCTTTCCTCACAGGGGCAATGCTCTAATAATGATGATCATCACAGTTTTATTTACTTACAGTTCAAGAATTACAACTTGATACTTAGAACAAAAATATGAATCTATGTGAAAGCCTTCGGCGGTGTACCCGGATGTGCAATGAATCAAGAGTGACATGTATGAAAAATTATGAACGATGGCTTTGCCACAAATACGATGTCAACTACATGATCATGCAACGCAATATGACAATGAGGAAGCGTGTCATAATAAACGGAACGGTGGAAATATGCATGGCAATGTATCTCGGAATGGCCATGGAAATGCCATAATAGATAGGTATGGTGGCTGTTTTGAGGAAGATATAAGGAGGCTTGTGTGTGATAGAGCGTATCATATCACGGGGTTTGGATGCACCGGAGAAGTTTGCACCAACTCTCGAGGTGTGAAAGGGCAATGCACAGTGCCGAAGAGGCTAGCAATGATGGAAGGGTGAGAGTGCGTATAATCCATGGACTCAACATTAGTCATAAAGAACTCACATACTTATTGCAAAAATCTACAAGTCATAAAAACCAAGCACTACACGCATGATCTTAGGGGGATAGATTGGTAGGAAAAGACCGTCGCTCGTCCCCGACCGCCACTCATAAGGAAAGCAATCAAAGAACACCTCATGCTTCAAATTTGTCACACAATGGTTACCATACATGCATGCTACGGGACTTGCAAACCTCAACACAAGTATTTATCAATTTCACAATTACTCAACTAGCACGACTCTAATATCACCATCTTTATATCTCGAAACAATTATCAAGTATCAAACTTCTCATAGCTTTTAATGCACTCTATATGAAAGTTTTTATTATACCCATCTTGAATGCACATCATATAGGACTAAATTCATAACTAAAGAAAATTACCATGCTGTTCTAAAAGACTCTCAAAATAATATAAGTGAAGCATGGGAGATCAATAATTTCTATAAAATAAAACCACCACCGTGCTCTAAAAGATATAAGTGAAGCACTAGAGCAAATGACAAACTACTCCGAAAGATATAAGTGAAGATCAATGAGTAGTCAAATAATTATGCAACTATGTGAAGACTCTCTAATATTTAAGAATTTCAGGTCTTGGTATATTATTAAAACAGCAAGCAAAACAAAATAAAATAAAATGACGCTCCAAGCAAAACACATATCATGTGGTGAATAAAAATATAGCTCCAAGTAAAGTTAACGATGAACGAAGACAAAAGAGGGGATGCCATCCGGGGAATCCCCAAGCTTAGGCTCTTCTTTGTCCTTAAATATTACCTTGGGGTGCCCTGGGCTTCCCCAAGCTTAGGCTCATGCCACTCCTTATTCCATGGTCCATTGAATCTTTACCCAAAACTTGAAAACTTCACAACACAAAACTTAACAGAAAACTCGTAAGCTCCGTTAGTATAAGAAAATAAATCACCACTTAGGTACTGTTGTGAACTCATTCTAAATTCATATTGGTGTAATATCTACTGTATTCCAACTTCTCTATGGTTCATACCCTCCGATACTACTCATAGATTCATTAAAATATGCAAACAACACATAGAAAACAGAATCTGTCAAAAACAGAACAGTCTGTAGTAATATGTATCATTCGAATATTTATGGAACTCCAAAAATTCTTAAATAAATTTTTGGACGTGAGGAATTTGTCTATTAATCTTCTGCAAAAAGAATCAACTTAAAATCACTCTCCAGTAAAAATTGGCAGCTAATCTCGTGAGCGCAAAAGTTTATGCTTTTTACAGCAAGATAGCAAAGACTTCACCCAAGTCTTCCCAAAGGTTCTACTTGGCACAAACACTAATTAAAATATAAAACCACATATAAAAAAAATCTAGATGAATTATTTATTACTATACAGTAGCAAAAAGCAAAGAACAAAAATAAAATTGGGTTGCCTCCCAACAAGCGCTAACGTTTAACGCCCCTAGCTAGGCATGATGATTTCAATGATGCTCACATAAAATATAAGAATTGAAACATAAAGAGAGCATCATGAAGAATATGACTAGCACATTTAAGTTCAACCCACTTCCTATGCATAGGGATTTTGTGAGCAAACAATTTATGGGAACAAGAATCAACTAGCATAGGAAAGAAAAACAAGCATAACTTCAAGATTTTAAGCACATAGAGAGGAAAACTTGATATTATTGCAATTCCTACAAGCATATATTCCTCCATCATAATAATTTTCAGTAGCATCATGAATGAATTCAACAATATAAACATCACATAAAGCATTCTTTTCATGATCTACAAGCATAGAATTTTTATTACTCTCCACATAAGCAAATTTCTTCTCATGAATAGTAGTGGGAGCAAACTCAACAAAATAACTATCATGTGAGGCATAATCCAATTGAAAATTAAAATCATGATGAAAAGTTTGATGGTTATCATTATTCTTTATAGCATACATGTCATCACAATAATCATCATAGATGGCAACTTTGTTCTCATAATCAATTGGAGCCTCTTCCGAAATAGTGGATTCATCACTAAATATAGTCATGACATCTCCAAATCCACCTTCATAATTATCACAATAAGATTCAACACCCTCCAAAATAGTGGGATCATTACTTCCTAAAGTTTACACTCTTCCAAACCCACTTTCATCAATATAATCATCAAAAATAGGAGGCATGTTATCATCATAATAAATTTGCTCATCAAAACTTGGGGGACAAAAAATATCATCTTCGTCAAACATAGCATCCCCAAGCTTGTGGCTTTGCATATCATTAGCATCATGGATTTTCAAGGAATTCATACTAACAACATTGCAATCATGATCATCATTCAAATATTTAGTGCCAAACATTCTAATGCATTCTTCTTCTAACACTTTGGCACAATTATCGGAATCCTTATTTTCATGAAAGACATTAAAAAGATGAAGCATATGAGGCACCCTCAATTCCATTTTTTTGTAGTTTTATTTTATAAACTAAACTAGTGAAAAACAATAAACTAAAAGATTCAATTGCAAGATCTAAAGATATATACCTTCAAGCACTCACCTCCCCGGCAGCGGTGCAAGAAATTGCTTGATGTTTACTACACAACCTTCTTCTTATAGACGTTGTTGGGCCGCCAAGTGCAGAGGTTTGTAGGAGAATAGAAAATTTCCCTCAAGTGGATGACCTAAGGTTTATCAATTCGTGGGAGGCATAGGATGAAGATGGTCTCTCTCAAACAACCCTGCAACCAAAAAGCAAAGAGTCTCTTGTGTCCCCAACACACCCAATACAATGGTAAATTGTATAGGTGCACTAGTTCGGCGAAGAGATGGTGATACAAGTGCAATATGGATGGTAGATATAGGTTTTTGTAATATGAAAATAGAAAAACAGGAAGGTAACCAATGATAAAAGTGAGCACAAACGGTATTGCAATGCGTTGAAACAAGGCCTAGGGTTCATACTTTCACTAGTGCAAGTTCTCTCAACAATAATAACATAACTGGATCATATAACTATCCCTAAACATGCAACAAAGAGTCACTACAAAGTCACTAATAGCGGAGAACAAACGAAGAGCTTATTGTAGGGTACAAAACCACCTCAAAGTTATTCTTTCTGATCGATCTATTCAAGAGTCCGTAGTAAAATAACACGAAGCTATTCTTTCCGTTTGATCGATCCTAGAGTTCGTACTAGAATAACACATTAAGACGCAAATCAACCAAAACCCTAATGTCACCTAGATACTCAAATGTCACCTGAAGTATCAGTGGGTATGATTATACGATATGCATCACACAATCTCCGATTCATCTATTCAACCAACATAAAGAACTTCAAAGAGTGCCCCAAAGTTTCTACTGGAGAGTCGATACGAAAAAGTGTGCCAACCCCTATGCATAAGTTCACAAGGTCACTGAACCCGCAAGTTGATCACCAAAACATACATCAAGTAGATCACGTGAATATCCCATTGTCACCACATATAAGCACCTGCAAGACATACATCAAGTGTTCTCAAATCCTTAAAGACTCAATCCGATAAGATAACTTCAAAGGGAAAACTTAATCCAACAAGAAAGTAGAGGGGGAGAAACATCATAAGATCCAACTATAATAGCAAAGCTCGCGATACATCAAGATCGTGCCAAATCAAGAACACGAGAGAGAGAGAGAGAGAGAGAGATCAAACACATAGATACTGGTACATACCCTCAGCCCCGAGGATGAACTACTCCCTCCGCGTCATGGAGAGCGCCAGGATGATGAAGATGGCCACCGGTGAGGGATCCCCCCTCCGGTAGGGTGCCGGAACAGGGTCCCGATTGGTTTTTGGTGGCTATAGAGGCCTGCGGCGGCGGAACTCCCGATCTAGGTTATTTTCTGGAGGTTTCTATATTTATAGGAATTTTTGGCGTAGGTCTCACGCCAGGGGGGGTCTCCGAGTCGTCCACGAGATAAGGGGACGCGCCCACAGGGGTAGGGCGTGCCCCCCACCCTCGTGGACGGCCCAAGACTCTTCTGGCCCAACTCTTTTACTCCGGGGGCTTCTTTTGGTCAATAAAAAATCATCAAAAATTGGCACGTCAATTGGACTCCGTTTGGTATTCCTTTTCTGCAATACTCAAAAACAAGGAAAAATAGAAACTGTCACTGCGCTCTAGGTTAATAGATTAGTCCCAAAAACCATATAAAATAGCATATAAATGCATACAAACCATCCTAGATGGATAATATAATAGCATGGAACAATAAAAAATTATAGATACGTTGGAGACGTATCAGGCATTAGTCCCACTCTATGCCAGCACAAAATAAAACTGGAGAAAGATGCTAAACCGGTTGTTGATCACCAACGATGGTTAAATCCTAAGATGAAAGAAGTGGTAAGAAATGAAATACTAAAGCTTCTGGAGGCAGGTATAATTTATCCCGTTGCTAATAGTCAGTGGGTAAGTCATGTCCATTGTGTCCCTAAGAAGGGAGGTATTACTGTTGTTCCTAATGATAAAGATGAATTGATCCCACAAAGAATTGTTACATGTTATAGAATGGTAATTGATTTCCGCAAATTGAATAAAGCTACTAGAAAAGATCATTACCCCTTACCTTTTATTGATCAAATGCTAGAAAGGTTATCCAAACATACACATTTTTGCTTTCTAGATGGTTATTCTGGTTTCGCTTAAATACCTATGTCAAAAGAGGATCAGGGAAAGACCACTTTTACTTGCCCTTTCGGTTTATGTAATGCACCTGCTACCTTTCAAAGATGTATGACTGCACCTGCTACCTTTCAAAGACGTATGACTTTTTGTTTATGTAATGCACATGCTACCTTTCAAAGATGTATGACTGCTATATTCTCTGACTTTTGTGAAAATATTGTTGAGGTTTTCATGGATGATTTCTCCGTGTATGGAACTTCTTTTGACGATTGCCTAAGCAACCTTGATCGAGTTTTGCAGATATGTGAAGAAACTAATCTTGTCTTGAATTAGGAGAAGTGCCACTTTATGGTTAATGAAGGTATTGTCTTGGGGCATAAAATTTCTGAAAGAGGTATTGAAATTGATAAAGCTAAAGTTGATGCTATTGAAAAGATGTCGTGTCCTAAGGACATCAAAGGTATAAGAAGTTTCCTTGGTCATGCCGGTTTTAATAGGAGGTTCATTGAAGACTTCTCAAAATTAATAGGCCTCTGACTAATCTCTTACAAAAAGATGTTCCTTTTGTCTTTGATGATGATTGTGTAGAAGCATTTGAAATACTTAAGAAAGCCTTGATTTCTGCACCTATTGTTCAACCACCCGATTGGAATTTACCCTTTGAAATTATGTGTGATGCTAGTGTTTATGTTGTAGGTGATGTTCTATGACAAATAGTTGATAAGAAATTAAATGTTATCCAATATGCTAGCAAAACTCTAGACAGTGCCCAGAGAAATTATGCTACTACTGAAAAAGAATTTTTAGCAGTTGTCTTTGCTTGTGATAAGTTCAAACCTTATATTGTTGATTCTAAAGTAACTATTCACACTGATCATGTTGCCATTAAATATCTTATGAAAAAGAAAGATGCTAAACCTACACTTATTAGATGGGTTCTCTAGCTGCAAGAATTTGATTTGCATATTATTGATAGAAAGGGAGCTGAGAACCCCGTTGTAGACAACCTGTCTATGTTAGAGAATGTTCTTGATGACCCACTACCTATTGATGATAGTTTCACATACCAGCTCCATGGTATGCTGATTACGCCAATTACATTGTTGCTAAATTTATACCACCTAGCTTCACATACCAGCAAAAGAAAAAGTCTCTCAATGATTTAAGACATTACTTCTGGGATGACCCACAACTTTATAAAGAAGGAGTAGGTGGTGTTATTAGATGTTGTGTACCTGAGAATGATCAGGAACAGATCCTACGCAAGTGTCACTCCGAGGCTTATGGAGGACACCATGCTGGAGATAGAACTGCGCATAAGGTATTGCAATCCGGTTTTTATTGGCCTACTCTTTTTAAAGATGCCCGTAAGTTTGTCTTGTCTTGTGATGAATGTCAAAGAATTGGTAATATTAGTAGACATCAAGAAATGCCTATGAACTATTCACTTGTTATTGAACCATTTTATGTTTGGGGCTTTGATTATATGGGACCGCTTCCTTCCTCTAATGGGTATACACATATTTTAGTTGTTGTTGATTATGTTACTAATTCGGTAGAAGCTATTCCAACTAGTAGTGCTGATCATAACACCTCTATTAAGATGCTTAAAGAAGTTATTTTTCCGAGGTTTGGAGATATTCAATGACTGATGGTGGTTCACATTTTATTCATGGTGTGTTTCGTAAAATGCTCGCTAAGTATGATCTTAATCATAGAATTGCGTCTCCATATCACCCACAGTCTAGTGGTCAAGTAGAACTAAGTAATAGAGAGATCAAATTAGTTTTGCAAAAGACTGTTAATAGATCTAGAGAGAATTGGTCCAAGAAACTTGATGATGCATTATGGGCCTATAGAACTGCATATAAAAATCCTATGGGCATGTCTCCGTATAAAATGGTTTATGGAAAAGCAGGTCACTTACCTCTCGAACTAGAACATAAGGCATATTGGGCTATTAAAGAGCTCAATTATGATTTCAAACTTTCTGGTGAGAAGAGACTATTTGAAATTAGCTCACTTGATGAATGGAGAACCTAGGCCTATGAGAACGCCAAACTGTTTAAAGAAAAAGTTAAAAGATGGCACGACAAAAGGATACAAAAGTGTGAGTTTAATGTAGGTGATTACGTTCTGTTATACAACTCTCGTTTAAGATTTTTTTGCAGGAAAACTTCTCTCTAAATGGGAAGGCCCTTACGTTATCGAGGAGGTCTATCGTTCCAGTGCCATAAAATCAACAACTTCGAAGGCACAAACGGCCAAAGGTGGTGAGCGGTCAAAGAATCAAACATTATATCTCAGGTAATCCCATAAATGTTGAAATTAATGTTATTGAAAGCATAACCCCGGAGGAGTACATAAGGGACACGTTCGAGAACGTTTTAGACTCCGAAAAGCAATAGGTATGTGGTACGGTAAGTAAACCAACTCCAAAACAGTTCTAATGTCAATTTTTCTCCGTTTTGGAATATTTAAGAAAATAGGAAAAAAAAGAAGTAGTCCTAAAGGGACACGAGGCATCCACGAGGGTGGAGGGCGCGCCCAACCCCCTGGGCGTGCCCCTGCCTCGTGGGCACCTCGTGTGCCCTTCGGACTCTGTTCTCTTGCATGGTACTTCTTTTGGTCGGTAAAAGTTCATTATATAATCTCCCGAAGGTTTTTACCTCCGTACCACGCAAATATCTTCTGTGTTTGTGTCAGCGTTCTAGGAACGGGGGTCCCTAGACTTGCCTGCCTGCGGCCTGCGGCATGGCTCAAAGGGGGGCCCAGCACGACCCATCTTCATCAACACAGACCCAAGAACCTCGCGAGGGGCCAAGCCTCGCGGGGCGGACGACACGGAGCTTCCTCAGGCACGGCCTCATCAGGCTGGCTCGCGAAGAGGTGGAGAGATCAAGGCGGGGTACCTCACGAGGTGCCCGTGACGCAAGCCATGACGACCAAGGGCGCCAGGCGGGCGCCAGCCCGCGCAGTGTCCTCCTTTCCTCTTTGGTGCAAAGGGAGCAAGCGCAGGCGAGAGCATCAAGCAAAGGCACCCGTTTCGGTGCAACGAGACCAAGACCAGCCCAACGGCGGGGAGGAAGTCATTATGGAGCCCAAGCCTGCATCACCACCAGAGCCTTTGGCTGGCGAGGACCAACTTTAGTCAGGATAAGTGTACCAGCTGTTCCCCTTCAAAATGGCCAATTGTTGGCGCCCTTCCCGCTCAATATTAGGGAAGAGGCCCGGGGCCTTTGCCTATAAATAGGACTAGCCACCCCCAGGGTAGAGGGAATCAGCCAATCCAGAGAATCAGCCAATCCAGCGAATCGGCCAATCCAGAAACAAGCTGGGATTGGGTCGAGTAGCATCACACACAGAGAGAGAGAGAAGGGTGACTGAACTCCTCCTAGCAGTTCATCGCCCCAGCCAAGAACAGACCCTCGCGAGGTTGTTCTTCCTTGTATTGCTCATCATCATCAGCCCAAGAGGCAATCCACCACACCACAAACTAGAGTAGGGTATTACACCACAATGGTGGCCCGAACTAGTATAAACCCTGTGTCTCTTGTGCTGTTCTTTTCATAGCTTAGATCTTAGCAAGGCTGTGGGGTGCAGGTAGGTAGAAGGCAAAATCTCCACGCGCACCCTAGTGTTCGAACCACAAGGGTCTGCCGGAACCCGAAATCCGGCATTTGGCGCGCCAGGTAGGGGTGCGCCGAAATTCGTCTTCCACCGCCCCGTTCTCCTCTGACCATCGCGTCCATGTCTGACGCTCGTCGGGCCCGCGCCGAGCGCCGAGCCGCTCTCGCTTCCCGCGTCGCCCAGACGGCTCCTGTCGGCGGGCGTCCTCGCCGTTCCCTGTCACCTGCCGTCAACGCCGCCACCGGCCCGGCGGGAAACGAGCAGCAAGCATCGTCTCAGCATCCGTCCGTGCGGCAAGACGGTCGCACCGCTACTCCCTCGCCCACCCCAGCTGGTTCTTCGTCCAGCGCGCTCCACACACCCATGGAGGCTCGAGCTGCGCTCATCGCGGCAAACGATCTCCTGCGCTACCGTCCCGTCGATGACGTCTACGAAGAATGGCTCGACCGCGTCGCCGAGCTCGTCCGCGCCGCAGGGGGCTCTCCTGCGTCGTCCTTTCCGCTGCACCGCACCCCGCCCTACGCGGGCGACGAAGCTCCGGGGGCGCCCCAGCCGCCTCCTCCTCAAGAAGGCGCCCTGGCTCCAAGGCGCGTGGCCCCTTGGCAGAACCCGCTCCGTCAGGTGCCAGCGCGACAAGAGCAGAGCTGCCAAGAAGTCCCTCGCCCGCAAGAAGCTGCCCGGGCGCTCCCTGCTCCAGCACGTCGCGACCATGCACCTGCTCCCGCACGTCAAGACCCCGCGCTGCTCCCAGCTGCAGCGCATGGGGACCTGCAAGACCAAGCTCTCCGTCACCCAAGGCCTCCCGTGGCCATAGCAGGCTGCCATGCCTTTACCACCGAGCTACGCAGCGTCGCGTGGCCCGGCAAGTTCAAGCCAGACCTGCCTCCTCGTTTTGACGGCACGGCCGACCCTGCGGAGTTCCTCCAGCTCTATGAGCTAGGCATCAAAGCTGCCAACGGAGACGAGAAGGTCATGGCGAACTGGTTTCCCATGGCGCTCAAGGACGGGGCCCGCACCTGGCTCCTGAACCTGGCTCCAGGCACGATCTCCTCCTGGGACGAGATGCGCACCCGCTTCATCGCCAACTTCCAAGGTACTCGCGATCGGCCACCCGCCGTGAGCGACATGCGCCGCATCAAGCAACAACCCGGAGAGACCCTGCAGAAGTACATCCAGCGCTTCAACAACGCACGCCTCAAGATTCCCAAGGTGACCGAGGAGACCATCATCTCAGCCTTCTCCAACGGCGTGCGCGACGTCAAGATGAAGGAGGAGCTGGCGATGCATGAGGACATGTGCACTTCCTTGGAGCTGTTCAACTTGGCGACCAAGTGCGCCAGGGCTGAGGAAGGGCGTCTCTCCCTCCTCGAGCTGCCTGTCGCAGACCCAGAAGAGAAGAAGCCCAAGGCCAAGGATGTGATGCAAAAGGGGGCTACCGTGCTCGCGGCAGAACCAGACACCAAGCGGGGCAGAGATCAGCCCGAGTCTTCCAAGGGCAGTCGGTACTGTGTGTACCATGACCTCCACACCCACAACACCAACGAATGTCAAAAGCTCCGAGCCGTGCGAGAAGGAACGATCGGCCGTCGTCCCGACCGCGGTGACCGGGGCTACGGTCGAGGAGGAGGAAGGAACGCAGGACGCTGGGAAGACCGCGGCCCGCGCCAAGGGTGTCGCGATCGACCTCGCGAGGACCGCTGGCAAAACCCGCCTCGCGAGGGAGACTAGAGGGATCAGCCTCGCGAGGATCGCCCGCAAGGCAACGCAGGCCTCCCTCCGCTGCCGCCGCAGCCAAGGAGAAACGAGGAGGGGCTGGGGGCTTCCAGGAGCTGCGCGCGATCGCCTGCATCCTGGGCGGGGCTCAAGCCCCACCCTCTCAGCGCATCTTCATGCAGTTCGCCCACGAAGTAAATGCAGTCCTCCCCAAGCTCGAAGCCACGCGCCCTCTCAGGTGGTCGGCGTGCGCCATCACGTTCAGCTCAGCGGATCAGCTCAAGTGTGCGGCCACAGCCGGAGTCCTCCCGATGCTTTGTTCCCCAATCATCAGCAACGTGCTGGTCACCAGGACCCTCATCGATGGCGGGGCAGGGCTCAACGTCCTGTCCGTGGAAACATTCAACAATCTCCAAGTTCCCTACAACCAGCTTCAGCCAACCAAGCCCTTCTCCGGAGTCACCGACGGCTCCACGGTCCCGATTGGGCAGGTCCGCCTCCCTGTCACCTTCGGGGCACGCGACAACTACCGCACCGAGCTCATCGACTTCGACGTCGCTCACATTCTCCTGTCGTACAACGCCATCCTTGGGTACCCAGCGCTGGCCAAGTTCATGGCTGTAACTCACCACGGCTACAACGTCCTCAAGATGCCAGGAAGTGGCGGAGTCATCACGGTGCCCTGTGAAGAGAAGGACGTAGTGTGTTCCCTGGAACGAGCTTTCAGGCCGCATCACTGTAAGACCCGGATCATGGAAGCAGGAGGCTTCCCGAGACCACCCCAAGAAGAGGAAATCGTTCGGCCCGGCCCCTCAGGAGGCAGGCCCCTCAGGGCCCGCGCCTGCCCAGGGGGAACCTCCTTCCATCGCATAGGAAAGCGTGCCCAGCGCCGTCCTCGGGCAGGGCTCTGGGGCTCTCCCCTGGAGGGCCACCGACTTGGCTAAGGTTGTCAGATCACGGTTTCCGGCAGACCCTTAAGGTTCGAACTCTGGGGTGCGCGCGGAGATTATGCCCTCTACCTCTCCGTCTCGCAAGGATCTAAAGTACATAAAGAACAGCACAAGAGACACAGAGTTTATACTGGTTCGGGCCACCAATGTGGTGTAATACCCTACTCCAGTGTGGTGTGTGGATTGCCTCTTGGGCTGATGATGATGATGAACAATACAAGGGAGAACGGCCTCGCGAGGGCCTGTTCTTGGCTAGGACGATGAACTGCTAGGAGGAGTTCAGCCGCCCTTCTCTCTCTTTCTCTACTTGTTCTCTGCTTGCTCGGACTCTAGGTTCTGCTGGCCTGATTGCCCGATGCTAACTTGCTAGACTCCTCGATCTCTAGATGCCTCTACCATGGGGGTGGCTATTCCTATTTATAGGCAAAGGCCCTGGGCCTCTTCCCAAATATTGAGCGGGAAGGGCGCCAACAATTGGCCAATTCAAAGGGGAACATCTGGTACACTTATCCTCACTAAAGTTGGTCCTCGCCTGCCAAAGGCCCTGTGGTGACGCTGTTCTGGGCTCCACGATGAGCTCATTCCCACCGTTGGACTGGTCTTGGTCTCATTGCACCGAAATGGGTGCCTTTGCTTGATCCTCTCGCCTGCGCTTGCCCCCTTTGCACCAAAGAGGAAAGGGAGGACACTGCATGGTTTGGTGCCCGCCTGGCACCCTTGGTCGTCATGGCTTGCGTCATGGGCACCTCGCGAGGTACCCTGCCTTGATCGCTCCACCTCCTCGTGAGCCAGCCCGAGGAGGCCGCACCTGAGGAAGCGCTGCGTCGTCCGCCCCGCGAGGCTTGGCCCCTCGCGAGGGTCTTGAGTCTTATGTTGATGAAGATGGGCCGCGCTGGGCCCCCATTTGAGCCACGCCACAGGCCGCAGGCAGGCAAGTCTGGGGACCCCCCGTTCCCACAACGCCAACAGTAGCCCCCGGGCCCAAGGTGCGCATGGACTTGGCCGTGCCGAGAGGCGAAAGGGCAAGGGCGAAGCACCGCGGGCCCTAACGGCCTGCGGCCTTGGGCGCCGCATGGCGGTTGATTGGGCGTGGGTGCTTCTGCAACTGCACTGGTTATTAAAGGCATGGCATCTGCTCCGGCTTTGCTCTTCTCTTTCTCCGGTTGCTGCTCAGATCCCCTTTCTTGCGCCTCTTCTTCCTTCCTCCTAACTCCCAGATCTGCTCTTCCCGTGTGACCTAGGAAGTCATGGCACCTCATCATCCCCCGGCCGAAGCTTGGTTTTCGCCCGCCCTGGATTCGCCAAACGTGTCGGAGGCGAGCCTTGCCGAGCTGCGCCGGATGGCGGCGGCGCGAGGCATCGACGGGGCGCGGGTATTCAAGGTCGGCTCCGCCACCCCTGAGGGCCGAGGAAGCACCTTCTACCCTCTCTTCGTAAGCTCCATTGCTGCGGGTCTGGTGCCCCCTTTCTTCGAGTTCTTCCTCTCTGTCCTCCGCCATTACGACTTCCAAGCTCTACATCTCCACCCCAACTCCATCCTTCTTCTGGCGATCTTCGCCTATTACTGCGAGGCTCATGTGGGGGTGCAACCCTCAGTGGCCTTGCTGCGCCACTACTTCTACCTCCAGGTCACCCGTGGTTCCCCTTCCACATGCGCGAGCTTCGTCGCGTGTGGCGGCGCCATTGCTATCTCGAATCCCGGGAAGAGGATCGAGGGCTTCACGAGCAAGTGGGTCTGGGTGGACGCCGGGCGCATCCACCCTCGGTTGATCCTACCCATGGAGCAGCCCGTGAGTTCCGGCGACTAGTCCCGGGCGGAGCTTACGGACCCCCGCGTGAAGCCGGTACTGGAGAAGATGGACACGGACCTGAAGCCTGCCAGCCCGGCGGCGACCAAGCTGACCGGCGCGTCGCTGCTGAGGGAGTTCCTGGAGCACCAACTGGCTCCGCTTCAGCATTACTCATCTCCGATGTGGAGGCCTCATCCGAGCCCCGCGGCTGTGGGCGACGAGGATTTGACCGCGGTTCTCCAATCTCTGGTTGGGGGCGAGGTGGCGAGGTTGGAGGGCGCGCCTGTGCCTTTGTTCCTTCGCGACGATTGGAAGCAGGTGGTGAAGTCCATGCATGTCTTCAACGGGGACGGGCTTGTGCCCGCGGTGGCTCCCGAGGGACTGGTGGACGTGTCCTCTGGCGACTCCAGTGGAGAGGGGGGCGAAGAGGAGCGGGAGGAGGACCTTGGCTCCGAGGCAACTGACGGAGAGTCCAGGGCTCCCCCTCCCCGGCGCAAGCCCCGTACTCTCCGCCTCTCGTTGAGCGATGATGATGAGGGTGATGACGTGCTGGGCAGCGGGAGCTCGCCCCCGATCCTGGAGAAGGACAGGACCGGGCTGATCCTTCGCGGGTCCGCCCCGGCTCGGGGGCGATCCGCGGACGCGCCTTTTGCTTCTGAGGTTGACCCCTCCAGCCGGCTCTCAGGCTTCAAGTACGGCCGGAGGCTGCTCGAGCCCTCCAGCGACGACCTGTAAGTGCTTGATCCCTCATCTTTTGTTCCTTGTTCTGCCGCTGAGGCTTGATGTTCGCTCCTCTTGGATAGGCTGGCGCCCACGGCGAAGAAACCGAAGGGGGCTCCCGAGGCCCCATCCGCGGCAACGCCTCCGCCTGCAGGTGGGGGCGATCGTGAGGCACGGGCTTCTCCTGCCCGCTCATCCTTGCGAGGCCTGGCTGAGCTGGCTGGGGAAAGCCCAGCCCCTATGGCCCAAGTGACTCCCGAGGTGCTCCTGCCTGCTGCCGCCGCCACGGCCGTCGAGGCGCAGCAGACTCCGCCTCAGGACACTGTGGTCTCGCCGCCGCTACCTTCTCCTCCCGTTCCACCGACCGCTGCTTCCCCGACTCCTCCTGTTGTCTTGGAGCACGTCGATGTTTCTCCGCCTTCTTCTTCCATCCTGGAGCGTGTCGCTGCTGAACTGGACCGGCTGCGGCAGGATCTTCTCGGCGCCGACCCTCGCCTGGTGGCCGGGCGCCTGGAACTGGCCTCGGGGTGGATTCGCTCTGACGCCTCGATTCGAGCGGCGTTGGTTCAGGCCTCAACGGCCTGTGATGGAGAGAGGGAGGCCACCCTCGAGGCGAAGGCCGCCCGAGACGTGGCCCTGGGAGAGGTGGTTGGAGTCCGTGGTCGTTGCAAGGGCTTGGAGGACGAGCTGCAAGGCTTGCGAGGCCAGCTTGCGGAGGAGGCCCGCCTTCGCCAAGAGCAGGAAAAGGGGACGAAGGCTCGTGAGGCGGCGCTCGAGGACCGGGAGGCTAAGCTCAAGAAGCGTCGCGACCGTCTAGGTGCGCTGAAGAAGGAGTTGGGGGTGACGAAGGCCGAGCTGGACGCCAAGGCCCGGGTCCTTGCCGAGGATCGCGTGGCCTTCGCGGACATGGAGAAGGATGCCCGCGCTTCACTGAAGATGCTTTATGAGAGCGGCCTGGAGGGCCCGCTGGCCGGTGACGAGGATGGCCCCGCCAAGCTGCTCCACTTCCTGGTTAAGGCCCTTGGAGATGTTGCCCTTGGCCTCGGCCCCACGGCTGAGGCCGAGGCGCGTGTCCTGTCTTCTGCTGCACTAACGCGGGTCTTCGCCCACATCTATCTTCGCGATCCCAGCGCCGACCTCGACAGCCTGCTGGAGCCGGTGAGCGGCGAGGGTGCTGTCGCCGCTGTCGAAGCCATGAAGGGGCGCGCGGAGGCGCTGCTGGGGAAGTTCTGGGCCTTCAGCACCAGGCCAAAGCAAGGCGCTGCCAGCCCTGCTGCTCCACGAGGCGAAGCCACTCCACGCAGCTCCACCGCCGACAAGTGACTCCGTTTCCATCCCTGTTCTTCTTTCAATTCCTGCACATGCACCACGCCTCGGGGAGGCATTTAAACTTGCGTTTGGTACTAAGACGACAGTCTGGGTTGTAATATTTGCTTTTAAATTCCTTGAGTTTTATGCTTTTCTTCCCTACTTGCTTGTGTTCTACGCCAGCAGAGCCCGGCCCCGCGCGTGTCTCACCCAGCATTAGCCCTGACCGGAAACCAGGACGGGACCAAAGGAGTGAGGGGCTACGTGACAAGTTAGGCTCCTGAGTCGCGATGCTCAGGAGTCCCCCTTGGCGCACGAACTACAAGTAGGGGAGCGTGATGTAGGTGTATCTTCCGTTCTACGTCTGCAAAGCCCGACTCCGCGCGTACCTCACCCAGCATAGCCTTTCAGAACTAAGGAGTGAGGGGCTACAGAGCCAGTTAGGCTCCTGAGTCGCGATGCTCCCCCCTTGACGCGCAAACAACGAGTGACGAGGTGAGATGTAAGCGGGGCTGCAATTCTACGTCTGCAGAGCCCGGCCCCGCGCGTACCTCACCCAGCATAGCCTTTCGGAACTAAGGAGTGAGGGGCTACGGGACCAGTTAGGCCCCTGAGTCGCGATGCTCAGGGGTCCCTCTTGACGCTCAAACGGCCTTCATACCTTGGCTCCGCTCGGGGAGAGGCGCGCGACGAACTAGGCCCGAAGGGCCTGGCTGGGCGGCGTACGTCTCGGCGTGACCCAGTCGTAGCCCCCGTGCCTAGCCCCCTCGCGCGGCGCTCCTGAGGGGAGGCGTTGCGATGAGGCCAGCCACTGAGCTCTGGGCTCCCCGAGGTTAATGCGGCCCGGAGGCCACCCTCAGTTGTTTATCACCAGCGCGGAGCATAGCGCTTTCGTATGTGTATGGGCATAGCCGCTCCTCGGTAGTGTCGTCAGCCAGCGCGGAGCATGGTGCTTCCACTGGTACGTGGGAGGGGGCTCCCCTCTGGGAGGAGCCCCCGGGGCGTGTACAGCCCCTCCCTGACACGTGGCCGGCACGGTAGGGCTAGGTGAGGTGTATCTGGGCACCCGTGAGCCAGCGCGGGTCTCACGAGGCCCTACCTCTAGGCAGGTTGCGCCTGGCACTGGGTCGTATCTTGAGATGTGTCCCTGCAAAATTCGGTTAGATGCCGGCACTCTACGTCCTCGGGTCCCGGCCCTCGAGCTTGTCTCAGCCGTCGCTGGTATGCCAGGTCGCGATGCCGTGCACAAGGCCAGAGGGTGAGGGCTGGAGAGCCGGTAAGAGCCCTGAGTCGCGATGCTCAGGCACCCCCCCCCTTTAACGTGCAAGTGGTCGACATGGAGAAGAAGAGGTGTAGTGGACAGACATCAGGTGATCAAGCATGATAGGCGAATGCATAGTTGGAATAAACGCGAGGGAGATACACGCCGCTGGGCCTAGCCCGAGCGGCTTGGGGATGATGCAGCCCGAGGGGCGCCCCAACAAGGCAAACTAACGACCGAAAAATAAAAAGGGATACACGCCGCAGGGACGGACCCACGCGGCCTGGGAGTGATGCAACCCTGGGAGGGCGCTCCCAGCTGGGAATGAAGCTTGAAAGATGTCACCTGAAGATGTCGACGGCGAAGTGGCGTTGGTGCGGCAGACTCGGTGGGCTGCGGAAGCCGATCCTCACGAGCCCCCAGGCCCTGGGGCCTCGGGAGGCTCCGGAGGCACTGGTGGCTCCTCGCGAGCTGTTTCCATCTCCGCCAAGGCCGCGGAACGCCTGTCCTCCTGAGCCTCCATGATGCTCCTCATGAGGCGTTGGTACGCCGTAGCCATGTTCGGCAAGCCGTAAGGCATGCGAACATAGCTGTGGGGTGGACCCCAGCAGCGCCTCACTTGTGAGGGCCAGAGGCGCTCTGTCATGGCGATCTGATTGAGCCCTGGTATGTCGACGTAGACGCGCAGCCCTCCATCCTCGCCTGGATGTGGAGCCACAGCTGGTGGACGACGGCAACCTCTCATGATCCTTGACTCCTGTAGCTCTTGAGTGACCTTGTTAATGAACTCCTGCTGGTCTGACCCTCCTTGCCTGGCTCCTTCTCGAGGGAAACGTGCTTCGAAACACGCCTCCACATGGTGCCCAAGCGCCTCCCTCGTGACCCTGGCTAGGTCGGTGGCCCTCAAGGTGAGAGCCCCCGAGCCCTGCCTGAAAAGGGCGCCGGGCGCGCTTTCCTATGCGATGGAAGGAGGGTCCCCCTGGGCAGGCATGGGCCCTGAGGGGCCTGCCTCCTGAGGGGCTGAGCCTGACGACATCTTCTTCTTCTTGGGGGTGGTCTCGGGAAGCCTCCTGCTTCCGCGATCTGGGTCTTCTAGCGACGCGACCTGAAAGGCTCGCTCCAGGGAACACACTGCATCCTTCTCTTCACATGGCACCGTGATGACGCCGCCACTCCCTGGCATCTTGAGGACATTGTAGCCATGGTGAGTTACGGCCATGAACTTGGCTAGCGCTGGGTACCCGAGGATGGCATTGTACGGCAGGCGGATGTGGGCGACGTCAAAGTCGATGAGCTCGGTGCGGTAGTTACTGCGGGCCCCGAAGGTGACAGGGAGGCAGACCTGCCCGATCGGGATTGTGGAACCGTCGGTGACTCCGGAGAAAGGCTTGGTTGGCTGAAGCTGGTCATAGGGCACTTGGAGGTTGTTGAATGTTTCCACGGACAGGACGTTGAGCCCTGCTCCACCATCGATGAGGGTCCTGGTGACCAGTACGTTGCTGATGACTGGGGAGCAAAGCATTGGGAGGACCCCGGCTATGGCCGCGCACTTGAGCTGTTCTGCTGAGCTGAATGTGATGCCGCACGTCGACCACCTGAGGGGGCGCGTTGCTTCGAGCTTGGGGAGGACTGCATTCACTTCACGGGCAAACTGCTTGAATATGCGTTGAGAGGCTGGGGCTTGAACTCCGCCCAGGATGCAAGCGATTGCTCGCGGCTCTTGGAAGCCCCCAGCCCCCTCGTCTTGATGGCGGTCTTCGTTCCTCCTTGGCTGAGGCGGCAGCGGAGGGAGGCCTACATTGCCATGAGGGCAATCCTCACGAGGCTGATCCCTCCAGTCCCCCTCGCGAGGCAGGTCCCGCCTGCGGTCCTCGCGAGGTTGGTCGCGCCACCCTTGGCGCGGGTCGCGATCTTCCCAGCGTCCTGGGTTTCTTCCTCCTCCTCGGCCGTAGCCCCGGTCAGCGCGGTCAGGGCGACGGCCGATCCTTCCTTCTCGCACGGCGCGGAGTTCTTGACATTCATTGGTGTTGTGGGTGTGGAGGTCGTGGTACACACAGTACCGGCTGCCCCTGGAGGATTCGGGCAGATCCTTGCCCCGCTTGGTGTCCTATTCTGCTGCGAGTACGGCAGCCCCCTTGCGCTTCACGTCCTTGGACTTGGGCTTCTTCTCTTCTGGGTCTGCGGCGGGCAGCTCGAGGAGGGAGAGACGTCCCTCCTCAGCCCTGGCGCACTTGGTCGCCAAGTTGAACAGCTCCAGGGAGGTGCAGAGGTCTTCATGCATCGCCAGGTCCTCCTTCATCTTGACGTCGCGCACGCCATCGGAGAAGGCCGAGATGATGGCTTCCTCAAACACCTTGGCGATCTTGAGGCGCGCACTGTTGAAGTGCTGGATGTACTTTTGCAGGGTCTCCCCAGGTTGCTTCTTGATGCGGCGCATGTCGCTCACGGCGGGCGGCCGGTCGCGAGTACCTTGGAAGTTGGTGATGAAGCGGGTGCGCATCTGGTCCCAGGAGGAGATCGTGCCTGGAGCCAGATTCAGGAGCCAGGTGCGAGCTCCTTCCTTCAGCGCCATGGGGAACCAGTTCACCATGACCGTTTCATCCCCGCTGGCAGCTTCGATGCCCATCTCGTAGAGCTAGAGGAACTCTGCGGGATCAGTCGTGCCGTCGTAGCGAGGAGGCAGGTCTGGCTTGAACTTGCCGGGCCATGCGACGCTACGCAGCTCGGTGGTGTAGGCGCGGCAGCCTGCGGTGGCCACGAGAGGCTTCGGTTGAGGGAGAGCTTGGCCTTGCGGGTCCCCTTGCGCTGCAGCTGGGAGTAGCGCGGGGGCTTGACGTGCCGGAGCTGGAGCAGGGTCACGATGAGCCGGCGCAGGAAGCGCCCGGGCAGCCTCTTGCGGCCGAGGGACTTCTTGGCAGCTCCGATCTTGCCGGGCTGGCGCCTGACGGAGCGGGTTCCGCCCAGGGGCCGCGCGCCTTGGAGCAATGGCGTCTTCTTGGAGAGGAGGCGGTTGGTACACCCCCGGAACTTCATTGCCCGCGCGGGGCGGGGTGCGGCGCAGCGGAGCAGACGGCGCAGGAGAGCCCCCTGCGGCGCGGACGAGCTCGGCGACGTGGTCGAGCCACTCTTCGTAGACGTCGTCGACGGGACGGTAGCGCAGGAGCTTGTTTGCTACGATGAGAGCAGCTCGAGCCTCCAAGGGCGCGCGGAGCGCGCGGGACGAAGAGCCGGCGGGGGTGAGCGATGGAGTAGCGGTGCGGCCGTCTTGCCGCACGGACGGGTGCTCAGACGATGCCTGCTGCTCATTCCCTGCCGGGCCGGTGGCGGCGTTGACGGCGGGCGACGGTGAACGACGAGGACGCCCACCGACGGGAGCCGTCTGGGCGACGCGGGAAGCGATGGCGGCCCGGCGCTCGGCGCGGGCCCGACGAGTGTCAGACATGGATGCGACGGTCGGAGGAGAGCCGAGCGGTGGAAGACAGATTCCGGCGCACCCCTACCTGGCGCGCCAAATGTCGGATCACGGGTTTCGGCAGACCCTTAAGGTTTGAACTCTGGGGTGCGCGCGGAGATTATGCCCTCTACCTCTCCGTCTCGCAAGGATCTAAACTATAGAAAGAACAGCACAAGAGACACAAAGTTTATACTGGTTCGGGCCACCGATGTGGTGTGATACCCTACTCTAGTGTGGTGTGTGGATTGCCTCTTGGGCTGATGATGATGATGAACAATACAAGGGAGAACGGCCTCGCGAGGGCCTGTTCTTGGCTAGGATGATGAACTGCTAGGAGGAGTTCAGCCGCCCTTCTCTCTCTTTCTCTACTTGTTCTCTGCTTGCTCGGACTCTAGGTTCTGCTGGCCTGATTGCCCGATGCTAACTTGCTAGACTCCTCAATCTCTAGATGCCTCTACCCTGGGGATGGCTTGTCCTATTTATAGGCAAAGGCCCTGGGCCTCTTCCCAAATATTGAGCGGGAAGGGCGCCAACAATTGGCCAATTCAAAGGGGAACATCTGGTACACTTATCCTGACTAAAGTTGGTCCTCGCCTGCCAAAGGCCCTGTGGTGATGCCGTTCTGGGCTCCACGATGAGCTCATTCCCACCGTTGGACTGGTCTTGGTCTCGTTGCACCTAAATGGGTGCCTTTGCTTGATCCTCTCGCCTGCGCTTGCCCCCTTTGCACCAAAGAGGAAAGGGAGGACACTGCACGGTCTGACGCCCGCCTGGCACCCTTGGTCGTCATGGCTTGCGTCATGGGCACCTCGTGAGGTAACCTGCCTTGATCTCTCCGCCTCCTCGTGAGCTAGCCTGAGGAGGCCGCACCTGAGGAAGCGCTGCGTCGTCCGCCCCGCGAGGCTTGGCCCCTCGCGAGGGTCTTGAGTCTTATGTTGATGAAGATGGGCCGCGCTGGGCCCCCATTTGAGCCACGCCGCAGGCCGTAGGCAGGCAAGTCTGGGGACCCCCGTTCCCAGAACGCCGACAAAGGTCACGAGGGAGGCGCTTGGGAACCACATGGAGGCGTGTTTCGAAGCATGTTTCCCTCAAGAAGGAGTAAGGCAAGGAGGGACAGACCCTCAGGAGTTCGTCAGCAAGGCCATTCGGGAGCTACAGGAGTCAAGAGTCATGAGAGGCGGCCGCCGCCTACCAGCTGTGGCTCCCCATCCAGGCGAGGATGGTGGGCTGCGCGTCTGCATCGACATACCAGGGCTCAATCGAGTCGCCTCTCTGCAGAGCCTCTGGCCCTCGCGAGTGGGGCGCTGCGAAGGTCCACCCCACAGCTACATAAGCATGCCTTACGGCTTGCCGAACACGGCTGCCACGTACCAGCGCCTCATGAGGGGCTTCACGGAGGCTCAAGAGGCCAGGCGTTCCGCAGCCTTGGCGGAGATGGAGATGGTCCACGAGGAGCTACCAGCGCCTCCGGAGCCTCCCGAGGCCCCTGGGCCTGGGGGCTCGTGAGGATCGGCTTCCATAGCCCACCGAGTCTGCTACACCAACACTCATTCGTCCTCAAGATCATCAGGTGACATCTTTCAAGTTTCATTTCTAGCTGGGAGCGCCCCCCAGGGCTGCATTATTCCCAGGCCGCGTGGGTCCGTCCCTGCGGCATGTATTCCTTTTATTTCATGTTGTTAGATTACTTTGTTGGGGGCGCCCCTCGGGCTGCATCATCCCCAAGTCGCTCGGGCCAGACCCAGCGGCATGTATCCCTTTTGCGTTTATTTCTGGCTATGCGTTCGACCCACCATGCTTGATTATTTGATGTCGGTCCACGGCACCTCTTCTTCTCCATGCCGACCACTTGCACGTTAAAGGGGGGGTAAATGAGCATCGCGACTCAGGGCTCTTACTGGCTCTCCAGCCCTCACCCTCTGGCCTTGTCCACGGCATCGCGACCTGGCATACTAACGACGGTTGAGACCAGCTCGAGGGCCGGGACCCGAGGACGTAGAGTGCAGGCATCTAACCAAATTTGCAGGAACACATCACAAGATAAGGCCCAGTGCCAGGCGCAACCCGCCTAGAGGTAGGGCCTCATGAGTCCCGCGCTGGCTCACGGGTGCCCAGATACACCTCGCCAGGCCCTACCATGCCAGCCACGTGTCAGGGCGGGGCTGTACACGCCCCGGGGGCTCCTCACCCACATCTCACCTCCCTACTTGCTGTTCGTGCGCCAAGGAGGACTCCTGAGCATCGCGACTCAGGAGCCTAACTTGTCACGTAGCCCCTCACTCCTTGGTCCCGTCCTGGTTTCCGGTCGGGGCTAAGGCGGCTGAGGTATGCGCGGGGCCGGGCTCTGTCGGCGTAGAACATAAGCAAGTAGGAAGGAAAAGCGTAATTTCAAGGAATTCAAAAGCAAATACTACAGTCCACACTGTTATCTCAATGCCAAATGCAAGTTTAAACGCCTCCCCGAGGCATGATACATGTGCAGGAATTAAAGGCAGGACAGGAGCCACTATGGAATCACTTGACGGCGGTGGAGTAGCGCGGAGTGGGTTCGCCTCATGGAGCAGCAGGGTCGGCAGCGCCTCGCTTCGGCTTGGTGCTGGAGGCCCGGAACTTCCCCAGCAGAGCCTCCGCGCGACCCTTCACGGCCTCGGCAGCGATAGCGGCACGCTCGCCGCTCGCTGGCTCCAGCAGGCTATCGAGGTCGACGCTGGGATCGCGAAGGTAGATGTGGGTGAGGACCCGCGTCAGCGCTGCAGAAGACAGGACACACACCTCGGCCTCGGCCGTGGGGCCAAGGCCAAGGGCGACATCTTCAAGAGCGCGAACCAGGAAGGGAAGCAGCTTGGCGGGGCCGTCCTCGGCGCCAGCCAGCGGGCTCTCCAGGCTGCTGTCGTAAAGCGTCCTCGGCGAGGAGCGAGCCTTCGCCTCCATCTCCACGAAGGCCACGCGGTCCTCGGCAAGAACCTGGGCCTTGTCGTCCAGCTCGACCTTCCTCGCCCCCAACTCCTGCTCCAGCGCGCCTAGGCGGTCACGGCGCTTCCTGAGCTTGGCCTCCTGATCCTTGACGGCCGCGTCGCGAGCCTTCACGCCTTCCTCCTGCTCTTGGCGAAGGCGGGCCTCTTTCGTGAGCTGGTCCCACAGGCCTTGCAGCTCGTCCTCCAGCACCTTGCAGCGACCACGGACGTCGACCACCTCCCCCAGGGCTGCGTCACGAGCAGCCTTCGCCTCAAGGACGGCCTCCTCTCCTCATCGCAAGCCGTCGAGGCCTGGACCAGCGCCACCCGAATCGAAGCGTCGGAGCGAATCCATCCTGAAGCCAGGTCCAAGCGCCCGGCCACCAAGCGAGGGTCGGCGCCAAGAAGATCCTGCCGTAGCCAGTCCAGCTCAGCAACACCATGATCCAGAACGGCAGGAGGAGTCGGAGAGACATCAGTCGATGGAGTAGGAGGAGAAGGCGGCAGCACGACCACAGCATCCTGAGGCGGAGCCTGCTGCGCCCCCATGGCTGTGGTGGCGGCAGCAGGCAAAGGCACCTCGGGAGTCGCTTGGGCCATGGGGGCTGAGCTCGCCCCAGCCGGCTCAGCCAGGCCTCGCGGGGACGACCGGCCAGGAGAGGCCCGTGTGTCGCGGTCACCTTCCTTCGCGGGCAGAGGCGCTGCCCCGGATGGAACCTTAGGAGCTCCCTTCGGCTTCTTTGCTGCGGTCACCAGCCTATCCAAGAGATGCGGATGTCAAGCCTCAGTAGCAGAACAAGAAATAAAGACAAGAATCAAGTGCTTACGGGTCGTCGCCAGTGAGCTCAAGCAGCCTCCGGCCAAATTTGAAGCCCGAAAGCCGGCTGGAAGGGTCAACCTCGGGAAGCTCGGGAGCGGAAGGCGCGTCTGCGGTCCGCCTCGGGGTCGGGGCAGATCCGCAGGAGATTAGCCCGGTCCTGTCCTTCTTCGGGATCGGGGGCAAGCTCCCGCCGCCCTGCTTGTCATCATCCTCGTCGTCATCGCTCGGAGAGAGGCGGGGAACGCAGGACCTGTGCCGGGGGAGGGGAGCCCTCGACTCTCCGCCAGTCGCCTCGGAGTCAGGCCCTTTTTCCCGCTCCCCTCCTTCCTCCTCTTCGCTGGAGTCATCGGAGGACACGTCCACCGGTTCCTCGGGAGCTTCCATGGGCACGGGCCCGTCCCTGTTGAAGACGGGCATGAACTCCACTACCTGCTCCCAGTCGTCGCGGAGTAACAAGGGCGTAGGAGCGCCCTCCAACCTCGCCACATTGCCCCCGACCAGAGATTGGAGGACCGCGGCCAGATCTTCGTCGGCCAAGGCCGCGGGGCTCGGATGGGGCCTCCACATCGGATGTGAGTACTGCCGAAGCGGAGCCAGCTGGTGCTCCAGGAATTCCCTCAGCAGCGACGTGCCGGTCAGCTTCGCCGCCGCCATGTTGGCCGGCCTCAAATCCGCGTCCATCTTCTCCAACACCAGCTTCGCGCCGGGGTCCGCGAGCTCCGTTCGACCCCAATCGCTGGAGCTCGTGGGTTGCTCCGTGGGAAAGATCAACCAAGGGTGGATGCGCCCAGCATCTGCCAAGACCCACTTGCTCCTGAAGCCCTCAATCCTTTTCCCGGGGTTCGAAATGGCAATGGCGCCACCGTACGCGACGAAGCTCGCGCACGCGGAAGCGGGACCGCGGGAGGTCTGGAGGTAGAAGTAGTGGTGCAGCAAGGCCACTGAGGGCTGCACCCCTACGTGAGCCCTGCAGTAATAGGCAAAGATTGCCAGGAGAAGGACGGAGCTGGGGTGGAGATGCAGAGCCTGTAGCTTATAATGGCGGAGGACAGAGAAGAAGAACTCGGAGAAGGGAGGCACCAGGCCAGCAGCAATGGCGCTTACAAAGAGCGGATAGAAGGTGCTCCCTTGGCCCTTAGGGGTGGCGGAGCTGGCCTTGAACACCTTCGCCCCGTCGATGCCCTGCGTCGCCGCCATCCGGCCGAGCCGGGCAAGGCTCGCCTCCAACACGTTCAACGAGTCCAGGGAAGACGAGTACCAAGCTCCGGCCGGGGACTAACGAGGCGCCATGGCTTCCTAGGTCACGTGGTTGAAGTAGATCTGGAAATTTTGGAGGAAGGAAGGAGAGGCGCAAGAAAGGGGATCTGAGCAGCAACCGAAGAAAGCAAAAAAAAAAGCAAAGCCTAGGCAGATGCCGCTCCTTTATCAACTTGCGTGGTTGCTGAGGTGCTCACGTCCAATCAACCGCCACGCGGCGACCAAGGCCGCAGGCTGTTAGGGCCCGCGGCGCTTCGCCCTTGCCCTTTCGCCTCCCTGCACGGCCAAGCCCAAGCGCGCCTTGGGCCCGGGGGCTACTGTCGGCGTTCTGGGAACGGGGGTCCCTAGACTTGCCTGCCTGCGGCCTGCGGCGTGGCTCAAAGGGGGGCCCAGCACGGCCCATCTTCATCAACACAGACCCAAGACCCTCGCGAGGGGCCAAGCCTCGCGGGGCGGACGACACAGAGCTTCCTGAGGCACAGCCTCATCAGGCTGGCTCGCGAGGAGGCAGAGAGATCAAGGCGGGGTACCTCACGAGGTGCCCGTGACGCAAGCCATGACGACCAAGGGCGCCAGGCGGGCGCCAGCCCGCGCAGTGTCCTCCTTTCCTCTTTGGTGCAAAGGGAGCAAGCGCAGGCGAGAGCATCAAGCAAAGGCACCCATTTCGGTGCAACGAGACCAAGACCAGCCCAACGTCAGGGAGGAAGTCATTGTGGAGCCCAAGCCAGCGTCACCACCAGAGCCTTTGGCAGGCGAGGACCAACTTTAGTCAGGATAAGTGTACCAGATGTTCCCCTTCAAAATGGCCAATTGTTGGCGCCCTTCCCGCTCAATATTTGGGAAGAGGCCCAGGGCCTTTGCCTATAAATAGGACTAGCCACCCCCAGGGTAGAGGGAATCATCCAATCCAGAGAATCAGCCAATCCAGAGAATCAGCCAATCCAGCGAATCGGCCAATCCAGAAACAAGCTGGGATCGGGTCGAGTAGCATCACAGAGAGAGAGAGAGAGAAGGGTGACTGAACTCCTCCTAGCAGTTCATCGCCCCAGCCAAGAACAAACCCTCGTGAGGCTGTTCTTCCTTGTATTACTCATCATCATCAGCCCAAGAGGCAATCCACCACACCACAAACTAGAGTAGGGTATCACACCACAATGGTGGCCCGAACTAGTATAAACCCTGTGTCTCTTGTGCTGTTCTTTCCATAGCTTAGATCTTAGCAAGGCGGTGGGGTGCAGGTAGGTAGAAGGCGAAATCTCCGCGTGCACCCCAGTGTTCGAACCTCAAGGGTCTGCCGGAACCCGAAATCCGACAGTTTGTTTCGAGCTGATTTCTGCCAGAGTTTTCAAGGACAGGCATCATGTCGTCCCCCTCCTCCAACAACGCGGGCGACGATGCTTGGCTAATGAAGATAGAGATGAAGAGAGAGGAACTTGGGGAGATAAACAAGGGTGATAGGATCAATAAAGCCACGGAGGATCAAGATCCGGCAGCAGAAGAAGAAGACATCCTTCAACCTTACTATAACCATCTTACCCCCACTGAAATAGAAGCTTTCAAGATGATTGAAATAGTTCGGGTGCAAAACAAGTATGTCACTCATGAAAATATTTTGTTGCAAGAATACATCACCGCACTCAAGGGCATTATTCGCAAATTGGAGAATCTCCTATGCTCGATGTGCGACACGACTTCATCAATAACTCCATCATCATCACCTTCGAAGAAAGAGACATAAATACATCGGTATGAGCACTCCCCTTGGCAACTGCCAAGCTTGGGGGAGGTGCCCCGGTATCGTATCACTATCACACTTCTATCTTTACCGTTTTTCTTAGTTCGATCCTTTTGGTAATATCTTGATCTAGTAGAATAAAGTTTTAGTATGATCTAGTTTTGAGTTTTGCTTTATGATCCTTCTATGTAATCGAGTTCGTGAGCTATATATAATAATTAATAAAGATTAGTTTTGAGTCGAGGGCTTTACTATCTTGTGATGATCTTGAGGGAATAAAAGAGAAAGAATAAAAGAAATAAAGAGATCATATTGATCTTATGGAGAGTAATGACTTCACATATAAAGAGTATGATGAATAAAAGTTGCTGATAGTTGACAAACATAGTTTTGGTCATTGTTGCAATTAATAGGAAGTAATAAAGAAAGAGAGGTTTTCACATATAAATATATTATCTTGGACATCTTTTATGATTGTGAGCACTCATTAAAATATAACATGCTAAAAAGTTGATGTTGGGCAAGGAAAACAACGTAATGGATTATGTTTTCTTACATCCGAAATAAATTATACTGTCATGGATCATCCAACAGGTTGAGCTTGCCTTTTCCCCCTCATGCTAGCCAAATTCTGTGCACCAAGTAGAGATACTACTTGTGCTTCCAAATATCTTTAAACCCAGTTTTCCATGAGAGTCCACCATATCTACCTATGGATTGAGTAAAATCCTTCAAGTAAGTTGTCATTGTTGCAAGCAATAAAAATTGCTCTCTAAATATGTATGATTGATTAATGTGGAGAAAATAAGTTTATATGAGCTTGTGATATGGAAGAAATAAAAGTGACGGACTGCATAAATAAAGGTCCATATCAGAAGTGGCAATATAAACTGATGTTCTCTTGCATTAAGATTATGTGCATCCAACCACAAAAGCACATGACAACCTTTGCTTCCCTTTACGAAGGGCCTATCTTTTATTCTTGTCTTATACCTTACACAAGAGTCATGATGATCTTCACCTTTCCTTTTTACATTTTATCCTTTGGCAAGCACAATGTGTTGGAAAGATCCTGATATATATATATATATATATATATATATATATATATATATATATATATATATATATATATATATATATATATATATAATTGGATGTGGATTTTCATAAAGCATTATTGTTGATGTTACCCTTGAGGTAAAAGGTTGGGAGGCAAAACTATAAGCCCCTATCTTTCTCTGTGTCCGATTAAAACTTCATACCCATAAGTATTGCGTGAGTGTTAGCAATTGTGAAAGACTAAATGATAGTTGAGTATGTGGACTTGCAGAAAGCTCTTATATTGACTCTTTCCGATGTTATGATAAATTGCTATTGCTTCAATGACTGAGATTATAAGTTTGTTAGTTTTCAATGAAGTTTCTGATTCGTACTTTACATTGTGAATAGATTGTTACTTTAGCATGAGAAATCATATGATATATATATTGTTATTGTTTTAAGAATGATCATGATGCCCTCATGTCCGTATTTTATTTTACCGACACCTCTATCTCTAAACATGTGGACATATTTTTCGATATCGGCTTCTGCTTGAGGACAAGCGAGGTCTAAGCTTGGGGGAGTTGATACGTCCATTTTGCATCATGCTTTTATATCGATAGTTATTGCATTATGGGTTGTTATTACACATTATGTCACAATACTTATGCATTTTCTCTCTTATTTTACAAGGTTTACATGAAGAGGGAGAATGCCGGCAGCTGGAATTCTGGGTTAGAAAGGGAGCAAATATTAGAGACCTATTCTACACAACTCAAAAACTCCTGAAACTCCACGAAACTCAGTTTTGGAATATATTAAAAATATCAAGCGAAGAAAGCACCAGAGGGGGGGCACCCACCGTCCACAAGGGTGGAGGGCGCGCCCTACCCCCTAGGCATGCCCCCCTGCCTCGTGGGCCACCTAGCAGCCCCCCGATGCCCATCTTCTGTTATAAGGTGTCTTCTGCCCTAGAAAAATCATAAGCAAGCTTTCGGGACGAATCTCGAGGCGGAACCTGACGAAACCAATCTAGGGCTCCGGCGGAGCTGTTCCACCGGGGAAACATCCCTCCGGGAGGGGGAAATCACACCATCGATCCTCTCATCGGGAGGGGGCAAATCTCCATCAACATCTTCACCAGCACCATCTCCTCTCAAACCCTATTTCATCTTTTGTATCCGATCTTTGTCTCAAAACCTCAGATTGGTACCTGTGGGTTGCTAGTAGTGTTGATTACTTCTTGTAGTTGATGCTAGTTGGTTTATTCGGTGGAAGATCATATGTTCAGATCCTTTATGCATATCAACACCCCTCTGATTATGAACATGAATTTGATTTGTGAGTAGTTACGTTCGTTCCTAAGGACATGGGAGAAGTCTTGTTATAAGTAGTCATGTGAATTTGGTATTCGTTCGATATTTTGATGAGATGTATGTTGTCTTTCCTCTAGTGGTGTTATGTGAACGTAGACTACATGACACTTCACCATTGTTTGGGCCTAGAGGAAGGCATTGAGAAGTAATAAGTAGATGATGGGTTGCTAGAGTGATAGAAGCTTAAACCCTAGTTTATGCGTTGCTTCGTAAGGGGCTGATTTGGATCCACATGTTTCATGCTATGGTTAGGTTTACCTTAATTCTTCTTTCGTAGTTGCGGATGCTTGCGAGAGGGGTTAATCATAAGTGGGATGCTTGTCCAAGGAAGGGCAGTACCCAAGCACCGGTCCACCCACATATCAAATTATCAAAGTAACAAACGCGAATCATATGAGCATGATGAAAACTAGCTTGACGATAATTCCCATGTGTCCTCGGGAGCACTTTCCTTTATATAAGAGTTTGTCCAGGCTTGTCCTTTGCTGCAAAAAGGATTGGGCCACCTTGGTGCACCTTATTTACTTTTATTACTTGTTACCTATTACGAATTACCTTATCACAAAACTATCTGTTACCGATAATTTCAGTGCTTGCAGAGAATACCTTACTGAAAACTGCTTATCATTTCCTTTTACTCCTCGTTGGGTTTGACACTCTTACTTATCGAAAGGACTACAATAGATCCCCTATACTTGTGGGTCATCTGGCTGCCGAGGGGAGTAACTTTTAGACTAGTAACATGCATATGTTACTACCTCTATAGTGGGGAGTACATATATGTGCTGTCATGCGACACTTCATCTATTAGGTTATAGACTCATCTTGTCTTGGTATGTGTAAATGTTACTCATGCTATGAGTAACTAGCTATGTTATCGCATGCCCCTCTTTCTTCATTAATTACATGCCACATCATCTATTTTGCCTAGATATGTGTGATGTTACCATCTATGTTACTCTCACTGTGGGTAATCTTATAGCATCCGGTGATTTGTTTCCTAATTAATGTATTTTTATTTCTAATTAAGTTATTTTGATGTGTTAATGTGATACATCATAGGGAGAATCACGGGTGTTGGTGTTTATGGAAAGTAAATTGACCACTTGAGTGTTCTCCAGCAAGATAATTTATTATGGTAAAATATTAATAATACAGATTGTATGAATTGTATTTTCTTGGTAAGTGTGAAGAGAGCATACCATTTAAAAATTATGTTTCTCTAGTAAGTGCACTTAATTGTTTTGGTAAGTTTGAGTAGATGATGACATACAAAATCATGGACAACGTAAAATCGTGGGTGAGGTGGGTGACTTACCATCATTCACCAACTTCTTTTAAATAGTAGAGACTAGTAAGGTGCACATGCAATGCACCCCAGAACTTGCATGACGAAAGTACGATTGAATATCGACGTATCACATTAACACCAAAAAATATAAAAAAATTGCGGGTGAAAAATATACAAATTTAGAGTCACATATGGATGATATATGAGATGTAGATTTACATAGTTGATACTGTTGAAAATAAATATAAATCATTTTATAAAGATACACAAAATTCTTGATTAAAAAGGTAAAATTGAATGGTAGTTAGTTTAGAGGCAATGTGGCATTGCTATGCTACTATAGCAATGACCTTTTTATATTTAATAAAGAGATGGTGTTTGGGCATATTGTACACTAATAATCATAAAGTAAAATAAGAAATATCAATTCATTTAGGGCTACTTTGATTCAAAGGAACTACATAGGATTTTGGAGGATCTAGGTCCTTAGGATTTTTTCCTACAGTGGTAGTTTGATTCACAGGATTGGAATCCTTATGACTTTTTCATATGATTCATTTTTACTACATTGCGGAGAATTTTTTGATCCACTCAAACATCTGAGTAGAATTTCTTTGTTTTTCATGTGCTATTAAACACTCTTCAATTCAAATTACAGTAGTTTTGTTATCTTGTAAGACACAAGAGGTCATGACACTTTCTTCCTACGTTTTTTCCTATTCTTGTGTTTTGATAATCATGTGAATCAAAGAGGCCATTAGAGGGGAAAACTTGGCAGTACTAAAGTATGGAATATTCTAGAATAAATAAGAAAGATACTGCTTTGAGGTTAGTTCATTTTGCTAAGCTTAGTAAGGGAATCATCTAGGTGATACACATGGCAAAATCTTATGTAGTGACTAGGATATATATATCCAACTGCTAATGATGCTTGGATTTACCAACTTTTCATTATTGGATTGGCTTCATCCAACAACTGATATTCAAAGGTATTCACATGGTGTAGATAATACTCCACCCATCAAAAAAATTTCATTTGATCTTAATGTTTGAATCTAATTTATTCATTGAATTGAAATTCTAATATGTGATTCGTTTACATCTTTGTGTTCATTGTGATGAATACTTTGAAACAGGACCACTTTTGAATACATTTTGGCAAGTATAAAACTTGAAATCTTAAACATCTATAAAACATAGTGAAGAAAATATTGTTTTGCATGAAGTGTATATTGAGTTTTCATCAAGTTCTATATCGACGAGCATTACAACACAACAATTTTCTCTAAGTTTTAGCAAGTTCCTAGACATCATTTTAAAACACAATTTAATGGCATGATACTATGATACAAGACGAAATACAATATAACAAAAAACAATAGAGCTATATTATCAAGTTTTATTAGATTACTTTGTGTTGTATCATGTACAATAAGTTTCACAAAGTTTAATCATGGTTTTAGATAGTATAATACCATGAAACAATAAAAAATTATAGATATGTTTGATATGTATCAGGCCCTTGGTGTCTTATCCTTCTTGAAGATGATTCTTAGGGAACAAGGTTAGTTGTTGGAACTTTTTGTGATGTGTTTGGTGGATGTCAGCGGTGGCAGCGTATCTCCAGTAGCGGTGGTGTCCTCCCTAGTTCGGTGCCATGGTGTTTGGGTGCTCTCCGCGCGGCTATAGTAAAACATGTTCGGTGCATGTGTGGCTCCTGGATGGGAGGGGAACCAGCGGTGTCACTCCAGCGAGCCGGGAGAGTCGAAGCTCCTTATTTTGATATTGGCCCTAGCTGTTGCAGTTTAATTCATTCTAGCAGCTCGTTGTCGGTACTAAAACTGGCAGACCTCGAGGTAGGGGGTCCCGAGATGCGGATTTCGGATCAATGGGTAACAAGGGACGAAGGAGACAGTTTTTACCCAGGTTCGGGCCCTCTCGAAGAGTTAATACCCTACGTCCTACTTTGATTGTATTGATGATTGTGTGTCAAGTAAAAGCTTGATATACCTCGAGATAGTAAGTAGTGTTCTCACCCTATGGCCAGGCGTATGTAATTATGGTCGGATCCCTTCTACAGGATAAACCCCTCGACTTATATACATGCCATGGGGGTACCTAGGGTTTCATGGCCGGTTGCAGATCTAAGGATGCACATGGCGGCGGTCGAAGATGTCCTTGGAGTACACGTCAAGTCTTCGACAGATGTCATGTTGATCATGTCGAGATACGAGGCTTCATGAGTCCTTCCTTGTGAGAAGGGTGGCCCATAAGCTCGGCCCGAGGAATGTGGGCTGACTAGGTTGGTACCTGTCGGTGTCAAAACCAGCGGATCTTGGGTAGGGGGTCCCGAACTGTGCGTCTAAGGCGGATGGTAACTGGAGGCGGGGGACACCGGAGCTAGCCTATGGTATGATTGTTGTTGTCCTACGGACTAAACCCTCCAGTTTATATAGACAACGGAGGGAGCTAGGGTTACATAGAGTCGGTTACAAGGGAGGAGATCTACATATCCGAATTGCCAAGCTTGCCTTCCACGCCAAGGAGAGTCCCATCCGGACACGGGATGAAGTCTTCAATCTTGTATCTTCATAGTCCAACAGTCCGGCTAAAGTATATAATCCGGCTGTCCGAGGACCCCCTAATCCAGGACTCCCTCCGTAGCCCCTGAACCAGGCTTCAATGACGATAAGTCCGGCACGCAGATTGTCTTCGGCATTGTAAGGCGGGTTCCTTCTCCGAATACTCCATAGAAGATTTTGAACACAAGGATAGTGTCCGGCTCTGCAAAACAAATTGCACATACCATCGTAGAGAGAATAATATTTCCACAAATCTAATCTGCTGACAACTTCTGTAGCATGACATCACACCATGGCCCGATCATTATTCGAACCGTTTTTCTCAACCTGCCACTGCACATATTGCGAAGCGGTTTTCTTGGCACGTTTTGTCGAAGCAGAGATCGTGTTCCCTTATTACGGGATTCTCATCAATACGGGTGTGGGTATCCTAACCGCGCCATCAATTACGGTGTTTGGGGAACAAGCGAGTTTACCAGGCAGGTGGAGAGGTGCATAGTTTCTTCCGCCCTTATAAAGGGACAAGGATTCATCTTTTTCACTCACGCCCTCTTCCTCCTTGCTCATCCATTCTTGCGCACTCAAGCTCCAACGCCCAAGTTCGCATTTTCTCCTCAAACCACTCCAAGCATGTCCGGAGTGGGAGGCAAGTGGATGGTCTCCTCCGTTACGGAGGAGGACATCACAAAGCTACGGGGAGCTGGATATCTGGCCATGGATATCGCACACCGGCTGCCAGATGTGGGGCAGATCATCCCTACTCCAGAGCCCCATGAGAGGGTGGTATTTCTTACCCACTTTGTCCGTGGACTGGGATTTCCTCTCCACCCGTTTGTCCGCGGGCTCATGTTTTACTACGGGATGGACTTTCACGATCTGGCCCCAATTTCATCCTCAACATCTCGGCGTTTATTGTCATGTGCGAGGCCTTCCTCCGCATCAAGCCCCACTTCGTCCTGTGGTTGAAGACCTTCAACGTTAAACCAAAGGTGGTGGCCGGCCAGCAAGCGGAGTGCGGAGGCGCCATGGTGGGCAAAATACCCAACGTCACCTGGCTCCAAGGCTCCTATGTGGATACCATAAAGGGGTGGCAATCGGGGGGGTTCTACATCACCGAGCCGTGCGACACCAACTGGGTGGCGGCCCCCGAGTTTCGATCCGGAATCCCCATGCGGCTCACCTCCTAGAAAGAGAAGGGCCTATCCTGGGGTTCCTCGGTAGAGCTGACCGGACTCCAGACCTGCGTCAAGAACATGATGAGCAAGAAAATCAAGCTCGTCAATGTGATCAAAGTCATGCTCTTCTGCCGGATCCTCCCGTGTCAAAGACGGGCATTCAATTTGTGAGAGTTCGACCCGGCCGAGCACCAGACGCTGCGAGAGCTCTTTGACACGATGCACAAGGACGTCTGGAAGGTGCTGTTCAAGGGAGCCGACGTACCTCCTCCCCTCACCGAGGATCGCGGACTCAGCGCAAAGCGCCCTGCCAATCCGGTAAGTCTTTTATATATCATCAGATGTTCATCCAGTTTAACCACACGCGGGATCTAAGCCTCCACGCCTTTTAACAGGACTGGGTAGAGACAACGGAGCAGATCGATTGTCCATCCCCCGTGCCCAAAGATCCAGCAGATGCTCTCCTAACAGAGATGCTGGTTCCGGCACCTTATGAGGTGCCGGCGAAGAAGGCCAAGAAGAAGGCCACAGGGACCCGGAAGGGTCTCCGACGCAAGGTTATATCGGACTCATCGTCCGTAAACACCGAGGCGCACTCCTCCCACGAAAACGAGGAGGAAGAAGAGGAGAGTCCCCCCCCCAGCCGGGGGGACAAGAAAAGAAAGGCCGCCCCATCCGGCGAGGCCGAAGGGTCCAAGAAGGGAAGGACCCTCCTCCCGGACTGCTCCACGACGGCCGCTTTCAGCGACGAGGAGTGGTTACCTAGGGAAAAGCCCCTGGCCAAGTCGTGAGTATCTGGATACCGTAATAATTCTGATATGTTTTATTGTACTGCTTCTCATCACGCCGAACATGATTATGCAGTCCGTCCCGAGCCCATATCGACGTATCTTCGTCGGATGGTTCTTTGGACCCGTCGGATATGAACAGCGATTCACTTCCGATCGCCTCCTCCCCCCGCCCTAAGGACGAAGCCAAGGTGTTGTCTTCAAAGGGGACAGAACCAAGGGGGGGCAGTTCCGGAGGTGCCCCAAGGCGACACTCCAGGCGCTGGGCGCCTCAGGGGCAAGACTCCTCTGGGCCCTAATGCCGGGGGCAGCAAGTCTAGCCCCAAGCCGAATACGGCGCCGAAACCTCCAGTGGTTCTGAATTTTGTCCGGCAACCCCATGCAAAGGGGGGCAAGCCGCTGATGGCCTCTGTCCATCCAGAGGCGTCGGACAACTTGCTGGAAGTGCTTCACGGCGCTTCCATTGATGAAGAGCACCGCACTATTATGAGTGCGGTGGTCAAAAAGGTTCAGTCCGCCAAGAGCGGACTGACTGAAGCCTGTGCCAGTCTCCTAACATGCTTTTAGGTGAATAACCAGATTATAAGAGAATTTTACCGTATAGACAGTAGCCCCTGATGCTCTGTTTGGCGTTCACGAAGAAAGGCCGAATAGAGGATCAAATAATAGCTGCAGGATTCTTAATCAGAATATGTCTAACAGAGGCATTGATCAAATATTGCCTCAAGGCTTCAGTGCTGGCCGCTACCGCATGTATTGCGGAGGTCTCCGTACTGAAGCGGGACCTTGAGCGGTCCAAGGAAGAGCTCGGCCTTGCCAAGAGGCAGTTCGAAGAGAACAAAGGTAAGTGATACCCCGTCTGTATATTGATAAAGAAAAATATGGTTTTGGAATGATAGGATCATCATGAATTTTGCTAGGGGCCACGACCGAAGTGGCAGCCCTGAAGAAGGCGCTATCCGAGGCTGAAGACAAAGCGGCCAAGGAGCGCCTCGAGTGAGAGAAACAAGAGGACCGGGTAGGCGAGGTGCAGCAAGAGCTCCAGGCTCTCGTCAAGAAACACGGGTCCTAGGAGCGTGACTCGAAGACGCAAGGGTCCAAGCTTGCGAAGGCCCTTGAAGATGCGCAACATGCCAAGGCCGAAGCCCAAAAGGCCCTCCAGGAATATGAGGCGGTTAAGAAGATAGCGGCGGGTAAGGCATTCTTTATGCAAAGCAAGCATGTGAAGGAAACTTTATTTTTACTTAACCGAGTTCGAAGCTCTCTAGAAGCGTTCGCAGATCTGCCCCACAGTGTGTCAGATGCCGCGGAGTTCTACCGGGTCGAGGAAGGGAGCTCGACGGAGAAGTTGTTCTGGTCTCAGTATACTGGGAACGAACACCCAATGCCCTTGAGAAACCAGCTAAAGCAACTGGCCGAGCTCCACAAGGCGGCCGAACATGCCATGAAGGGCCTTATAGTCCAGATGTGGCCTGGCGAGCCCCTGCCTGATAGCTACTTCAGTCTGGTGAGGCGGCTTGCGAATGACTGCCCATGGCTTGAAGTCATAAAGCAGTCCGTCTGCATCGAGGGTGCGCGCAGGGCTTTTGCCTGGGTGAAAGTTCACTGGGCGAAGCTGGACGCCGAAAAGCTGGTGAAGGAGGGGCCGCCGGAAGGTAAGGAGCATCGCCACCCCGAAAAGTATTATGACAGTGTCCTAAAGGGTGCTCGCCTTGTGGCAGAGGAATGTGCTAAGGATGTAATATTCGAATGAATGTACTCATGTGATCATGTATTATGAAACGAGTCCATTTGCGCTATGCAACGCTTGTTAATTTAAAATATTACCTTTGTGCGGTCGTTTATAAAATCTGAGAGTTGGCTAGTCGTCGGCTTCTGCCCCCATGTAACTAGTACTGAGGTGTTCGGGATAACCTGAGCACTCTTTATCCCAATTTTGGGTCCTCCGAAGGAGGTGTTCAGCACAACAAACCAGACAATCGGACTATAAAGCTTTATCGCTCTCACTTAGCCATAGAAGTCTACAATTTTAAATTTTGGCGAAGCCCCTAGTATTCGGAAGGCCGAATTTGGGGCGCTATATACGCCTAAGTCAGGCAAGGCGGACTCCTCGCCCGAAGCGGAAAAAGTCTTTAAGGACTGGAGGCCTCTCGAACAGCGACCAACTCTCGCCGCATCATGACAGACAGTTTTCAGCTTTCTCTACTGAGGTGCTCATCCGGAAGAACCGGGACACGATCGCAGTAGTTCTCCCAGTGCTACCTTAGCCGATATGGGGAACGTAAGGTACCAAAACATGGGAGACGGGCAAACCCAACTATTGACCCAAGACATGATTTGGAGCTGATGCATATAATGCTATAAGTTCGGGGTGTCGCACTGTCGAAAGTGTTCGGACTTCTCACGCTGTATTATGGGGTATGATGAAGCCCCTGGCGTACTAGTCGTACCAGAATGTACGGGTGCAATCTGTCATAAATAAGCAGACAAGAAGGAAAAAAGGAAGGGGTAATGCAATAATAGGCTAACGCTATGCATAGTTATTAAATAATACGCCGAAGCGTACGGATACAAGTAGTGCAATAAGCAAAAAAATGGACTCTTTGACATGTCCTATTCAAGGGCGAGCTGCGTATGGGTATATAAAACACCTGAGGGTTCCGTTGTACGTCGGACTGTCTTGCTTCCTTGTATTTCCTTACAGCAATGAGTCCAACAATTAGACTACCAGAAAGGGCTTCCCGAGAGTAAGGTCCTGAAAGAGAGAAAAATGATAAAGGTATACAACCCCTAGGGCGGTTGAGCCGCACTGTGGGACGTGCCATAGTGGTGCCTCCGCCTATGCCCATGGTATCTTGAGTGCGTAGTTATGTACGCGTGGCACGGATTTCGCCACTCGACTGGGATTAGGGCGGAGGCCGAATTGCTAGTAGAGCTCAAAACGTGCCTGCCGATCTGCCCGTGGGGTACTCCGGACTCGCTTCAAGGTGTCCGGGGTCCTTTTTGCTGAATTGTCGGCTTGCCTAATAAGGCTGCTTTGCGCTTCTGCTTCGAGAGCCGCAGTGTGCTCCTCCGTGCGGAGCGAGCGCTCTGTGTTTCCCTTAACTGTTATAACCCTGCGTGGTCCTGGCATTTTGAGTTTGAGGTATGCATAATGTGGTACCGCATTGAATCTGGCAAATGCGGTTCGTCCGAGAAGTGCGTGATATCCGCTGCGAAAGGGGACGATATCGAAGATTAACTCCTCGCTTCGAAAGTTGTCCGGAGACCCGAAGAACACTTCTAGTGTGATTGAGCCCGTGCGATAGGCCTCTACACCTGGGATTACCCATTTAAAGGTGGTTTTCGTGGGTTTGATCCTCGAGGGGTCTATGCCCATTTTGCGCAATGTATCCTGATAGAGCAGGTTCAGGCTGCTGCCGCCGTCCATAAGGACTCGAGTGAGGTGAAATCCATCAATGATGGGGTCAAGGACCAATGTGGCAGATCCGCCATGACGGGTACTAGTGGGGTGGTCCCTGCGATCAAAGGTGATCGGACAAGAGGACCATGGGTTGAATTTTGGGGCGACTGGATCCATCGCATAGACGTCCCTTAGTGCACGCTTCCGTTCCCTCTTGGGAATATGGGTTGTGTATATCATGTTCACCGTTTTAACTTGTGGACGGAACCTCTTCTGTCCTCCTGTGTTCAGTGGCCGAGGATCCTCCTCGTCGTTGCTATGTGGCCCCTTGTCCTTGTTTTCGGCAATCAACTTGCCAGCCTATTGGAACACCCAGCATTCTCTATTGGTGTGATTGGCTGTCTTATCGGGGGTGCCGTGAATTTGACACAAGCGATCGAGTATACGGTCCAAACTGGACGGGCCCGGATTGCTTCTTTTGAACGGCTTTTTCCGCTGACCGGATTTAGAGCCACTGAATCCGGCATTGACTGTCATGTCTTCGGCGTTATCGCCATTGTTGCGGCGCTTGTGTCTGTTGCGACGTGGTCTGTCGTCAATATCTTTCGCATCTGAAGTGCTGGGATTCCTTGATGTGTTGTTGCTGCGAGCCAGCCAGCTGTCCTCGCCCGCGCAAAAGCGGGTCAAGAGGGTCGTGAGGGCTGCCATGGACTTAGGCTTCTCTTGGCCCAGGTGTCGGGCGAGCCACTCGTCCCGGATGTTTTGTTTAAATGCCGCTAAGGCCTCGGCATCCGGGCAGTCGACAATTTGGTTCTTTTTAGTTAGGAACGGAGTCCAGAATTTCCTGGCCGATTCCCCTGGTTGTTGGGTTATGTGGCTCAAGTCGTCAGCATCTGGTGGTCGCACATAAGTGCCCTGGAAGTTGTCAAGGAATGCATCTTCCAAATTCTCCCAACTGTCAATGGAGTTTGCTGGCAGGCTATTCAGCTAATGCCGAGCTGGTCCTTTGAGTTTTAGTGGGAGGTACTTGATGGCATGTAGATCGTCACCGCAGGCCATGTGGATGTGGAGGAGGAAATCCTCGATCCATACCGCGGGGTCTGTTGTGCCATCGTATGACTCAATGTTCATGGGTTTGAATCCTTCTGGGAATTCATGATCCATTACTTCATCAGTGAAGCATAGGGGGTGTGCAGCGCCTCTGTGCCGGGCTATGTCACGACGCAGTTCATACGAGTCTTGTCTGCTATATTCGGCCCGGCCGGATTTGCTTTTAGCATATCCGACATGACGATCATCGTCACACATTGGGGCGCGACCCCGCGATCCGTAGATCGATCTTGTATGTCCTTCTTTGTTTTCCAATACGTCACGCAGGTCCCGCGTGTTTCCCCGGGTCTTGGTATTTTTGTTTGTCTGGCGAAGGGGTGCGGGCTGGACTTCGGGCTGATATGCCCCTTTGTCTCGGCCACGAGGTGGCCGATCAGCCGCATCATACGCTGGTAACGTAGGTTTTAATGCTTCCTCCTTGAGTTGGGGTAGCAACCTGCGCTTTGGGTAACTCTTGGTTGGGTGTTCGAGTTCGTATTCCTCGGCCGCCAGGATTTCAGTCCATCTATCCGCTAGCAGATCTTGATCAGCTCGAAGCTGTTGTTGCCTTTTCTTCAGGCTGTTTGTTGTGGCTATAAGCCAGCGCTTGAAGCGCTCCTAGTCGACGGGATCCTCAGGCATGATAAATTCTTCCTTGCCGAGGCTCACCTCGTCTTCGGAGAGAGGCATGTAATTGTCATCCTCTTATTCTTCGTCTGCTGCCTGTTCCGGGGGGCTAGCTTGTTCATCCTCCCGCTCGAGGTCTGGCTGGAGGGGATTGTCATCGTCTTTGGCACTATCTAGAGCGTTATTGTCTCTTCTGCCGGTATCGTTGTTTTTGCCATGGCGGGACTTAGAGCAGCGCCGCTGACATCGGTGCTTGGATTGCTTTTTGGAGGGATTATCCTCCGTTGTCTTATCGCCATCGCCTTCTTTGGGGGTGTCCACCATGTATATGTCATATGATGAGGTGGCAGTCCAGCGCCCTGTGGGCGATGGTTCTTGTTCGTCTCCTGCATCGTCGTCCATACCGTCGATGTCTTCGAAGCCGAAGTCGAGCATGTCAGTTAAATCGTTGATAGTGGCTAATAAGTGGGTGGTGGGTGGGGAGCGAATTTCTTCGTCATCCGCATCCCCTTCTAGCCGGACATAGTTCGGCCAAGGGTCTCCTGACAGGGAGAGAGACCTTAACGAGTTTAGCATGTCGCCAAAGGGCGAGTGCTGAAAGATATCCGCGGAGGTAAACTCCATGATCGGTGCCCAATCGAATTCGACAGGCATGGATGCAGGCGGCTCGGAGTCCGTGGCCGGGGACGAATCCAAGTGTCTGGCAACACGGGTCTCATAGGGAGTGACGTCAGCATTCGGCTCTATCGCTGCTGAATGTGCGGCCTTCGTGGCGAGGTCCATCCACCCATCCTCAGGCGGCGCAATTGTTCCGGATTAAGGGCCCGAGTAGGTGCAGGTGTGATTTCCCGCACACTGTCCGACGGCAGAGCTAAGTCATGCTCGTCGTGACTATGCGGCGCACCTGACATGGGCTCGAATCCGTCGAACATCAAGTCTTCGCGGATGTCAGCGGTATAGTTCAAGTTTCCAAACCTGACCCGATGGCCAGGGGCGTAGCTCTCGATCTGCTCCAGATGGCCAAGCGAGTTGGCCCGCAGTACGAAGCCGCCGAATACGAAGATCTGTCCGGGGAGGAAAACCTCACCCCGGATTGCATCATTACTGATGATCGAAGGAGCCATCAAGCCTTATGGTGACGGCACAGTGGAAATCTCAATGAAAGCACCAATGTCGGTGTCAAAAACGGAGCATCTCGGGTAGGGGGTCCGGAACTGTGCGTCTAAGGCAGATGGTAATAGGAGGCGGGGGACACGATGTTTACCCAGGTTCGGGCCCTCTCGATGGAGGTAATACCCTACTTCCTTCTTGATTGATCTTGATTATATGAGTATTACAAGAGTTGATCTACCACGAGATCGTAGAGGCTAAACCCTAGAAGCTAGCCTATGGTATGATTGTTGTTGTCCTACGTACTAAACCCTCCGGTTTATATAGACACCGGAAGGGGCTAGGGTTACACAGTGTCGGTTACAAGGGAGGAGATCTACATATGCGAATTGCCAAGCTTGCCTTCCACGCCAAGGAGAGTCCCATCCGGACACGGGACGAAGTCTTGAATCTTTTATCTTCATAGTCCAACGGTTCGGCTAAAGTATATAGTTCGGCTATCCGAGGACCCCCTAATCCAGGACTCCCTCAGTACCCCTTAGTCCAGGACACCGTCAGTATCACCCGAACTGGTCTTCGACACCGAAGACGACGCTCCTCTTCGGCTGTATGACCTCGGCTTTGGAGTCTTCAGCTTGACAGACGGGTTCCTCCTTCGATGATCTTACCATTTACCACGAGATTTTGTTGGGCCCTTTCTTAAAGGAATCCGACCACCGGAACAGGGTTCATGCAAACTTGCTAGCATCCGAAGACGTGGGATAACTTAGCCTCGATGGCCATCCGTATTGGTGTGAATAGTACTTATGGCATGACAACTATTTCGAAACGCCACCACCTATAACTAGGAGGGTCAGTTATTGTTGCTTGAATCGCGGCCCGAGGCATGGCAACGAGAGGGGAGTGTGTCTACATTCCCTTGTAGACCGAAAGTGTTAGTGTATGTAACGCGGTTGATGTAGTCATACTCTTCACAATCCAATCTGAACTAGTGTCGAACGGACGGCACCTCTGAAATTACCACATGTTCAGCTCAATGGTGTAATCTCCCTTCTGATCTAGCAAGTGAGGGAGAGGAGGTAGATAAGATCGGAACCAGCACGGCAGTATGGTGGTGGTGGTGGCAATAGACTTCTGGCAGGGCTTTGCCAAGAGCGTACCAAAGAAACATGGGAGGAGTTGGGAGATGCAATGGGCAAGGGAGAAGGGGTGGATGCCCCCATGCACCTCCCCCTCTATATATAGGCTAGGGGGTAGGGCAGGGCATCCAAAACCCTCCTAGGGTCGGCCAGATGGGAGAAATCCTTTTAAACTTGGAGATATCATCTTATCTTTAGATTCATCCCTTTAAATTTAGAGATAAGATCTTATCTCTAGATTTAAACGACATGTGCCTTGGGGAACGGTGCGGCCAGCCCATGTGGGCTCTATACCCACCCCTCGGTCGCCCTTCCAGGGTGGTTAGGCCCCAAGGTGGAACCCTCGGAACCTTCTAGAATATTCCCGGTACTCTACCAAAAATTCCCAAACTTTTTCGAAACCCAGAATATGACTTCCCATATATAAATCTTGACCAGCGGACCATTACAGAGCTACTCGTGATGTTCTGGATCCCATACGAGACTCCGGACTACTTTCGGACTTTCCACAGTTAATATCTCAACATTACCCTAGCGCTACCGAACGTTAAGCGTGCGACCCTATTGGTTCGAGAATCATGTAGACATGACCGAGACACCTCTCCGGTCAATAACCAATAGTGGGACCTAGATGCCATATTGATTCCTACATATTCCACCAAGATGTTTATCCGTTGAACTACGACGTCAAGGATTCATATAAATTCCATATGCAATTTCCTTTGTCCGGCGATATGTTACTTGCCCGAGATTCGATCATCGGTATTTCCATACCTAGTTCAACCTCGCTAACGGCAAGTCTCTTTACTCGTTTCGTAATACAGGATGTCGTGACTAAACTCATTAGTCACATGAAGCTTCTTGTGATGTTGTATTAGTGAGAGGGCCCAGAGATATCTCTCCATCACACGGAGCTACAAATCCCAGTCTCGATCCATGCAACCCAACAGACACCTTCGGAGATACCCGCAGAGCACCTTTATAATCACCCAGTTACGAACTGACGCTTGATAGCACACAAAGTATTCCTCGGGTATATGGGAGTGGCATGATCTCATGGTTAGAGGAACTGATACTTCACATGAAGAAAGCTATATCAAATAACTAAGCGATACGATCTGTTGCTAAGCTTATGGTTGGGTCTGTCCATCACATCATTCTCCTAATGATGTGATCCCATTATCAAATAACAACTCATGTCTATGGTTAGGAAAAATTAAACATATTTGATCAATGAGCTAGTTGTAACACCCCCAGTCTCATACTACAGTGATCTCCCCTCTAATGCGTCATGTCATCATAACTACTATGCAAATTGTCACTTGCCCAAAACCAAAAGTCAAATTCAAATTTAAATTTCAAGTCAAAAATTTACATCTTAAAAATGCAAACAAAATAGTTCATCATTTTGCCAATAATTCCTAAGTATTTATGTTGAGGAAAACAACATCACTAAAATTCCCCAAATTCACCTGGGAATTATTTAAGTGGTTCAATAGCAAAATAATTGACCTTTTCAAAATTCTAAAAATATTTAAGCCTTTTCAAATGACCTAAAAATTTGTGACACCTAGCAATAATGTCCTTAATTTATGTGACAAGTCTCATAACTAACAAAACTCATTTAGTAGTACAATAAAATAGAAAATAGGAGAGAAAACTCAAAACAGAAAAGAATTATGATAAATCTTAAGGCCTACTTGCACTGGGCTTGAGTAGCCATAGTGTGGCCCAGCCAACTCCACCAGCCTTCCGTCCTCCTCTTGCTGCAGGAGGAGGCCGATGGCGCCATAGCCATGAGCGCTCGGCGTCGTGCACTTCTGTGCCGCAGGGGGGAATAAGAGCAACCCATGCGCCCTTTTCCTCTCCGCTGAACCCTAGCATCAATGTCCCCCACTCCCTCTCTTGCTACCCCTAGTTTGCTCGCCCTCGCACACTGTCGTCGATGCGCCGCTGTCGATCCCGTGGCACGGGCCGCCCCACACTGCCGCACCTTGTCCAAAAGCTGCCCCTGGATGTCCTCAATGACCACGCCAACACACATAGATAGGAGCATTGCCAGGCCACAGGAATATTTGGTCCCCTCCGTCGGTGGTCGCCGCTGCATGTTGATAACCCACAAGTATAGGAGATCGCAATAGTTTTCGAGGGTAGAGTATTCAACCCAAATTTATTGATTCGACACAAGGGGAGCCAAAGAATATTCACGAGTATTAGCAGCTGAGTTGTCAATTCAACCACAACTAAAAGACTTAATATCCGCAACAAAGTTTTTGGTAGAAAATCAGTATGGGAGTAGCGGTAACAGCGCAAAAGTAACAGTAGCAGTTTTGTAGTGATTGTGACAGTGGCAACGACAAAGTAACTTAGCAAAGATCAATATGTGAAAAGCTCGTAGGCAACGGGTCGGTGATGGATAATTATGTCGGATGGCATTCATCATGCAATAGTTATAACCTAGGGTGACACAGAACTAGCTCCAATTCATCAATATAATGTAGGCATGTATTCCGTATATAGTCATACGTGCTTATGGAAAAGAACTTGCATGACATCTTTTGTCCTACCCTCCCATGGCAGCGGGGTCCTAATGGAAAATAAGGGATATTAAGGCCTTCTTTAAATACAGAATCGGACCAAAGCATTAGCACTTAGTGAATACATAAACTCCTCAAACTACGGTAATCACCGGAAAGAATCCCAATTATTGTCACCTTGGGGTATGTGGATCATAACACGTAATAGGTGTCTACAACTTGCAAGATAGGATCAAGAACACAAATATATTCATGAAAACATAATAGGGTCAGATCTGAAATCATGGCACTCGGGCCCTAGTGACAAGCATTAAGCATAGAAAATTCATAGCAACATCAATCTCAGAAATAAGTGGATACTAGGGATCAAACCTTAAAAAAACTAACTCAATTACATGATAAATCTCATCCAACCCATCATCATCCAGCAAGCCTACGATGGAATTACTCACTCCTGGCGGTGAGCATCATGAAATTGGTGATGGTGGAAGGTTGGTGATGATGATGGCCATGAATCCCCCTCTCTGGAGCCCCGAACAGACTCCAGATCAGCCCTCCCGATGAAGAACAGGAGGTGGCGGCGGCTCCATATCGTAAAACACGATGAATCCATCTCTTTGATTTTCTTTCTCCCCGAATAGGGTTATATGGAGTTGGAGTTGAGAGGTCGGAGCGGCTCCAGGGGACCCACAAGCCTGCAAGGCGTGCCCCCGGAGCTTATGGCCTATGGGTGGCCCCCTATGGATAATTCTTGTGCCAATATTTTTTATATATTCCAAAAATATTCTTCGTAAATTTTTCATGCCAACCCGAGAACTTATATTTCTGCACAAAAATAACACCATGGCAATTCTGTTGAAAACAGTGTCATTCCGGGTTAGTTCCATTCAAATAATGCAAATTAGAGTCCAAAACAATCGCAAAAGAGTTTGGAAAAGCAGATACGATGGAGACATATCACACGTCGTCGATCCACTCGGGCTTGACCTCCCGCGGCTCCACCGAGCACCTTGTCGCTTCCGCTATGAGCCTCCGGCCCTCCAAGGCATTTTCCCGCTTCTCCCCGTGCCCTCCAGTGCCGGTTACCACTAGCTCTGCTACTTCTTGAGCTTGCGTTGGTTTTTTCCTTGAAGAGGAAAGGGTGATGCAGCAAAGTAGAGATATGTATTTCCCTCAGTTTGAGAACCAAGGTATCAATCCAGTAGGAGGAACAAATAAGTCACCAATGGTTGCACCTACACAAACAAACAAATACTTGCACCCAACGCGATAAAGGGGTTGTCAATCCCTTCACGGTTACTTGCAAGGATGAGATCTAACAGAGATAGGTATAAAAGATAAATACAAGTGCAAAACAAAGTAAAGGTAAATAAATTGCAGCAAGGTATTTTTGGGTTTTTATTTTATAGATCTAAAAATAATATGATAAAACTATACCCGATGGCCATAGTTTTCACTAGAGGCTTCTCTCTTGAAAGAAGACATATGGTGGGTAAACAAATTACTGTTGATCAATTGATAGAAAAGATCAAAGTTATGACGATGAATATAGGCATCACGTCCGTGACAAGTAGACCGACTCCTGCCTGCATCTAGTACTATTACTCCACATGTCGATCGCTATCCAGCATGCATCTAGTGTATTAAGTTAACAAGAACAGAGTAATGCCTTAAGCAAGATGACATGATGTAGAGGGATAGATCCAATCAAATGACAAATCATGTCTATGGTTAGGTAAAATTAATCATCTTTGATCAACGAGCTAGTTGTAACACCCCCAGTCTCATACTACAGTGATCTCCCCTCTAATGTGCCATGTCATCGTAATTACTATGCAAATTGTCACTTGGCCAAAAACAAAGTCAAATTGAAATTTAATTTCAAGTCAAATATTTACATCTTAAAAAATACAAACAAAATAGTTCATAATATTGCCAACAATTCCTAAGTATTTATGTTGAGGAAAACAACATCACTAAAATTCCCCAAATGACCTTGGGAATTATTTAAGTGGTTCAACAACAAAATAATTGACCTTTTCAAATTTCTAAAAATATAGCCTTTTCAAATGACCTCAATCTTTTTGTGACACCTAGAAATAATGTCCTTGATTTATGTGACAAGTCTCATAACTAGCAAAGCTCATTTAGTATTAAAATAAAATAGAAAACAGGAGAGAAAACTGAAAACAGAAAATGAAAATGAAAAAGCCTAAGGCCTACTGTTGCACTAGGCTTTTAGTTGCCACAGTGCGGCCCAGCCAACTCCATCAACCTTTCGTCCTCCTCTCACTATAGGAGGAGGCCGATAGCGCCATAGCCACGAGCACTCAACATCGTGCGCTGCAGTGCCGCACGAGAAAAAGAGCAACGCCCTGCCCCCTCTTCCTCTCCCCCGATCCCTCGCATCAATTTCCCCACTCCCTCGCTCGCTACCCCTAGTTTACTCGCGCCTGCACACTGCCGCCGATGCGCCACCGTCGATCCCATGGACACGGGCCACCCCTCGCCGCCGCACCTTGTCCAAGAGCTGCCCCTCGACGTCCTCAACAACCACGTCAACACATGTAGGTAGGGGGATCGCCAAGCCACTGGAATCTTTGGTCTCATCCGTCGGTGGTCGCCACTGCACGTCGTCGATCCGCTCGGCCTTGACATCCTGCGGCTCCACCGAGCACCCTGTCGCTTCCGTTGTGAGCCTCCGGCTCTCCACGACATTTTCCCCTTCTCCCCGTGCCCTCTAGCGCCGGTTGCTGCTAGCTCTGCTACTTATTGAGCTTGCGTTAGTTTTTCCCTTGAAGAGGAAAGGGTGATGCAGCAAAGTAGAGATAAGTATTTCCCTCAGTTTGAGAACTAAGGTATCAATCCAGTAGGAGGAACACACAATTCACCAGTGGTTGCACCTACACAAAAAAACAAATACTTGCACTCAACGCGATAAAGTGGTTGTCAATCCCTTCACGGTTACTTGCAAGGATGACATCTGATAGAGATAGGTATAAAAGATAAATAAAAGTGCAAAACAAAGTGAAGGTAAATAAATTTCAGCAAGGTATTTGTCGGTTTTGATTTTATAGATCTGAAAATAATATGATAAAAATATACCTGGTGGCCATAGTTTTCACTAGAGGCTTCTCGCTTGAAAGAACACATACGGTGGGTAAACAAATTATTGTTGAGCAATTGATAGAAAAGCGCAAAGTTATGACGATATTTGAGGCAATGATCATGAATATAGGCATCACGTCCGTGACAAGTAGATTGAATCATGTCTGGATCTACTACTATTACTCCACACATCGACCGCTATCCAGCATGCATCTAGTGCATTAAGCTAACAAGAACAAAGTAACACCTTAAGCAAGATGACATGATGTAGAGGGATAGATCCAGTCAATATGAATAAACCCCACCTTTTTATCATTAATGGCAACAATACAAACACATGCCTCGCTACCCTTTCTATCACTGGGTGAGGACACCACAAGACTGAACCCATTACAGAGCACCTCTTTCGTTGCAAGAAAAATCAATCTAGTTGGCCAAACCAAATCAATAGATCGAAGAGAAATACAAAGCTATATTAATCATGCATAAAAGAGTTCAGAGAAGACTCAAATCATATTCATATATAATCTTATCATAAATCCACAATTCATCGGATCTCAACATACACACCGCAAAAGAAGATTACATCAAATAGATCTCCAAGAACATCGAGGAGAACATTGTATTGAAGATCAAAGAGAGAGAAGAAGCCATCTAGCTACTAGATATGGACCCGTAGGTATATGGTAAACTACTCACACATCATCGGAAGGGCAGCAAGGTTGATGTAGAGGCGCTCCGTGATCGAATCCTCCTCCGGCAGAGTAACGAAACAGGTCTTCAGATGGTATCTCACGAGGACAGAAACTTGCAGCGGTGGAAAAGTATTTTTTGGTGTGCCCTCTGGTATACGGGGAATATTTTGCTATTTATGGAGCCAAGATTAGGGTTAGAGTTGCCACGGTGGGCCAACAAGCCTGGGGAACGCCCCCTAGGGCGCACCTCCCGAGCTTGTGGCTCATCCGTGGCCCTTCTGGCCTCCTCCCGAAGCTTCCTAGGTGTCTTCTGGTCCAAAAAAATCGTCAAAAAGTTTCATTTCGTTCGGACTCCGTTTGGTATTGATTTTCTCTAAAAAGACAAAAACATGGAAAAACAGCAACTGGCATTAGGCACTAGGTTAATAGGTTAGTCTCAAAAATGATATAAAATAGCATAATAATGCATATAAAACATCCAAGATGGATAATATAATAGCATGGAACAATAAAAAGTTATAGATACGTTGGAGACGTATCAAGCTCCACCTGTAGTCACCACCGTCCATCGTCCCCGGCGTTGTTCCGGCTGCTCCTAGCTCCAGGCGAAGGCGCAGCTCGATGCGGTGCATCATGCTCGTTCATTTGACGGTCGAGGCCGGCCCTTTTGGGCACTAGAGCCACCAGCTCTGTGCGCTCCGCCATCCTCTGAACTCACCGGCGGGCACGCGTGTTTAAACAATGGGTTGACCCACTGAGGTCTCAGCCCGCCCGGTTTAACTAATCCCCTAACCACCTAATTAAAACCTAACAAGAGTGTTTAGTTAAATAACTAAAAGTGACATGTGGGCCCACCATTTAGATTAGCATAATTAACTAAATTAGTTAGTTGCAGTGTATGGCAGGTGGGCCCAGTTAACTATTTAGTTAAAATAAATATGTTTTATTAGTTGTCACATTGACCAGTGGGGCCCACTGGTCAGGTCTGACCAGTCAACTGGTCAGTTGTTGACTGCTGACTCAGCAGGGGCCCCACCAGTCAGCCTCTACTGACTGGATAGTTGACCCAGTCAACAGGGCCACTTTCAGCCCCTCTGGCTTCAGGCTGGTACACTATCTGGTGTACTTAGCATTTTAGCCATCTGTTTTGAATTAATTTAAATCCGAGGAATTTTCAGAATATTGTTTAAACTTTGAAAAATCATTGAAAAATAACTGTAACTCCCATAAAAATAATTTATATATGAAAGTTGCTCAGAAAAATGCAGCGAATACAAATATGCAATCTGTTCATATGTCACATGCCTCTAGCATGATGAACATAGAACCTTCCCCTCTCTTCATCTGTTTGAACATTACCAAACACTGGGAAAACATTCCCAGATTTTTTCCCTCTTCACCTGTAATGTGTAGTACTGCGTTAGGTCAACCCTAGCACTGCATATTGTTATGTCATGCATAGTGATGCATATGTTTGCTTTATATTTACTGTTTCTTCCCCCTCTTCTCTTTGGTAGACCCCGAGACTGGCGCTACACCCTGATACGTCTCCAACGTATCTATAATTTTTTATTGTTTCATGCTATTATATTATCTGTTTTGGATGTTTAATGGGCTTTAATATGCTTTTTTATATTATTTTTGGGACTAACGTATTAACCGAAGGCCCAGTGCCAGTTTCTGTTTTTTTTTCTATTTTAGAGTTTTGTAGAAAAGGAATACCAAATGGAGTCCAAACAGAATGAAACCTTCGCGATGATCTTTCTTGGACCGAAAGCAATCCAGAAGACTTGGAGTCGAAGTCTGGAATGCCACGAGGAAGCCTGGAGGTAGGAGGGCGCGCCCCCCACCCTTGTGGGCCCCTTGTAGCTCCACCGACATACTTCTTTCGCCTATATATACTCTTATACCCTAGAAACATCAGGGGGAGCCATGAAACCACTTTTCCACCACCGCAACCTTCTATACCCGTGAGATCCCATCTTGGGGCCTTTTTCGGTGATCTGCCGGAGGGGGGATCGATCATGGAGGGCTTCTACATCAACACCATTGCCTCTTCGATGAAGCGTGAGTAGTTTACCACAGACCTTCGGGTCCATAGTTATTAGCTAGATGGGTTCTTCTCTCTCTTTGATTCTCAACACAAAGTTCTCCTCAATGTTCTTGGGGGTCTATTCAATGTAATATTCTTTTGCGGTGTGTTTTCCGAGATCTGATGAATTGTGGATTTATGAACAAGATTATCTATGAATATTATTTGGTTCTTCTCTAAATTCTTATATGCATCATTTGATATCTTTGCAAGTCTCCTTGAATTATCGGTTTAGTTTGGCCTACTAGATTGACCTTTCTTGCAATGGGAGAAGTGCTTAGCTTTGGGTTCAATCTTGCGGTGTCCTTTCCCAGTAACAGTAGGGGCAGCAAGGCACGTATTATATTGTTACCATCGAGGATAAAAAGATGGGTTTTATATCATATTGCTTGAGTTTATCCCTCTACATCATGTCATCTTGCTTAATGCGTTACTCCGTTCTTATGAACTTAATACTCTAGATGCATGATGGATAACGGTGGATGTGTGGAGTAATAGTAGTAGATGCAGAATCATTTCGGTCTACTTGAAACGGACGTGATGTTGGGGAACGCAGTAATTTTGAAAAAAAATCCTACGCACACGCAGGATCTATCATGGTGATGCATAGCAACGAGAGGGGAGAGTGTAGTCCACGTACCCTCGTAGACCGTAAGCGGAAGAGTTATGACAACATGGTTGATTAGTCATATGTCTTCACGATCCGACCGATCCTAGTACGGAAAGTATGGCACCTTCGCGATTTGCACACGTTCGGCTCGGTGACGTCCCATGAACTCTTGATCAAGCTGAGGGTCGAGGGAGTGCTTCATCAGCACGATGGCGTGATGACGGTGATGATGAAGCTACCGGTGCAGGGCTTCGCCTAAGCACTGCAACGATATGACCGAGGTGGATTATGGTGGAGGGGGCACCGCACACGGCTAAGAGATCAACTTGTGTGTCTATGGGATGCCCCCATCCCCCGTATATAAAGGAGTGGAGGAGGGGAGGCCCAGCCCTTTATGGCGCGCCCCAAGGGGAGTCCTACTCCCACCGGGAGTAGGATCCCCCCCCTTCCCTAGTTGGATTAGGAGAGTAAGAAAGGGTGAGAGGGGGGAGGAAAGGGGGGCCGGCCCCCCACCCAATTCGTATTGGGCTTGGGGGCGCCCCCTCCTAGGCTCCCTTCTCCTCTCTCCTACTATGGCCCAATAAGGCCCATATACTTCCCGGGGGGTTCCGGTAACCTCCCGGTACTCCGATAAATGCCTGAACTCACCTAGAACCATTCCGATGTCCAAACATAGTCATCCAATATATCGATCTTTATGGCTCGACCATTTCGAGACTCCTCGTCATGTCCATGATCATATCAGGGACTCCGAACAACCTTTGGTACATCAAAACACATAAACTCTTAATACAGATCGTCATCGAGCGTTAAGCGTGCGGACCCTACGGGTTCAAGAACAGTGTAGACATGACCGACACTCATCTCCGGTCAATAGCCAATAGCGGAACCTGGATGCTCATATTGGTTCCTACATATTCTACGAAGATCTTTATTGGTCAAACCGCACAACAAGATACGTAGTTCCCTTTGTCATCGGTATGTTACTTGCCCGAGATTCAATCGTCGGTATCTCAATACCTAGTTCAATCTCGTTACCGGCAAGTCTCTTTACTCATTCCGTAATGCATCATCCCGCAACTAACTCATTAGTCACAATGCTTGCAAGGCTTATAGTGATGTGTATTACCGAGAGGGCCCAGAGATACCTCTCCGATACTCGGAGTGACAAATCCTAATCTCGATCTATGCCAACCCAACAAACACCTTCGGAGACACCTGTAGAGCATCTTTATAATCACCCAGTTATGTTGTGACGTTTGATAGAACACTAAGTATTCCTCCGGTATTCGGGAGTTGCATAATCTCATAGTCATAGGAACATGTATAAGTTATGAAGAAAGTAATAGCAACAAACTAAACGGTCATCGTGCTAAGCTAACGGATGGGTCAAGTCAATCACATCATTCTCTAATGATTTGATCTGGTTTATCAAATGACAACTCTTTGTCCATGGCTAGGAAACTTAACCATCTTTGATTAACGAGCTAGGTAAGTAGAGGCATACTAGTGACACTGTGTTTGTCTATGTATTCACACATGTACTAAGTTTCCGGTTAATACAATTCTAGCATGAATAATAAACATTTATCATGATATAAGGAAATATATATAACAACTTTATTATTGCCTCTAGGGCATATTTCCTTCAGTCTCCCACTTGCACTAGAGTCAATAATCTATATTACATTGTAATGATTCTAACACCCATGGATTCTTGGTGCTGGTCATTGCTACCTCTTGAGAACTGCGTTGGTTTTCCCTTGAAGAGGAAAGGGTGATGCTTCAAAGTAGCGTAAGTATTTCCCTCAGTTTTTCAGAACCAAGGTATCAATCCAGTAGGAGGCTACGCGCCAGTCCCTCGCACCTACATAAAACAAATAAATCCTCGCAACCAACGCGATAAGGGGTTGTCAATCCCTACACGGCCACTTACGAGAGTGAGAACTGATAGATATGATAAGATAATATTTTTGGTATTTTTGTAATAAAGATGCAAAGTAAAATAAAGGCAAACTAAAAAGCAAAGGAAATAACTAAGTGTTGGAAGATTAATATGATGAAGATAGACCCGGGGGCCATAGGTTTCACTAGTGGCTTCTCTCATGAGCATAAGTATTTTACGGTGGGTGAACGAATTACTGTCGAGCAATTGACAGAATTGAGCATAGTTATGAGAATATCTAGGTATGATCATGTATATAGGCATCACGTCTGAGACAAGTAGACCGACTCCTGCCTGCATCTACTACTATTACTCCACTCATCGACCGCTATCCAGCATGCATCTAGAGTATTAAGTTCATAAAAATAGAGTAACGCCTTAAGCAAGATGACATGATGTAGAGGGATAAATTCATGCAATATGATAATAAAAACCATCTTGTTATCCTCGATGGCAACAATAAAATACGTGCCTTGCTGCCCCTACTGTCACTGGGAAAGGACACCGCAAGATTGAACCCAAAGCTAAGCACTTCTACCATTGCAAGAAAGATCAATCTAGTAGGCCAAACCAAACTGATAATTCGAAGAGACTTGCAAAGATAACCGATCATACATAAAAGAATTCATAATATTCAAATATTGTTCATAGATAATCTTGATCATAAACCCACAATTCATCGATCTCAACAAACACACCGCAAAAAGAAGATTACATCAAATAGATCTCCACGAGAGAGGGGGAGAACATTGTATTGAGATCCAAAAAGAGAGAAGAAGCCATCTAGCTAATAACTATGGACCCGAAGGTCTGAGGTAAACTACTCACACTTCATCGGAGAGGCTATGGTGTTGACGTAGAAGCCCTCCGTGATGGATGCCCCCTCCGGCGGAGCTCCGGAACAGGCCCCAAGATGGGATCTCGTGGGTACAGAAGGTTGCGGTGGTGGAATTAGGTTTTTGGCTCTGTATCTGATTGTTTGGGGGTACGTAGGTATATATAGGAGGAAGGAGTACGTCGGTGGAGCAACAGGGGGCCCACGAGGGTGGAGGGCGCGCCCTGGGGGGGGGGGGTAGGTGCGCCCCCTACCTCGTGGCCTCCTCTTTTGTTTCTTGACATAGGGTCCAAGTCTCCTGGATCATATTCTTCCTAAAGATCACGTTCCCGAAGGTTTTATTCCGTTTGGACTCCGTTTGATATTCCTTTTGTGCGGAACTCTGAAATAGGCAAAAACAGCAATTCTGGGCTGGGCCTCCGGTTAATAGGTTAGTCTCAAAAATAATATAAAAGTGAATAATACAGCCCAATAATGTCCAAAACAGTAGATAATATAGCATGAAGCAATCAAATATTATAGATACGTTGGAGACGTATCAAGCATCCCCAAGCTTAATTCCTGCTCGTCCTCGAGTGGGTAAATGATAAAAACAGATTTTTTGATGCGGAGTGCTACTTGGCATAATTTCAATATAATTCTTCTCATTGTGGCATGAGTGTTCAGATTTGATATGATTCAAGATAAAAGTTTAATATTGACATAAAAACAAAAATACTTCAAGCATACTAACTAAGCAATTATGTCTTATCAAAATAACATAGCCAAAGCAAGTTATCCCTACAAAATCATATAGTCTGGCTATGCTCCATCTTACCCACACAAAATATTCATATCATGTACGACCCCGGTTTTAGCCAAGCAATTGGTTCATACTTTTAATGCGGTTCAGCCTTTTCAACTCTTACGCAATACATGAGCGCAAGCCATGGATATAGCACTATGGTGGAATAAGGTATAATGGTAGGGGTTATGTGGGGAAAAAAGGAGAAAGTCTCACATCAACGAGGCTAATCAACGGGCTATGGAGATGCCCATCAATTGATGTTAATGCGAGGAGTAGGGATTGCCATGCAACGGATGCACTAGAGCTATAAGTGTATGAAAGCTCGAAAAGAAACTAAGTGGGTGTGCATCCAACTTGCTTGCTCATGAAGACCTCGAGCATTTGAGGAAGCCCATCATTGGAATATACAAGCCAAGTTCTATAATGAAATTTCCCAGTAGTATATGAAAGTGACAAAATGAGAGACTCTCTGTCATGAAGATCACGGTGCTATTTTGAAGCACAAGTGTGGTAAAAGGATAGTAACATTGTCCCTTCTCTCTTTTTCTCTCATTTTTTTTATTTGGGCCTTTTCTCTTTTTTTATGGCCTCCTTTTTTTATTTAGTCCGGAATCTCTCCTGACTTGTGGGGGAATCATAGTCTCCATCATCCTTTCCTCACTTGGGACAATGCTCTAATAATGATGATCATCACACTTTTATTTACTTACAACTCATGAATTACAACTCAATATTTAGAACAAAATATGACTCTATATGAATGCCTCCGGTGGTGTACCGGGATATGCTTTGAATCAAGAGTGACATGTATGAAAGAATTATAAACGGTGGCTTTGCCACACATACAATGTCAACTACATGATCATGCAAAGCAATATGACAATGGTGGAGCATGTCATGATAAATGAAAGGGTGGAAAGTTGCATGGCAATATATCTTGGAATGGCTATGGAAATGCCACGATAGGTAGGTATGGTGGCTGTTTTGAGGAAGATATAAGGAGGTTTATGTGTGAAAGAGTGTATCATATCACGGGGTTTGGATGCACCGGCGAAGTTTGCACCAATTCTCAAGGTGAGAAAGGGCAATGCGCGGTACTGAAGAGGCTAGAAAATTGTGGAAAGGTAAGTGTGTGTATAATCCGTGGACTCACATTAGTCATAAAGAACTCATATACTTATTGCAAAAATTTATTAGCCCTCAAAGCAAAGTACTACTATGCATGCTCCTAGGGGAAGGGTTGGTAGGAGTTAACCATCGCGCGATCCCGACCTCCACACAAAGGAAGACAGTCAACAAATACTTCATGCTCCGACTTCGTTACATAACGGTTCACCATACGTGCATGCTATGGGAATCACAAAGTCCAACACATGTATTTTTCAATTCCACAATTACTCAACTAGCACAACCATGATATTACCACCTTTATATCTCAAAACAATTATCAAGCATCAAATTTTCTCATGATATTAATTAAAGCAAATTGCCATGCTATTTTAAGACTCCCAAAATAATCTAAGTGAAGTATGAGAGAACAATAGTTTCTATAAAACAAATCCACCACCGTGCTCTAAAATATGTAAGTGAAGCACTAGAGCAAAACTATATAGCTCAAAAGATATAAGTGAAGCACATAGAGTATTCTAATAATTTCCGAATCGTGTGTGACTCTCTAAAAAGGGTGTGTACAGCAAGGATGATTGTGGTAAACTAACAACTAAAGACTCAAATAATACAAGACGCTCCAAGGAAAACACATATCATGTGGTGAATAAAAATATAGCTCCATGTAAAGTTACCGATGGAAGTAGAAGAAAAGAGGGGATGCATTCCGGGGCATCCCCAAGCTTTGGCTTTATGGTGTCCTTAGATTATATTGGGGGTGCCATGGGCATCCCCAACCTTACGATCTTGCCACTCCTTGTTCCATAATCCATCAAATCTTTCACCCAAAACTTGAAAACTTCACAACACAAAACTCAACGGAAATCTTGTGAGCTCCGTTAGGGAAAGAAAACAAAAGACCACTTCAAGGTACTGTAATGAACTCATTCCTTATTTATATTGGTGTTAAACCTACAGTTTTCCAACTTTTCTATGGTTTATAAAAAAATTACTAGCCATAGATTCATCAAAATAAGCAAACAACACATGAAAAATAGAATCTGTCAAAAACAGAACAGTCTGTAGTAATCTGTAACTAACGCAAACTTCTGGAACTCCAAAAATTCTACCAAAATAGGACGACCTGGAAATTTTTTTAATTGATCAGTAGCAATTGGAATCAATATTTTATGAGGTTCATGTGATTTTTCACAATTGTTTTCGTGAACAGAAAGTTTCTGAAAATTTCTGCAAGGTCAAATAACTATCATCTAAGAAGATTGTCGGTGTACTAAAGTAGGGGTACCTTAGTACCCCGAACTTGTGCACGGGCAGTAGTAGCGTCCCGCGGCAAGGCTTGCCAGGGGAGCGACAAGAGTCTCCACGGACCTTTCTGGGCCGGACGAAGGCCAAGTGATCGAGCCAAGAAGACCAAGCCCCGGCAAGAGGAGCTTGCCGGGCCGAGAAGGCGAGGTCCGGCAAGAGGAGCTTGCCGGGACGACTAAGCCGAAGCACCAAGGCCCCGGCGGGAGGAGCTTGCCGGGACGGCCAAGCCAAGGCACCCCAAGAGAAGCCCGTCGCGGCGCGCCACGCGCCCCGGCAAGGCCTGACGAGCGGCAAGCTCTCAGGTGCGGCAAGACAACCACCGCGGCAAGCCACTTGCCGCGGCGAACCACCACCTCACACGTGTGCCCCAGCTCACCTGCCCACACGTCACTCTGGAGCTTCCCCAGAGACACGTGGCGGGGCGCCGCGCAGCCTGGGGCGCGCGCGTGGCATGCGACGTTGGCGGAGTCACCCCCGTGGCAAGCGGAGGCGCCCCTAATGGTCCGCCTCAGCACTGTTCAGGCGATCCAGACGGGCATTTAATGCCTTTGTCCCCCGCCGTCAGAGTTAGGTGCGATAGCACTGTGCGGCAACTGTTCGCACAGTTCCTTGCCATTTTTACCCTCACCTGCGTCGCTACCTGTGGGAAACCCCTTAGCATATAAAAGGAGGCCCATGCGCACGTACAGAGGGGGAGACCCGGGAAGAGGAAAAAACCTAGAAGGGATCCAGATCAGAAGAAGGACACCCAGTAGACCCTCGTCTACGTCCAGCTCCAACTCACTGTAGCTTCTTGCGCTCCAGAGCAAGAACTCGAATCAACCAGACATGCAGCAGTAGGGTTTTACGCATCCGTGCGGCCCGAAGCTGGGTAAAATCGTTGTGTGTGTGTCGCCTCGATCTGCTCTTTGTGCAACCTCCGCCCCCCGCCGAACCGACAAGGGGCTCCGTCCCCATAGGTGCTCGTGGAGGCCGATATCCCCCGACATCTTTGGCGCGCCAGGTAGGGGGCGCGTCGAGGTTGTGCGAACCAGATTTGGCGACCACAGGCAAGCTCAGGTGTGGCCAGGTACCTTTCCGCTCCAACCCGCGGAGCGGAGGCATTCCTCCTCACGGACTCGCGCACGACCCTCCTCGAGTACCCACTCACGCAGAGTCCGGGCAAGAGCAGCTGCTCCTTGAGGAGGACCGCCTTCCGGCCACTGAGCGAGTTTCTTGTCTCCAGCAAACTCTGCGCCGCTCCCGTAGCCGCAGAAGTTAGCGCCGGGAGTTGCGGGAAAGGCGACCTCGTTCTTCGGCGAGCCTAGGCCGCCAAGATCCAAACGAGTCGACGCCGACCGTGGGAGGGACCTTGCCAGCGCGGCAGTCGGAACCCGTTCCGTCGGCCATCCTCTCTGTCCAAGTCTTGCCGCAGTTGCATGTAATCCTTGGTACAGAGGCGGGTGCAGATCCCGAGCATAGCTTGTGTGCCCCGCACATCTTGTCGATTTCGCGCCTCTCCGCTTGGCGCGTGCATTATTTGACACGATTGTGCAGCACTCGACTCCGGCAAGCGGAGGCAGGCCGTCAGGCCCCGAGCCTTCGTTATTCCCTTACCTCAAGTAGGGAGGATGACAGGATAGGCTGGGCGTCTCCCGGGGAAGCTGCGCCTTGCCGGACTGCAAACGACAGAGAAGCTAAGTCGTCAAAGTTTGAGCGATTAAGCTCCTTTTTATTCTTAAGTTATCTTCCTCGAACGACCGAGCTTCGTATGGGAAACCTGTGCGCGGAGGGGCCGGCTCGTGGCTGGTTGCGCCCTTATTTCGTTTCGAGTCCGCTCAACGACTTAAGTGTGCTACATCCCGAGTGGCGTCCTTACTTGTTTCGAGCTCGCTCGGCAGCTTGAGTGTGCCGCGACTGCAGTCGCCACGCTTACCTCACTCTGAGCCTGCTCAACATTTAAGTGAGTTGCGCCAGCCGTGGAAAGGTTTCTTGCCGGTGGAGGCTCCGTCAGCGGGTTGCTGATGTCCCGCACTCGGCACCCGTGGCAAGGCGGAGACTTGCGCCGACAAGTTCCCGGAAGCGTAGGGCGCGAATGTACGAAGCACAAGGTCGAACGAGGGAGATAACAGCGCAATGAACTGCCTAAGATAAAAGTTATATTACAAAATGACTTGCCGCTGCTCTAATCAGCTGTTTCTATGGCATGCTCAGCAGCGACAAGAGAAGAAAAGAAAGAGGTGGGCGGCCTAATCCGCGCGGTCGCCCTCGACCCGCCTGATCCCCGCCACCCTTTCCACGATGGGGGTGACGAGGGCCTTGATCTCCATCAGGTCGGCATCTTCCGGCAGGTGCCTGAGGACGTTGGTGAGCCTGATGGTGGGGTTACGGAAGACGATCTTCACCAACACCCTCTCGAGGGCCCCGGAGACGGCTTCCCGCGTCTCCTCGGCCAGCTGTTCTGGGATCGATTCCCGGAGGTGCCGGAGCACCCCCACCAAGCCCTTGAAGAAGGAAGTGAGCTTGACGCTCGGCGGGACGTCCTCGCCGGAGGGGTACTCGTGGCCCTCCATCCCCAGCAGCTTCAGCTCCTGGTCGATGGTGGTGGCGATGTCGACGAGGCCTTCGGTCCACCGCTCCACCGTCTCCTGGAGGGTGTTCTGGGTAACGGCGGCACGCTTCAATAGCTCCTCGTTGCCAGCAACCTCCTTCCGCAAGGTCGCTTCCTGCTCCTTGGCGCTCTCCAGCGCCTTGGCCAGGGTGTCCAGCTTCAGCTCGAGGACAGCCTTGGAGTCCTTGGCGGCGTCGAGCTCCTGGATCTTCTCGGCGAAGCGGCCCTGCAGCTCGCCAAGGGTGTGAGCGCCCTTCTCGCGCTCCTATTTGAGCGCGGCAAGCTCCTCGCCACTCGCCTTGAGGTCGCTGACGAGCTGCGCCACCCTCGCCTCCAGCTCCCCCTTGGCGACCTCGGCGGCCGCGACAGCATCCTGCGCTTTCTGCAGGGCCCCGCCGAGCGCCTGCTCGCGCGCGGCAACCTCCTCCTCGTGGCTGGCGAGGTTGGCCCTCTGCTGCACCAGTTCGCTTTCCCGCGCGGATAGCCCCGCAGCGGCAAGCCTCTGCTGCTCTTCAGCCTCTGCCTTCTCGAGGAGGAAGGCCGTCCGCGCCTCGTCGAGCAGCCTCCGCTCCTCCGCCAAAGACCGGAGAGCCTCCTGGTTGAGCTCCCGGAGCTCCGCGGCACGCTTCTCCATGTCCGCGCCGGCCCTCGCGACGAGTGCCTCTTGGCGCTCCACCTTAGCCTGCCGGGCGCGGTAGAGCGACACAAGCTTCCGGAGCAGCCGCTCCTCCTCGGGCTCGCCGCTGCTGGTGCTCGGCGCGTCGACCACTGTCAGCCCGATGGAGGCGAGCACTTCTCCGTCCAAGGCCTCCCCCTCGACCGGCGCCCTGGAGCTAGGCTCCCAGGGGAGCCTGATGAAGACGCCATCGCCGGCCTGCAGGTAGGCGCCTGCCGGGGGCTCCTCGGGGCCCGACGTGGTAGCAGCGGCGGGATCGCCGGACGGCAGAGCGCTTGACGCCCCGGCCTCCTCGGGGCCGTCGGAGCGGTCGCCGGTCCCCTCGCCGCCTGCTGCCGCGGCGGCCTTGGCGGCTTCAGCCTCCCCGCCGCCTGCGGGGTCGTCGGTGCCTTCCGCCTCCTCAATGACGACGACGTCGTCGGCGTCACCACGCGCGCCCTCCCCGACGACGACCTCGGTCTCCATCGGGTCCGCGGTGGGCGGGTCTGACGGCCGGAAGAGGGGAGAAGAGTCAGCTGAACAACCGACAAAGAAGCTCATGAGGAAAGATAACCAGAGGAAGTTCTCCGTGCAGGGGGGCTTACCGGTGGCAGGGTCCGTGGCCGCGGCCTCCGTTGTCGGGGGATCGCTGGCCGCGTCCCTCGCCGGAGATCCCTCCCTTGCCGGAGAGGTCTCCCCTGCCGGGGGCTCCCCCCTTGCCGGAGATTTCTCCCTAGGCGGGGTGGTCGACGCAGATGGCGCAGCAGGAGTGCCATCAGGGGTCGCCTGCTGGGGCTGCCCTGCTCCTACCCAACGACAACAACAACCACATGTCAACAAAGAGAAGGGAAGCTCGCGTGCGCACCAAACGGCAAGAACTAGCCGTGCCGTCACCCTGGGGGCTGCGCTGTGGGCTGCCGTGCGGGCCCGCTGCCAGGTCCGGCAAGGTCGTCTCCGGCACCTCCCGAGTTGCCGGGGGAGATTCACCCTCAAGGACGACCAGCGGGATCTTGGCCCTCTTCGCCCTCCTCTAGGCCAGCGTCCTGAAAAGGGAACGGTTTCGGGGGAGGATGAATGGGCTGCGAAACAAGACGAAGCAACAGAAATCAAGAAGATACAAGCTCTACCAGGAACTTACTCTCCGTCCTCCTCTTCGTCGTCGGAGCTGAGCGCGGAATAATCAAAAACCGGCTTGCTCCAGGCGCGAGGAGACAGGGGAGTGGGTTCCCGGGACCGCTTGGCGGGGGCGGTGGACGACCCCGCCCCCGTTGCCGCCGCGGAATGGGGAGCGGCAGGAGCAGAAGCCGTGGCCCGTGAGGACCCCGCTCCCGCTGCTTCGGAGGCGCGTGTCACGCGGGGCTGCGGTTGCTGGTCGGCCTGCCGCACCACCTCTCCGGCCCTGCGGAGACGCCTCCTCGGCTGGGCAGGGGGTTCCGCCTGCGACGAGCTGCCCGGGAGCTGCGAGGAGGGCGCGTCAGCCTCCGGCAAGCCGCCCTCGTCCTGGGCGGGCTCGCCCGCACCACCGTGCCCGGCTGGTTCCTCCGCGCCGGTGAGCTCCATTTGGCCGGCGAGGCTCTCCGCCTCCGCCGCGTCTGCCTCGGCCAGGGTGAAGCCAGACTCGCCCGCGGCCGCGGCGGCCACCGCCTCCTCCATCCTGGAGGCGATGTAGGCCAGCTCCTCGAGGGTGGTGTCCCGCGTGAGGCCCCTCTTCTCGTCGGGGTCGACCGGCACCTCCCCCAAGTTGTCGAAGAAGGCTTGCACGACGTCGTCCGCCGGCTCCTGCCAGTTCGCGTCGATCCCGTGCGAGTCGCACAGCGGCATCACCACGAGAATGCGGCTGAGCGCCGAGTTGTTGCACAGGGGGACGACGCCCGGCGGCAACCTGAACCATTCTGGGTGCTCGGAGTCGTGCTTGAACAGCTCCTTCAACACTCCGTCGAGCTCCAGAACGGTGAAGTTGTAGTTAAGGCCCGGGCGCAGCCTCATGATGTCCGCCGCGTTTTGGAATTCCCAAGCCGGTTTCCCCCTCTCCTGCAGGGGGCGATACGCCGGCGAAGGAAATCCGCGCCGACGGCGCCGACGGTAAGTCCGGCAAACCTGAGGCGCAGGATTCGGGTGACGGCAATCTTCAGCTTGGCGTCGTCCGGGGCCAGGTCGCTCCAGTCACGGCCGCGCACCACTGGAGTACGGCGCACGGCGGTGGATTCTCCTCGACGATCAGGCACCACTCGGCCCTCCACTCCTCCCATCTGCCACGGAGTTCCCCCTCCAAGTAGGCCTCTTTCTTGCCGGTCCTGGAGACCCAGGCGACTCCGCCGGACAGCGGCTCTCCTTTCTCCACCCGAGGAGTAAAGAAGTGGCGGAAGAGGGCTACGTTGGGGTGGACTCCGACAAAGTTCTCGCAAAGGTGTGCGAAAACCGCCATTGTCAGAACGGCGTTGGGGGTGAAGTCAAGGAGGTGGAGGTTGTAGGTGTGCATGATGTCGCAGAAGAACTCCGAAAAGGGCGGGCAGAGCCCGCAGAGGAAGAACACGGCGAAGAAAGGGTACCCGGTCGGGTACAGGTTCTGGGCGATGGCGGGAAGAACTCGCACGCGCGGATGCGCTCGCGTCACCGTCGACCAGAAGAGGCGGTATCCGTTCTTCAGCCCCAGCGCATCGAGCTGAGGGGGGAACATCGCCGTCTCCTTCTGAAGCGCTTCCAGCTGCAGCGCCTCGGCCGACTTCACGGCCTTCCCCTTCGCCTTGTCGCTCTTCGGGGCCATGGCATAAACGGGGAGGGAGAGTTGTCGGCGTGGGCGGCGCCGGGGGCTGCGAAGGCGAATCGCTGCTTTCTCTAGTGAGGAGGAAGTGGCGGAGATTTTCGAGGAACAGCAACCGGCGGAATGGCGAGCTGCCCCTGTTCCCCTCCGCTTATAAAGGGGGAAAGGAGCGGGGGCGGACGTTCCGCCTTTCCAAATAAAGGAGTCGTGCCCGACGTGACGCATGCCTGCGGGCCTCAAGCCCCGCGCACGCCACCCACGTCACGCACGCCTCGCACGCCTCGCCCCCCACGACGCCACGATAAGCGCGCGCCACTTGGGGAGGGCGCGACGGGCGCGGAGTTAAGGAGTAGCGCAACCCAGGCCACGCGTGCCCGTGCACTGTTAGGGACTGGCCCAACAACGCTCGGCACCGTGTATGGCCCAGACCCGGGGGCTCCTGTCGGTGTACTAAAGTAGGGGTACCTTAGTACCCCGAACTTGTGCACAGGCAGTAGTAGCGTCCCGCGGCAAGGCTTGCCAGGGGAGCGACAAGACTCTCCACGGCCCTTTCTGGACCGAACGAAGGCCAACTGATCGAGCCAAGAAGACCAAGCCCCGGCAAGAGGAGCTTGCCGGGCCGAGAAGGCGAGGTCCGGCAAGAGGAGCTTGCCGGGCCGAGGCGAAAAGGCCCCGGCAAGAGGAGCTTGCCGGGACGACTAAGCCGAAGCACCAAGGCCCCGGCGGGAGGAGCTTGCCGGGACGGCCAAGCCAAGGCACCCCAAGAGAAGCCCGTCGCGGCGCGCCACGCGCCCCGGCAAGGCCTGACGAGCGGCAAGCTCTCAGGTGCGGCAAGACAACCACCGCGGCAAGCCACTTGCCGCGGCGAACCACCACCTCAGACGTGCGCCCCAGCTCACCTGCCCACGCGTCACTCTGGAGCTTCCCCAGAGACACGTGGCGGGGCGCCGCGCAGCCTGGGGCGCGCGCGTGGCATGCGACGTTGGCGGAGTCGCCCCCGTGGCAAGCGGAGGCGCCCCTAACGGTCCGCCTCTGCACTGTTCAGGCGATCCAGACGGGCATTTAATGCCTTTGTCCCCCGCCGTCAGAGTTAGGTGCGATAGCACTGTGCGGCCACTGTTCGCACAGTTCCTTGCCATTTTTACCCTCACCTGCGTCGCTACCTGTGGGAAACCCCTTAGCATATAAAAGGAGGCCCATGCGCACGTAGAGAGGGGGAGACCCGGGAAGAGGAAAAAACCTAGAAGGGATCCAGATCGGAAGAAGGACACCCAGTAGACCCTCGTCTACGTCCAGCTGCAACTCACTGTAGCTTCTTGCGCTCCAGAGCAAGAACTCGAATCAACCAGACATGCAGCAGTAGGGTTTTACGCATCCGTGCGGCCCGAAGCTGGGTAAAATCATTGTGTGTGTCGCCTCGATCTGCTCTTTGTGCAACCTCCGCCCCCCGCCGAACCGACAAGGGGCTCCGTCCCCATAGGTGCTCGTGGAGGCCGATATCCCCCGACAAAGATCCTATAGGTTTAACTTGGCACTAACACTAATTAAAACATAAAAACACATCTAACAAGAGGCTATAACAAATATTTATTCCTAAACAGAATCAAAAAGCAAAAAGCTTAAAATAAAATTGGGTTGCCTCCCAACAAGCGCTATCGTTTAACGCCCCTAGCTAGGCATAAAAGCAAGGATAGATATAGGTATTGCCATCTTTGGTAGACAATCCATAAGTGGCTCTCATAATAGATTCATATGGTAATTTTATTTTATTCCTAGGGAAGTGTTCCATTCCTTTCTTTAATGGAAATTGGAATCTAATATTCCCTTCCTTCATATCAGTAATTGCACCAACCGTTCTAAGGAAAGGTCTACCAAGAATAATAGGACATGAAGGATTGCAATCTATATCAAGAACGATAAAATCTACGGGTACATAATTCCTATTTGCAAAAATAAGAACATCATTAATTCTTGGAACTATCCCTCTACATCATGTCATCTAGCTTAAGGCGTTACTCTATTTTTAACTTAATACTCTAGATGCATGCTGGATAGCGGCTGATGAGTGGAGTAATAGTAGTAGATGCAGGCAGGAGTCGGTCTACTTGTCTCGGATGTGATGCCTATATACATGATCATTCCTAGATATTCTCATAACTATGCTCAATTCTGTCAATTGCTCAACAGTAATTTGTTCACCCACCGTAGAATACTTATGCTCTTGAGAGAAGCCACTAGTGAAACCTATGGCCCCGGGTCTATTCTCATCATATCAATCTCCATCACTTTAATTTTGCTTTGCTTTTTACTTTTTACTTTGCACTCTATACCAAAAATACCAAAAATATTATCTATCATCTCTATCAGATCTCACTCTCGTAAGTGACCGTGAAGGGATTGACAATCCCTAATTGCGTTGGTTGCGAGTAGCTATCGTTTTGTGCAGGTACGAGGGACTTGAGCGTAGCCTCCTACTGGATTGATACCTTGGTTCTCTAAAATAAGGGAAATACTTACGCTACTTTGCTGCATCATCCTCTCCTCTTCGGGGAAATCCAACGCAGCGCTCAAGAGGTAGCAAGAAGAATTTCTGGCGCCGTTGCCGGGGAGGCTTACGCAAAAGTCATGTCAAGATTTGGACTCCCGACAACAAGCCATTTCTGGCGCCGTTGCTGGGGATTCTACGCAAAAAGTCAATATAGCAAGTACCCATCACAATCCCTATCTCTCGCATTACATTAGTTGCCATTTGCCTCTCGTTTTCCTATCCCCCACTTCACCCTTGTCGTTTTATTCGCCCTCTCTTTCCCAATCTCCTCCTCTTTTCCCGTTTGCCTTTTTCTCGCTTGCCTTTTGTTTGCTCGTGTGTTGGATCGCTTGTTTGTCGCGATGGCTCAAGATACTACCAATTTGTGTGACTTCACCAATACCAATAATAATGATTTCCTTAGCACTCCGATTGCTCCTTTTGCCAATAGTAAATCTTGTGAAATCAATACTACTTTGTTGAATCTTGTTATGAAATATCAATTCGCCGGCCTTCCTAGTGAAGATGCCGCTACTCATCTGAATAGCTTTGTTGATTTATGTGATATGCAAAAGAAGAAAGACGTCGATAAAGATATTGTTGAATTGAAGCTATTTCCTTTTTCGCTTAGAGATCGTGCTAAAGCTTGGTTTTCGTCTTTGCCTAAAAATAGTATTAATTCTTGGAACAAATGCAAAGATGCTTTTATCTCTAAGTATTTTCCTCCCGCTAAGATCATCTCTCTTAGAAACAACATTATGAATTTTAAACAACTTGATCATGAACATGTTGCACAAGCTTGGGAGAGAATGAAATTAATGATACGTAATTGTCCTACTCATGGTTTGAATTTATGGATGATTATACAAAAAAAATTATGCTGGATTGAATTTTGCTTCTAGAAATCTTTTAGATTCGGCCGCGGGAGGCACTTTTATGGAAATCACTTTAGGAGATGCTACTAAACTCCTAGATAATACTATGGTTAATTATTCTCAATGGCATACTGAAAGATCTACTAATAAAAAAGTGCATGCGATAGAAGAAATCAATGTTTTGAGTGGAAAGATGGATGAACTTATGAAATTATTTGCTACTAAGAGTGTTTCTTCTGATCCTAATGATATGCCTTTGTCTACTTTGATTGAGAATAATAATGAATCTATGGATGTGAATTTGTTGGTAGGAATAATTTTGGTAACAATGCGTTTAGAGGGGATTTTAATCCTAGGCCTTATCCTAGTAATCCTTCTAATAATTATGGAAATTCCTACAACAATTCTTATGGAAATTTTAATAAGATGCCCTCTGAATTTGAGAATAGTGTTAAAGAGTTTATGATTCACAAAAGAATTTTAATGCTTTGCTTGAAGAGAAATTGCTTAAAGTTGATGATTTGGCTAGGAACGTTGATAGAATTTCTCTTGGGGTTGATTCTTTAAACCTTATATCTATTCCTCCTAAGCATGATATCAATGAGTCTCTCAAAGCCATGAGAATTTCCATTGATGAGTGTAAGGAAAGAACCGCTAGGATGCGTGCTACGAAAGATGCCTTTATTAAAGCGTGTTCTTCCAATTCCTATGAAAATCAAGATGAAGATCTAAAAGTTATTGATGTGTCCCCTATCAAATCTTTGTTTTGCAATATTAATCTTGATGAAACTGAATATGATCTTCCTTTACCTAGAAGGCATTCAAAAAATTCGGAGTATTTAGATCTTGATGATGAAATTGATAAAAGTGGGATTGAAAGAAATAAAACCCTAGATGTTGCTAAACCCACTAAATTGGATTTCAAGGAATTTAATTATGAAAATTGCTCTTTAATTGATTGTATTTCCTTGTTGCAATCCGTGCTAAATTCTCCACATGCTTATAGTCAAAATAAAGCCTTTACCGAACATATTGTTGATGCCTTGATGCAATCCTATGAAGAAAAACTTGAGTTGAGAGTTTCTATCCCTAGAAAACTCTATGATGAGTGGGAACCAACTATTAAAATTAAAATTAAAGATCATGAGTTTTATGCTTTGTGTGATTTGGGTGCTAGTGTCTCCACTATCCCCAAAACTTTGTGTGATTTGCTAGATTTCCATGATTTCGATGATTGCTCTCTAAACTTGTATCTTGTGGATTCCACTATTAAGAAACCTATGGGAAGAATTAATGATGTTCTTATTGTTTCAAATAGGAATTATGTGCTCGTACATTTTATCGTTCTTGATATAGATTGCAATCCTACTTGCCCTATTATTCTCGGTAGACCTTTCCTTAGAACGGTTGGTGCAATTATTGATATGAAGGAAGGGAATGTTAGATTTCAATTTCCATTAAAAAGGGCATGGAACACTTCCCTAGAAATAAAATAAGATTGCCATATGAAACTATCATGAGAGCCACTTATGGGTTGCCTACCAAAGATGGCAGTACCTAAATCTATCCTTGCTTTTATGCCTAGCTAGGGGCGTTAAACGATAGCGCTTGTTGGGAGGCAACCCAATTTTATTTTAAGTTTTTTGTTTTTGTTTCTGTTTAGGAATAAATAACCCATCTACCTTCTGTTTGTATGTGGTTTTGTGTTTTAATTAGTCTTTGTGCCAAGTTAAACCTATAGGATCTTCTTGGATGATAGTTATTTGATCTTGCTGTAATTTCCAGAAACTTTCTGTTCACGAAAACAATTGTTAAAAATCATTAGAATGTGATAAAATACTAATTCCAATTGCTGATGATCAATAAACAAATTGTCTAGGTCTTCCTATTTTGGTAGATTGTTTGGAGTTCCACAAGTTTGCGTTAGTTACAGATTACTACACACTGTCCTGTTTTTGACAGATTCTGCTTTTCATGTGTTGTTTGCTTATTTTCATGAATCTATGGCTAGTAAAATAGTTTATAATCCATAGAGAAGTTGGAATACAGTAGGTTTAACACCAATATAAATAAATAATGAGTTCATTACAGTACCTTGAAGTGGTTTTTTGTTTTCTTTCTCTAATGAAGATCACGAGATTTCTATTGAGTTTTGTGTTGTGAAGTTTTCAAGTTTTGGGTAAATTCTTTTGATGGATTATGGAACAAGGAGTGGCAAGAGCCTAAGCTTGGGGATGCCCATGGAACCCCCAAGATAATCTAAGGACACCAAAAAGTCAAAGCTTGGGGATGCCCCGGAAGGCATCCCCTCTTTCGTCTACTTCCATCGGTAATTTTACTTGGAGCTATATTTTTATTCATCACATGATATGTGTTTTGTTTGGAGCGACTTGTATTATTTGTGTCTTTGTTTGTTAGTGTGCCACAATCATTCTTGCTGTACACACCTTTTGAGAGAGCCATATATGAATTAAAATTTGATAGAATACTCTATGTGCTTCACTTATATCTTTTGAGCTATGTAGTTTTGCTCTATGTGCTTCACTTATATCTTTTGAGCGTTATAATTTTGCTTTATGTGCTTCACTTAGATCTTTTAGAGCACGGTGGTGGATTTGTTTTAAAGAAACTATTGATCTCTCATGCTTCACATAGATCATTTTGAGAGTCTTAATAGCATGGTAAATTGCTTAATAATAATATGCTTGGTATTCAAGATTTGTGAAACTTTCTTTTGAGTGCGTTGAATACTAAGAAAAGATTGAAGCATGATAATTGTTTTGAGATATGAAGATGGTGATATCAGAGTCATGCTAGTTGAGTAGTTGTGAATTTAAAGAATACTTGCGTTGAAGTTTGTGATTCCCGTAGCATGCACGTATGATGAACCGTTATGTGATGAAGTCGGAGCATGATTTATTTATTGATTGTCTTCCTTATGAGCGGCGGTCGGGGACGAGCGATGGTCTTTTCCTACCAATCTATCCCCCTAGGAGCATGCGCGTAATACTTTGCTTTGATAACTTCTAAATTTTTGCAATAAGTATATGAGTTCTTTATGACTAATGTTGAGTCCATGGATTATATGCACTTTTTCCCATCCTTCCACCATTGCTAGCCTCTCTAATACCGCGCACTTTTCGCCGGTATCATACACCCACCATATACCTTCCTCAAAACAGCCACCATACCTACCTATCATGGCATTTCCATAGCCATTCCGAGATATATTGCCATGCAACTTTCCTCCGTTCCGTTTATTATGACACGCTCCATCATTGTCATATTCCTAGCATGATCATGTAGTTGACATCGTATTTGTGGCAAAGTCACCATTCATAATTCTTTCATACATGTCACTCTTTATTCATCGCCGGAGGCATTCATATAGAGTCATATTTTGTTCTAAGTATCGAGTTGTAATTCTTGAGTTGTAAGAAAAATAAAAGTGTGATGATCATCATTTTTAGAGCATTGTCCCAAGTGAGGAAAGGATGATGGAGACTATGATTCCCCCACAAGTCGGGATGAGACTCCAGACAAAAAAAAGAAAAGAGGCCATAAAAAAGGCCCAAATAAAAAAATAAAAAATGAGAGAAAAAGAGAGAAGGGACAATGTTACTATCCTTTTACCACACTTGTGCTTCAAAGTAGCACCATGATCTTCATGATAGAGAGTCTCCTATGATATCACTTTCATATACTAGTGGGAATTTTCATTATAGAACTTGGCTTGTATATTCCAATGATGGGCTTCCTCAAATTGCCCTAGGTCTTCTTGAGAAAGCGAGTTGGATGCACACCCACTTAGTTTCTTTTGTTCAGCTTTCATATACTTATAGCTCTAGTGCATCCGTTGCATGGCAATCCCTACTCACTCACATTGATATCTATTAATGGGTATCTCCATAGCCCGTTGATACGCCTAGTTGATGTGAGACTATCTTACCCTCTTTTTGTCTTCTCCACAACCACCATTCTATTCCACATATAGTGCTATATCCATGGCTCACACTCATGTATTGCGTAAAGATTGAAAATTTTTTGAAAATGTTAAAGTATGAAACAACTGCTTGGCTTGTCATCGGAGTTGTGCATGATTTAAATACTTTGTGTGGTGAAGATAGAGCATAGCCAGACTATATGATTTTGTAGGGATAACTTTCTTTGGCCATGTTATTTTAAGAAGACATGACTGCTTTGTTAGTATGCTTGAAGTATTATTATTTATTATGTCAACATAAACTTTTGTCTTGAATCTTTTGGATCTGAATATTCATACCACAATTAAGAAGATTTACATTGAAATTATGCCAAGTAGCACTCCGCATCAAAAATTCTCTTTTTATCATATACCTACTCGAGGACGAGCAGGAATTAAGCTTGGGGATGCCTGATATGTCTCCAACGTATCTATAATTTTTGATTGCTCCCTGCTATATTATCTACTATTTTAGACTATATTGGGCTTTATTTTCCACTTTTATATTATTTTTGGGACTAACCTATTAAACGGAGGCCCAGCCCAGAATTGTTGTTTTTTGCCTATTTCAGAGTTTCGGAGAAACAGAATATCAAACGGAGTCCAAACGGAATAAAACCTTTGGGAACGTGATTTTCTCACCAAACGTGATCCAGGAGACTTGGACCCTACTCCAAGGGACAAGAGAGGCGGCCATGAGGGTGGGGGGCGGGCCCCCTCCTAGGGCGCGCCCCCTGCCTCGTGGGCCCCCTGTTGCTCCACCGACGTACTCCTTCCTCCTATATATACCTATGTACCCCCAAACGATCAGATAAGGAGCCAAAAACCTAATTCCACCGCCGCAACTTTCTGTATCCACGAGATCCCATCTTGGGGCCTGTTCGGGAGCTCCGCCGGAGAGGGCCGTCATCACGGAGGGCTTCTACATCATCATAGCCACTCTGATGAAGTGTGAGTAGTTCACCTCAGACCTTCGGGTCCATAGTTATTAGCTAGTTGGCTTCTTCTATCTCTTTGGATTTCAATACAATGTTCTCCCCCTCTCTCGTGGAGATCTATTCGATGTAATCTTATTTTTGCGGTGTGTTTGTTGAGATCGATGAATTGTGGGTTTATGATCGAGTCTATCTATGAATAATATTTGAATCTTCTCTGAATTCTTTTATGTATGATTGGTTATCTTTGCAAGTCTCTTCGAATTATCAGTTTGGTTTGGCCTACTAGATTGGTTTTTCTTGCCATGGGAGAAGTGCTTAGCTTTGGGTTCAATCTTGTGGTGTCCTTTCCCAGTGACAGAAGGGGCAGCAAAGCACATATTGTATTGTTGCCATCGAGGATAACAAGATGGGGTTTTTATCATATTGCATGAAACTATCCCTCTACATCATGTCATCTTGCTTAAGGCGTTACTTTGTTTTTAACTTAATACTCTAGATGCATGCTGGATAGCGGTCGATGAGTGGAGTAATAGTAGTAGATGCAGGCAGGAGTCGGTATACTTGTGTCGGACGTGATGCCTATATACATGATCATACCTAGATATTCTCATAACTATGCTCAATTCTGTCAATTGCTCAACAGTAATTTGTTCACCCACCGTAGAATACTTATGCTCTTGAGAGAAGCCACTAGTGAAACCTATGGCCCCCGGGTCTATTCTCATCATATCAACCTCCATCACTTTAATTTTGCTTTGCTTTTTTACTTTTTACTTTGCATCTCTATACCAAAAATTCCAAAAATATTATCTATCATCTCTATCATATCTCACTCTCGTAAGTGACCGTGAAGGGATTGACAACCCCTAATCGCGTTGGTTGCGAGTAGCTATCGTTTTGTGCAGGTACGAGGGACTTGAGCGTAGCCTCCTACTGGATTGATACCTTGGTTCTCAAAAATTGAGGCAAATACTTACGCTACTTTGCTGCATCATCCTCTCCTCTTCGGGGAAATCCAACGCGCTGCTCAAGAGGTAGCAGACAGCTCCACCATTCAATAAAAATACGTATCCGGTTTGTGACTTAGAGTCATCCGGATCAGTGTGAAAGCTTGCATCGATGTAACCATTTATGACGAGCTCTTTGTCACCTCCATAAACGAGAAACATATCCTTAGTCCTTTTTAGGTATTTCAGGATGTTCTTGACTGCTGTCCAGTGATCCACTCCTGGATTACTTTGGTACCTCCCTACTAAACTAATAGCAAGGCACACATCAGGTATGGTACACAACATTGCATACATGATAGAACCTATGGCTGAAGCATAGGGAATGACTTCCATTTTCTCTCTATCTTCTGCAGTGGTCGGGCATTGAGTTTGACTTAACTTCACACCTTGTAACACAGGCAAGAACCCTTTCTTTGCTTGATCCATTTTGAACTTCTTCAAAACTTTATCAAGGTATGTTCTTTGTGAAAGTCCAATTAAGTGTCTTGATCTATCTCTATAGATCTTCATGCCCAATATATAAGCAGCTTCACCAAGGTCTTTCATTGAAAAATTCGTATTCAAGTATCCTTTTATGCTATTCAGAAATACAGTATCATTTCTGATCAACAATATGTCATCCACATATTATATCATAAATGCTACAGAGCTCCCACTCACTTTGTTGTAAATACAGGCTTCTCCAAAAGTCTGTATAAAACCATATGCTTTGATCACACTATCAAAGCGTATATTCAGGAGGCTTGCACCAGTCCATAAATGGATCGCTGGAGCTTGCACACTTTGTTAGCACCTTTTGGAAACCTTTTGGTTGCATCATATACAACTCTTCTTTAAGATATCCATTAAGGAATGCAGTTTTGACATCCATTTGCCAAATTTCATAATCATAATATGCGGCAATTGCTAACATGATTTGGACATACTTAAGCATCTCTACGGGTGAGAAGGTCTCATCGTAGTCAACTCCTTGAACTTGTCGAAAACCTTTCGCAACAAGTCGAGCTTTGTAGACAGTAACATTACCGTCAACGTCAGCCTTCTTCTTGAAGATCCATTTATTCTCTATGGATTGCCGATCATCGGGCAAGTCAACCAAAGTCCACACTTTGTTCTCATACATGGATTCCATCTCAGATTTCATGGCCTCAAGCCATTTTGTGGAATCTGGGCTCATCATCGCTTCCTCATAGTTCGTAGGTTCATCATGGTCAAGTAACATGACCTCCAGAACAGGATTACCATACCACTCTGGTGCGGATCTTACTCTTGTTGACCTACGAGGTTCGGTAGTAACTTGATCAGAAGTTTCATGATCATAATCATTAGATTCCTCACTTACTGGTGTAGGAATCACTGGAACTGGTTTCTGTGATGAACTACTTTCCAATAAGGGAGTAGGTACAATTACCTCGTCAAGTTCTACTTTCCTCCCACTCACTTCTTTTGAGAGAAACTCCTTCTCTAGAAAGGACCCATTCTTAGCAACGAATATCTTGCCTTCGGATCTGTGATGAACTACTTTCCAATAAGGGAGTAGGTACAATTACCTCGTCAAGTTCTACTTTCCTCCCACTCACTTCTTTCGAGAGAAACTCCTTCTCTAGAAAGGACCCATTCTTAGCAACGAATATCTTGCCTTCGGATCTGTGATAGAAGGTGTACCCAACAGTCTCCTTTGGGTATCCTATGAAGGCACATTTCTTCGATTTGGGTTCGAGCTTATTAGGTTGAAGCTTTTTCACTTAAGCATCGCCGCCCCAAACTTTAAGAAACAACAACTTGGGTTTCTTGCCAAACCACAGTTCATAAGGTGTCATCTCAACGGATTTAGATGGTGCCCTATTTAATGTGAATGCAGCCGTCTCTAAAGCATGACCCCAAAACGATAGAGGTAAATCAGTGAGAGACATCATAGATCGCACCATATCTAGTAAAGTGCGATTACGACATTCGGACACACCATTTCACTATGGTGTTCTAGGTGGCGTGAGTTGCGAAACTATTCCGCATTGTTTCAAATGAAGACCAAACTCGTAACTCAAATATTCTCCTCCACGATCAGATCGTAGAAAAATTATTTTCTTGTTACGATGATTTTCCACTTCACTCTGAAATTCTTTGAACTTTTCAAATGTTTCAGACTTATGTTTCATCAAGTAGATATACCCACATCTGCTCAAATCATCTGTGAAGGTAAGAAAATAATGTTACCTGCCGCGAGCATCAACACTCATCGGACCGCATACATCAGTATGTATTATTTCCAACAAGTCTGTTACTCGCTCCATTGTTCCGGAGAACGGAGTCTTAGTCATATTGCCCATGAAGCATGGTTCGCAAGCATCCAGTGATTCCAAAAGCACATCAGCATGGAGTTTCTTCATGCGCTTTATACCAATATGACCTAAACGGCAGTTCCACAAATAAGTTGCACTATCATTATTAAACTTATATCTTTTGGTTTCAATACTATGAACATGTGTATCACTACTATCAAGATTTAGTAAAAATAGACCACTCATCAAGGGTGCATGACCATAAAAGATATTACTCATATAAATAGAACAACCAGTATTCTCTGATTTAAATGAATAACCGTCTCCCATCAAACAAGATCCAGATATAATGTTCATGCTCAACGCTAGCACCAAATAACAATTATTTAGGTCTAAAACTAATCCCGAAGGTAGATGTAGAGGTAGCGTGCCGACGGCGATCACATCGACTTTGGAACCATTTCCCACGTGCAACATCACCTCGTCCTTAGCCAATCTTTGCTTAATTCGTAGCCCCTGTTTCGAGTAGAAAATATTAGCAACAGAACCAGTATCAAATACCCAGGCGCTACTGCGAGCATTAGTAAGGTACACATCAATAATATGTATATCAAATATACCTTTCACTTTGCCATCCTTCTTCTCCGCCAAATACTTGGGGCAGTTCCGCTTCCAGTGACCAGTTCCTTTGCAGTAGAGGCACCCAGTCTCAGGCTTAGGTCCAGACTTGGGCTTCTTCACTTGAGCATAAACTTGCTTGTTGTTCTTCTTGAAGTTCCCCTTCTTCCCTTTACCCCTTTTCTTGAAACTGGTGGTCTTGTTGACAATCAACACTTGATGCTCCTTCTTGATTTCTACCTCCGCAGCCGTTAGCATCGCAAAGAGCTCGGGAATTGTCTTATCCATCCCTTGCATATTATAGTTCATCACGAAGCTCTTGTAGCTTGGTGGCAGTAATTGAGGAACTCTGTCAATGACACTATCATCAGGAAGATCAACTCCTAGTTGAGTCAAGTGGTTGTGGTACCCAGACATTCTGAGTATATGTTCACTGACAGAACCATTCTCCTCCATTTTGCAGTTGTAGAACTTATTGGAGACTTCATATCTCTCAATCCGGGCATTTGCTTGAAATATTAAATTCAACTCCTGGAACATCTTGTATGCTCCATGACGTTCAAAACGTGGTTGAAGTCCCGGTTCTAAGCCGTAAAGCATGGCACACTGAACTATCGAGTAGTCATCCGTTTTGCTTTGCCAGACGTTCATAAAATATGGCGTTGCTCCTGCAGCGGGTTTGCCACCTAGCGGTGCTTTCAGGACATAATTCTTCTATGCAGCAATGAGGATAATCCTCAAGTTACGGACCTAGTCCGTGTAATTGCTACCATCATCTTTCAACTTAGCTTTCTCTAGGAACGCATTAAAATTCAATGGAACAACAGCACGGGCCATCTACCTACAACAACATAGACATGCAAAATACTATCAGGTACTAAGTTCATGATAAATTAAAGTTCAATTAATCATATTACTTAAGAACTCCCACTTAGATAGACATCTCTCTAATCATCTAAGTGATCACATGATCCATATCAACTAAACCATGTCTGATCATCACGTGATATGGAGTAGTTTTCAATGGTGAACATCACTTTGTTGATCATATCTACTATATGATTCATGCTCGACCTTTCGGTCTCAGTGTTCCGAGGCCATATCTGCATGTGCTAGGCTCGTCAAGTTTAACCCGAGTATTCTGCATGTTCAAAACTGGCTTGCACCCGTCATATGTGAACGTAGAGCTTATCACACCCGATCATCACGTGGTGTCTCGGCACGACAAACTGTAGCAATGGTGCATACTCAGGGAGAACACTTATACCTTGAAATTTATTGAGAGATCATCTTATAATGCTACTGTCGAACTAAGCAAAATAAGATGCATAAAGGATAAACATCACATGCAATCAATATAAGTGATATGATATGGCCATCATCATCTTGTGCCTTTGATCTCCATCTCCAAAGCATCGTCATGATCACCATCGTCACCGGCTTGACACCTTGATCTACATCGAAGCATCGTTGTCGTCTCGCCAACTATTGCTTCTACGACTATCGCTACCACTTAGTGATAAAGTAAAGCAATTACATGGCGATTGCATTGCATACAATAAAGCGACAACCATATGGCTCCTGCCAGTTGCCGATAACTATGTTCCAAAACATGATCATCTCATACAATGAAATTTAGCATCATGTCTTGACCATATCACATCACAACATGCCCTGCAAAAACAAGTCAGACGTCATCTACTTTGTTGTTGCAAGTTTTACGCGGCTGCTACGGGCTGAGCAAGAACAGTTCTTACCTACGCATCAAAAACCACAATGATTTTTCGTCAAGTGTGTTGTTTTAACCTTCAACAAGGACTGGGCGTAGTCACACTCGATTCAACTAAATTTGGAGAAACTGACCCCCACTAGCCACCTGTGTGCGAAGCACGTCGGTAGAACCAGTCTCGCATAAGCGTACGCATAATGTTGGTCTGAGCCGCTTCATCCAACAGTACCGCCGAATCAAAGTATGACATGCTGGTAAGCAGTATGACTATTATCGCCCACAACTCTTTGTGTTCTACTCGTGCATATAACATCTATGCATAGACCTGGCTCGGATGCCACTTCTGGGGAACGCAGTAATTTCAGGAAAAAAAATCCTACGCACACGCAAGATCTATCATGGTGATGCATAGCAACGAGAGGGAGACTGTAGTCCACGTACCCTCGTAGACCGTAAGCGGAAGCGTTATGACAATGTGGTTGATTAGTCGTACGTCTTCACGATCCGACCGATCCTAGTACGGAAAGTACGGCACCTCCATGATCTGCACACGTTCGGCTCGATGACGTCCCACGAAATCTCGATCTAGCTGAGGGTCGAGGGAGAGCTTCGTCAGCACGATGGCGTTATGACGGTGATGATGAAGCGCTACCAGCACAGGGCTTCGCCTAAGCACTGCAACGATATGACTGAGGTGGATTATGGTGGAGGGGGGCACCGCATACGGCTAAGAGATCAACTTATGTGTCTATGGGATGCCCCCTCCCCCGTATATAAAGGAGTGGAGGAGGGGGGCCCGGCCCTCTATGGCGCGCCCCAAGGGGAGTCCTACTCCCACCGGGAGTAGGATTCCCCCCTTCCATAGTTGGATTAGGAGAGGAAGGAAGGGGGAGAGCAGGGAGGAAAGGGGGGTCGGCCCCCCACCCAATTCGGATTGGGCTTGGGGGCACCCCCTCCTAGACTCCCTTCTCCTCTCTCCCACTATGGCCCAATAAGTCCCATATACTTCCCGGGGGGTTCCGGTAACCTCCCGGTACTCCCGTAAATGCCTGAACTCACCCAGAACCATTCCGATGTCCAAATATAGTCATCCAATATATCGATTTTTATGTCTCGGCCAGTTCGAGACTCCTCGTCATGTCCGTGATCGTATCCGGGACTCCGAACAACCTTCGATACATCAAAACACATAAACTCGTAATACCAATCGTCATCGAACGTTAAGCGTGCGGACCCTACGGGTTCGAGGACTATGTAGACATGACCGAGACACATCTCCGGTCAATAACCAATAGCAGAACGTGGATGCTCATATTGGTTCCTACATATTCTACGGAGATCTTTATCGGTCAAAGCGCACAACAACATACGTAGTTCCCTTTGTCATCGGTATGTTACTTGCCCGAGATTCGATCGTTGGTATCTCAATACCCAGTTCAATCTTGTTACCGGCAAGTCTCTTTACTCGTTCCGTAATGCATCATCCCGCAACTAACTCATTAGTCACAATGCTTGCAAGGCTTATAGCGATGTGCATTACCGAGAGGACCCAGACATACCTCTCCGATACTCGAAGTAACAAATCCTAATCTCGATCTATGCCAACCCAACAAACACCTTCAGAGACACCTGTAGAGCATATTTATAATCACCCAGTTACCTTGTGACGTTTGATAGCACACTAAGTGTTCCTCCGGTATTCGGGAGTTACATAATCTCATGGTCATAGGAACATGTATAAGTTATAAAGAAAGCAATAGCAACAAACTAAACGATCATCGTGCTAAGCTAACGGATGGGTCAAGTCAATCACATCATTCTCTAATGATGTGATCCCGTTTATCAAATGACAACTCTTTGTCCATGGCTAGGAAACTTAATCATCTTTGATTAACGAGCTAGTTAAGTAGAGGCATACTAGTGACACTCTGTTTGTCTATGTATTCACACATGTACTAAGTTTCTGGTTAATACAATTCTAGCATGAATAATAAACATTTATCATGATATAAGGAAATATAAATAACAACTTTATTATTGCCTCTAGGGCATATTTCCTTCACGTGATTCCTATATTCATGATCATTGCCTTAGATATCTTCATAACTGTACGCTTTTCTATCAATTGCTCGGCAGTAATTTGTTCACCCACCGTAATATAGTCTATCTTGAGAGAAGCCACTAGTGAAACCTATGGCCCCTGGGTCTCTTTCCTATTATATTACATCTCTTTTATTTACATCGCATCTCGTTTACTATTTTGCAATATTTGCTTTCCAGTCTATACAACAAAAATACCAAAAATATTTACTTTACTATCTCTATTAGATCTCACTTTTGCGAGTGAGCGTGAAGGGATTGACAACCCCTTTATCGCGTTGGTTGCAAAGTTCTTGATTGTTTGTGTAGTTACTAGGTGACTTGTGCGTTGTCTCCTACTAGATTGATACCTTGGTTCTCAAAACTGAGGGAAATACTTACGCTACTTTGATGCATCACCCTTTCCTCTTCAAAGGAAAACCAATGCATGCTCAAGAGGTAGCACTCCAAAGATCGACTACACCCCTGACGATCAGCCACTTTTCCGCAGAGCTTCAAGGCAAGCAAACCCCCTTCATCCCTATATCACCCATTTCATTCTCTCTCATGCTTGCATTAGATTTTGCTACTATATTTGATTGCTCCTATTCTGATGCATGGTCTACTTTTGTAACCTGCTTTTGTAGCTTACCTGCTTATCCTATATGCTTAGTATAGGTTGGTTAGTGATCCACCAGTGGCCCCTCACCTTGTCCCAGTTGCCCTAGCTTAATGACTGATGGCTCGATCAAGGTGATCAACGTCCAGAGCCTGACACATCACATCACACCCCCCTTAGTTGTACGACACTGCAGGGTTACTATTAAATGTCGAGGGTGATACCTCGTATAGCACTTCTGATGAGATCTATGTAGTGTAGCTAAACGGTCGTGGTCTATAGAGGGTGATTCCTCCTTCACCACTCCCGATGACGACTTTGTCGTGCAACTCTTTAAGAGTGAACCTACCGAGGGTGATTCCTCCAAGTTCACCTTGATGGTTACAACAAGTGGAATCCATCGAGGGTGGTACCTCCGATGCCCCTTGGTGTATGGACACATAATTACTTTGACTTTGCCCTAGAACCATGTTGAAGTAGGGTCAGCCCCGAGGGGTACCCGTGAGAGAAATGTGACGAGTGATGTGAAGTCGGATTGACCTGGAGGGTACCCACTAGATTTCTGCCCGGCATGGCCAGGCATTCTTAGCCCTTGTCGTAAGTCTGTGAGATGGAGCGATGGGACCACATATCGTGGATCATTGATCGTTACCGTGCGCTCCCAACACACTAACGGTTTGGATATGTGATCCGAGTAGATCTCTGGCCTTTTCGCACTCTGCGTAGTATGTGTCAGCCGAAAGCTCTTCGGATGTCAGGGATTGAGCAGCACGCGCGCAGGTTGTCCGCGTAAACACCTGCCTTGTATAAGGAGGTAGGCAGGACTAATCCCGATCGTCCATGCAACGTGCATGAGTGCAAAGGGCGATGGGCCCAAGACCCCTGCGCGCTTAGGATGTGAACCGGCATGCTGGCCTCTCTGTTGAGCCTAGGTAGGACTACGGTGTGTCGATCAGCCGAGGCCAGGTATGATCTGATGGTGTGGCCGACTGGAGTTAATCGAGCGTGTTGGGTAAGTTGGTGCACCCCTGTAGGAAAGTATATCTATTTGAATAGTCGCGTCCACGGTAACGGGCGCTCGGAGTTGTATCCCGATCGATACAACTAGAACTGGATACTGGAGATGTAAAATGGATATGATTGCTCCAGGATTGCTTTCTCGCAGGGAATCAAGAAAGGATCTCGGGGCGTGAATGTTACAACATACTTACTACTATTATGATATGTTACTCTTATCTCTTCTGATGCTGCAAGATGCTTGAAGATGCTAGTCTTTGATAGGCTAGGTCTTCCCTCTATTCTGGCATTTTTGGAGTTCAGTCCAAAGATATAGCCCCATTTCTTTGATACCGATGCCTACTCAAAATAGTTATAATGTAAGTCTTGCGAGTACTTTGGACGAGTACTCATGTTTGCTTTGCTACCTCTTTTTTCCCATACCCGATTGCTGCAATCAGATGACGGGTCCCAGGAGCCAGATGCCACCACCGACGACTACTACTACCCCGAGGGTGCCGACTACTACGTGGAGGCCGCTGACAACCAGGAGTAGTTTGGAGGCTCCCAGACAGGAGGCCTTGCCTTTTCAATCCTTGTTGCTTTTGTGCTAGCCTTCTTAAGGTAGACTTGTTTAGTTATGTTTGTACTCAGATATTGTTGCTTGTGCTGACTCGTTTGTGTTTGAGCTTATGTATTCAAACCCTCGAGGCCCCTGGCTTGTAATATAAGCTTGTATTATTTTAATTTATGTCTAGAGTTATGTTGCGATATCTTTCCGTGAGTCTCTGATCTTGATCGTGCGTATTTGTGTGTATGATTAGTGCATGATTAAGTCGGGGGCGTCACACCAGTCTAGTAGAGACCTACTAGTGACACGGTGTTGTTTATGTATTCAACACGTATATAAATTTTCGTTCAATACAATTCTAGTATGAAGAATAAACATTTATCATGAACAAAGAAATATGATAATGACTAATTTATTATTGCCTTTATGGCATATTTCGAACACTAAAGACGTTGCCCTCACATTTTCCATGCTAGTTGGCGCGAAAGCGAAATGGCACCTCGAAATCAACTATTTTCCTCGTGAAGCTATTGGGGGGACACAAAGTCATAATTAATTGATGAGAACCCGCGGTAGAGAGTGTGTTGACATGAATATCAGTGTCCATTGGGCTCTTTTCACTAATTTGACCCTTTCAGAAAACTTTAGCACAAAATAAACTCCACACAAAATTATTTCACGACCTGACCCTTTTGGTAACGTCACAAGCCGTGGCTTTTCTTCTTATTTGGAAACACAAACTAGCTAGTGTTACTTCACTTCATAAATAAATGAAAAATATGAAAAGCTAGGTGAAACGCCAACCATCCTTGGCGTTGCATGCTTGGGCAGCAACGCCCACCCCCTTGGCGTTTCCAGCAACGCAACAAACTTTGGCGTTTCAGCCCTGCCACGTAGCATCTCAACCAGGCCAGCAACGCTAGCTAGTTCGGTGTTTTCATATAGTGCAGCAACGCCACGGCTTTTGGCGTTTCTATAAAGGGTCAGATCATGAAATTGTTTTGTGTGGAATTCATTTTGTGTTAAAGTTTCCTCGTAAGGTCAGAACAGTGAAAAAGGCATGTCCATTGCACTAAGAGTGCGTTGCCAGCGACACTCCATGGGCTGCATAAATTACATCGGTGTCCATGCTGCTATCGGCAACAACCACATGAAAATTAATTCTCTCGTGCACACGGGTCACGTCCATGGATCAATACTCTCCTGCTTTCTCTCTCACACTACACATACTAGTAAGATGCACATGCAATGCACCTCAAAACTTTCATGACCAAAGTGCGATTGACTATGACATATCACACTAACACTGGAAAAAAATTAGAGCCACATATGCATGATATATGAGATGTATATTTACGTAGTTAATCCTGCAGAAAAATAAATATAAATCATTTTATAAAGATACACCAAAGCCTTGATAAAAAAAAGTAAAAGTGAATGGCATGCGCACTTGTATACTACTATAGCAATGAACTTCTTTTTTCTTTAATAAAGAGATAGTGTTTGTGCATATTGTGCACTAATAATAATAAAGTAAAAGAAGCAATAGAAATTCATTTAAGGCTCCTTTCATTCAAAGGAACTACATAGAATTTCTTTTAAGGATCCAAATCCTTAGGGTTTTTTTTCTATGGTGGCCGTTTGATTCGAAGGATTGAAGTCCTTAGGATTTTTTTTTTCATGGGATTCATTCGTACTACATTTTGGAGGAAAAATTTCATCCACTCAAACATCTTGGTAGAAGTCCTTTGTTTTTCCTTGCTATCGGATACTCTCGATTCAAATTCTTGTAGGTTGCAAGAGGTCCTGACACTTTAATTCTACATTTTTCCTATTCCTGTGTTTTTAGATTCGTGTGAATCAAAGAGGCCATTAGAAGGAAAAAAGTTGGTAGTATTGAAGGATGGAATATTCTAGAATAAAGGAGAAACATGGTTCGTTGAGGTTTGTGCATATAGTGATCATGCTTAAGCTTAGTAAGGGAGTCGTCTAGATGATACACATAGCAAAATCTTATGTAGTGAATAGGATACCTAACTGCCAACAATGCTTGGATTTGCCAACTTTTCACTATTGGATTGGCTTCATCCGACAACCGGTATTCAAAGTTATTCGCATGGTACTATATAGTGGTGTAGATAATACTCCATCCATCCATATCTTTTTATTTGATTTCAAAGTTTGAATCTAATTTATCCATTGAATCAAAATTCTAATTTGTGATTCATTTACATCGTTGTGTTCATTGGGATGAATGCTTTGAAACAAGACGACTTTCGAATACATTCAGGCAAATACAAAAACTTGAAATCTGCAACATGATGAAACTCTATATAACATAGTGAAAAAATAATTGTTCTGCGCGAAGCGTATATTGAGCTTTCATCAAGCTCTATAGTGACAAACATTATGGTACACCAAGTTTCTCCAAGTTTTTTTTTTTTGAAACGGAGGCAAAAGCTTTGCCTCATCTCATTAATTAAGCAGAAGAGAAAACATAGTCTTAATGGTTACAGGACCACTCAGGTCCGAACAAAGGGATCACTCTCCCGGCATAATATTCCCTAGCAACCTAGCCCCCGCAACTACCCAAGTCTTAGCCTCGTCCTTAATCGATGCCGCCACCCTCGAAGGTAGGGAAGCCTTATTTTGAAAGACTCGGGCGTTCCTTTCCTTCCAAATCTCCCAACATATGAGCATCTGCAGGGAGTTGACCGCCTTTCTGGAGTAGCCTGGCCGATCCTCGCTCGCAATCCACCATTGATTCACCGTCTCAAGGTTGACCCAAGAGAGGGTCGAAAGTTGCCATCCCAGCCAGTCGAAAATGAAGTTCCACACCCTGATAGTGAAGCGGCATTTGAACATAATATGTGCCACCGACTCTGGCTCCTGCTTGCAAAGTTGGCAAAGGCCACAGTTTGGCCAACCCCTGCGTTGCAGTCTGTCAGCCGTCCAAATTCTATCTTGCAGTATGAGCCAAGAGAAGAATTTAATCTTAGGGGGCGCCCAACTCTTCCAAACCATTTGTGGCAATGCCGACTTGATCAACCCAGCGAACTGCATCCTGTACGCAGAGGCCATAGAGTAGCAACCGTCCGCAGTGAACTTCCAGCGGATGCTATCGCTAATGCCAGGAACAAGGTTGATCTCCTGAGCTCTAGACCAAAGGGCACAGAATTGCTGGATCTGGGTAACCGAGAGGCCGCCTTGCAAGTTTATGTGTCTGACCCAATCATCATTGGCCATCGCAGTAGCAACACAGCTGTTGGAACGCCTGGAAAGGGCGAAGATGCCCGGGGCAATGTCTTTAGGCTTGTGACCGTCTAACCAAGGGGAGTGCCAAAAACTCGCCTTCATTCCATCCCCAATGGTGATTTTTGTGGCCGCATAGAAAAGGTCCTTATCTTTATCGTCGCATGGGGTTTCGAGACCAACCCAGGCCCTTTGAGGGTCCACCCAGGCAAACCATAGCCAACGCAGCCTGAGCGCCCGAGAGAATTTGTCCAGGTCAAGGATACCTAGGCCACCCAAGTTTGTCGGCCGGCAAACCACCTTCCAATTAACTTTGCATTTGCCTCCCGAGATCTAATCGGTCCCCGCCCAAAAGAAAGCCCGCTGAATCTTGGTGATACTTTGTTTGGTGCCCGAAGGCAAATCAAGCGCAGTGATGTGGAAGATCACAATAGAAGTCAAAACAGATTTGACAAGGGCAGTCCGTCCAGCTGTGTTTATGTTATTCCCTTGCCAGGGTGGAAGCTTGGCTGCCACCTTGTCCACTAGGAATTGACAATCAGAAGTCTTCAGGCTGTGGGTGGAAAGTGGGAGCCCCAATTACCTCATGGGGAAGCCCACCCTTTTGGCCGGGAAGCGCTCTAGAATGGCGTCCAGGTCAAGGTTACGGCAACGGATAGGGGCAACAACACTCTTGAGGGGATTAGCGACTAAACCAGTGACCTCCCCAAAACTGGTTAAAATAGCAGCCAAATGATCAATGTCCTCTTTAAAGGGTGCAATAAAGATTGCGGCGTCGTCAGCGTAAAGCGAGGTGCGCAGCGTGGTAGTGCGGCCCCGCAAACGGTGGAGAAGTCCCTGGTCTGTGGCTTTTGCGAGCAGTTGTTGCAAAGGGTCGATGGCGATGACAAAAAGCAATGGAGAGATAGGGTCCCCCTGCCGGAGCCCCTTCCCAAGTTTGATTGGGTCTCCCGGAACGCCATTTAGGAGAATGCGCGAGGAGGACGAGGACCAGAGAGCGGCCAACCAATTACGGAACCTAGCAGGAAAGCCTCGTCGTTGCAGCAAGTCCAAAAGGTAGTCCCAACGCACCGAGTCAAAAGCCTTTTTAATGTCCAGTTTAGGCAGGAGGGCCGGCGTCTTTGTGCGGTGGAGCCGTCTGATAAAGCCTCGGACAAACATGAAATTGTCGTGGATACTTCTAGTCTTGATGAAAGCACTTTGAGACTTGGAGACCAGATTGTTCATGAAAGGGGCAAGACGATTGGCCAAGATCTTAGCAATGATCTTGGCAAAGGCATGAATCAGACTAATTGGGCGGAAATCCGAGATGTCTTCCCCCCCATCCTTCTTTGGCAGTAAAACAATATTCGCCGAGTTGAGCCAGTGTAAGTTGGCGGTGTGCAGATTAGAGAAGGAGTTGATCGCGCACATCATGTCCACTTTAATTGTTTCCCAACAATATTTGAAGAACGAGCCGGTGAAACCATCGGGGCCCGGGGCCTTATCACCGGGGAGCTGGGAGATGGCCGTAAGCACCTCGGCCTCACTGAAATTATCACCTAGGCTGGAGAGATTGCAATCGTCAAAATGGAGAGCCTCCCAGTTGAAGTCTTTTGTCCTTCTCTGACCCTTGCTAAAAATAGCTTTGAAATGATCGTGGACCGATGTACTCTTTTCGTCATGCGAGGTGACCCATCCGGAGCCCACTTTGAGGCGGTGGATGAAGTTTTTCCGCCTCCTCGCATTAACCCTCAGGTGAAAAAACTTGGTGTTGGCATCCCCTTCCTTCAGGTTTTTTATTCTGGCACATTGCTTTTTTCTCGCCCGAACTAAAGCCGCGAGGCCGATAACTCGCCTCTTAAGCCTCGCACGGAGGTCGGCCTCGTCAGAGGAGAGAGTCCGGCGATCCTGAGCGATGTCGAGGTGCAGGATGACCTGCAGAGCCATGTGGAGTTGGATCTTTGCACTCGAGAATAGTCGTTTACTCCAACACTTTAACATGAAAGCTGTTTTGCGGAGCTTATGAAACATGATGTGACAGGGCTCTACGTGGTCAGAAGGGGCATTCCAGGCTTGTTGGACCACCTGTTGAAAACCGGGCATAGTAATCCAGAAATTCTCGAACCGAAAGCTCCGTGGACGTTTGAGCCCTAGTTCATGTGAAAGGAGGAGCGGGCAGTGGTCGGAGAGGGAAGACGAAAGAGCGTGAAGAATATGGCCGTCATAGGAGATGTCCCAATCGGAGTTGCAGAAGGAGGAGTCAAGCTTGTTTAAAGTTGGGTTCTGACGCTCATTGCTCCAAGTAAAACGATGATTCTGCATGTGGATTTCCTTGAGTTCCCCCTCAGCGAGGGCTTCGCGGAATTTCGTTATCCTCCTCCTGCTGAAACTAGGTTTGTTTTTGTCTCTCGCTCTATAAATTTGGTTAAAATCTCCGCACACTAACCAGCCCTCACCCAAGGGTGGTTTGAGAGCCAGAAGCTCAACGTAGAAAGCTTCCTTCCTGCTGGAGGTGGATGGACCATACACAGTGGTGATGCGAAAGCTCTCGTTTGACGCCCGGATCATCACTTTAGCAGACAAACAAAATTCGCCCATCTCCAAGTCCGAACAGTGCATTGTTGAGTCATCCCATAACAATAAGATGCCTCCTCGAGTACCCGTGGCCGGCCTTTGGGCAAAGTTTTGTAGTCTGTATCCACCCAGGAAGGAGGCGGTGAACTGGTCGACGTTGGCTAGCTTTGATTCCTGGAGGCAAGCAATGTGGCACTGAGAAGAGAAAATGGTCTCATGAACTGTAGCTCTTCTATTCGGGCAGTTAAGGCCCCGAACATTCCAGCAAAGGATGTTGAAGTTGTGAGCTAACATATTGAAATTGTAGACTCGACGGCCGCGACGACGGCAGATAGCACACTGGGCAAGAAACCCAGGTTTGACAGGCAACCAGCAAACACCAGCAGAAATTTAACTGAAAAAAACATCATGAAGGTAGCTGAAAGGGAAGAACATGACTTGGGTAGCAGGGGTACAAGCTTCGATACACGAAGCAGATCACTAGCAGACTCTAGTGTCACGCACACAGCAACAGGGGTATGACAGTGGGTTCTAAGCACCACATTCAGACTAGAACAGACCCTAGCAAACGCAAACAAAGGTTGTGCTAACATTTGTAACTTGGAGACCCAGATGGCACTTGCACTTGACCTGCTTCAGGCAACAGTGCCTGAAACCCCGACGGCAGACGGCAGCGATTGATCCAGGGCGCCTCCACCACCATGAGCGAGCAGAGCATCCTCCACAGCGGACGCGAGGTCACTATATAAAGCTCGCGCGTACACGCAGCCGAGTAGCTCGCACCCACTAAAACACCAGCCCACGGGGTAAGCGCAACAATGGCAGCAGCTCAGGCCCCAACCATGGAGACCCCCACCGGCGCGCAGCTGGTCCAGGCACAGGCGGACCTGTGGCGCCACAGCCTCACCTACCTCACGTCCATGGCACTCCGGTGCGCCATCCAGCTCGGCGTCCCCACCGCGATCCACCGCCTCGGCGGCGCCGCGTCGCCGCCGGACCTGGCGGCCGCGCTGTCGCTCCCTCCGTCCAAAGCGCCGTTCCTCGGCCGCCTCCTGCGACTTCTGGCCACGTCCAACGTCCTCGCGGCGTCTGCCGGCGGCTACGCCCTCACCCCGCTCTCGTACCTCCTCGTCGACGGCCAGGACGGGCACGCGGCCTTCGCGCTGGGCGTGGCCTCGCGGTACCATGTGGAGGCGTCCCTGGGGCTGGCCGACTGGTTCAGGAAGGACGTCGACGTCGCCGTTACGGACCCACCGGGGGTGCCGTCGCCGTTCGAGGACGCGCACGGCGCGATGCTCTTCGAGGAGAGCATGGCGCTGCTCGACCCCGAGACCGACAAGATGTTCCACGAGGGCCTGGCCGCCCACGATCACACGGGGATGAGCATGCTCCTGCGGGAGTGCCGCGACCTGTTCGGCGGCCTCCGGTCGCTCACCGACTGCTGCGGTGGCGACGGGACGACGGCCAGGGCCGTCGTCGAGGCCTTCCCGCACGTCAAGTGCACCGTGCTGGACCTTCCGCGGAAGATCGAGAAGGCCCCACGCGATGGGGTCGTCGACTACGTCGCGGGTGACTGTTCCATTCCATCCCACCGGCCCAAGCCGTGATGCTCAAGGTAGGCCCAGCTGGTCCAAGCTAGCGCATGCATGGTTAGTACTTTGGTATCCTAGGTTATCCATTGCTTAACCTGACGAAATTTTGTCCATGCCAGCTCGTCCTACACTGGTGGTGTGACGAGGATTGCATCAAGATTCTAGCAGAGTGCAAAAAGTCCATTCCTTCCCGAGATGAGGGAGGAAAAGTGATCGTCATTGACATAGTGGTTGGCCATTCTTCCGAGGCAACGTACGAGCCTCAGGTGCTGGCGGATATGCTCATGCTGCTGGTCACCAGAGGACGGCAGCGGGACGAAGACGACTGGAGCGCCATCTTCACAAAAGCTGGGTTCAGCGGATACAAGATTGTCAAGAAATTCGGAGCTCGAAGTGTCATCGAGGTCTACCCATAAGGTTATGGTATGAATTACTCCCTCTATCTTAAAATGTAAAACGTTTTCTCACACTATCATATTGTCGAACAATGTCTCCTACATTTTAAGACAGATCATAGTGTCAGAAAATGTCTTGCATTTTAAGACAGAGAGAGTATTTTAGTAGTGTGCAATAAAAATGAATAAGGGCAATGCCTTACTTTCCAATGGAAGAACACAACACAGCCCAAAGCAGCCCAGGTGTTAAGGGCCTAGCTAAGCACTCGTGTTTGTATGTGTATGTGTGTGTACGTATGGTGTGTTTTATTGGAAAAGGATTTGTGGCATGCAGGTGCGGGGCACGCGGATTGTGGGTCGCCGATTTGCGCCTAAATCCGCACATCTCTCTTTGTATTTCTTGTATTCTGCATCGTATATCAATACCTGTGTGTGTGTGTGTGTGTGTGTGTGTGTGTGTGTGTGTGTCTGTGTGCGTGCCTGCGTGCGTGCGCGCACGCGCGCGCGCGCGCGCGCGTGTGTGTGTGTGTGTGTGTGTGTCCATGTCCATATGGTGTGTTTTATTGTATGTTCTAACAAAGCTGAGATGTCAAGATTTTTGCCTGGTATGTATATATGCATGAAACCTTGTTTTAGGAGAGTTCATTCAGAAAGCATATATATATATATATATATATATATATATGTATGTTTAAGGAGCACCTATGCATCAGGTACCTGAAATTTTGTTATGTTTTAGTCACATTGAATCTAATCCGGCAGATCATGAACCAATGGTTAGGAAAGAAAACAAAAGGGAAGGTGAAAGAAAAATTTATTGAATTATGTTTCAGTTTCAATCAATTTTTCCTAGGACCACAAAACCGCGAGCTGGCAAACTAATCCAGTTTAAAGGTGGTATCCTTTAACCCATTACTTTTGCCCCATGTTAGCCAGTTCTTCTTCACAACCTCTCTTCTTCCCATGACCCAGATCATGCATGTCCCCCACCCCCCCTAGTCATCGCCACTGAAAACCAAGGAAAGATGGAGGAAGATGAAGAAAGACATAAAATCAAAAAACTGAAGGAGAAAGAAAGAGTAAAAGAAGCAGCTACTACCTCTTGAGCATGCGTTGGTTTTCCCTTGAAGAGGAAAGGGTGATGCAGCAAAGTAGCATAAGTATTTCCCTTAGTTTTTGAGAACCAAGGTATCAATCTAGTAGGAGACTACACGCAAATCGCCTAGTACCTGCACAAACAATCAAGAACCTTGCAACCAACATGATAAAGGGGTTGTCAATCCCTTCACGGCCACTTGCAAAAGTGAGATATGATAAAGATAATAAGATAAATATTTATGGTATTTTTGTTGTATAGATTGGAAAATAAAGATTGCAAAATAAATAGTAAACTAGAATTGTAGATTGGAAACTTACATGATGTAAAGTAGACCCGCGGGCCATAGGTTTCACTAGTGGCTTCTCTCATGATAGCATGTATAATGGAGGGTGAACAAATTACTGCCGAGCAATTGATAGAAAAGTGAATAGTTATGATGATATCTAAGGCAATGATCATGAATATAGGCATCACGTCCGTGTCAAGTAGACCGAAACGATTCTGCATCTACTACTATTACTCCACACATCGACCGCTATCCAGCATGCATCTAGAGTATTAAGTTCATAGGAACGGAGTACGCATTAGGCAAGATGATATGATATAGAGGGATAAACTCAAGTAATATGATATAAAACCCATCTTTTTATCCTCGATGGAAACAATACAATACGTGTCGGTTCCCTTTCTGTCACTGGGATCGAGCACCGCAAGATTGAACCCAAAGCTAAGCACTTCTCCCATTGCAAGAAAGATCAATCTAGTAGGCCAAACTAAACCGATAATTCAAAGACACTTGCAAAGATATCAAATCATACATATAAGAATTCAGAGAAGAACCAAATAATATTCAAAGATAATCAAGTTCATAAAACCACAATTCATCGGATCTCGGAAAACACACCGCAAAAGAGTATTACATCGAATAGATCTCCAAGAACATCAAGGAGAACTTTGTATTGAGAACCAAAGAGAGAGAAGAAGCCATCTAGCTAATAACTATGGACCCGAAGGTCTGTGGTAAACTACTCACACATCACCGGAGAGGCTGTGGTGTTGATGTAGAAGCCCTCCGTGATCGAATCCCCCTCTGGCAGATCGTCAGAAAAGGCCCCAAGATGGGATCTCACGGGTACAAAAGGTTGCGGCGGTGGAGAAGTGGTTTCGTGGCTCCCCTGGATGTTTTCAGGGTATAAGAGTATATATATAGGCGAAAGAAGTACATCGGTGGAGCTCTGTGGGGCCCACGAGGGTGGGGGCGCGCCTACCCCCCTGGGCGCTCCCTCCTACCTGGTGGACACCCCACGGAGTTCCAGACTTCCACTCCAAGTCTCCTGGATTGCGTTTGTTCCAAGAAAGATCCTCGGGAAGGTTTTGTTCCGTCTGGATTCTGTTTGATATTCCTTTTCTGCGAAACAGTGAAATAGGCAAGAAAACAGCAACTGTCACTAGGCCTCCGGTTAATAGGTTAGTCCCAAAAATAATATAAAAGAGCATATTAAAGCCCATTAAACATCCAAAACAGATAATATAATAGCATGGAACAATCAAAAATTATAGATACGTTGGAGACGTATCAGCATCCCAAGCTTAATTCCGTCCGTCCTCGAGTAGGTAAATGATAAAAAACAGAATTTTTGATGTGGAATGCTACCTAACATAATTTTTCAATGTAATTCTCTTTATTGTGGCATGAATGTCCAGATTCGAAAGATTCAAGAAAAAAGTTTAATATTGACATAAAAATAATAATACTCCAAGCATACTAACCAAGCAATTATGTCTTCTCAAAATAATATAGCCAAAGAAAGCTCATCCCTACAAAATCATATAGTTTGGCCATGCTTCAGTTTCGTCACACAAAATTCTCTCATCATGCACACCCCCGATGACAAGCCAAGCAATTGTTTCATACTTTAGTATTCTCAAACTTATTCAACTTTCAAGCAATACATGAGCGCGAGCCATGGACATAGCACTATGGGTGGAATAGAATATGATGATTGAGGTTGTGTGGAGAACACAAAAAGGGAGAAATTCTCACATTGACGCGGCTAATCAACGGGCTATGGAGATGCCCATCAATTGATGTCAATGTGAGGAGTAGGGATTGCCATGCAACGGATGCACTACAGCTGTAAATGTATGAAATCTCAACAAAAGAAACTTAGTGGGTGTGCATCCAACTTGCTTGCCCACGAAGACCTAGGGAATTTGAGGAAGCCCATTGTTGGAATATACAAGCCAAGTTCTATAATGAAGATTCCCACTAGTATATGAAAGCGACAAAATAAGAGACTCTCTATCATGAAGATCATGGTGCTACTTTGAAGCACAGGTGTGGAAAAAGGATAGTAACATTGCCCCTTCTCTCTTTTTCTCTCATTTTTTGGGCCTTTTTTGGCCTTTCTTTTTTTTTGCCTTTCTCTTTTTTATGTGGCCTTTCTGTCTTTTTTTTAATTTCCTCACACGGGACAATGCTCTAATAATGATGATCATCACACTTCTATTTATTTACAACTCAAGGATTACAACTCGATACTAGAACAAAATATGACTCTATATGAGTGCCTTCGGCGGTGTACCGGGATGTGCAATGAATCAAGAGTGACATGTATGAAAATTAATGCATGGTGGCCTTTCCACAAATACGATGTCAACTACATGATCATGCAATGCAATATGACAATGATGAAGCGTGTCATAGTAAAAGGAATGGTGGAAAGTTGCATGGCAATATATCTCAGAATGGCTATGGAAATGCCACAATAGGTAGGTATGGTGGTTGTTTTGAGGAAGATATAAGGAGGCTTATGTGTGATAGAGTGTATCATATCACGGGATTTGGATGCACCGGCGAAGTTTGCAACAACTCTCGAGGTGAGAAAGGGCAATGCACGGTACCGAAGAGGCTAGCAATGATGGAAGGGTGAGAGTGTGTATAATCCATGGACTCAACATTAGTCATAAAGAACTCACATACTTATTGCAAAAATCTACAAGTCATCAAAACCAAGCACTACACGCATGCTCCTAGGGGGATAGATTGGTAGGAAAAGACCATCGCTCGTCCCCGACCACCACTCATAAGGAGGACAATCAAATAAACACATCATGCTTCAAAAAATTTACACAACGGTTACCATACGTGCATGCTACGGGACTTGCAAACCTCAACACAAGTATTTCTCAAATTCACAATTACTCAACTAGCATGACTCTAATATTACCATATTTATATCTCACCGTAGCCTCTTGTGTTGAGGTTTGCAAGTCCCGTAGCATGCACGTATGGTAAATGTTGTGTGACAAATTTGAAGCATGAGGTGTTCTTTGATTGCTTTCCTTATGAGTGGCGGTCGGGGACGAGCGATGGACTTTTCCTACCAATCTATCCCCCTAGGAGCATGCGCGTAGTGCTTGGTTTTGATGACTTGTAGATTTTTGCAATAAGTATGTGAGTTCTTTATGACTAATGTTGAGTCCATGGATTATACGCACTCTCACCCTTCCATCGTTGCTAGCCTCTTCGGTACCGTGCATTGCTCTTTCTCACCTCGAGAGTTGGTGCAAACTTCGTTGGTGCATCCAAACCCTGTGATATGATACGCTCTATCACACATAAGCCACCTTATATCTTCCTCAAAACAGCCACCATACCTACCTATTATGGCATTTCCATAGCCATTTTGAGATATATTGCCATGCAACTTTCCACCATTCCGTTTATTATGACACGCTCCATCATTGTCATATTGCTTTGCATGATCATGTAGTTGACATCGTATTTGTGGCAAAGCCACCTTCATAATTCTTTCATACATGTCACTCTTGAGTCATTGCACATCCCGGTACACCGTCGGAGGCATTCACATAGATTCATATTTTGTTCAAAGTATCGAGTTGTAATTCTTGAGTTGTAAATAAATAAAAGTGTGATGATTTTCATTATTAGAGCATTTTCCCATGTGAGGAAAGGATGATGGAGACTATGATTCCCCCACAAGTCGGGTGAGACTCCGGACGAAAAATAAATTAATAAAAAAGAGGCCAAAGAAGCCCCCCCCCCCAAAAAAAGAGAAGGCACAAATAAAAAATGAGAGAAAAAGAGAGAAGGGGCAATGTTACTATCCTTTTTCCACACTTGTGCTTCAAAGTAGCACCATGATCTTCATGATAGAGAGTCTCTTATTTTGTCACTTTCATATACTAGTGGGAATTTTTCATTATAGAACTTGGCTTGTATATTCCAATGATGCGCTTCCTCAAAATGCCCTAGGTCTTCATGAGTGCTACCTCTTGAGCAATGTGTTGGTTTTCCCTTGAAGAGGAAAGGGTGATGCAGCAAAGTAGCGTTAGTATTTCCCTCAGTTTTTAAGAACCAAGGTATCAATCCAGTAGGAGACTACACGCAAGTCACCTCGTACCTACACAAACAAATAAGAACCTTGCAACCAACGTGATAAAGGGGTTGTCAATCCCTTCACGGCCACTTGCAAAAGTGAGATCTGATAGAGATAATAAGATAAATATTTTTGGTATTTTTATGATATAACCGGAAAGTAAAGATTGCAAAGTAAAATAGATTGGAAACTTATATGATGGAGAATAGACACGGGGGCCATAGGTTTCACTAGTGGCTTCTCTCAAGATAGCATAAGTATTACGGTGGGTGTTGGGGATATTACTACTGGGCGTAAACCGGCCTACCAGGGCCGGGTTAACTTTATCAGTAGTCCCAGAGTGTTAAAGCCCAAGAAGATAGATGAGGGCCCAAGGCTGTAGTCGGTTCAACACTTGTAGTCGTAAACCGGCTTTGTATGTAAACTTGTATTATGAGTTAGGAATAAGGAAAGACCAACCCGGGTACGAATATGAACCGGAGATTGGGACTCTGTGAACCGACGGGCGTCACCCGTGTATATAAGGGGACGACCCGATAGCGGTTCAAGGACAGACAACAACAACTCGAGACTTAGGCGAAGCTTGTTTGCTCCCTAGTCATCGAAACCCCATCAATTCCATCACAACTAGACGTAGGCTTTTACCTTCATCGAAGGGGGCGAACTAGTATAAACCCTCTGTGTCCCTGTGTCCGCTTTAACCCCTTCGAGTTAACCCGTTGCGATGGCTCCACGACTAAGTCCTTTTGCTAGGACATCTGCCGTGACAAAACCACGACAGTTGGCGCCCACCGTGGGGCTATCGCACGATGGTTTCAAGTTCTTGGAGGGCCGCTTCGAAGGACTCGAGGGATACGCTGTGGGGCGGATGACCAAGAGTCGTCGCGGTAAGATCTACATCGACGATGCAGGCTGGGGCCCCGAGGCCGGCTCAATCGAGTACAGATACCGGGTCCCCTTTGGTGGCATACACGTCTTCATCGGCAAGATCGGTGAACCGGGCCCTGAGCTGGACACCTGCACCGACCTCGTCGAGACAGCTCAGCGTGCGTGACCTGCCCGGGTTAAGCCGGCCATAAAACGTGCTTTCGTGGGGGTCATCCATGGAGGAAGCTATGAGGATGGATCAGGATCTGGTGGTGAAACCATCGTTTACTCTGGCGACGAGTCGTCAACCGGAGAAACTGAGTCTTTGTATCAGCTACAAGATGGCTGGATTGGGGGCTGCTCTGATGGCGACAGTATTCCGGACCCCTCTGATCTGCCCAACCGGGTTGGAATATTCATGGCCGGTACACAAGCAGCGATTCATTCATCAACTGCCGCAGCGATGGTTTCCGGTTCAGCAGCGGCAACGGCTGCCGGGGCAGGAGGCTCTATGCGCCCGCCGGCTCAAGTCTTATCATATCTGTTCGATGCGTTGGCTGCGCTCATGGCAGAGGCTAACCCGGCGGATCAAGGCGCTCACAACGCGGAAATTGCAAAGGTGAGGGAGCAGATCACTTAGGCCAAAGCGGATTTAGCAGCTGAAGAGGTCAGGATGACTGCGGAGCGAGCCGCATTGGACGCGCAAGCTTACAAGCTCATGCTGGACCAGAACGCATCACAGGAAGTCATGAGGAGGAAGTACCGATCGCGTTTGCCTTCAGTTTTCGAAGCAAGGGACCTTTTCAAAAACCCTGGAGCGGGAACCGGTAATCCGCCGGAGGCAAACCGGGCGGAGGCACCTGCGACAGGCGCACCGGTCCAGCCCCGTTTAATAGATCTACCTCGTCATAATGCTGGTGTACCGCAGGCTGTGCCCACACCTCCGGGTCACTACTCCAATCAACTGGATAACCTCATTGCGGCTGCGGCCCGGTTGGAGGCTATTCCAGTTGAAGGTGATTCATTGCAGGCGGTAGAGATGCGCCGGGTCAAAGAGCTCCTTAGGACGGCTTTGGTCCAACAGGAAGCGTATTCATACAACCGCGACCGGATTCATTCTACCCCACGTCCAAGCCGGAGTTATAGCAGGCATATGGAGGAACCAGCTGTGTCAAGTAATGCACGGCGTGGAGCGCCCCGTGGCAACAATCCGGTCGGTGGTGTCGACAATGCCCAGGAGGTGGTGGGCCGGGCCCGAGCGCGCAGGGAGGCCGAGTTAGCGGCACAGCATCAAGCTCGTCAGCTTACGCCGGTTCGTCTGACCACTTCGGTTGAGCCTGGGCTTACTTCTAGCGCATTGGGGGTACCTTGCCTTGTCCCCGCTTTACGGAATGTGCGCCTGCCTAAGGATTTCAAGGGCCCGCGCAAGGTACTGAACTATACGGCGGATCAACCTCCAGAGACATGGGTGGAGAGCTATGAGATGGCCATGGAGATGCTTGATGTAGATGATGCCGCGTGTGCAAAGTATTTTACCATGATGCTTGAAGGGACGGCCCCTACCTGGTTGAAGAGCTTGCCGCCCAATTCTATCAGTTCATGGCCCAGTTGCGGGCCCAGTTCATCAATAACTTCAAAGACAAATGTAAGCAGCCTATGTCGATAGTGGATTTAGCTGCCTGTGTCCAGGAGGAAGGAGAATCGACTACTCATTGGGTACGCCGGGTCTCACAAATTCTGCATTCGTCAGACCGCATCAACGCTGACACTGCAGTCATAACCTTGGAAGGCAATTGCCGGTTCGGACCCCTAAGATTGAAGTTTGGATGGATGAAACGCCACTGCACTGACATGGGGACTCTCATGGCCGCTTTGGTAAAGTATGCTGATTCTGATAGTACCAAGGATCCCGAGTCTGATGAGGAAAAGACAGGGAAGGGAAAGAGGAACGGCAACTCCAAGGGTCAGCAACATCACTCAGCAGGTAATGGCGGCGGAGGCAAGCGTAAAGCAGATGGCAACATGGACTTTGTGGCTAATACCAATGCACAGGACAAGGGCCAGCGATGAAAGGGTAAATCGCAGAACCGCAGTGGAGCACCTAGTCCTAATCCGGACCGACTGAATTATCTATTGAACCAGCCCTGTCCAAAGCATGGGACGAAGGAGGTGCCAGCAAACCACCTTTGGAAGGATTGCTACATTATGCAGGAGTTCAAGAGCTTTAATGCTTTCCGGTATGATCCCGGCTCCGGTGGTGGATCCGGGCCGGGTTCCGGTGGAGGAAACTCCAGTTCAGGATTTAATGGTAACCCGGGCGGACACAACAATCAGAATAATCAGAATAACCAGGGTTACAATCAGCAACAGCAACAGTCGGGTTACCAGAGCAACCCGAAGCAATTGAATAGTGGGCAATATCACGTATTCACCACTAGCCTGGACAAGCGAGACCGGAAGGTCCAGAAGCGGGCGGTTAATTCTATCGAACCGGCTGTGCCCTGATATCTACGTTGGTCAGAACAGCCAATCATATGGAGCAGAGAGGATCACCCCCCCCCCCTCCCCGGGTTGACAATCCGGGTCAGCTGGCTTTGGTGGTGGCGCCTCAGGTGGGAGGTTATAAGTTCACCAAGGTACTCATGGATGGGGGTAGCAGTATTAACATCCTATACTATGAGACCTTCCGTCGCATGGGGCTAACAGATAAAGATCTCCGACTGTCGAATACGGTTTTCCATGGGGTGGTACCTGGCAAGTCAGCATACCCCGTTGGTAAGATAGCACTGGAAGTGGCTTTTGGAGATGATCATGATTCCAGATCAGAGACACTCACGTTTGAGGTAGTAAAAATCCAGAGCCCGTATCATGCCCTGTTCGGTCGATCGGCCTATGCCAAGTTCATGACACTGCCCTATTATGTGTACTTACAGCTCAAGATTCCGGGTCATAAAGGGAATATAACGGTTCACGGAAGCCGTAAGGTCGCTTTGGAATGCGAAGAAGGAGATGTGGCTTACGCAGAATCGGTTTGTGCCACCGGGGAGCTGAAGTATTACAAGGACAATGTTGATCCGGCGGATATGACTCCTTTGAAGAAGCCTACCATGGAGCATGATCCGTCCCTGAAGTTCACATCGGCGGCTAAGACTAAGCTTGTTGACTTCGTACCTGGCGATTCGTCCAAGCAGTTCAGCATTAGTGCCAATTTGGATCCGAAATAGGAAAGCGTGCTCATCGAGTTCATCCGTGAGAATCGGGACATCTTTGCATGGAAGCCTTCTGACATGCCAGGTGTACCGAGGCGACTCGCTGAGCACACTCTTAATGTGGATCCTAAATACAAACCGGTGAAACAGTTTCTCCGCCAGTTCAACGAGGAAAGACGCAAAGCTATTGGAGAAGAAGTGGCCAGGCTCCTAGCAGCTGGCTTCATCATTGAGATTTTCCACCCTGAGTGGCTTGCTAATCCGGTGCTAGTCCTTAAGAAAAACGGCACCTAGCGCATGTGTGTGGATTACACTGCTTGTCCAACAGATCCTTTTGCCCTCCCCCGTATTGATCAAATTATTGATGCTACGGCGGGTTGCGAGCGTTTAAGTTTTTTGGATGCATATTCCGGCTATCATCAGATCAAAATGGCAATTAAGGACCAGGAGAAGACAGCGTTCATAACTCCCTTTGGAGCCTTTTGCTATGTATCTATGCCTTTTGGGCTCAAGAGTGCCCAGGCAACCTATCAACGGTGTGTGCAAAATTGTCTTCACCAGCAGATTGGCCGCAATGTACATGCCTATGTGGATGATATTGTGGTTAAGTCAAGGAAGAAGGAGACTTTGGTTGACGATTTGAAGGAGACCTTTGATAACCTGAGGACGTATAAGATGATGCTCAATCCGTCCAAGTGTGTCTTCGGTGTACCGGCAGGCAAGTTGTTGGGTTTTCTGGTGTCCAACAGGGGAATTGAGGCTAATCCGGAGAAGATTACGGCCATCACCTCCTTGGCTAAACCGAAGTGTATCAATGATGTTCAACGATTGGCTGGCCGGATTGCCGCTTTGAGTCGGTTTATCAGCCGTCTTGGTGAGAAAGCAATCCCCTTGTATCAGATGTTGAAAAAGACGGATCAATTCGTCTGGAATTCTGCTGCTGATCAGGCGTTCGAGGATTTAAAGTGGCAATTGGCCAATCCGCCCGTGCTCGCTGCTCCCATCGATAAGGAGCCATTGCTGTTGTATGTTGCTGCCAATGCTCGCGCGGTCAGCGTAGCTATTGTGGTGGAGCGGAAAGAGGCAGGCAAGGAGCATCCGATTCAACGTCCGGTCTATTATATCAGCGAGGTGCTTCTTGAATCCAAACAAAGGTATCCACATTGGCATAAGCTGGTATATGGAGTTTTTATGGCAAGCCGGAAGCTAAAGCAGTATTTCCAAGGGCATCCTATCACAGTGATTAGTTCTGCCCCCTTGGGTGATATCATCCAGAACCGGGAAGCGACGGGCCGGATTGCCAAGTGGGCATAGAGCTTGGACCGCACGGTTTAAAATACGTGCCTCGGACGGCGGTGAAATCCCAAGCACTTTTCGACTTCATCAATGATTGGACGGAGCTGCAGGCCCCCGAAGAGAAGCCGGATCACACATATTGGACCATCCATTTTGACAGATCACGGCAATTGGAGGGCTCGGGGGCTGGAGTCATATTAACTTCCCCACGAGGTGACAAGTTCTGTTATGTTCTCCGCTTAATGTTCCCCTGTACTAACAATGCAGCTGAGTATGAAGCCTTGCTCCATGGTCTTCGGATGGCTAAAGATATGAATCTAAGTCGGGTTAAGTGCTTCGGTGACTCAGATCTGGTGGCTCAACAGGTGTCTGGCACTTGGGATTCTAAAGACCCACTCATGGTTGCATATCGTCGGGAGGTGGATATTGTTGCGGGTCACTTCAAGGGCTATCAGGTGGACCACGTGGACCAACGAAAGAATGAGGCGGTGGACGCCCTGAGTCGGTTGGGCTCCCAGCGTAAACCGGTCCCGCCTAATGTTTTTCTTGATGTGTTGCACAACCTGTCGGTCAAGCTCCCAGGTGAAGCGGATTTGGCTGTTCCTGACCCAGAGGCTCAATTGGTGGCAGCTCTTCATGTCATTCCGGATTGGACACTTCCTTACCTGGCATACATGAACCGGGGCGAGTTACCAGAGGATGAGACTCTGGCCAGACAAATAATACGGCGGTCCAAGTCCATGACCATCATCAATGGCGAGTTGCACCATTGCAGTGTATCACGAGCGTTTCAACGCTGTGTATCTCCTGAGGAAGGCTGTGAAATTCTGCGTGAGATCCACGAAGGGGATTGTGGTCACCACGCCGGTTCAAAATCTTTGGTGGCCAAGGCGTTCCGCCACGGTTTCTATTGGCTAACTGCCCATGCTGATGCGGAGGATCTGGTCAGACGATGTGATGGTTGCCAAAAGTTCTCAAGACGCGCTCATGTACCGGCTCAAGAAATGAGGATGATTCCAATCACTTGGCCGTTTGCAACTTGGGGGCTAGATATGGTTGGGCCTTTCAAAAGGTCCAAGGATAAGAAGACCCACCTCCTGGTGGCGGTTGATAAATTTACAAAGTGGGTGGAGGCGGAGCCTGTTAGCAAGTGTGATGCAGCCACGGCGGTTCAGTTCATCAAAAAAGTGATTTTCCGGTTTGGTTTTCCACACAGTATCATCATAGATAATGGTACCAATTTGTCCAAAGGTGCCATGAAGGATTTTTGCGAACGGGAGCACATCCGCCTTGACGTTTCATCAGTGGCGCACCCACAGTCCAATGGTCAAGCAGAAAGAGCTAATCAGGAGATCTTAAGAGGCATCAAACCGCGGCTTATGGTTCCTTTGCAAAGGACGCCGGGTTGTTGGGTAGAAGAGTTGCCATCTGTATTATGGAGCATTAATACCACACCCAACAGGTCAACAGGATACACACCGTTCTTCATGGTCTATGGAGCGGAGGCGGTTCTCCCTAGTGATATCCGCCACGATTCACCTCGTGTGGCGGCTTATGTTGAAGCGGACAACGAGACATCTCGACAAGACGCTTTGGACCGATTGGATGAAGAGCGAGACATAGGAGCTGCCTGCTCGGCGATTTACCAACAGGATCTTCGTCGCTATCACAGTCGCCGAGTCAGAACCAGAACCTTTCAAGAAGGAGATTTGGTGCTTCGGCTCATTCAAGATCAAACCGATATGCATAAATTATCCCCGCCTTGGGAGGGACCTTTTGTGGTCAGCAAGAATCTGCACAACGGGTCATACTATCTGATCGATGTTCGAGAGCGAAAAGACTCACGCAAATCAGAAGAGGAGACCAACAGGCCGTGGAACATAGCTCATCTTCGGCCTTATTATACTTGAGCCATTGGCTCTGCTTATGTATATATTATGACAATGTATATATTATACATACAATAAACCGGGTCCTCAGCTAAAGCGGGGTATCTGTTTTTTTTACATCATGCGTGGTTACATGGAGTTGTTCTGTCTTAAAGCGGCCTCCACTTTACCCCATGCAAAAATTATAAATATCACTAGGGGGCTCGGTCATGTCTGAACCGATGCAACACCTTTTGATAGGCGAAAGCCACCAGATCACTTGGGGGCTCGGTCGTGTCTGAACCGATGCAACACCTTTTGATAGGCGAAAGCCACCAGATCACTTGGGGACATGGTCAAGTCTGAACCAGTCACGCCTCTTGATCGGCCTAAAGACCATAGAATCACTTGGGAGCTTGGTCGAACCCGAACCATTGCCATGCCACTTGATCGGCCTAATGCCACGGTTTCATTTGGGGACCTGGCTGACTTGAACCATAGCTACACCTATTGGGAGCTTGGTCGTGTTCGACCATGGTAACGCCATCTGATCGGCTCAGTAAAGCCTCTTTTTTGCAAACGGTTTTATCATTGCCTTTGCTTCCATATTTCTCTTGGTAAACTGCTATTTTATCTTGGTTGCATTTTAAACCGACAACATTTTACACCGGTTCAAGCTGCCAATTTGGCGGAACATGGTCCATTGTTGAACCGGAGATTATTTACCCGGTTTGTTCTCTTCTGTTAACATCCTTTTTTTTGGAGTAACAACATGATTATTATGACCAAGCACGGTTTACATAGTAAACGGGCATTGTATATACAGGAGCTGTTTTCTCCCATGACGGTGTAGGTTTATCAACCCGCCGTGTCAAGATTAGCTAAGCCTACTTCATGCCCGATGATGGCAGGTATTTTGTATCACAAAATTTGATCATAAATGTCAATCTCCTTGCATATATATGAAGTTCATAAACCGGCTGGCGGTACAACCGCCCTGGTAGTTTAAGATTTTATGATTACAGGAGGTATAGATTGGCAGTTTTGACATTTCAACAAGATGTATCAGCTCAGATGCACGAAGGCATCTCAGAAGCAAAAGTATTGGCTATCCTATTACAAGGCAACATGGTGCCCGAATAAGATCATTGTTTTCTGGCAAAATATAACAAGGCAGCCTATTAAACCGGTCTCCGGTTCAAGCTTGGTTGCCGCCTTGGTCTGATGGTCGTGGGTCGTCCTGCGCCGCTTCAGTTTCTTCTGCCCTACCCAGCGGCTGGAAGTCAACAGTGGTCCGGTCGATTCCCATTAAAGCTTGAAAAATAGCTTCATCATGGATCAGTGAAGACGGTTCAATGTCAGGAGCATAAGTATGCTTACGGATTGGCGGGGTCAGATTTTCTGCTTCAGGAACCGGTGCAGCCACTCGTTTGTTCTGATTATTATATTGGGCTTGATAATGCGTCAAATCTGCCTCTTCTACCAATTGACAAGACAGAGGGCGCACTGCCCGGTTTATTACCCTCAGATCATCTTCATTGAACTCTGACCCGTCTTCCTTCAAACTGGGATAGCCCTGAGCTGCTACAACAGGATCGAAGTCTGGCACCCATGCCTTCGCTCGGATTAAAGCGTTGATGGCACCGGTTCGAGCAGCAGATTTTTTTCAGCTCTTCAATCCGGGAGGGAAGCATTGACAATCTCTTAAGAGTATCTTGGATTAACGTGGGTGCCGGATTGTTATGTGACGCAGTCGAGATGATCCGCTGGGCTCCAGTATACAGTTGTTCGATTAATGTGTAGGCAGCCTTCAATTTCATTCGAACATCTGACCCCAAGTGGTTAATGCGGGTGCCTGCAACATGATAGAACAGTTCACAAACCGGACCTATCATAGGAAGACCCAAATTATCACAGAAGTCAAAGAACGCTTACCAAAGATGGCGGCAGTCATTGCATGCACTTGTCGCTTTACGCTGGTCAGTTCGTCTGTCACCGGTTTAAGGGCAGCTTCGGCAGTTTCAATTTTCTTGATCAAAGCATTTTTCTCAGTGGCCCAATCCGCCCGATCTTTTTTGAAGCCCTCCTTCAGCTGTTCCATGACGCTTAAAGCGCTGGTCAACTCCTCTTTTGCTTTGGAGGTTTCATCTTGTTGGGATTTTAAGTTCTCTTGAAGATCGGCGAGTTGATTTTCTTTGGTCTTCAGCTCAGCCTGCAGTCAGACAATTATATGGTTTAACAAACGGTATGGATATTGAAGTACCAACCACATAACGAGTTATGCACTTGGCACTTGGGGGCTAATGCCTATTTAATCTACAACTATCAACTGACTGCAAAGTCCCAAGCTCAATACAAGTATTCAACTTGGCACTTGGGGGCTAATGGCTATTTGCTCAAAAATTATCAGTGAAATTCGAAGCTTTCAGGTTTATATTATTAAGTCCCGGTTCAACTACATTAAGTTGAACCGACCCTTGGGGGCTACATCGGCGCATTGTGAAAGTATGCGGCTTTATATTTCACAAAGTTCTGGTTTGAAAGAATATTACAAACCGACCCTTGGGGGCTAGGGGAGGCAGCAAGGCTAAAAGATATACAAGCAGGAAGAGGCATATGAAAGTTACCTCAAATTTCTCCTTCATCATGTTCACTAGGCCAGCTTCATGATCGTGACTGGTATATAGCCGGTTCAAATAACCAGAATGAAGATCTTGAGCACTCAGTGCAGCATAAGTCGCCAAATCGACATTCCACTTGCCCTTGCCTATTGCAGCAAATTCATCCTTGGCAGTATGTCTGGACAAAGCGACAGGATTGCTGGGTTCGGTATGACCAACACCAGTGATGACAACTTCTTCATCCTGGGCATCACCGGTTTGCACTGTGGCTGTCAGTTTGCCAGTAGCTTTGGATGGACTTGTGGATTTTTCATTCCGGACGGGACTTCCAGGCTGGTCAGCAGGACCGGAAGCATCAACAGGCCTCTCTTCAGCAATAAAGACCTCATCTTGCGCTGGCAGGTCATTCGGCATGTATTCATGAATGGCCGCCTCAACATCTAGAGCGGCGCCCGGTTCGGGGGCAGTTTCTTCTTCGGCCGCTTTATCCAGGCGAGCCTTCTTGCTCGGCCTCGGTTTGGCCCTAAGAGGAACAGCAAAATCAAAAACAGTATATGTTGAAAGCTACAATACCAAGAATGTTGCGATAAGTGCAAGCTTACCCAAGCACGGTTTTAAGCGGTGGCAGCTGAGTACCCATTGACTCGCCGGAGGATGAGTGGGAGGTAACCTGATAATCGGAGTCAGATGGGTTAAGTGGTTAACGAAAACAGCCCGCTTTAGAACAAGTACTGACAAGCAAATTAGGGACCTCTGAACGGCGTCTCCGAACCGGATTGTTCGGTAAACCGGCGGAGGTAACTACCTGGCCGCTATGCTGAGTCGTGCGGCACTCTTCATGTTGTTGGGTCTTCGTAAGAAATTTGGGATCCAAATGAGCAAGAGGATGAGAAAATTTAACTTTCCGGATTGCCTGACAAATTTTTAGTGAAGGCAAAGAATTCGAGTCAGAAGAGAGAATAATTACCTCTGCATCATCAGCATGGCTAGCTTTGGCATCGTCCTGACAAGTATTATCATCACTAAGGCGTGTAAAAGAAAGCCAAGTAAATTGAATTCTACCTCAAGGTCCGGATTACTCACATCATCGTCAGCAGGCGGATCAGAGGATGCAGTGGTTTTCCTTTTATGAGCAGGTTTCTTAAGGACCTTTGTCTTTGGATGGGTCGGTCTCTCCAATTTGTCTGCCTTCTCCTGTGAAAGCTTCTTGCTCCAAAACGGATCATCACCCTGCTTTAACAGATATTGGTATCAAGTATTAAGCAGATGTAATATTATTAGAGTTAATGAAAAGGAAAATTCAGACTTACAGCTGGCGGTTTGTTGGTAGCACAGAAAGGAAGCAGGCCGGTTCGGACACAGACGTATTCCGTTTCGTTCAAAATTTTCTTCACAGCTTCTGTGACTTCTTCGTCACTAAGCTGGATGTTCACATGCCGCAAAGGGTCGTTAACACTGCCCGTATATTCACACATCAAACCAGAGTGTTGGCTGAGAGGCAGTACGCTCCAGGATATCCAGCAACAAGCGAGATCCACTCATGTTAAACCGTTGGCCATAAAGGCTCTGAGCTTGGACAATTGGGGAGCATATTTACTCCTCTCTTTGGCTGTCAACCTCTGTGGAAAGGGGTGTGTGTTGCTAAGCCGTTCCGGACGAAAACCGGGCAAGGGATTTTCATTCGCAGGAGAGGTGTCTTTGCAATAGAACCACGATTGATTCCATTCTTGGGGATGGCTGTGCAGTTTTGCGTGAGGATAAGTGACCTCCTTCCGCTTCTGAATCGCCATGCCACCCAATTCCATGTTGGAACCATCACTAAATTCTATGCGACGGTTTAGATGGAACAAATCTCGGAATAACTCAACTGTAGGTTCCTCTTGAAAGTACACCTCACAGAGCACTTGGAAATGGCATATGTTGGTAACAGAATTGGGGCCAGTGTCTTGCGGACGAAGTTGGAAGTTGGCCAAGACGTCCCGGTAGAATTTCGAACCGGGTGGATTAAAACCTCGGGCTAAGTGATCCGCAAAAACTACAACCTCTCCTTCTCGAGGTGTGGGAGGACATTCTTTGCCTGGGACCCTCCAGTGGATGGTATTCTTGCTACTTAAAGCGCCAGTCAAGACTAAGTTATTCAGCTGCGTCTCTGTAACACGAGAAGGAGCCCAGTTGCACTCATATACTTGTTTAGCCATGGTGGAGTCTACAAAACAAGCGATCCCGGTTTGAGATTGTGTTGGGTACAAAATATACACTGATATGATCGGGGTCAAACCGAGGATAATTACATTCAAACCGAAGCTCTGTGAAGCGATGGACTATGACTAAGGGATCCTGGCGGTTCAATAAGGGGACTAATGGTATATACCGGTTTATTAACTTTTCCTATGGTAAGTTAAGCCGCCTGATCTAAATATTGAATGCATTGGAGGTTCTGAAATGGCTAAATATGCAGAAACAGGTTTCACAAAAGTTCCGTTACAGCAATGGATCTAAGGTAACTTCAGAAAATAGAAAAATATTCAAAGGCTTCAAAGCAGAGCGGAAGTAAATCAATGGGCAGATATACAGATGAGATCCACGGACTTTAACATGAGACTATAGGTGGATGCGGAAAGCTAAGTGGTATTCGGTACAAGGTTTTACAGATCCATACGGAGGTTAACACACGAACAGGAGCAGTCGACGAACATCGCAAAAACAAGGAACCCTAGAACAGATCTAGGTTAAGAAGAACAGAGGACATACCAGAGCTGAGAGGGGTGCGGAAGATCATCGCAGTTTTTCTGGTGCGTTCAGGTCGATGCAGCGGCCAAGGTCGAGGCTGAAGGCGACGGCGGCGGCGGAGCTCTGAAGCTGACGACGCGAGGAAGACGAAGATGAGAAGGCAGGAAGGGGAAAAAGGAAATGACCCTTCGGTCCTATTTATAAGATAAAAGGCATGTGTCAGGCGCGACAAACCAGGGGCCACCGAACGGAGTTGTCGCCTTGATTTTCGCAGCTTATTAAAATGATGAGGTATTATGAATACTTTCTTTATGAAAGATGACGTCACCCCGGTTTAACAGCAAGTGGAGAAGATGACGTCAAGACGGTTCAACAATTACCAGAGGATGATAAAGATGAAGATTTCTGCTAAGGATTGACATGAACACGTTCAAATCAATCTGGGGCCTAATGTTTGGGATATTACTACTGGGCGTAAACCGGCCTACCAGGGACGGGTTAACTTCATCAGTAGTCCCAGAGCGTTAAAGCCCAAGAAGATAGATGAGGGCCCAAGGCCGTAGTCGGTTCAACACTTGTAGCCGTAAACCGGCTTTGTATGTAAACTTGTATTATGAGTTAGGAATAAGGAGAGACCAACCCGGGTATGAATATGAACCGGATATTGGGACTCTGTGAACCGACGGGCGTCACCCATGTATATAAGGGGACGACCCGATAGCGGTTCAAGGACAGACAACAACAACTCGAGACTTAGGCGAAGCTTGTTTGCTCCCTAGTCATCGAAACCCCATCAATTCCATCACAACTAGACGTAGGCTTTTACCTTCATCGAAGGGGCCGAACTAGTATAAACCCTCAGTGTCCCTGTGTCCGCTTTAACCCCTTCGAGTTAACCCGTTGTGATGGCTCCACGACTAAGTCCTTTTGCTAGGACATCTGCCGTGACAAAACCATGACAGTGGGTGAACAAATTACTGTCGAGCAATTGATAGAAAAGTGCATAGTTATGAGAATATCTAGGCATGATCATGTATATAGGCATCACGTCCGCGACAAGTAGACCGAAACAATTTTGCATCTACTACTATTACTCCACACATCGACCGCTATCCAGCATGCATCTAGAGTATTAAGTTCATAAGAACAGAGTAACGCATTAGGCAAGATGACATGATGTAGAGGGATAAACTCAAGCAATATGATATAAACCCCATCTTTTTATCCTCGACGGCAACAATACAATACGTGCCTTGCTGCCCCTGCTGTCACTGGGAAAGGACACCGCAAGATTGAACCCAAAGCCAAGCACTTCTCTCATTGCAAGAAAGATCAATATAGTAGGCCAAACCAAACTGATAATTCGAAGAGATTTGCAAAGGTTACAAATCATACATAAAAGAATTCAGAGGAGATTCAAATATTGTTCATAGATAATCTTGATCATAAACCCACAATTCATCGGATCTCGACAAACACACCGCAAACAGAGTTACATCAAATAGGTCTCCAAGAAAATAGAGGAGAACTTTGTATTAAGATCCAAAGAGAGAGAAGAAGCCATCTAGCTAATAACTATGGACCTGGAGGTCTGTGGTAAACTACTCACACATCATTGGAGAGGCTATGGTGTTGATGTAGAAGCCCTCCATGATCGGTTCCCCCTCCGCGGAGCGCCGGAAAAGGCCCCAAGATGGGATCTCACGGGTATAGAAGGTTGCGGCGGTGGAAATAGGGTTTCATGGTGCTCCTGGATGTTTTTGGGGTATATGGGTATATATATAGGAGGAAGAAGTAGGTCGGTGGAGCTGTGAGGGGGCCATGAGGGTGGGGGGCGCCTGCCTTCCTTGTGGCATCCTTGCTTCTTTCTTGACGTCCACTCCAAGTCCCATGGATCACGTTTGTTCCAAAAATAACTCTCCCGAAGGTTTCATTCTGTTTGGATTCCGCTTGATATTCCTTTTCTGCGAAACACTGAAATAGGCAAAAAAACAGCAATTTGCACTGGGCCTTCGGTTAGTAGGTTAGTCCAAAAATAATATAAAAGTGTATAATAAAGCCCATTAAACATCCAAACAGATAATATAATAGCATGGAACAATAAAAAATTATAGATACGTTGGAGACATATCAAGCATCCCCAAGCTTAATTCCTGCTCGTCCTCGAGTAGGTAAATGATAAAAACAGAATTTTTGACGTAGAATGCTACCTAGCATAATTCTTAATGTAATTTTCTTTATTATGGCATGAATGTTCAGATCTGAAAGATTCAAGACAAAAGTTTAATATTGACATAAAAAATAATAATACTTCAAGCATACTAACTAAGCAATCATGTCTTCTCAAAATAACATGGCCAAAGAAAGTTTGTCCCTACAAAATCATATAGTTTGGTCATGCTCCATTTTCGTCACACAAGAATGCTCTCATCATGCACAACCCCGATGACAAGCCAAGCAATTGTTTCATACTTTGGTAATCTCAAACTTTTTTCAACTTTCACGCAATACATGAGCGTGAGCCATGGATATAGCACTATGGGTGGAATGGAATATAATGATGGGGGTTATGTGGAGAAGACAAAAAAGGAGAAAGTCTCACATTGATGCGGCTAATCAACGGGCTAGGGAGATGCCCATCAATTGATGTCAATGCAAGGAGTAGGGATTGCCATGCAACAGATGCACTAGAGATATAAATGTATGAAAGCTCAACAAAATAAACTAAGTGGGTGTGCATCCAACTTGCTTGCTCACGAAGACCTAGGGCATTTGAGGAAGCCCATTGTTGGAATATACAAGCCAAGTTCTATAATGAAAAATTCCCACTAGTATATGAAAGTGACAATACAAGAGACTCTCTATCATAAAGATCATGGTGCTACTTTGGAGCACAAGTGTGGGAAAAGGATAGTAGCATTGTCCCTTTTTATTTCTCTTTTTTTTTGGGCCTTTCTCTTTTTTGGCCTTTCTCTTTTTTTGGCCTTTCTCCTTTTTTATTTTTTTTATTTGGGACAATTCTCTATTAATGATGATCATCACACTTCTATTTATTTACAACTCAATGATTACTACTCGATACTAGAACAAAATATGACTCTATATGAATGCCTCCGGCGGTGTACCGGGATGGGCAATAAATCAAGAGTGACATGTATGATAAATTATGCATGGTGGCTTTGCCACATATACGATGTCAACTACATGATCATGCAAGGCAATATGACAATGATGAAGCATGTCATAATAAATGAAATGGTGGAAAGTTGCATGGCAATATATCTCGGAATGGCTATGGAAATGCCATAATAGGTAGGTATGGTGGCTCTTTTGAGGAAGATATAAGGAGGTTTATGTGTGATAGAGCGTATCGTATCACAGGGTTTGGATGCACCGGCGAAGTTTGCACCAACTCTCAAGGTGAGAAAGGGCAATGCACGGTACCGAAGAGGCTAGCAATGATGGAAGGGTGAGAGTGCGTATAATCCATGGACTCAACATTTGTCATAAAGAACTCACATACTTATTGCAAAAATATATAAGTAATCAAAACCAAGCACTACGCGCATGCTCCTAGGGGGATAGATTGGTAGGAAAAGACCATCGCTCGTCCCTGACCGCCACTCATAAGGAGGACAATCAAAGAAACACCTCATGCTTCAAATTTGTTACACAACGTTTACCATACGTGCATGCTATGGGACTTGCAAACTTGAACACAAGTATCTCTAAAATTCACAACTACTCAACTAGCACGACTCTAATATTACCATCTTCATATCTCAAAACAATCATCAAGTATCAAACTTCTCATAGTATTCAATTCACTTTTTATGAAAGTTTTTATTATACCGATCTTGGATGCCTATCATATTCGGACTAATTTTATAGCCAAAGCAAATTACCATGTTGTTCTAAAGGACTCTCAAAATAATATAAGTGAAGCATGAGATATCAATAACTTCTATAAAGTAAAACCACAACCGTGCTCTAAAAGATATAAGTGAAGCACTAGAGCAAAATTATATAGCTCAAAAGATATAAGTGAAGCACATAGAGTATTCTAATAAATTCCGATTCATGTGTGTCTCTCCCAAAAGGTGTGTACATACAGGATGATTGTGGTAAAACTAAAAATCAAAGACTCAAATCATACAAGACGCTCCAAGCAAAACATATATCATGTGGTGAATAAAAATATAGCATCAAGTAAAGTTGCCGATGGATGAAGACGGAAGAGGGGATGCCTTCTGGGGCATCCCCAAGCTTAGGCTCTTGGTTTTCCTTGAATTTTACCTTGGGGTGCCTTGGGCATACCCAAGCTTAGGCTCTTGCCACTCCTTATTCCATAATCCATCAAATCTTTTACCCGAAACTTGAAAACTTCACAACACAAAACTCAACAGAAAATCTCATGAGCTTCGTTAGTATAAGAAAGCAAATCACCATCATAAGGTACTGTAATGAACTCATTATTTATTTATATTGGTGTTAAACCTACTGTATTCCTCTTCTCTATGGTTCATACCCTCCGATACTAGCCATAGATTCATCAAAATAAGCAAACAACACACGAAAAACAGAATCTGTCAAAAACAGAACAGTTTGTAGTAATCTGTATAAAACTTATACTTCTGTAACTCCAAAAATTATAAAATAAATTTCTGGACGTGAGGAATTTGTCTATTAATCATCTTCAAAAAGAATCAACTAAATAGCACTTTCCAGTAAAAAGTTTTACCTAATCTCGTGAGCGCTAAAGTTTCTGTTTATTTACAGCATGATCATAAAGACTTCACCCAAGTCTTCCCAATGGTTCTACTTGGCACAAACACTAATTAGAAACATAAAAACACATCTTAACAGAAGCTAGATGAATTATTCATTACTAAACAGAACCAAAAAGCAAGAAACAAAAATAAAATTTAGTTGCATCCCAACAAGCGCTATCGTTTAACGCCCCTAGCTAGGCATAAAGGCAAGAATAGATCTAGGTATTATCATCTTTGATATGCAATCCGTAAGTGGATCTCATAATGGATTAATAAGGTAATTTGATTTTCTTTCTAGTAAAGTGTTCCATGCCTTTCCTTAATGGAAATTGGAATCAAATATTTCCTTCTTTCATATCAATAATTGCACCAATCGTTCTAAGGAAAGGTCTACCGAGAATAATAGGACATGTAGGTTTGCAATCTATGTCAAGAACAATGAAATCTACGGGCACATAATTCCTATTTGCAACAATAAGAACATCATTAATACTTCCCATAGGTTTCTTAATGGTGGAATCCGCAAGGTGCAAGTTTAAAGAACAATTATCAAATTCACGGAAACCTAATACGTCACACAAAGTTTTTGGAATCGTGGAAACACTAGCACCCAAATCACACAAAGCATAGCATTCATGATCTTTAATATTAATTTTAGTAGTAGGTTCCCACTCATCATAAAGTTTTCTTGGGATAGAAACTTCTAATTCAAGCTTTTCTTCATAATATTGCATTAAAGCATCAACGATATGTTTGGTAAAAGCTTTATTTTGACTATAAGCATGAGGAGAATTTAACACCGATTGCAACAAGGAAATACAATCTATTAAAGAACAGTTATCATAATTAACTTCCTTGAAATCCAAATTAGTGGGTTCATTGCTATGTAAAGTTTTGACCTCTTCAATCCCACTTTTACCAATTTTTGCATCAAGATCTAAAAACACTGAATCATTGGGACGCCTTTTAACTAAAGTTGACTCATCTCCAGTCCTATCATTATCAATATTCATATTGCAAAACAAATATTTAATAGGATACACATCAATCACTTTTAGATCTTCATCCCTATTATCATGAAAACTAGAAGAACACTCTTTTACAAAGCAATCTTTCTTAGCACGCATCCTAGTGGTTCTTTCCTTGCACTCATCAATGGAAATTCTCTTAGATTTGAGAGACTCATTGATATCATGCTTAGGTGGAATAGATCTAAGTTTCAAAGAATCAACATCAAGAGAAATTCTATCCACGTTCCTAGCCAACTTATCAATCTTAGGCCATTTTTCTTCAAGCAAAGCATTGAAATTCTTTTGAGAAATCATAAATTCTTTGACACTAGCCTCAAAATCAGAGGGCATCTTATTAAAATTTCCATAAGAGTTGTTGTAGGAATTACCATAATTATTAGAGGAATTACTAAGGAACAGCCTAGGATTAAAGTTTCCTCTATAAGTGTTGTTACCAAAATTGTTCCTACCAACAAAATTCACATCCATAGATTCATTATTATTATCAATCAAAGTAGACAAAGGCATATCATTAGGATCAGAAGAAACACTCTTATTAGCAAACAATTTCATAAGTTCATCCATCTTTCCACTTAAAACATTAATCTCTTCTATCGCATGAACCTTTTTACTAGTAGATCTTTTGGTGTGCCATTGAAAATAATTAACCATAATATTATCTAGGAGTTTAGTAGCTTCTCCTGAAGTGACTTCCATAAAAGTGCCTCCCGCGGCCGAATCTAAAAGATTTCTAGAAGCAAAATTCAATCCAGCATAAAAATTGTGTATAATCATCCATAAATTCAAACCATGTGTAGGGCAATTACGTATCATTAATTTCATCCTCTCCCAAGATTGTGCAACATGTTCATGATCGAGTTGCTTAAAATTCATAATATCGTTTCTAAGAGAGATGATCTTAGCGGGAGGAAAATACTTAGAGATAAAAGCATCTTTGCACTTATTCCAAGAATCAATATTATTTTTAGGCAAAGACGAAAACCAAGTTTTAGCACGATCTCTAAGAGAAAACGGAAATAGCTTCAATTTAACAATATCATTATCCACATCTTTCTTCTTTTGCATATCACACAATTCAACAAAATTGTTTAGATGTGTAGCGGCATCTTCACTAGGAAGGCCGGAGAATTGATCTTTCATGACAAGATTCAATAAGGCGGCATTAATTTCACAAGATTCAGCATCGGTAAAAGGAGCAATCGGAGTGCTAAGAAAATCGTTGTTGTTGGTATTGGAAAAATCACACAATTTAGTATTATCTTGAGCCATCGACAAACAATCCAACACACAAGCACATAAGAAGCAAGCAAAAAAGAGGGGAACGGAAAAAAGGGCGAATAAAACGGCAAAGGTGAAGTGGGGGAGAGGAAAACGAGAGGCAAATGGCAAACAATGTAATGTGAGGGATAAGAGTTGTGATGGGTACTTGGTATGTCTTGACTTGACGTTGATCTCCCCGACAACGGCGTGAGAAATCATTTTTGCTACCTCTTGAGCACTGCGTTGGTTTTCCCTTGAAGAGGAAAGGGTGATGCAGGAAAGTAGCGTAAGTATTTCCCTCAGTTTTTGAGAACCAAGGTATCAATCCAATAGGAGACTACATGCAAGTCACCTCGTACCTACACAAACAAATAAGAACCTTGCAACCAACGTGATAAAGGGGTTGCCAATCCCTTCACAGCCACTTGCAAAAGTGAGATCTAATAGAGATAATAAGATAAATATTTTTGGTATTTTTATGATATAAACAGGAAGTAAAGATTGCAAAGTAAAATAGATTGGAAACTTATATGATGGAGAATAGACCCGGGGCCATAGGTTTCACTAGTGACTTCTCTCAAGATAGCATAAGTATTACGGTGGGTGAACAAATTACTGTCGAGCAATTGGTAGAAAAGTCCATAGTTATGAGAATATATAGGCATGATGATGTATATAGGCATCACGTCCGCGACAAGTAGACTGAAACGATTCTGCATCTACTACTATTACTCCACACATGGACCGCTATCCATCATGCATCTAGAGTATTAAGTTCATAAGAACAGAGTAACACATTAGGCAAGATGACATGATGTAGAGGGATAAACTCAAGCAATATGATATAAACCCCATCTTTTTATCCTCGATGGCAACAATACAATACGTGCCTTGTTGCCCCTGCTGTCACTCGAAAAGGACACCGCAAGATTGAACCCAAAGCTAAGCACTTCTCCCATTGCAAGAAAGATCAATCTAGATGGCCAAACCAAACTGATAATTCGAAGAGACTTGCAAAGATAACAAATCATACATAAAATAATTCAGAGGAGATTCAAATATTGTTCATGGATAATCTTGATCATAAATTCACAATTCATCGGATCTCGACAAACACACCGCAAAAAGATTTACATCGAATAGATCTCCATGAAGATCGAGAAGAACTTTGTATTGAGATCCAAAGAGAGAGAAGAAGCCATCTAGCTAATAACTATGGACCCGAAGGTCTGTGGTAAACTACTCACACATCATCGGAGAGGCTATGGTGTTGATGTAGAAGCCCTCCATGATCGATTCCCCCTCCGGCGGAGTGCCAGGAAAGGCCCCAAGATGGGATCTCACGGGTACAGAAGGTTGCGGCGGTGGAAATAGGGTTTCATGGTGCTCCTGGATGTTTTTGGGGTATATGGGTATATATAGGAGGAAGAAGTAGGTCGGTGGAGCTGTGAGGGGCCCACGAGGGTGGGGGCGCGCCCAGGGGGCAGGCGCGCCTCCCTGCCTCGTGGCCTCCTTGCTTATTTCTTGACGTCCACTCCAAGTCCCCTGGATCATGTTTGTTCCAAAAATAACTCTCCCAAAGGTTTCATTCCGTTTGATATTCCTTTTCTGCGAAACACTAAAATAGGCAAAAAAAACAACAATTTGAATGGGCCTTCGTTTAGTAGGTTAGTCCGAAAAATAATATAAAAGTGTATAATAGAGCCCACTAAACATCCAAAATAGATAATATAATAGTATGGAACAATCAAAAATTATAGATACGTTGGAGACGTATCAGTGAGCAAGCAAGTTGGATGCACACCCACTTAGTTTCTTTTGTTGAGCTTTCATATATTTATAGCTCTAGTGCATCCGTTGCATGGAAATCCCTACTCCTCGCATTGACATCAATTGATGGGCATCTCCATAGCTCGTTGATTAGCCGTGTCAATGTGAGACTTTCTCCTTTTTGTCTTTTCACACAACCTCCATCGTCATATTCTATTCCACCCATAATGATATGTCCATGGCTCGCGCTCATATATTGCGTGAAAGTTGAAAAAGTTTGAAAAGGCTAAGTATGAAACAAGTGCTTGGCTTGTCATCGGGGTTGTGCATGATGGGAGCATTTTGTGTGACGAGAATGAAGCATGGCCAAACTATATGATTTTGTGGGGATAAGCTTTCTTTGGCTATGTTATTTTGATAAGACATAATTGGTTGGTTAGCATGCTTGAAGTATTTTTATTTTTATGTCAATATTAAACTTTTGTTTTGAATCTTTTGGATCTAAACATTCATACCACAATAAAGAGAATTACATTGAAAATTATGCTAGGTAGCATTCCACATCAAAAATCCTGTTTTTATCATTTACCTACTCGAGGACGAGCAGGAATTAAGCTTGGGGATGCTTGATATGTCTCCAACTTATCTATAATTTTTTATTGTTCCATGCTATTATATTATCTGTTTTTGGATGTTTAATGGGCTTTAATATGCTCTTTTATATTATTTTTGTAACTAACCTATTAACCGAAGGCCCAGTGCAAATTGCTGGTTTTTTTTGCCTATTTCAGTGTTTCGAAGAAAAGGAATATCAAACAGAATCCAAATGGAGCGAAACCTTCGCGAGGATCATTCTTGGAACAAACGCAATCTAGGAGACTTGGATTGGAAGTCAGAGAAGAAACGAGGCGGTCACGAGGCAGGAGGGCACGCCCAGGGGGGTTGGCGTGCCCCCACCCTCATGGGCCCCTCGTAGCTCCACCGACCTACTTCTTTCGCCTATATATACTCTTATACCCTGAAAACATCCAGGGGAGCCACGAAACCACTTTTCCACCGCCGCAACCTTCTGTACCCATGAGATCCCATCTTGGGGCCTTTTTCGGCAATCTGCCGGAGGGGGATTCGATCACGGAGGGCTTCTACATCAACATCATAGCCTCTTCGATGATGTGTGAGTAGTTTACCATAGACCTTCGGGTCCATAGTTATTAGCTAGATGGCTTCTTCTCTCTCTTTGGTTCTCAATACAAAGTTCTCCTAGATGTTCTTGGAGATCTATCCGATGTAATACTCTTTTGCGGTGTGTTTGCCGAGATCCGTTGAATTGTGGGTTTATGAACTTGATTATTGATACGTCTCCAACGTATCTATAATTTTTGATTGTTCTGTGCTATTATATTATCTGTTTTGGATGTTTAATGGGCTTTAACATACCTTTTTATATTATTTTTGGGACTAACCTATTAACCGAAGGCCCAGTGCAATTTGTTGTTTTTTGCCTATTTCAGTGTTTCGCAGAAAAGGAATATCAAACGGAATCCAAACGGAATGAAACCTTCGCGAGGATCTTTTTTTGAACAAACGCAATCCACGAGACTTCGAGTGGAGGTCAAGAAAGCCACGAGAAGGCCCCGAGGCAGGAGGGCACGCCCCCACCCTCGTGGGCCCCTCGCAGCTCCACCGACCTACTTCTTTCGCCTATATATACTTTTATACCCTGAAACCTTCAGGGGGAGCAGCAAAACACTTTTTCCACCGCCGCGACCTTCTGTACCCGTGATATCCCATCTTAGGGCCTTTTTCGGCACTCCGCCGGAGGGGGAATCGATAACGGAGGGCTTCTACATCAACACCATAGCCTCTCCGATGATGTGTGAGTAGTTTACCACAAACCTTGGGTCCATAGTTATTAGCTAGATGGCTTCTTCTCTCTCTTTGGTTCTCAATACAAGTTCTCCTCGATGTTCTTGGAGATCTATCCGATGTAATACTCTTTTGCGGTGTGTTTGCCGAGATCCGATGAATTGTGGGTTTATGAACTTGATTATTGATACGTCTCCAACATATCTATAATTTTTTTATTGTTCCATGCTATTATATTATCTGTTTTGGATGTTTAATGGGCTTTAATATACATTTTTATATTATTTTTGGGACTAACCTATTAACCAAGGCCCAGTGCAATTTGTTGTTGTTTTTTTTGCCTATTTCAGTGTTTCGCAGAAAAGAAATATCAAACGGAATCCAAACAAAATGAAACCTTCGCGAGGATCTTTTTTTGAACAAACGCAATCCAGGAGACTTGGAGTGGAGGTCAAGAAAGCCACGAGGAGGCCACGAGGCAGGAGGGCGCGCCCCAGGGGGGTGGGCACGCCCCCACCCTCGTGGGCCCCTCGCAGCTCCACCGACCTACTTCTTTCGCCTATATATACTCTTATACCCTGAAACCTTCGGGGGGAGCAACGAAACACTTTTACACCGCCGCAACCTTCTGTACCGTGAGATCCCATCTTAGGGCCTTTTCTGGTGCTCCGTCGGAGGGGGAATCGATTGAGGGAGTCCTGGATTAGGGGGTCCTCGGACAGCCGGACTGTTGGACTATGAAGATACAAGATTGAAGACTTCGTCCCGTGTCCGGATGGGACTCTCCTTGGCCTGGAAGGCAAGCTTGGCAATACGGATATGTAGATCTCCTCCCTTGTAACCGAATCTGTGTAACCCTAGCCCCCTCCGGTGTCTATATAAACCGGAGGGTTTAGTCCGTAGGACAACAACAATCTTACCATAGGCTAGCTTCTAGGGTTTAGCCTCTACGATCTCGTGGTAGATCAACTCTTATAATACTCATATCATCCAGATCAATCAAGCAGGAAGTAGGGTATTACCTCTATCGAGAGGGCCCGAACCTGGGTAAACATCGTGTCCCCAGCCTCCTATTACCATCCGCCTTAGACGCATAGTTCGGGACCCCCTACCCGAGATCCGCCGGTTTTGACACCGACATTGGTGCTTTCATTGAGAGTTCCACTGTGCCGTCACCATAAGGCTTGATGGCTCGTCTTGTTGTCATGGACAACATCACCTCCGGGGGAGCCCTGGTTGTAGGCCAAACTCTCGGACTAGGCGGCTTCATCATGACCGCCCGTTCGGCCGCTGCGCCGACGATGACCTCTCGAGTCATCAAAAACCGCCTCCACGTCGGCTCGGGATTTGCCGAGCAGATGGATCCAATGGAGCTCTCCTCCTTGAACGAGCTCTTGGATCACATCGCCGCCTTGAGAGTCGCTATGGACTATGATCGGATTGGGCTTAAACCCGACCAAAGGGAGATTAACTCTCTGCCAGTCACCCGTCAGATAGCGGTGGTGGAGGAGCAACACAGCGATTCTTCCTCTATCTTGAGGACGAACTATGTCCGTATTCCTGAGCTCTCCAAGACGGATACCCGTCCACGGGAGGACATGGCCCAAGCTTTGAACCTAGAATCAGACAGCGGGCTAGACCTAGCGGGCAACATCCCGGAGCCCGAACTTCCAAGATCGGAAACTCCTCTGCCCCTGGGTCTTAGATCGGGTCAGGGTTTGGACCTAAATCTACCCATCCACCCAGATATAAGTGATCTTTCCCACATCAGACAAGAGCCCCAAGAGACAGTACACCACTATTGGGCCAAATTCCTCCTTGTAATGAACAAGGTAAGGACTGTCGCGAGGAAGACGCAATTTCATTCTTTTGCAAAAATAGCACGAACAGGGGAATCCTCAACGCCATAAGTCGCCTTGACATAGCACACTTCGCTGACTTGGCGGCCATAGTACGGAAGTACTATGCGATGGAAAGCGCCTGGAAAACCAAAACAAAATTTTGGGATCCTCCGGCTCTCACAAAACCCCCCGTCCGAACTAAAAGGGTGTACTCTCGTAAGTCACCCGATCCAATTACAAAGAAGCAAAAGCCCACTACAGGGCATGGAACCGTATTGGAGGGATGGCTTAATGGGCCATGCAAAATTCACAGTACAGCGGATACCATGCCAACACACAGCCTTAGAGCATGTTGGATACTCCGGCAGGTGGCCAAGAGTGGTGAGGATCTCCTCATCAACAATACCGCAGAGCACCATCCCGTGGAAAACAACAATACAATATTGGCAGTCTTCAAGACCTTAGCCTCAAATAATAGGCATAAGCGAGCACTCCGCAGCCTTCCCGAAGTCTGCCACGTGGCAGCAATAAATCCATGGAGCGATACGGCTATCACCTTCAATGCCAGTGACGAAACTAAATTCCGAATAGCCAGAGCACCAGCCGCCTTGGTCCTTAGTCCAATTGTGGACGGCTTCCAGCTTACCAAAGTGCTCATGGACGGCGGCAGCGGATTAAACCTCATCTATGAGTAGACTCTTCGAAAAATGGAAATAGACAAAAGCCGCATTGAGCAAAGCAGCACGACCTTCAGAGGAATCATCCCTAGTCGGGAGGCACGATGTGCTGGGAAAATCACACTAGATGTGGTATTCGGCACGCCAGAGAATTATAGGTCCGAAGAAATCACATTCCAAGTGGCCCCGTTCAATAGCGGATACCACACCCTTCTAGGGCGGGAGGCATTCACGATCTTCCAAGCTATACCCCATTACGGGTACATGAAGCTAAAAATGCTCGGACCAAATGGAATCATCACTCTAGCTAGTGATCCGGACATAGCACTCTGTGCCGAAAATAAAACAGCCGCACTGTCCCTCGCGGCGTTATCTGAAGCCCTCGCGGCCGAGGAATTAACTGCGCTGCACTCCACAGTGGACAGGGACGACGTGATACTCGACAAAAGATCCAAGTCCACCTCTTTTAAACCAGCGGATGAAATAGTCAAATTCCAAGTCCATCCAACGGACCATACAAAAACAGCATCCATCGGGGTACAGTTAAACCCCACAGTAGACGCCGCGCTACGGGAGTTCTTGCGCATGAGTTGGGACATCTTCGCCTGGCATCCTTCAGACATGCCAGGAATCCCACGCAGGCTGGCCGAGCATAGCCTTAACATTCTAAAGGGATTCAAGCCGGTCAAGCAAACTCTTCGGCGCTTCTTTGAGCCTAAGCGACAAGCCATGGGAGAGGAGCTAGCCAAGTTACTAGAGGCCGGATTCATTCAAGAAATAAAACATCCGAACTGGCTAGCAAACCTGGTGATGGTACCAAAAAATGACAAATCATGGCGCCTATGTGTGGACTTCAAGGACCTTAATAAGGCTTGCCCCAAGGATCCCTTCCCCCTCCCTCACATCAATAAAATTATCGACGCTACCGCAGGACACGACTCATTGTGTTTCCTCGACGCATACTCCGGATACCATCAAATTAAGATGGCGGAGTCCGATCAAGCCGCAACAGCATTTATCACTCCATACGGCCCCTTCTGTTTTAACACCATGCCTTTCGGGCTCAAAAACGCTGGTGCAACCTATCAACGCATGATTTATAATGCTTGGAGACACAGATTGGCAAAACAGTGGAGGCATACGTAGACGATGTGGTCATTAAAACCAGACACGTCGAATCCTTAATAGACGACTTGAGGCTCACGTTCGACAATCTCTGAACATACGACATTAAGATCAATCCGGAAAAATGTGTCTTCGGCGTGCCCGCCGGAAAGCTCTTAGGCTTCATCGCCTCCAACAGAGGAATCGAAGCAAATTCGGCTAAAATCCGAGCTCTGTCATAGTTGGTCATCCCAACAGACCTCAAGCAAATCCAGAAACTAACTAGATGTGTGGCTGCCTTAAGCCGCTTCATCTCCCGGTTAGGAGAAAAGGCACTGCCTCTTTATCGCCTTCTTCGATGCACCGAACACTTCGAGTGGACGGATGCGGCCATGGCCGGATTAGAAGAAATAAAAGCCGTTTTGGCCTCAAACCCAATCTTGTCCGCACCAAATGTCGGCGAACCAATGTTGTTATATATAGCGGCAACACACCAAGTTGTAAGCGCAGTGCTCGTCGTCAAACGAGAGATGGACGGACATAAGTTCCCACTTCAAAAGCCGGTATACTATGTATCCACTGTCCTCACTCCATGCAAATCACGGTACCCACATTATCAAAAGATAGCATACGCGGTCTTCATGGCATCCCGGAAACTACGACACTACTTTCAAGAGTGTTCAATTACGGTGGCCTCTGAAGTACCGCTCAACGACATAATAAACAACCGCGAGGCCACGGGCTGGATTGCTAAATGGGCTATTGAGATCCTCCCGTTCGACATAATATACAAAGCACGGCGAGCCATTAAGTCACAAGTACTGGCTGATTTTGTCGCCGAATGGACAGAAGCCAAACTCCCTAAAGAGTATGTCGCATACTCCAATTGGATTATGCACTTTGACGGCTCTAAAATGTTGGCTGGTCTGGGGGCTGGCGTCATCCTGACATCCCCCACCGGAGATACAATCCAATACGTACTCCAAATACTATACACAGACTCCAACAACGCAGCAGAATATGAGGCCCTGTTACATGGTCTTCGGATGGCAGTCTCCATGGGCATTCAATGCCTGGAGGTACGTGGGGACTCGAACCTCGCATTATCTCAAATAAATGGAGACTTCAACGCCAAGGATCCAAAAATGGCGGCTTATCGCAACGCCGTCCTCAAAATGTCAGCTCGGTTCAAGGGGCTTGAATTCCACCATGTGGTTCGGGAAAACAATCAGGCGGCGGATATCCTCGCCCGCATCGGTGCTAAGCGCGACCCTGTCCCACCTAATATCTTCTTGGAAAGGCTGTTTAAGCCATCCGTGGTATGGGAAGGAGAGACCGGTAACAATAGTCCGGACCCGCCCACAACACCAGACACCGAACACTCTGACATAATCGGAGGATCTGCCACCGAAATAACACCTTCCGCCCACGTGATTATGGTTGTCATTGCCCCGTGGACAGAACCATTCCTGGCCTACCTAACTAGGCAGGAACTACCTGAGGACCCAAACGAGGCGCGCTGCATTGTGCGGCGGTCTAAAGCCTACAAGGTCCACAAGGGAGAGCTTTATAAGAAAAGCGCTACTGGAGTCCTTCAAAGGTGCATCTCCGAAGAGGAAGGACGACAACTTTTGGCAGAAATTCATGCTGGACTTGGCGACCACCACGCCGCAGCTCGGGCCCTGGTAAGCAAGGCCTTTCGTACAAGTTTCTACTGGCCGACGGCCCGAGCAGACGCACAGGACCTCGTTCAACGTTGCGTCGGTTGCCAGCTTTTTGCAAACCAAAGCCATATGCCGCCTACCGCTCTCCAAACAATCCCCATTACTTGGCCCTTTGCGGCCTGGGGGCTTGATATGGTCGGACCCCTCAAAGGGGGAAGCCATAAGAAAAAATACTTATTGGTCATGGTGGATAAATTCACCAAATGGATAAAAGCCAAACCAGTTAAAAAGGCCGAATCCGGACCAGTGATAGATTTCATATCCGGGGTTGTACACCGTTATGGCGTTCCCCACAGCATCATCACCGATAACGGCTCGAACTTTACAGCCGACGAGGTAAAACTTTGGTGCAGAAACATGGGCATCAAGCTCGATTATGCTTCTGTCTATCACCTGCAAATTAACGGTCAAGTCGAGCGAGCAAATGGTCTTATCATGAGCGGCATTAAACCCAGATTAGTGTGATCATTGAAGGAATCCGATACGCACTGGGTAGAGGAGCTCGACTCCGTACTATGGGGGCTGCGGACCACGCCGAATCGCACTACCGGATACACACCGTTTTTTACGGTGTACGGCGCAGAGGCGGTAGTGCCCTGCGACATAATTCATGACTCACCTAGAGTGTGCATGTATGAAGAGAAAGAGGCCGAGCTTGATCGGCAGGACAGTTTGGACGCTGTGGAGGAGGAGCGTGACGTGGCAAAAGCCCGTTCCGCATTCTATCAGCAACAGGCTCGAAGGTATCAAAGCAAGAAGTACGGGCCAAAACTTATAATGTTGGCGAACTCATTCTATGCCTACCGGAGAAGAAAAAGAACAAGCTCAAGCCCAAATGGGAAGGTCCCTTCATTATTGACCAAGTTCTGACTGGTGGAGCGTACCGTCTGCGGGATGCATCGGACAATCGACTCGAGCCAAACCCATGGAACGCAGCCAGACTCCGAAGGTTCTACGCCTAGTGTCGGACTCTATGTTCGTCTCCTTACCTCTGCCAACTTTTATATATTCGTTATCTGTCTTTTCTTTCTTTCTTCACTTTTTTCTTCAAGGCCTTAAAAGGCTAAAATGTGTCTTGACTACACAATCTTGACGCGCTAGTCGCACTCATGATACCTGGGGGCTTCTTATACAGAAGCTTATTATAGCTACATTCCGGGCACTAGGCCCCACACATGTGTTACTTTTCACATGTACCTTTTTTCGCCATTATATGCATCAATATGACTTAAGTTTTGGCCAAGCTGGGTTGCCTGGCTCTTGTGTTTATGCCCTACATTCCCGTTAATTCGGCTAGGGAATAAGGGGAGCACCTCTGCGATTGTTACTGCTGGGTCAGCCGGATGTGTACCTCGGACTGGGTGAAGCCGAAAGCTAGCATTCTTAAGGGAATATTCGGTCAGTGAACAAAAGACGATTTCTATTTATTGTACTACATGCCCCCAGATGTTTATATCCTGCGTCTCTTTTCGCAGTCCAGACATGCACATTAATGCATGCGGACCCAGGGAAAGGAACCCTTAACGGAACTATTCTCCCTGGAAGATGTTTCTTACTATCCATGTAATATAACATAGCTAGTTGGGTACTTGTCTGTTCAAGCACCTATGACCCCTACGCCTAGTTTCCACGCATATCCCGGTTTTTACATAACTGAGCGGGTATTCGGATACACTCCGGACTGTCGGGTCCGGAGGTTGAAGCGAAAGGGTCCCCCATGACAAATGATTTACAATCCGGCTAGGGACAATATATGTCACTTGAAATACACAATCACTTAGACTGACTAAATTCTTCTTCTATACCATCCAACAGGCTGTCTAGCCTACATTCCTGTTGAGAATACTTTGCGGCTAATTCTACATGGTCATAAACCAAACTGACGGGGATCTCTTTCCCATCAGGCCCCATAGGTCCGACCTCGGCCATGTGGTTCGGGTCAGCCTTGGTATATCGCGTATTCACCATGGCCCAGGCTTCCCTTGCACCTTGTCGGCAGGCTGATATCTTCCATAATCGGAAGCATTGCCGCGCTCCCTTGAGCTTTTCTACAAGATCTCTCATGCCTCCTGGCAGGGAGGCGGATGGCCACAAGGCTTGGGCAATGCCCTGCATCACCTGTTGTACTTGTTCGTGCAGTTGTGAGAGCTCTGGCAGAAGATCGCCTGTAGACCCGGGCATCTCCTCCGCGGGACGACCCGTCAGCATACCTACAGACATAACTCTGTCAGCCGGTTTCTTCACCGAACCCTTTAAAAGTTCGTTCAAGCACTTACTAAAAATGTTGCGTCGAAGCCTCTTATTCTCCTTTACGGAATCAGCAAGCTGGGCTCGAACATCTTTCAGTTCAATGCCCAGCCGGGTATCGGCGTCTTGGAGCTTGTTTTTCTCCCACCTAACCCGTGTAAGCATGCGCTCGCCAGCCTTTAGCTGTCGGTTAGCATGTTGCTCATCCCCTCGCATGACCTCCGGATTCACTCCGGAGTCATCTGTAGAATCTATTATTAGATTTGCACGCATGCCGCATACTACCTGGTACATGACATTCTTTGCAATGAAAACAAGTGTTACCAGATGGGGCCTTCTCGGACTCCTTCACCGCGGCAACTGCGGCCTGCAGCTGGGCTTTGCACTCCTCCAGCTCTTGAGACAATTGGGTATTCTTCTTTGTAAGAACCTATGCAAACAATGATCCTTAATCAGTCGTACCAACTGTTTCAAGTCTCATGGGCTACTGATATACATAATTATTAGATTTTCTTACCCGTATATCCTTTACATACTGGTCTGTGGCTCTAGCAAGACCATTTTGAGCAGCTCGGATGTATGCGTCTCTTGAGTTGAAGGCATCAAACGCCTCTTGGGTCAAACAAGTGTCGCGGAGTACGGCCCGACGACGTCTGTGATTCATGGCGCTCTCCACTTCGGAATTTGTAGCGGATAGATTATATGCATCCTCTGTAGGAGGGACATCCGGCGTTGGCCCCATGTTAGCGTCCGCCTCTAAGTCCGACTCTGGAGCCCGACTGGTGGAGGCGTGACCGGCAACCTCTCCGGATATAGTCCGGCGAGCGTTTTTTCCTACTAGGAAACATGGGTGTTATTATATTTTAAAAGACGACCACCACGGAGCGGGGTTCTCTTTCATACCTCTGCGACGGCGTCTCAGTCCTGACCGCCTTCCTTTTAAGCCTACCCGGCTTCGGTGCCCCTTGTTGGTGAGTCACTGGTTCGGCATGGCGTCCCGAGGGTCTTCCCTGTAAGATACCATATGTGTGCGGTAGGTGAGGTGCAGAAAAAGGGATCCTTCTTGGAAGTTAGGACTCCGGTTTTACTTACATGCGATGCAGGGAGTAGTCCCGGATAATCGGCTATGATGGCCACCATGGCACCATCGCAGCTTAATTGATAGAACTTCCTGTCAATAAGCTCCACAAATGTGTCCGGATCTTATTCGAGTCCGGGGTCGAGGGCCCGGTCAGGGTCCTTCGTTTGTGGAGGCGGGCTGTGGATCTCCCTTACAGCTTTTTGCAGTTCCTGCTATGAAATGGCAAGGTAAATACTTATGACGAAGAATGCGGGAAGGTTTGGAGTAAAAAGTAGCAGCTCACCCAGCTTGGAGGGTTTACATGGAGAATCCAACCCGTGGTTTGATGCGGATGAACTCATCTTCCTCTCCTTTATACAAATCAAACAGAACTTTTGCTAGAGCAGCGACTGAGTCCGGTCCCTTACGATCGCAGCGGGTGGCATCGTCTTCTCCGTTGAAGTGCACATGGGTTGCCCCCGATATTGAAGTGGCTGCACCCCCTGCATTATGCATATTGACATAACCTCGATTAATGTCAATCCTGACTGGGCCAGCGTCTGTATCTGGCCCATCAGGTAAAGGACTTCCCCGTTATCTTCCTCCTGGGGGCTCCGAGGGCGCCAGCTGCGGCGTTTCTTCAAGGGAGCATTGTCAAACTCAGGAAGGCCCATCAAAATAGGATCCGGGAGGGGGACGTCCTCCATATAAAGCCACTCCGAAGGCCAGTCTTCGGATCTCTTCTTCGGAGTACCGGACAGGTATTCGGTCCCGGCGATGCGCCATATTTCGGCTCCGCCCACTTGATATATTGACCCCTCCTGTGAACGGGGCCCAAGGCAGAATAGCCTCTTCCATAGCTCGAAATGAGCTTCGCAGCCCAAAAATAGCTCGCAAAGGGCGACGTAGCCAGCGATGTGTAATATGGAGGCGGGAGTAAAGTTAAGCAGCTGGAGGCCGTAGAACTCCAGGAGCCCGCGGAGGAATGGATGGATTGGAAATTCGATCCCCCTTAATAAGTAAGGGACAAGGCATACCCGCTCCCCCGTGGATGGGTTGGGGAAGCTCTCCGCTTGCTCCCCGCCGTTGTAGGTGGCGAGTCCGGCTCGAACGTGGACCATATACGCTGGAGGGAGGAATCCCTGGGTCTGCAACTCTACTAATTGGCTGTGAGGGACGGAACACTTCTTCCAATTGCCTGGCGGCCATGATGGGATGGATCTTTCCGGGGGCGCTCCGTTGGATACACGCTGTGGGAGGATGGTGTGATCTAGATCTGAGGATCCCCGTCTCTTTAAATAGACGATTTGCTTACATGGTTAGGGTGGCAAGTGTAAAAATGCCCCGACTTCTCGCATTCGCTCGACACGTGGAGGATTGCCATTATTGGGCGCAGAAGCCAAAGAATACAACATTTATGGGAAGTCGGACACTACTCGACAGGTACTCGGAATTTGGAGAAGAGCCCGCCTTGCAATGACGAAGACAATCTGCGCATCGGACTCATCGTCATTGAAGCCTAGTTCGGGGGCTACTGAGGGAGTCCTGGATTAGGGGGTCCTCGGACAGCCGGACTATATCCTCTAGTCGGACTATTGGACTATGAAGATACAAGATTGAAGACCTCGTCCCGTGTCCGGATGGGACTCTCCTTGGCGTGGAAGGCAAGCTTGGCAATACGGATATGTAGATCTCCTCCCTTGTAACCGACTCTGTGTAACCCTAGCCCCCTCCGGTGTCTATATAAATCGGAGGGTTTAGTCCGTAGGACAACAACAATCATACCATAGGCTAGCTTCTAGGGTTTAGCCTCTACGATCTCGTGGTAGATCAACTCTTGTAATACTCATATCATCAAGATCAATCAAGCAGGAAGTAGGGTATTACCTCCATCGAGAGGGCCCGAACCTGGGTAAACATCGTGTCCCCAGCCTCCTGTTACCATCCACCTTAGATGCACAGTTCGGGACCCCCTACCCGAGATCCGCCGGTTTTGACACCGGCATCGATCATGGAGGGCTTCTACATCAACACCATAGCCTCTCCGATAATGTGTGAGTAGTTTACCACAGACCTTCGGGTCCATAGTTATTAGCTAGATGGCTTCTTCTCTCTCTTTGGATCTCAATACAAAGTTCTCCTCGATCTTCTTGGAGATCTATTCGATGTAACTCTTTTTGCGATGTGTTTGTCGAGATCCAATGAATTGTGAGTTTATGATCCAGATTATCTATGAACAATATTTGATTCTTCTTTGAATTCTTTTATGCATGATTTAAATATCTTTGCAAGTCTCTTCGAATTATCAGTTTGGTTTGGCCTACTAGATTGATCTTTCTTGCAATGGGAGAAGTGCTTAGCTTTGGGTTCAATCTTGCAGTGCTCGATCCCAGTGACAGAAAGGGAAACGACACGTATTGTATTGTTGCCATCGAGGATAAAAAGATGGGGTTTATATCATATTGCTTGAGTTTATCCCTCTACATCATGTCATCTTGCCTAATGCGTTACTCTGTTCTTATGAACTTAATACTCTAGGTGCATGCTGGATAGAGGTCGATGTGTGGAGTAATAGTAGTAGATGTAGAATCGTTTCGGTCTACTTGTCACGAACGTGATGCCTATGTTAATGATCATGCCTAGATATTCTCATAACTATGCGCTTTTCTATCAATTGCTCGACAGTAATTTGTTCACCCACCAAAATACTTATGCTATCTTGAGAGAAGCCACTAGTGAAACCCATGGCCCCCGGGTCTACTTTACATCATATAAGTTTCCAATCTACAATTCTAGTTTACTATTTATTTTGCAATCTTTACTTTTCAATCTATACAAAAAAAATACCAAAAATAGTTATCTTATTATATTTATCAGATCTCACTTTTGCAAGTGGCCGTGAAGGGATTAACAACCCCTTTATCGCGTTGGGTGCAAGGTTCTTGATTGTTTGTGCAGGTACTAGGCGACTTGCGTGTAGTCTCCTAGTGGATTGATACCTTGGTTCTAAAAAACTGAGGGAAATACTTACGCTACTTTGCTACATCACCCTTTCCTCTTCAAGGGAAAACCAACGCATGCTCAAGAGGTAGCAATATTTGGTTCTTCTCTGAATTCTTATATGCATGATTTGATATCTTTGCAAGTCTCCTCGAATTATTGGTTTAGTTTGGCCTACTAGATTGACCTTTCTTGCAATGGGATAAGTGCTTAGCTTTGGGTTCAATCTTGCGGTGCTCGATCCGAGTGACAGAAAGGGAACCGGCACGTATTGTATTGTTGCCGTCGAGGATAAAAAGACAGGGTTTATATCATATTGCTTGAGTTTATCCCTCTACATCATGTCATCTTACTTAAAACGTTACTCCGCTCTTATGAACTTAATACTCTAGATGCATGCTAGATAGCGGTCGATGTGTGAAGTAATAGTAGTAGATGCAGAATCGTTTCGGTCTACTTGACACAGACGTGATGCCTATATTCACGATCATTGCCTTAGATATCATCATAACTATGCGCTTTTCTATCAACTCTGCAGTAATTTGTTCACCCACCGTAATACTTGCTATCATGAGAGAAGCCACTAGTGAAACCTATGGCCCCCAGGTCTACTTTACATCATATAAGTTTCCGATCTATAATTCTAGTTTACTATTTACTTTGCAATCTTTATTTTCCAATCTATATAACAAAAATATCAAAAATATTTATCTTATTATCTTTATCAGATCTCACTTTTGCAAGTGGCTTGAAGGAATTGACAACCCCTTTATCGTGTTGGTTGCAAGGTTCTTGATTGTTTGTGCAGGTACTAGGCGACTTGCATGTAGTCTCCTACTAGATTGATACTTTGGTTCTCAAAAACTAAGGGAAATACTTAGGCTACTTTGTTGCATCACCCTTTCCTCTTCAAGGGAAAACCAACGCATGCTCAAGAGGTAGCAATAACTGCCTATTTGCATGTGATCGTATGTAGAATGAGAACATAGAAACTTTCAAGTGGTTGATTGAGAAAAGAATATGCATGTCAAGAAAATCACCAACTTCGGTAATCACAGACCAATATAAAGCAATGAAATAAGCGGTAAGACAAAATCTTCCTCTAGCCAACAACAGAAATGGTCTATTCCATATTTTGAAAAAGGCAAAAGATAAGGCAAGGGGAATATTTGCAACAAGACCATGGCTATGTGTTGAATTTCCTAGCATCATCATAAATTCTCAAACAGCTGCAGAACCTAAAACTCGTTGGCCACAAATGATAGAGAAGTATCAAGTGCAAGATGTAAAGTATTTCAAAGCAATTTAGAAAACGAGCAGAAGATTTGTACATGTGTACTACAAAGATGCAGTTTTATCCATTCATTCAGATAACTGCAAGAAGTGAAGGAACTAACACAGCATTCAAGCAAATGTAGGATCAACATTCAATGTCATAAGCTTCATGACAGAATTTAACATAGTATCAAAAACAATAAAGAAAATAAAATGCAAAATGATTCAATTACCAAAAAGTAGCAGAAACACAGACTCTGCATGGTGGCCAGACTTGGCATTAGAATGACAAGCGGATAAACTATACTACAACAGAAACATATTCTACAAGTTTCAAGACGAATTGATGAAAATGACCAAGTACCACATGAATGAAATTGAAATGTAACAACCTAGATCCTGATAAACCTGGCAACTAAGCACTTCTAATTTTGGTAACTAAGTATTCAAAAACTTGACAACCAAGTTCTTGTAATATGATAACAAAGCATATTAAAATGGGCAATTAAGTACTTAATTGTCGCATGGAAGTATCACAGGTGTAAATCTCTACTAGCAAACAAGTATTGTATGTGCAAAGATGATCTATATAGGACACTGTTTGGTATAGTAGGTAGACTATTTTCAAAATTTTAGAAAGGGGTTTTAAGGGAAATATTCCTACCCATCCTCTGCACTACCAGCCTAGAATGAGAGTGAGTACAATAAGGTGACATAATCAGGCTATAAGGATTAAAATATTATATCTTTACTTAGTTGAAGGAGAGAGAGGAGAAGCAGACTGTTGATTAGTAGCTAGTTGCAACATGAGCCCCAAGACACTTTGTAAAGTTGTAAGGTGGGCCAACTATTAATATAATACTAGTACATATTCAAAATATACTATTGTACAAACTGGCTATTAAATTGGCTCTACATGACATGTCAACTTGTTATAGCCGATTATTGGATGTATTATTAACCATGCTCTGAACTTTTTATACGAATGCATGCACATGCCGTGTTAGAATGTGTGCAGTGCAGCTTGCCACATCACACTACTTTGGTCTTTTGTATGTGTTTTTAGCGACCTTGGCTAGTGTTGCGCCCGCTGCACGGGAGAACCACGGCGTGGCGTCGCTGTGTAGTTTTGGGTGTGTTCTGAACCTCTCTAGCTTCTCAAAACTTCACAAATCCATCTTCTTGAGCTAGCTTCTCACTTCACTTGGTTATTCCAATGTGTTCAGCGACAGCTTCTCCCAACACATGTACAGTAGCATCACCATGCCTGCCATAGGGAAGAAGCAAAGGCAAGCTCACCTTGGGTTGGGGAGTGGGCGAGGGCGAGGAGGCTGGCTCAGAGGACGACATGGTGAGCACCGACACCAATGGCATCAAGGTGGCATCTCCGGCCAGTGGGGTTGTTGCTCCTGGTCGACGGCGGGGAAAGTGCTCCTTCGGGACGAGATCCGACGGGAACAGGGCTGGAATGGTCGGATCTACCAGCGGGAGGTCGTCGGTCGACAAAGGGGTGGAATCAGACATGGCAGCGGCCCTCGGTAGGTTATGAGGGGAATATATGTCAAGGGAAAGAGGGATTGTTGCGTACCAATTTGAGGAATAGGGGCGATCCATCCGAATCATTTTTGACTTGGTGGTGGCATCCCCTTGTAATTATGTCGAACTCCTTGCGTCCCCATTCATGGCTTTAGCTATTTTAACATTTTGCACCAAAGGATCGCAACGCCAAGCTCAATTCGCGGAGCTCAGACATTTGGTCCAGCTCTGCGTGTGGAGTTGGAGAAGCGCGGTCCAGAAGGAGTTCCAAACAAGCCCTTAGTCTTGATTTTGAAGCGATTGTAATCGATCTATGGTTCAAAATTCAATCGTCTCGAAATAGAAAAAAAAAGCATCTACAACAGGACGTGGCAAATCTGACCCCTCAAATGCCCGCAGACGCACTCGGGTGTGTCTGCGGACACTGACCGGTCAAAACCCAAATTTGTCTTCTCACAACCGGACACCACAATTACAATACTTTAAATCCATACAAACTCATGCAACTACGTAAACAATGCATTACATACATCCGAGCGTCCGATCATCCAGCCCTAGAGGATCCGGACGCCCGATGTGCCGACACTATGGAGTCGGTTAGACGGATCCTGCCATCGGCCAGGCGCTGTCCTCACCGGAGCAGCATAGTGCAATGCAGACGGCCGTTGCCTCCTCCAACTTGCACGGAATGACACCCCAATCGACGGATCCGAACTGGTCGGAGTTAGATCCGGTGCCCGCCATGCCGGAGAAAGTCGAAAATCGCCGGACAGGGGCTTGGCTGTCAGTGGGAAGTGAAATAGAGTGAAGTGAAGTGATTAGGGTTTGGTCCGACGAGCGGATAGAAATGAATATATGTGGGGTCCGATGGACTAGTGTGGACCGGGTCTGACATGATGGACACGTGCGGGCGCCGCATATCCGTCTCATATTTGAGCTATATACGAAGGGTGCCGATCAGTCCGGACATTGACTCGTTTGAAACGACCGGGTCACATTTTAATGAACAGTGAGTGGCCGAGCAGTCAAAGGGCGCGTTTGAGATGGGTTTGGGGCGTATGGTTTAAGTTACGATGATTATGAACAGCAACTCCCGACCGCCCTGACATCCCTGGCCCCAGCCCCTGTGGAAAGAGGAGTACCCCTTCGTCGTCGTCTCGCGTGTTCTTCTCCTCCCCTCCCTCCCCGGATTCGTATCCCTACCCGCTGTCTGGTTCGATCCAATTTGTTCTTCTCCCCCGCGAAGTCTGCTGCGTCCGACGGCGACGGGCCACGGCGCGCATGCCCTGCCGGCACCGGCACCGGAGCGGCGCGAATTGATTCCCTCTCATGTTGGCATAGGTAAGGAACCCTAGCTCCACTGGCTGGATTTTGGAGCGGATTTTGGAGCCATGAGCTCGTATTGTTTCCGAGGATCTCCGTTGAGGGGGGCTAGGGTTTGCCGCAACCGTGCTTTCTACCACCGTCCGTCTTCCCCGATTTGGTTGCTGCGTGTTACCCTGCTAACCAGGACACACCCGTTGCCCCACTAGATTCCTCTCCTTACCCATCTGAGTTCGACCCCGTAGGGCCTAGTATAAGGTGTGGGCGGAGCTTATTGTCCTAAAAATGCTTGGGGTTGAACTGAACTGAAGCCCGTTTCTGACCATCGCTGTGCTTGTGAACTTCAGGTTGTCAGAAATCATCAGCAGGGGAAAAAATGGTTCAGCTCTTTCTGCAAGTGCCGGCAGACGACGGCAGTGTTGATACAGATGCTGTGAGGGCGAGGAGATCTCTGCTGGACAAGGCTGAGTCGGTGATCAAGTCGGTTGTAAGGTCTGGAGGCCGGTATGAGGCTCGGATGTGGCTGTGCAGTACCCTCTCGTCGATCCATCTGCTCGATCCGCGTGACCAGCGGGACCTCTTCCTCGATCTCCTGGAGATGAAGGACTCGAGGCGGGATGTCGCTGCCCGCCTGCTGCGGATGATTTTCGACAAGAAGCCTGCGAAGGCTGGCTCAGTTTTAGCGAAGAAGTGTCATATGCTGGAGAAGTTCTTCCAAGGCAGGTTCACTAAAAACTTGATTTTCTTTGTGTTTTCTGCTTCTATCCACATAGGTTCTACTTTATTTTTGCTTGCTGCAATTCACCAGTTTATGTATCTAGTTTCCAGAACTTACTTTCTGTAGTTAAATGTATTTTAAGATATTATGTTAAGATATATCAGCAGTTCATTCGTCATGGTTCAGCAAACTATCTGTTCAGCTTGTTCATAATGTGAGATCTGCTGGATTAACTTTTGAATAGTGCTGTACTTGATGGTTATGGTAACTAATGCCCCTTACTTTTTTTTTGCGGGTACTAATGCCCCTTACTTGTGGGCATTGCTTCAACAAATTAGAGTGTATGTCATATTACTAGCATATCATGGCATTACAGTAATGCACTGCCATAAACTAACAGAAAAAATGAAATTATGTTTTTGTTACATTGTTACAGTAACACCTGCCTCTCTTCCTGTTTCTACGTGCCTTGGTAGTGATCACTTTTCTGGATGTGGTGTATTCTATGGTTCATCAAGAAACTCTTGGAGTTATTAACAGGAATTGCTTGCTACATATACATATGCTCTTGTAGAAATGTAATTTTCTAACATAAACAATATGTTATGTTCTGCCTACCCTTTACTCAAAATCTATGTAAGTACCTTTTTGTGCTGGGCGGCTTTAATAATATCTTGATCAAATTAGCCAAAACATGTTAGGGGTTAGAGCTTAGGTATAATATTGTTTTGTCTTTCATTATGCAGTACAACAGAATTTAGATGCCACTTCTTACATGTGATCTATCATTGCTTACATTATATATTATGACCTGCAGGAAACCCTGAGCGGATACTGCAATGGTTTAGCCACTTTGCTGCTACTGGGGAGTCAGCACACAAAAAGGGTGCTCGGGCACTTGCTCAGTTTGCATTTGTGAATCGTGATGTTTGCTGGGAGGAGCTTGAGTGGAAAGGCAGGCATGGTCAGTCTCCTGCTGTTGTTGCTACTAAGCCTCATTACTTTCGTGATCTTGATGTTCTCCAGACAGTGGAAAATTTCCTTGAATATGTCCCAGACTTCTGGTCTTCCGAAGAGCTTGCTGATTCTGTCAAAGATGGTGAAATACTGCAAATTGATACAGAATATTTTATAGATCAATTTGTCTACTTGATGTATGAGGGGAATTTCAAAGATGTGTGGCAAGTGGTTGAAGATTTTCTGATGGAGGAGCAGTTTTCCACTCTGTCTCAGTATATTCTTATTCATCTGGACGAACAAAGGCTTCTTCGTTTCTTAAAAACATTAGGGAAGCTCATCAGTCCGAATGCACAGTGCACAAAGTTAGCATTCCCGTGCTGCTGGATTGAGGTTCTTTTGTCGGCACATATTGATCAGATATCTCTTGACGAACTTATCCTATTGAACTGTGTCATTGCCAAGGGTAGACAACTTTGGCACCTCATGAATGATGAAGAACACGAGGAAGAACGAGGGAGGATGGATGAGCTTGTGAGGACCATGAATGACTTGACTGATGCTGATCATTTTGCTCTCATAAAGGATTTCATGGGTACAAAGTTTCCTGATGCGCTTAAGTGGATAGGCATCCAGTCCTGGGTAATTTTCTGTGGCTTGTCAAACTTATGCAAATCAGCTGATTCTTGTGAATCTCTGTTCACTGGTAACAGCATAGAATTTCGCAAGGCTTATGATTACTCATTGGTTCAAAACGATGGGTACTCAGTTTCACATACTTCAGATACTGATGACAAGGATCTGACTAAAAGTAGTCATAAGAAAAGAAAGAGAGATAAGAAAAGAAGACGACATAGATATGATTCTGACGAGGATAATGTTGATCAGCTGCTTGAACTGGGAACTTTCACTGGGAAGAGGGCTATTGAATCACAATGTGGAAGCTGGTACCTGTCAACTGATGACTTCTCCGCTCCTTGGGACATTGTATGCTATCATCTTGCCTTCCCTGTACTATTTCAACCAATGTCTTCAACAGAGAACTCATCAATTTTTATTTCGTACTCATGGCTGTCATCTTACTCATGCAGGCTGACATACCGGATCACCTTTCTAGTTGTTATCTTAGAGTATGGCTGAAATGGGCTTGTTTTAGATGATCCTCCTCCTTGTGGCACATGTGTGGCAATCATAGTAGCTTCTCTGGTGAAGTAATCTTTTTGAGCATGGAGCTGTTTATACATGCATTTTCTCAAATGGCATGTGCAATCTTCAGATCATGCATCCTGATGGTAAGTGATCGCCTCCTATATGTCCTACTTGTTGAGTACCATGATATTGATTTCTTCTGTAAAATGCCCAAGTTCAGAAGTCTGTGAACTTTAGAACCTGTAGTTTGATGACTTTTGTAAAATTTAAATTACACTTCCTGTGTTCATCTTATAATATCCATCTGTCATTATGAAAACTTCCGTAAATCGCACGTAGTTCCAGCATTGTTTTACTTCCATATGACGCTACCCTTACATTTATCGCTTTTTTTTCTTTTGCAGATTCATGCATTTTGGATGTGTTAACTACATGAGTTCGCACGAGACCGTAGACCAAAATGTCTCCTGGAGTTCATCTGAGTAGGAAAAGTGCCAACGGAAATTCATGCATTTTGGATGTGTTAACTACATGAGTTCGCACGAGACCGTAGACCAAAGTGCCAACGGAAATTCCGGCTACATGGACATGGAAAATAGCTGTAGTTTTGCCCTGAAACAAGTTTGAATGCTGTTTTTGATATTGTTAGATCTTAGTGTTGACTACGGAGTAATCTGCAGTTCTTCCGTAATATGACCCGGTGATAGATCGCAGTTTGTAACTGCTTACGGTTTTTCTGATTAAACGTATTCTACATGCGCATCATGAGCACCAGCTAAGAATTTTGTACTAGATATGCAACTGTTTTTCTGTACCGGCTGCCGTTCCTGTAGTTAGAGCATCTCCAACAGCCGCGCTATGCGCCGCCTGTTTGGCGCGCGCGCTTCGGCTGGTTTGGCGCGCCCGCCCGCGCTGGCTCCAGCAGCCGCGCTATAATGCAGCGCGCGCGCCGCTCCAGCAGAGCGCAAAAATACAGCGCGCGCGCCGCACAAACCACTTATTATACATAGCAAAAATGATCAAACAAACAAAACAAATCAACGATAAATAGTTCAATTTCGTTATCATTACAACTCAAACAAATAGTTTATCATTTAGTACAACAAATGCAATAAACACAACAAATAGTTCATGAACAATACAATGTCGAATGCAGATATCATCATGCTCTTTGTCGTCCATGTCATGCCCACCACTCTTCAATCAAATCATTCTGAAGTTCATTGTGCGTTGATTGACGCCGAATGGCATGATAGGAGGCAACAAAACGGGCTACCCTTTCAGCCCTCCGTCGCACTCGCACGGGATTTCCCAAGAGCTCATATTGTGAGTAGTCTAAATCTTGGCCACACTCATTCTCAATGATCATGTTGTGCATGATCACACAAGCGTGCATGATGTATCAAAGCATTTTTTGATCCCAAAATCTAGCCGGTCCTCTCACAATAGCAAATTGGGCTTGCAAAATCCCAAATGCTCTCTCCACATCTTTTCTAGCCGCCGCATGAGCATTGTGGAAGTCAAGATTTTTCTTACCTTCCGGCTTTTTCAACGGCTTCATGAAGATTTGCCACTTTGGATAGATGTCATCCGCTAGATAATAGCCATAGTTGTACGTATGGCCATTTGCTACAAACTGCACCGGTGGCAACTCACCGTTTGCAATCTTATTCATAAGTGGTGACCGGTTGACAACATTGATGTCATTCAGAGATCCAGGCATTCCAAAGAATGCATGCCAAATCCAAGTCTCCTGATCGGCCACCGCTTCAAGGATTATAGTGGAACCCTTTTTTTGGCCGTGGAATTGCCCATGCCATGCCTTTGGACAATTCTTCCAACTCCAATGCATGCAATCTATTGAGCCAAGCATGCCAGGAAATCCGCGAGCTTTGTTCATCGCCAATAGCCTTGCGGCGTCTTCAGCATTGGGAGCTCTCAAATACTCCTCGCCAAACACTTGCACAATTCCCACTGCAAAGCGCTTGACACACATGATGGCTTGGCTCTCACCCATAGCCAAGTGATCATCAACAAGATCAGCCGGTATACCGTATGCCAACATACGCAAAGCGGCTGTCACCTTCTGAAAGGTGCTATGACCGAGCTCTCCGGCGGCATTCCTCCTTTGCTGGAAAAAACGGTCATGGCTCGCTAGTTTCTCTGCAATGCGCTTGAACAACTCGGTGCTCATCCTAAACCGGCGACGAAAATACGACTCGGGGTATATGGGATTCTCCGCAAAATAATGCCTGATCAATCTGTTGTGGGCATCGATCCTGTCCCTCCAAATTTTCTGCCGACCCATAACCGAACCACCGTGCTTCGGTTTTTTTAATATGCATAGCTAGGATCATTGCAAGATCCTCCTCTTCTTCCATATCAAATTCTTCTTCGGAAGAATCATACGACGAACTCATCTACAATGTTCAATACTATACTATAAAAACTACTTCCTCCGTCCCAAAATAAGTGTTTTGAGCTTAGTACAAATTAATACTAGAGCTAGTACAAAGTTGAGACACTTATTTTGGGACGGAGGGAGTACAATTCAAAACATGCATCAAATTCATGAAGTTTGAGCAATACATACCTTGTAGGCGTTTTGTCAAACACTTTGCGGGCGCGGCGCGGCAGCGAGCGCTCGGGCGCTGTTCCTCGGACGACGGAGGCGCGCGATGGCCGGCGGGACTAGGAGGAGAAGGGGCGGAAGCGCGGGCGCGCGGGGATAGGCCAGGGAAGCCTGAACGGTCGCCGGGGGCGCGGGCGGCGGCGGCGGCGCAACCGGACGGGGTGGAGGTGGGAGAGGATGTGCGGGCGCGAGCGCTGGAGTGTGCCGCGCGCTGCAGCTGGCGCCCCAAATTAACGGCGCGGCTAAGCGTTTTTGTCCGCGCGCCCAAGCCGTTTTTGCGCGCGCGCCGTTTTTGCGCGACCGCTGGAGCGCCCCGCCGCGTTGCGCGCGCGCAAAAACGGCCTATTTTGCGGCGCGACGCTAGTTTAGCGCGGCTGTTGGAGATGCTCTTAGTACAAAATTGGGTCATCTATTTTGAAACAGAGTAAGTATATATTTTCCAGGCATCACTATTTGGCACCTGAACTCGATTTTTCATTCAAGAATGTCTAGGTGTCAATCAATCAACTGCTAGTACGTCTAAACTCTGCGGCCGGAACAAACTGCATGCCACATCAACCGTTCATAACAGCCCACATCTTTCAGCAATCCAATGAACTAATATGTACATTTAACAACCATTATTCATACAATGAGTAATCTGAGTTTGATATCCAGCAGCTTTACAAATATCAAGAACATAATCGAACCAAGTTGTTCTAATGTGGAATGTTGGCCTTTACAAATAGTATGGACAAACCAGAGACCCGTTTTAGCAGGATCTCAGTGCCCAGCACCTGTGGCTACGGTCTTGCAAGCAGTCAGAACCGTGAAGGCATCTGTTTCCTCATAGCCTAGCAATACTCGGTATCTTAGGATGTAAAGAAGTACAACCCGTTGTCGCTGGCTTCTGGGACAATCTCCAGTGTCGAATTTGTGAGTACTGCAGATATTCAGAGATCAAGATTAGCATGGGCACCAGGGGTTGAACAACACATAAGTAAACTTAAAAGCTTCTGTATAAGGGGTTAAAACTTACCGATGGGATCATATGTTGGCAGGGAGATTTTTTTAGGGCAATGCTTTGATTTCGATAGGTTCTTGTACATTGCCGAAGTAGTAAGGCAATCACGAGGCTGGAATAAAATCAAGATGAGTTTGTTGTGCAACAAAAATGACTGAAGTGGAAAACGTGGTAATTACTAAGAGATTCGCATTTTGATGAAGAACACTTGCAGGTATTCCAACTTTGGAGACGTGGTCAAATAGGCTATTGAAAATTAACCAACAGTGGAACCTAACCAACGCCTGTTTATGACACAATAAGAGGAAGCAGCTTCCAGTTCTAATAAAAAATATGAATGAAAGTAAGCTGGACAGTACAGACGACAGACCAAAATTTACCAGACACAGTTATGCCATTCCATTCAAATAAAAATCCAATTCACTTATTTTTGTTATCAGTATTTAGAGAGATAGTTGATCGTATTCCAGAAAGTAACATGCTTCAAATTTTAGCAATGTAACATTGTAACTGCAACTATCAGTCCTGTGGGGTAAAAAATTTAAGAGCATGTTGCTGTTGGTAATCAATTTAAGAACAGTGTGGTGCGGTAATCGTTATCACATTAATAGTACTTCATGGCAAAAAATGAGGATTCCTATCGGCCTGCGTGTTGGACATCATTCAGAACGGTTGTGGCAACATTATTCCTTCAGCAGTGAAGAGTTCTCTCCATGCAAATAAAAATGAAAACTGAGGAGACCTGTCCAAGGACAAAAGATGACTCACCTTCAAATCCTTGGTGAAGCATAACCTTAGTTCTTCAACTGAGCCCTTCTTGCATATGATCTGCGGTGAGCCCCCAAAAGCATGTTTGATGGTATCAATGACATCACTCAGTGCATATTCTTTACCGTTGGAGACCAGGATATCTCCAGTCGCCAGCATTTCCTGCAATTCCAATCCAAATTATAACAATGTAAGAGACAAATTTCTATGATACAGTTTAGCAGGAGTCAAATTGGTGCACTACAATTCGAGTGGTTTTAAGTTTGTTTTCTTCATCTGGAAACGGAAGTAATTTGAACAAACGTTCAGGTGCTTAAAGCCAACAAAAGAAACCAATAATTCCTGCAAGAAAAAAGAATAATGCGCTACACCTAATCAGTCAATGGCCAGATGCTTACTGTAACGTTATATTTGAGGTAGAGATCAATGGCGGCGGTGAAGTACTGTAATTCTTCATGAACAACAGGGGCCGAGCATGTTCCATGCTTCTCTGTGAAAATTAAACAAATGATGGAGACTTAGCAATGGAAATGAGACAATGTTTGTGCTCGTGGATTACTAAATTAGCAACCGTCTTTTATAACAACAATCCAATTCATTAGGTCAAGCGGAATGAAGAAAATTACCCCACTAAACGACAGTAATCCATGAATGACCGATCGAGCAGCACATGCCAATGCCATTATGCAAAACAACAGGCAAGGGAAACAGCACAGAGGTTAGTGACAATCCCGATCGATGGGTAATTTTAGAGTCCAATCCATCAGTTTGACACAATACCTCATGAGCCCAGAAGGGGCCCCTGCCGCTGAAGCAAGTGGAAGAGGTCGAACAGTAGAGGGACGGCCAGTACTTGTCCAAAGTGGGCTTCAGAGGCGTTAACTACACCAAAATCAACGAAGACACGGCAGAACCATGCATCAACGAGGTCAGCACAGAACGAATGGAATTGAACTTGGGCAGGATTAATGAAGCCAGAGCGGCCAGGTGTCAGTAAGGCCTCTGCGGCAAGCACCTTGTCCATGTCGAAGCTGGTGTGGCGGCAGCACGACGGCCAGGTCCCGTCATCGTAGTCCGGCCACAGCCCGTCTGTTCCATCAACGGGAAGTGAAGCACGCCGGTGAGGAATTCACATCGACCAGGAACCGAGAAAGCACAAAATTAAGCATGACGGTCGCCGTGCACTTACGGATCGTGAAGGTGTGGAGCGCCTCCGACCTGCAACGAGGAACACGGGGAACAGACGGCGTGAGCACATGTGCGCAGGAGGGGAGAATCGAATCGAATCGAGTGGAATCTCCGGAGCGCCAGAAACCCCCACCCCACCCGACCGGAACGAGAGCCCCGCGCGCTCGGATGGGGCCGTGGTGGGGAGAGAGGAGAAGAGGGGGGCGGAGCACCTACCGGCAGCAGCCGTTGACGGCGCAGCAGTGGCGGGTGGAGGAGCAGATGGTGCCCGGCCACTGCAGCGCCAGCGCGAAGTAGTCGAACTCGCGCTGCTCCTTCCCGACGGCCGCCGGGGCCACCGACGCCCGGGCGAGGCCCGTACCGAACAGACCGGCGGCGACCAGCGCCCAGACCGCCAGCAGGCACGTCGCCGTCGTCGTCGCCATTGCACGCCGCCCGCCGCGGTGTCTCCTTCTCCCCCTTTCCTTCCCTCCCTCTGGCTGCTGGGTGGGTCGTAGTTTCAGAATTGAGTGTAGTACACAGAGTACAATCAAGACGCAATCGAGTGCTTTAATAATGGTGCGGTTAGGGATGACCTCGTGTCGCTGCCAAGTGGGGCCCACTCCGTCCTAGCAGGTAGGAGTACCTCTCCGTCTATTTTCTGTTTTGCTTTCTACTTAATTCAAAATAAAATCAGTTTTCTACCGGTAGCTCTGCCGTTCAAAAATCCGAAAACAAACCATCTACTCCCTCTACAAAGAAATATAAACGCGTCACTACTTTAATGATCTAAGCGGCTTTCACAGAGGGAAGCATTTTAAGCTACATGATTGATAGGCTCGGTATATTTTGAAATGGTCATGCAAAAAAAGATATATTTTGAAATGTGCTCTGAGAAACGTGCAAAGTGCATGTTATTCTATTTATTTAAATCGATTCCCACACATGCTCCTTCGTATAAAAAAGATGGGCCCTTTCTAAATAAAAAAATAAACAAGTTTGATAACTAAAGTCACGTGAAAAAAAATTGGTGCAAGTCGATTTTGTTGAAGACAAAAATGAGGACCAAAGCTACGAGACGGAGCCGGGACGACACAAATGGTTGCGGTGTCCTCGACCGGTGAGGAGGAAATGTCGCAGCTGCCCATGGAATCGCTTGTGGGAGAAAGCTGGGGACTTGACGGTTCGGTGTGCGTGGTGGGCTGCGGGTGTCGAAGAAGAAGAGAAGGGGGATAAAAAGAAGGATGGTCGGGCAGCGATGCGGTGCACGACAGCACCCGCTAGTCAAATGGTGGGTGGGGGAGGGGGGCGACGATTAATTATGAGTTGGATGGCGGCTCGACCCAAGTAGGAAGACGGGGAAGGAAAAAGCACGCGGGCATAAAACAAGTGACACTTTAAAATTTATTTTATTTTTAAAAAGAATGGTTCAGATTTATTATAAAAAATCATTAAAACTCCAAAACATTTCAAACATAATAAAAATGTATCGTGGTCCCTCAATCAACAAATGACCGCTATTTCCGTCAGAACGAGCCATTGACACACCATTGTCGCTTCTCTATTGGAGCCAATCTGACCTTATCAATTAGAACCGAAAAATCTGTGTGCATGTGTCCCTAAGGATTGTCACCCTAGGATGGCAATCTTGGTGTTAAACCCTTAAACCGATGTGAAACGTCACATATCATATTTGGCCGTCACGTACATACTCACACAAATATTTTGCAGCTTTGTTCTATCAACGGGGTAAACCTTGCAACCCAGAATTAATCCTCACGTCATTCTCTTTCTTTTTGCAAAAAGATAAATAGAAAGTCCTCACGCCTTTTCTCTTTCATTTTTTTGCGAGAAAACTTTTAATCTATTCATTAACAATCATGGCAGTACGACGAACACTGAAAAATAATAAAAACCACATCCAAATTTGTAGACAACATCGCGACAATTACAAACAGTGAAGCAAGCCGAAGGCGTGCCATTGTCATCACCTCTCCCTCGCTGCAGTCGGTCTAAACTTATTGTAGTAGACAGTCTGAACGTCATCATGTTAAGACCCCATAGGACCAGCGCATCAAAATAGCAACCACCGCTGATGAAAATAAGTCTAGATCGAAAGGATTCAACCTAAAACACATAAACAAAGACAAATGAAGATCAGATCCGAGCGAATTCACAAATAACAATCACCGACCTAATCCCATGGCATCCGGCGGAAACACACCTCCACACGCCCTTCGACGACGATAGTCGCACTGCCGAGATAGAGGCTAGGCGGGGAGAATTTTATTCCATCTTCAAGAAACCGCTACTACCTTATCTTTTTTGGCAAGGCACAAACCCTAAACTGACACAAAATACACCTAAAACGAAGAAGGAGCTCTTCCACCGACAAGGACCTAGAGGCGGTGCCGCCAACAGGAGGCAAGAAAACCCTAGTCTCTCATTTTTTGCATGGTAATACGTGTCTCATTCATATCATAAAGATTAAAGTACAAGTCACGTAAGAACCAACATGACAAAAACTGGAAAAAAAATAGCAGAACATTTATAAGTTTGACACCAACGCCCGTCACCCGCCTCCGACACCACCACATCAGCCACCGAAGAAAAGAATGACGGATCACCTCCTCACCCGAGCTCGATGCGGCTCCATCGCTGATACGCAACTTTGCAGACCTCCAAGGTGGCTCACTAAAAATGAAGCGCTCGTGGTTGAACGACATAGACCGGGGCACCACCCCGGACACGCCATCGAACTCCAGACCTGGCACTCAACCACGACTAAAACGCCGAAGGAGGAAACCGTACCTGCCATCCACAAACCACGAACCCAACACACATTCCGTCTTTCAGACGTCGTCGATGCAGACCACAATCCGCATCTGCTCCTGGACTACCTTCCAAGCTCCGCACTAACGCCGGAGCAAACGATGTCACAACGACGGAGCCCGAGGACACATGTCCGTCACAAGGATGATGCCGCTGCCACGACATCCTTACTTGAACAGATTGATCTTCAAATCTATCCTCACCCATAGGACCGATGACCTCGTCAGGGAAGGACCCAAAGAATCTTATTCAGCACTGTCATCGTCGCCGCGGAAGCCAAGACGACGGACACACGTGGACCAACGACCTCCCTCACCACCAACGACCGAGGTCGCCGGTGGAGGGGAGCCGCCGAAGGATGACGCGGGAAGATTAGCCTCTCCTGTCGGGGGGGGGGGTAGCCGCCAAAAAAACTTAGTCCCTCCTGGCCTCGCGTGAGACACATGGAACGGGTACGGAATGAGTGTTTATTTACTAAAAATACAAATACGTAAAATGTGGGGAATATGGCCCTTCTTTTTTCTCGTCGCAAACATTTTCCAGACTGGAAACTTGTGTGCGGGGGGCGTGGAGATAGAGTACCACACGCATCACATGCCCCTTGTGGAAATTGCAAGTAGCAAAAAAAGGAAAAAGGAAGTTTCAAAAAAAAAAAAAAAGAAAGAAGATAAGAGCCGAGGCCCGCCCGGCCGAGTAGAAAAGAGCCTGCCGGATGCAGCAACCGACCCGTGGCTGGGTGACTATTTTGCCCCGGCATATGTCGGTCTGATGCTCTCGAATCTCAGGACCATTTGCGGAATATCCTTTGCCATCATTAAACACCGTCGATAGAGACAAGCACTGATCAGAACCAAATCGAGTAACAAACACGCGTTCGAGCCAGCTCGTCCAGGGGTTGAAACGCACTTCTACAGTGCATTGAGAGCAACGGCTCTGCTCGACCCCTCCGATATTCTTTAATGCCATTTTCACAATGTACACCGTACGTGGCTATGTACTGTTTTTTTTAGAACACGTATACTGTTAAAAAGGTTGTAATGCCAATTTGACACCGGGCCCATTGGACCTCAGCAAAAGGCCGTCCTGTTTGAGGCCCATGCAAAACGGCTGGCTCGGGGCATGCACCGTCCGCAGGCGCGAGGAGCAACTCGTTTAGTCCCACCTCGCCCAGCGAGGAGGGCACGAGAGGGCGAGGAGGCTACAAATAGAGGGGCAGGGCAGCTGTTGCAACTCATACCTTTCTCGGCCTTTTGGCTAAGATCAAGTGTAGTATCTGTTCTTATCAGTTTAATATCTGATATGTGGGCCATGTGCCCACAACGATATTAAATTTACTTTTTATGGGGGAGGGTCCACCACAGTGGCTTGCCACTGGGGCCCTCACGTGTTCCCTGGACGTTGCACTACTGTCCAGGTGTGGCGCGCCCCAACCAAATGAAGTTAAAATTTGGCCTCTTTGGTGAGGTGGTTATGAAATGTTTGTTTGGAAGTTCAGTCGGGTCTGGCGAGGGCAATGGTTCAAGGCCAACGCCGCAGCCCATTATTATCGTGACACTGTACGTGAGGCAGAGGAGGTAGCCGTACTCATCCTGTATATATGAGTCAGCAGAACAAATGAAGAAAGGGTGAGCCTAGTGGATTAGCACAACTGTACTGTCAACGAAACAAAAATGTATCAGCACAAGTGTAATACTTCTGCCAGAAAATTTAGACCACGTGCCCTACTAACAAAGGGGGCAGTTTATTTTTTATGGGGGAGGGCCCACCATAGTGGCTTGCCACTGAGGCCCTCACGCGTTCCCTGGACGTTGCACTACTGTCCAGGTGTGGCGCACCCCAACCAAATCAAATTCAAAGTTTGAAATGATCAGGTCGAATTAGTTCGTACCAGACTGTTTGTAGGACGGGAGGGAGACGTAGCGAGGGCAGTGGCTTCTCCTGCTCGACGACAACGCCTCGTCGTCCTCCGACCCGCAATCACGGGGCTGCAATAGATGAACATCTGAGTTACGTTTTCTTCTGAATTTCATCTTGGCGGATGGATAGAGATGTTACCATGCACGCACCTGGTAGTCCTTGTGGAAGCAGAGCCTGAGCTCCTGCACGGAGCCGTTCTTGCAGACGAGGTGCGGCAGCCGCCCGAAGGCGTGGTCGATGGCGTCCACGATGTGCGCCACCGCGTACTTGCGGCCGTTCCGCGGGTAGATATGCGCTTTCCGCAGAGCTTTCTGCGTGCAGATTAACGCCCACACAAGTGAGACAAACAAAGTGTTAGCTGATGTTGCGCAGAATCGTTGGAAGCCATGCGAGCTAACCGATCTGTGCTACTGATAACTTGATGATTGATTACCGTGACATTGTACTTGCTGTAGAGGTAGAGCGCCGTGGAGAAGTAGTCGTACTCGTCCTGTATCTCAGGGTAGCCGCACGTCCCGTGAGTCGCTGCAACACGAACGAACGGAGGGTGTCAGATACCACGGATCAAAGAGCACAAAAGTGTATGCATTTCTTCTGGGAGTACAGATTCAGGGAGCGCATACATACCCCACTGATGAAGAAGTCGGTCCAGCGAAAGAAACATCAGCACATGCACAACAGAAGCACGTGAGTGAGTGAGCAACAGTGCCGTCTGTTTCCCCTCAATAATATGCTAACTTGCTAAGTCACCGGCTAATTGAACTGCTAGCAGTACCTACCTCGTGGGCCCAGAAGGGGCCTCTTCCGCCGAAGCAGGTGGAGGTGTCGCCGCAGTAGAGCGACGGCCAGTACTTCTCCAGGATCGGCCTCAGCATCGCGATCTGCACCAGGCAAGATCCATTAAGCGAAGAGCATTGACTTAATTTACTTGCATACCTGGAGAAACGAGCTCGGCATGTGCCATTCTGATGAGATTGTGACTGAATCGAGGTCGAGGGCTCTTCACGCGTACTGTACCTTGTTCATGTTGAATGTGGTAGTTGGTCTGCAGCACGACGGCCACCCACCGTAGCTGTACTGCGGCCACAGCCCATCTGTTATGTCCCCAACAAAGAAAACGGAATGAGATGCTGTCTAAATTCTCGGTATCTGCAGACGGGCACCAATGCGCAATTTTTTTGATTTGATTCTGAATTACAAGACAGATCGGTCTACTTACGGATTGTGAACCAGTTGAGAGGGTTTGATCTGCAGAGCGCACGCAAAGGGAGAAAGCCAGATGAGAGGAAATTCGCAGCCGTATGCGAGAGAGAAAGGGAAGCGAATGGGGGCACCGTACCGGCAGCAGCCGTTGGAGCTGCAGCAGTGGTTGGTCTGGCGGCAGACGGTGCCCGGCCACTGCAGGGCCAGCACGTAGTGGTCGAACCCGGCGTGCCGCCGCTTCCTCCCGGCCGCCGGCGACGCCAGCAGCGCGCCGGGGAGCAGCACGGCCAGGCAGAGGAAGCAGAGCGACACGAGGAGCCGCCTCCCGCGCCTCGTCCTGTCCATTGCTGCTAGTCTTCTTGGCTCGTCGATTAGGTCCAATAATCTACTCCGTGCTACCCACCACCATTAGCCGCCCGGTGTACCCATGTGATCCGCTGCCCCTGCTGCAATTTATGGCGCCTTATTTGGAGTGGCTTGGGGGACATGACAGGCATGTATGATGGTCGACTTTGATTATTTAGCTTGACGTCGTTGAGAGTAACACGCTCCCCTCGTCTTTGGGTTTTCTTCTCTCTGCAGCGTACGCTTGCTTCCATGGAGATGGAGGGTGCAAAGTTTCTACGACGGTCAGAAACTTGCGTGCATTCTGTTGACAAAGGTATACCATGGGAGCAGCAGCAAGTCACACGTCCTGATCTCCTTTCCCCTCTTTCAGTCCCAGGGTGCTCTAGAGCATCTCTGACCGATACCTAAAAACATCTAGAGGAGGTAAAGAGGCAGCCAACCGCACCTAACCAGTCCCTCAAACGGTTAGAGGAGGATAATTTTTACTCCTCAACCGCCTAAATATACTCACACCGTGCCTCCCAGTGCAAAAGTTTTGGGCCCCTCTATTCACGTATGCGCGGCCACCACTTCCCACTGTTGCCGCCCATTCTCACCACAGCCACCACCGATGCCCTCAATTCCGGACGGGATGGAGAGCCAAGACCCTCAACACGACACCATAAAAAACGACCCTTGTACCGCCGCCCGCATCAAGGAAGAAGTTGGGGGATAAAAAACCTCCTCCGGGCAACCACACCGGCAACCACCGCCGGTAGCATGTCGTTGGCAAGGCCACGGGGCCGGTCCTAAGATTTCGGGGGCCCGGGGCGAAGTTAAGACTCAGGGCCCTCTTAATATTGGCCACCATGTATAATTTGTTTATCAGTTGTCATGGCAAAATCGCATAGGGGATATGACATCGGTTTTTTTCACGAATACACAAAAGTTGTGTATCTTTTCATTGATAGAAAGAAGAGTTATACAACATTAGATTACATACAATCGCTAAGCCATGTACACATGAAGGCATGGTAAAGAGTGCAGAGCAAACAGATGGGGTTGCTCATCCCCGAGACCAATGGAGCTAGTGGCGCCGGCTTTCACCCAAAGGTGCGCCTCGTCTTTGATGATGGAGGAGAGCCGAGTGACCAAAGGTTGATCACCGCCGAAGATGCAGCCGTTTCGATGCTTTCAGAGCCACCAAGCGGTGAGGGTGATGAGAGAGGCCAACCCCTTGCAAGCGGGCGCAGCTGCACGTTCACAGGTAGCATCCCACCAGAATTGGAAATCTATGTCGTCAACGGGTAGGTTGGCCGTGGAGCGAACCCATCCTAGGATCTCATGCCAAACTTGTCGCGAGAAAGAGCAGCCCACCAGCAAGTGTTGCAATGTTTCGTCCTCTTGGTTGCATAAGGCGCACTTAGGCTCATGGGGGAGGCCATGACGGGCTAGGCAATCGACCGTCCAACATTGGTCTTGCATCGCTAGCCAAATGAAGAACTTGATCTTAAGCGGCGCCCCTGGCTTCCATGTAAGCTTCCAGTGCGGGTCGTCACAAGAACCAAGGAAAATGGCCGGTAACAAGAGCTAGCGGAGTAGGCGCCTGAGGTAGTCCAATGCCAACGCAAGACGTCGGCCGTGTCCGAGAACTGTGAGTGGCGGACGCTGATACGTCTCCATCGTATCTACTTTGCCAAACTCTTTTGCCCTTGTTTTGGACTCTAATTTGCATGATTTAAATGGAACTAACCCGGACTAATGCTATTTTCAGCAGAATTGCCTTGGTGTTATTTTTGTGCAGAAATAAAAGTTCTCGAAATGACCTGAAAATTTATGAAGAATATTTTTGGAATATATAAAAAATATTGGCGCAAGAATTGACCGAAGGGGGGCCACCCAGAGGCCACAAGCCCTGGGGGCGCGCCCTGCAGGCTTGTGGGCCCCCTGGAGCCCCTCCAACCTCAACTCCAACTCCATATAATCCTATTTGGGGAGAAAAAAACAGAGAGAAGGATTCATCGCGTTTTACGATACGGAGCCATCGTCGTCTCATGTTCTTCATCGGGAGGGTTGATCTGGTGTCCGTTCGGGGCTCTCGAGAGGGGGATTCGTCGCCATCATCATCACCAACCTTCCTCCATCACCAATTTCATGATGTTCACCGCCGTGCGTGAGTAATTCCATCGTAGGCTTGCTGGACGGTGATGGGTTGGATGAGATTTATCATGTAATCGAGTTAGTTTTGTTAGGGTTTGATCCCTAATATCTACTATGTTCTGAGATTGATGTTGCTATGAATTTGCTATGCTTAATGCTTGTCACTAGGGCCCGAGTGCCATGATTTCAGATCTGAACCTATTTTTTTTCATGAATATATTTGTGTTCTTGACCCTACTTGCAAGTTGTAGAGACCTACTATGAGTTATGATCCGCATACCCCAAGGTGTCAATAGTTGGGATTCTTTCCGGTGATTACCCTAGTTTGAGGAGTTCATGTATTCACTAAGTGCTAATGCTTTGGTCCGGTTCTCTATTAAAAGGAGGCCTTAATATACCTTAGTTTCCATTAGGACCCCGCTGCCACGGGAGGGTAGGACAAAAGATGTCATGCAAATTCTTTTCCATAAGCATGTATGACTATATTCGGAATACATGCCTACATTATATTGATGAATTGGAGCTAGTTCTGTGTCACCCTAGGTTATAACTGATACATGATGAATATCATCCAACACATTATCATTGCCGATCCATTGCCTATGAGCTTTTCACACATTGATCTTTGCTAAGTTAGTTTGCTGTTGCTGCTGTTACAATCACTATAAAATTGCTACTGTTACTTTTGCCACTGTTACCGTTACTTCCATATTACTTTGCAACAATATTTTGCTGCAGATACTAAGTCTTTCAGGTGTGGTTGAATTGAAAACTCAGCTGCTAATACTTGAGAATATTCTTTGGCTCCCCTTGCGGCGAATCAATAAATTTGGGTTGAATACTCTACCCTAAAAAACTGTTGCGATCCCTTATACTTGTGGGTTATCAAGACCTTTTTCTGGCGCCGTTGCCGGGGAGCATAGCTCTATTCTTTGAGTCACTTGGGATTTATATCTGTTGATCACTATGAGGAATTTGAAAGACGACAAAACCAAGATTTTCCCCTCTACTACGAGGGGAGGTAAGGAACTGCCATCTAGCTCTGCACTTGATTCACCTTCTGTTTTGAGTAACCTTGCGACACCTACACCTGCTATTGATTATGATATGTTGTATGTTATTGATGATGCTACTTCTAATATGAATGATGCTTATGATGCTACTACTTTGCTTGATAAAACTGTGCCACTGGGTGAATTTCTTGATGAACAACTTGCTTGAGCTAGAACTATTGAATATATTGAAGATGATGATATTTCTTAAACTGATGAAATTATTGAAACTGAACACTTTGAAACACCTATTAGACCTAGCTCTCCTAGATAGGAATTGCCTGTTATGCCTGAGGGTTATGTTATGGATGGAGGGGTAGCTAGGGACTTTCTTTCTTGTAAGCATAGAGATGATCTTAAGAAATTATTATGCAAGTAGAAATAAAAATCTTTGAATGCTAGAATGGAATATGATCCTAAATTTGCTACTTCACCTATCTTTGTTACTGATAAGGATTATGAATTCTCTGTCGATCCTGAGTTAATTACTTTGGTTGAATATGATCCTTTTTCATGGTTATGAATCTGAAACTGTTGTGACACATCTTACTAAATTGAATGATATAGCCACCTTATTTACAGTTTTACACATGAGGAAAAAATTCGCTATTGATGTATTCTTAAGTTGTCTCAATTCTCATTAAAGGGTGATGCTAAGATATGGTTTAATCCTCTTGCTCCTGGTTGTGCGCGTAGTCCCCATGATATGATTATTACTTCTATGAAAAATATTTTCCTGCTCATAAGAAACAAGCCGCCTTACAGGAAATATTTAACTTTGTGCAAATTGAAGAAGTGCTTATGATGCTACTAATTTGCTTGATAAAACTGTGCCACTGGGTGAATTTCTTGATGAACAACTTGCTTGAGCTAGAACTATTGAATATGCTAAATATGATGATATTTCTGAAACTGATGAAATTATTGAAACTGAACACTTTGAAACACCTGTTAGACCTAGCTCTCTTAGATATGAATTACCTGTTATGCCTGAGGGTTATGTTATGGATGGAGGGGTAGCTAGGGACTTTCTTTCTTGTAAGGATAGAGATGATCTTAAGAAATTATTATGCAAGTAGAAAGAAAAATCTTTGAATGCTAGAATGGAATATGATCCTAAGTTTGCTACTTCACCTATCTTTGTTACTAATAAAGGTTATGAATTCTCTGTCGATCCTGAGTTAATTACTTTGGTTGAATCTGATCCTTTCCATGGTTATGAATCTGAAACTGTTGTGACACATTTTACTAAATTGAATAATATAGCCACCTTATTTACACATGAGGAAACTGTTGGGGAACGTAGTAATTTCAAAATTTTTCCTACGCACACGCAAGATCATGGTGATGCATAGGAACGAGAGGGGAGAGTGTTGTCCACGTACCCTCGTAGACCGAAAGCGGAAGCGTTATGACAATGCGGTTGATGTAGTCGTACGTCTTCACGGCCCGACCAATCAAGCACCGAAACTACGACACCTCCGAGTTCTAGCACACGTTCAGCTCGATGACGATCCTCGGACTCCGATCTAGCAAAGTGTGGGGGAAGAGTTCCGTCAGCACGATGGCGTGGTGACGATCTTGAAGTTCTACCATCGTAGGGCTTCGCCTAAGCACCGCTACAATATTATCGAGGATTATGGTGGAGGGGGGCACCGCACACGGCTAAGAGAACGATCACGAAGATCAACTTGTGTGTCTAGAGGTGCCCCGTGCCCCCCGTATATAAAGGAGCAAGGGGGGAGGCCGGCCGGCCCTTGTGGGGGCGCCAGGGAGGAGGAGTCCTCCTCCTAGTAGGAGTAGGACTCCCCTCTTTCCTACTCCTCCCCTCTTTCCTACTCCTACTAGGAGGGGGAAAGGAAGGGGGAGAGGGAGAAGGAAAGGGGGGCGCCGCCCCCCCTCTCCTAGTCCAATTCGGACCAGAGGGGGAGGGGGCACGCGGCCCACCCTGGCCGCCCCTCTCTCTCTCCACTAAGGCCCATTAGGCCCATACTTCTCCCGGGGGGTTCCGGTAACCCTCCAGCACTCCGGTTTTCTCCGAAATCACCCGGAACACTTCCGGTGTCCAAATATAGCCGTCCAATATATCAATATTTATGTCTCGACCATTTAGAAACTCCTCGTCATGTCCGTGATCACATCTGGGACTCCGAACAAACTTAGGTACATCAAAATATATAAACTCATAATGAAACTGTCATCATAACGTTAAGCGTGCGGACCCTACGGGTTCGAGAACAATGTAGACATGACCGAGACACATCACCGGTCAATAACCAATAGCAGAACCTGGATGCTCATATTGGCTCCTTCATATTCTACGAAGATCTTTATCGGTCAGACCGCATAACAACATACTTTGTTCCCTTTGTCATCGGTATGTTACTTGCCCGAGATTCGATCATCAGTATCTCAATACCTAGTTCAATCTCGTTACCGGCAAGTCTCTTTACTCATTTCGTAATACATCATCTCGCAACTAACTCATTAGTTGCAATGCTTGGAAGGCTTATGTGATGTGCATTACCGAGAGGGCCCAGAGATACCTCTCCGACAATCGGAGTGACAAATCCTAATCTCGAAATACGCCAACCCAACATGTACCTTTGGAGACACCTGTAGAGCTCCTTTATAATCACCCAGTTACGTTGTGACGTTTGGTAGCACACAAAGTGTTCCTCCGGCAAACGGGAGTTGCATAATCTCATAGTTATAGGAACATGTATAAGTCATGAAGAAAGCAATAGCAACATACTAAACGATCGGGTGCTAAGCTAATGGAATGGGTCATGTCAATCACATCATTCTCCTAATGATGTGATCCCGTTAATCAAATGACAACACATGCCTATGGTTAGGAAACATAACCATCTTCGATTAACGAGCTAGTCAAGTAGAGGCACACTAGTGACGTTTAGTTTGTCTATGTATTCACACAAGTATTATGTTTCCGGATAATACAATTCTAGCATGAATAATAAACATTTATCATGATATAAGGAAATAAATAATAACTTTATTATTGCCTCTAGGGCATATTTCCTTCAGAAACAATTCGCTATTGATGTATTCTTAAGTTGTCTCCTTTCTCATTAAAGAGTGATGCTAAGATATGGTTTAATCCTCTTGCTCCTGGTTGTGCCCGTAGTCCCCAGGATATGATTTATTACTTCTCTGAAAAAAAATTCCTGCTCATAAGAAACAAGCTGCCTTACATGAAATATTTAACTTTGTGCAAATTGAAGAAGAGAGTCTCCCGCAAGCTTGGTGGATGCTTCTCCAATTACTTAATGCTTTGCCTGATCATTCTCTCAAGAAAAATGAAATACTTGATATCTTTTATAATGGACTAACCGATGCTTCTAGGGACCACCTAGATAGTTATGCTGGTTGTGTTTCCAGGGAACGAACTGTTGAGCAAGCTGAATTGCTATTGAATAATATATTGAGTAATGATAATGATTGGACTCTTCCTAAACCAACTCTTAAGCAAACTCTGAAGAAAAGAGGTATTCTATTTCTCAGTCCTGAAGATATGCAAGAGGCAAAGAAATCTATGAAAGAAGAAGGTATTAAAGCCGAAGACATTAAGAATTTCCAACCTATTAAAGAAATACATGGTCTTGATAACCCAACATAGGTAGTAGAGGTAAATTCTCTCTATAGGTTTGATGAAGGTGATATTCCTCATAATAAGTCTGCTAGTCAATGCTTGGATGAGTTTGATAACTTTATTGTTAAACAAGAAAATCTCAATGCTTATGTTAGTACACAATTGAAATGTAATGCTTATATGCTTAACTGCTTGGGTGATTATATGAGTAGAACTGTTAATGATATTAAGATTATTAGTAAGCATGCTTCCATGGTGAAAACTCAAGTAGAGCAAGTTCTCAAAGCTCAGAATGATTTATTAAATAAGTTGAATAGTAAGATCAATGATAATGCTGTTAGGGTTATGACTAGAGGTGGTAAAATGACTCGGGAACCTTTGTATCCTGAGGTCCATCTTAAGAGAATTGAGCAAGATTCTCAAAGAACTGATACTGATGCACCTAGTCCTTCAAGGAGGAAAAATAAAACTGACAGGACTTTGCATGCTTCTAGTGAACCTGTTATAGACACACCTGAGAGTCCAAATGATATTTCTATTTCTGATGCCGATACACAATCTGGCAATGAACATGAACCTAGTGCTAATGTTAATGATGATGTTCATGTTGATGCTCAACCTAGTAATGATAATGATGTGGAGGTTGAACCCGCTGTTGATCTTGATAACCCACAACCTAAGAATAAGTGTTATGATAAGAGAGGCTTCATTGCTAATAAACATGGCAAAGAAAGAGAACCATGGTGAGGGAGTCATGGACTAAGGGGTCCTCGGGGCGACGACCCATTGTACATGGGCCGGACTGGTGGAGCCGTATAGTGACAGGAGATCTATGAAGCCGTGGTGTGCCCTCCAAGTCAAGAAGGCGCAAGATCTCTTTAAACCCTTATTGTAATCTATCTTCGGTAACCCTAACCCTACCGGTGTCTATATAAACTGAGGATTATTAGTCTTTAGGGCTAGAGCTACATTCATCACCTCGTCGCCTTAGGGTTTAGCTCATACGGATCTCAAGGTAGATCTACTCTGTAAACCATATTATACATCCAATACAATCAAGCAGGACGTAGGGTATTACCTCTTCGAGAGGGCCCGAAACTGGGTAAACACTGTGTTCGTCGTCACTTGTTCCCCATCGATCCTAGATCCACAGCTCGGGACCCCGTACCCGGAGGTCTGCCGGTTTTGACACCGACATTGGTGCTTTCATTGAGAGTTCCGCTGTAGGATCCCCCAAAGGATCGATGGCTCGCCTGATCATAGGAGAAGGCATAGGATCTGGGGACTTCTTCGCCCTCGGACAACTCTTTGCGTTTGGCAGCATCGTGTCGCACACAGACCCGACTGGTCGTCTGGGTCAGGTCGACGCCTTCATCCCCGGACACCGAATTTGATTCCGTGGTTTGGAATATGTTACGGACGCACGGGGCAATCTAATTTTCACCGGATTCACTTCCCCCTCCCGCACCCTTGCCACGCCTGCTCTGGAGTTCCTTTCCGATCCGATCGGTAGATCGGCCTCGACAGCTTCGAGCCAGGAGAGCTCCGCTTCGAGCAGGAGCCAGACTCCTCCCCCGTCCGGACACGTCATGACTGCGAAAGACCTATCCTCGACCTTTGAGGTAGAATCAGGAGGCAGAGGCCAAGAGTCAATCTTGGCCGAACTGTCCTTTCACAACGATCGCCCGGCCTTGAGCCCTTACTACAAAGCGGCAGGCAACGGCCAGGGGTCACCCCCAGCCCAAAGCAGCTCGACCTAGAACCCCGACAGGGAAGCCACAATCAAAGACCAAAGCTCGTCCTTGACCTCCAGTGACGGCCCAGACCCCCTCAAGGATCCAGCTCCGCACCCCAAGCTCTGCACGGCCAGAGGAAATCAAGGACCGGCCAGGACATTGATCGCCCCCCATACCGTTACAACAGAGTTCGTCCCGGAGCCCTCGAGCTCGGCAACCCTCGTAATGGTGAACGAGGCGCTAGTCTGAATTCAAAAAATGACCATCTAGGAGGACCTGCCCTCTGCCTTCAATCATGGACCCTTCGAGGCGTACAATAGGGAATTTTGCGTCCCACCCACCACCCATTTGGTAGCCACTATCGATAATTTAACCGATATGCTAGACTATAAATTGAAGAATGCTGAATACATGGACGAGGAGGACGTAGCCACGGCTAATGCTGAGGTCGCCCCCCGTCACGGGCCGCTGGTCGGCCACATCCACCTACGACATTTACATGGTGGACACCCCAAAGGACGGCGACGACACTCCTGATCAGGACTGAGGCAAGCCCAGAGATGAGCCGCTCAAACGCCGAATACAACATCGTCGATCAAAGCCACGTCGAAGACATGCGAGCAACATGGACTCCGCGGAGAATGGCACCGTAAATGACACGGACGACCTCGCAGGGGAAGCAACCACCGAACAACATCAGGATGGCCCCGCGGGCAGGAGGACCCGCCCAATCCAGAAAACCATGATGACTCCGAGGATAGCAACTACCTCCCACTCTTCGAAGAGGAGGCCAGTCTCGGGGATGACAATTTCATCTTCCCGAAGTCCCTCTGGAGCAGGAACGATTCAAGCCGAGGCTTTTGGCCACCGCCCGTAGCTTAAAGAAACAAAAACGCAAAATCAAGGCTGAACAGGACACCCTCAACGACCGATGGACTAAAGTCCTAGATGCTAAAGAAGAGTATGGCCACGAACAGCCAACCAAAAGTTATCCCAAGCGAAGACTCCTGCCGCAGTTCGATGACGAGGCCGTAAAGCCCACACGCCCGATATACACAAGCGCCGAATAGCCGGACCACCCCCCTAGAGGGCAGGACAGAGAAGCTGATGAGGCCGAACACCTAGCCGCCCACCTCGCCGTTATGGCAAGGATAAAGAGTGGCCCACTTACGAGTACGACCTCGGTCATGACCTAGATGCCCGAGGAGGCCGCACCAGGTCCATTTACGGACCCAAAGAAGACCCGCCTGCTTACCAAGAAGGATACTACGATTGGCTAAATCGAAACGATAGAATTCGGGAGCAGCAGCGGATTCGGAGGGTCAAAGACCTCTGACACGATGTAGCCCGAGTTCGGGGTGCCGCACACCCCATGTGCTTTACAGAGAGGGTAATGCAACACCAATTCCCGGAAGGCTTGAAGCCCGTGAATATCGAATCATACAACGGAACCACAGATCCAACTATATGGATAGAGGATTTCCTCCTCCACATTCACATGGCGCGAGGAGATGACCTCCATGCCATCAAATATCTGCCGCTAAAGCTTAAAGGTCCAGCTTGACATTGGTTGAATAGCCTTCCCAAAGACTCTATAGCTGTTGGGAAGAGCTCGAGGACGCTTTTCGAGCAAACTTTCAGGACACCTTTGTCCGGCCTCCGGATGCTGACGACCTAAATCGCATCACACAACGACCCGGAGAATCCGCCCGACAATTTTGGAACCGATTCCTGACCAAGAAAAACTAGATCGTCGATTGTCCGGATGCCGAAGCCTTGGCTGCTGTCGGTGTCAAAACTGGCGGATCTCGGGTAGGGGGTCCCGAACTGTGCGTCTAGGCGGATGGTAATAGGAGACAAGGAACACGATGATTTTACCCAGGTTCGGGCCCTCTCGATGGAGGTAAAACCCTACTCCTGCTTGATTGATATTGATGATATGGGTATTACAAGAGTTGATCTACCACGAGATCAGAGAGGCTAAACCCTAGAAGCTAGCCTATGGTATGATTGTTGTTGTTGTTGTGTCCTACGGACTAAACCCTCCGGTTTATATAGACACCGGGGGGGGGGGGGCTAGGGTTACTCAGAGTCGGTTACAAGGAAGGAGATCTTCATATCCATATTGCCAAGCTTACCTTCCATGCCAAGGAGAGTCCCTTCCGGACACGGGACGAAGTCTTCAATCTTGTATCTTCATAGTCCAACAGTCCGACCAAAGATTATAGTCCGGCTGTACGGATACCCTCTAATCCAGGACTCCCTCAGTAGCCCCTGAACCAGGCTTCAATGACGATGAGTCCGGCGCGCAGATTGTCTTCGGCATTGCAAGGCGGGTTCTTCTCCAAATTTCGAGTACCTGTTAAATAGTGCCCGGCTTCTTGTAAATGCTGCGCTCCTTGGCTTCTGCATCCAATAATGGCCACCTTCCATGTGTCAAGCGAATGTGAGGAGCCAGGGTGTTTTGACATTTACCCCTTTAGCTATGCAAATGAGCTATCTATTAAAGAGACGAGCATTCTCAGATCCAAACCACACCATCCTCCCTTAGCGAGCATTCATCGGAGCGCGCCCGAAAAAATCCATTCCAACATGGCCGGTCAGCACAGCTCCTCCTCTCGTTCCCCCAGCCCCAAGCCCGGAGATTGGGAGAGGTGTTCCGTCCCGCACAGCCAATTAGTGAAGCTTTAGACCCAGGGATTTCTCCCACCAGCGTATATGGTCCCGGTTCGAGCCGGGCTCGCCACCTATAATGGCGGGGAGCAAGTGGAGAGCCTTCCCAACCCCTCTAAGGGAGAGCGGGCATGTCTTGCCCCTTATTTGTTAAGGGGACTCGGATTTCCAATCCATCCGTTTCTCCGAGGGCTCCTAGAGTTCTGCGGCCTCCAGTTGCATAACCTTACCCCTGCCTCCATACTTCATATCGCTGGCTACGTAACCCTTTGCGAGCTGTTCTTGGGCTGCGAGGCTCATTTCACACTATGGAAGAAGCTGTTCTGCCTTGTGCCCCATTCACAGAGGGGGTCAATATATCAGGTGGGCGGAGCCGAAGTATGGCGCATCACTGGGACCGGATACCTATCCGGAACCCTGAAGAAGGCGTCCGAAGACTGGCCTTCAGAGTGGTTTTATATGGAAGACGTCCCTCTTCCAGATCCTATTCGGATCAGCCTTCCCGAGTTTGACAATGCTCCTTTGAAGAAGCGCCTGAGCTGGCGGCCACGGAGCCCCCAGGAGGAAGATGACAGAGACGTTCTTTACCTGATGGGCCGGATAAAGGTATTGGCTCAATTAGGACTGACCATGACCAAAGTTATGGCAATATGCATTATGCGGGGGGTGCAGCCGCTTCAATATTGAGGCCACCCCATGTGGGATTTCAACGGGGAAGATGACGCCACCCGCTGCAGCCGCAAGGGGCCAAACTCGACCGCTGCTCTAGCAAAAATCTTGTCCGGTTTGTACAAGGGAGAGGAAGAGGAATTCCTCCGTATCAAGCCACCGAATGGGTTTTCCATGTACAATCCTTCGAGCTGGGTAGGCTGCCATTTTGCTTATGCCCATCCGTTCCATATTCCCATAGTTAAATATTTTATCTTACAAATTCATCGCAGGAACTGCGTAAGGCTGTAAGGGAGATCAACAGCCCACCTCCACAACCAGAGGATCCTGAGCGGTCCCTCGACCCGGCCTTCAAAGAGGATCCGGACATATCCGTGGAGCTGATTGATAGGGTATTTTACAAATTAAGCAGCGATGATGCCTTGGTGGCCATTACGGCCGACTACCCTGGGCTGCTCCCAGCTTCGTAGGTGACTGAGACCAAAGTCCCAACATTTTGAAAAGGATTCGCCTTTACACACTCCACTTACCGTATACCAACGGTGTTTTATAGGGAAGGACCTTGGGACGCCATGCCGAGCCCGGGGCGACTAGCCAACAAGGGGCTCCGAGGCTGGGCAGGCTAAAAAGGAAAGCGGTCCGGACTGAGACGCCGACGCAGAGGTATGATGCAACACCTCACTCCATGGTGTCGTCTTTAAAGACATAATAACGCCCGTGCTTTCTAGAAAGAAGAACACTCGCCGGACTATATCCGAAGAGGTCGCCAATCCCGCCTCAACCAGTCGGGCTCCAGAGCCGGACACAGAAACGGAAGCGAATACGGGGCATACACCGGATGCTCCTCCGACAGAGGATGTGGATAAAATATCCGCCACAAATTCCGAAGTGGAGAGCGCCATGGACCACAGGCGTCGCCGAGCTGTACTCCGTGACGCTTGTTTTTTCCAAGAGGCATTTGATGCCTTCAACTCAGGAGACGCATACATCCGTGCTGCTCAAAATGGTCTAGCCAGACCAACAGACCAGTATGTAAAGGATATACGGGTAAGAAAATTTGATGATTACATATAGCAGTAGCCCCTGAGACTTGAAACAGTTAGAATAACTGATTTAAGGATCATATATATTATGCAGGTTCTTACAGAGAAGAATACCAGTTGTCTCAAGAGCTTGAAGAGTGCAAGGCCCAGCTACGGGCTGCAGCTGCCACAGCGAAGGAGTCCGAGAAGGCCTCCTCTAGTAACCCCTTTTTTTGTTAGAGTGATAGGTACCATATAGAGTGCGACATACATGCAAATCTGACAATAAATATTGCAGATGATGCCAGAGTAAGTCCGGATGAGCAACATCTCCTACGCCGGCTAAAGGCTGGCGAGCGCGTGCTTACAAAAGTTAGGCAGGAGAAAAATAATCTCCAGGATGCCAACACCCAGCTGAGCATGGAACTAAAGGATGTTCGTGCCCAACTGTCGGACTCCGTGAAGGAGAATCAGCGGCTTCGACGCGGCATTTTCAGTAAGTGCTTGAACGAACTTTTAAGAAGAGTTCGTCGAAGAAGCCGGCTAACAGAGTTATGCCTATAGGTATGCTGACGGGTCGTCCCGCGGATGAAATGCCCGGGTCTGTGGGTGATCTTCTACCCGAGCTCTCACAACTGCACGAACAAGCTCGGCAGGTGATGCAAGGCATTGCCCAGGCCTTATGGCCATCCATCTCCCTGCCCGAAGGCCTTGGAGAGCTTACGGAGAAGCTTAAGGGAGCGCGGCGACGCTTTCGATTATGGAAGATATCGGCCTGCCGTCAAGGTGCCAGGGAAGCCTGGGCCATGGTGAAGACGTGGTATACCAAGGTTGACCCAAACCACATGGCCGAGGTCGGACCAGTGGGGCCCGATGGGAAAGAGATCCCTGTTAGCTTAGTGTATTGGCAAGTAGAATTGGCCGCAAAGTATTCCCAACAGGATTGTAGGCTAGACAGCCTGTTGGATGGTATAGAAGAGGAATTTAGTCAGTCAAATTGACTATGTAATTAAAGTGGCATGTATAATGCCTTCTAGCCGGATTATAGATCATTTGTCATGGCAGACCTTTTTGCTTCAACCTCAGGACCCGATAGTCCGGAGTGTATCCGAATACCCTCTCGGTTATGTAAGAACCGGGGCATGCGTGGAAACCAGGCGTACGGGTCATCAGTGCTTGAGCAGACAAGTGCCCAACTAGTTATGTTATATTACATGGTTAGTAAGAAACATCTTCCAGGGAGAATAGTTTCGTTAGGGGTTCCTTTCCCTGGGTACGCATGCCCTAAAGTGCATGTCCGGACTGCGAAAAGAGTCATAGGAAAAAACATCTGGGGGCACACATGGAAAATAAATAAGTAAAAAAAATCATCTTTTGTTCACCGGCTGAATATTCCCTCAAGAACGCTAGCTTTTGGCTTCACCCAGTCTGAGGTACACATCCGGCTGACCCGGCAGTAACAATCGCAGAGGTGCTCCCCTTATGCCCTAGCCGAATTAACGAGAACGTAGGGCATAAATACAAGAGCCAGGCAACCCAGCTTGGCCAAAAATTCATATCGATGCATATAATGGCGAAGAAAAGGTACATGCGGAAGGATGACACATGTGCTGGGCATGAAGCCCGGATAAATAAGTAAGCTTTCGTGTAAGAAGCCCCCAGGTATAATGAGTGCGGCTAGCGCGTCAATGGTGTGCAGGCAAGGCACAAGTTAGCCCTTGAAGGCATCGGGAAGAATAAAAGAAGAAGGAGAGAAATAAAGGACAAATAATGTATATGCAAAAAATGGACAGAGGAAGGAGACGAACATAGAGTCCGGCGATAGGCGTAGAATCTTCGGAGCCTAGCTGCGTTCCATGGGTTCGACTCAAGTCGATTATCCGATGCATCCCGCAGACGGTACGCTCCACCGGTCAGAACTTGGTCAATGATGAAGGGACCCTCCCATTTGGGCTCGAGCTTGGTCTTTTTCTTCTCCGGCAGGCGTAGAACTAGTTCGCCAACGTTATAAGTTTTGGCCCGTACTTCTCTGCTTTGGTATCTTCAAGCCTATTGCTGATAGAATGCGGAACGGGCTTTTGCCACATCGCACTCCTCCTCTAGGGTGTCCAGATTGTCCTGCCGATCGAGCTCGGCTTCTCTTTCTTCGTACATGCACACTCGAGGTGAGTCATGAATTAAGTCGCAGGGCAGAACCGCCTCTGCGCCGTACACCATAAAAAAGGGTGTGTATCTGGTGGTATGATTTGACGTGGTCCGCAGCCCCCAGAGTACGGAGTCGAGCTACTCTACCCAGTGCGTGTTAGATTCCTTTAGGGACCACACAAATCTGGGTTTGATGCCGCTCATGATAAGACCATTTGCTCGCTCGACTTGACCGTTAGTTTGTGGGTGATAGATGGAAGCATAATCGAGCTTAATGCCCATGTTTTTGCACCAGAGTTTTACCTCATCGGCAGTGAAGTTCGTGCCGTTATCAGTGATGATGCTGTGGGGGACGCCATAACGGTGTACAACCCCGGATATGAAGTCTATCACCTGTCCTGATTCGTCCATTTTAATAAGTTTGGCTTCTATCCATTTGGTGAATTTATCCACCATGACCAGCAAGTATTTTTTCTTGTGGGTTCCTCCTTTAAGGGGTCCAACCATGTCAAGCCCCCAGACCGCAAAGGGCCAGGTAATGGGGATTGTGTGGAGGGCGGTGGGTGGCATATGGCTTTGGTTTGCAAAGAGCTGACAACCGACGCAGCGTTGGACCAAGTCCTGTGCATCCGCCCGGGCCATTGGCCAGTAAAAACCTGTACGGAAGGCCTTGCTTACGAGGGACCGGGTTGCGGCGTGGTGGCCGCCGAGTCCGGCATGAATTTCTGCTAGAAGCTTCCGCCCTTCCTCTTTGGAGATGCACCTTTGAAGGACTCCGGTCGTGCTTTTCTTATAAAGCTCTCCCTCATGGACCCTATAGGCTTTAGATCGCCGCACTATGCAGCGTGCCTCATTTTGGTCCTCGGGGAGTTTCTGCCTAGTTAAGTAGGCCAGGAATGGTTCTGTCCACGGGGCGATGATGGCCATTATTATGTGGGCTGAAGGTGTTATTTCGGTGGCAGAGCCTCCAATTATGTCAAAGTGTTCGGTATCGGGCGTTGTGGCCGGGTCCGGACTATTGTTACCGGTGTCTCCTTCCCATACCACGGATGGCTTAAACAGCCTCTCCAAAAAGATGTTGGGGGGGGGGATCGCATCGCATTTTGCGCCAATGCGTGCGAGGACGTCTGCCGCCTGATTGTTTTCCCGGGCCACATGATGAAATTCGAGCCCCTCGAACCGAGCTGACATCTTAAGGACGGTGTTGCGATAGGCCGCCATTTTCGGATCCTTGGCATCAAAGTCTCCATTTATTTGGGATATTGCGAGGTTCAATCCCCCCGCACCTCCAGGCGTTGGATGCCCATGGATACTGCCATCCGGAGACCATGTAAAAGGGCCTCGTATTCGGCTGCATTGTTGGAGTCTATATACATTATCTGGAGTATGTATTGAACTGTATCTCCGGTTGGGGACGTCAGAACGACGCCGGCCCCCAGACCAGCTAGCATTTTGGAGCCGTCGAAGTGCATGATCCAATTGGAGTATGCGCCGTACTCTTTAGGGAGTTCGGCTTCCGTCCATTCGGCGACGAAGTCGGCCAATACTTGCGAATTAATGGCTTGCCGCGGTTTGTACGTTATGTCGAACAAGAGGAGCTCAATGGCCCATTTGGCAATCCGGCCCGTGGCATCGCGGTTGTTTATAATATCATTAAGTGGCACTTCCGAGGCTACTGTTATTGAACACTCTTGAAAGTAGTGTCGCAGCTTTCGGGAGCCATGAATACCGCGTATGCTATCTTTTGATAATGCGGGTACCATGACTTGCATGGAGTAAGGACAGTGGATACATAATAGACCGGCCTTTGAAGGAGGAATTTATGTCCGTCCGTTTCTCATTCGATGACGTGCACTGCGCTTACAACTTGATGAGTTGCCGCAATGTACAACAACATTGGTTTGCCAATGTTTGGCGCGGCCAGGATTGGATTGGTTGCCAGTATGGCTTTTATTTCTTCTAATCCGGCTGTGGCAGCATCCGTCCACTCGAAGTGTTCAGTGCTCCGTAGGAGGCAATAAAGGGGTAGTGCCTTTTCTCCCAGGCGGGAGATAAAGCGGCTTAGAGCCGCCACACATCCGGTTAATTTCTGGATTTGTTTGAGGTCCGTTGGGATATCCAACTATGACAGAGCTCGGATCTTGGCCGGATTTGCTTCAATTCCTCTGCTGGATACAATGAAGCCCAGGAGCTTTTCGGCTGGCACACCGAAAACGCATTTTCCGGGTTGAGCTTGATGTCGTATGTTCGGAGGTTGTCGAATGTGAGCCTCAAGTCATCTATTAGAGAGTCGACGTGTTTGGTTTTGACGACCACATCATCTACGTATGCCTCCACTATTTTGTCGATCTGGTTCTCCAGACATGTCTGAATCATGCGCTGATATGTTGCGCCGGCGTTTTTGAGCCCAAAAGGCATTGTGTTGAAGCAGAAGGGGCCGTATGGTGTGATGAATGCCGTTGCGGCTTGGTCGGGCTCCGCCATCTTAATTTGGTGGTAGCCGGAGTATGCGTCGATGAAACACAATGAGTTGTGTCCCGCGGTAGCATCGATAATTTGATCGATGCGGGGGAGAGGGAAGGGATCCTTTGGGCAAGCCTTGTTGAGGTCCTTGAAATCGACGCATAGGCGCCAGGATTTGTCCTTCTTTGGTAGCATCACCAGGTTTGCTAGCCAGTCCGGGTGTTTTATTTCTCTAATGAATCCGGCCTCCAATAACTTGGCTAGTTCCTCTCCCATAGCTTGTCTCTTAGGTTCAGAGAAACGCCGAAGAGCCTGCTTGACAGGCTTGAATCCCTTTAGAATATTGAGGCTGTGCTCGGCCAGCCTGCGTGGGATTCCTGGCATATCTGAAGGATGCCAGGCAAAAATGTCCCAGTTCTCGCGCAGGAACTCTCGTAGTGTGGCGTCCACGGCGGGGTTTAACTATGCCCCGATGGAGGCTGTTTTTGTAGGGTCCGTTGGATGGACTTGGAATTTGACTATTTCATCCGCTGGTTTAAAGGAGGTGGACTTGGATCTCTTATCGAGTATCACGTCATCCCTGTCCACCGTGGAGCGCAACACAGTCAGTTCCTCGGTCGCAAGGGCTTCGGATAATGCCTCGAGGGCCAGTGCGACTGTCTTGTTTTCGGCGCGGAGTGCTGTGTCCGGATCACTAGCGAGAGTGATGATTCCGTTTGGCCCGGGCATTTTGAGCTTCATGTACCCGTAATGGGGTATGGCTTGGAAGATCGTGAATGCCTCCCGCCCTAAAAGGGCGTGGTATCCGCTACTGAACGGAGCCACTTGGAACGTAATCTCTTCGGACCTATAGTTCTCCGGCGTGCCGAACACCACATCTAGTGTGCTTTTGCCTGCACAGCGCGCTTCCCGACTAGGGATTATTCCTCTAAAGGTTGTGTTGCTTCGCTTGATGCAGTTCCAGTCTATTTCCATTTTTTGAAGGGTTTCCTCATAGATGAGGTTTAATCCGCTGTCGCCGTCCATGAGCACCTTGGTGAGTCGAAAGCCGTCCACAATTGGACTGAGGACCAATGCGGCTGGTGCTCGGGCTGTTCGGAATTTAGGTTCGTCACTGGCATTGAAAGTAATAGCCGTGTCACTCCATGGATTTATTGTTGCCACGTGGTAGATTTCGACAAGGCTGTGGAGTGTTCGCTTTTGCCTATTATTTGATGCGAAGGTCCCAAAGACTGTTAATACCGTATTGTTATACCTGTGATGGTTCTCTGTGGCGTCTGGGATGAGAAGATCCTCGCCACTTTTGGCCACCTGCCGGAGTATCCAACATGCTCTAAGGCTGTGTGTTGGTATGGTATCCGCTGTACTATGGATTTTGCAAGGTCCGTTGAGCCATCCCTCCAATACGGTTCTATGCCTTGTGGAGGGTTTTTACTTTTTTGGGATTAACTCGGATGTCCTGTGATAGTGCACCCTTTTGCTGCGGACTGGGCGTGTGTTCGGGGCCGGATTATCCCAAAATTTTGTTTCAATTTTCCAGGCACTTTCCATCGCACAGTATTTTCGTACTATGGACGCCAAGTCAGTGAAGCGTGATATATCACGGCGACTTATGGCGTTGAGGATTCCCTTGTCCATGCAATTATTGCAGAAAAATAAGATTGCGTCTTCCTCGCGACAGTCCTTAATCCTGTTCATCACAAGAAGGAATCTGGCCCATTAATGATGTACTGTTTCCTGGGGCTCTTGCCTGATGTGGGAAAGATCGCTTATGTTTGGGTGGGTGGGTGGAATTGAGTCCGAACCCTTACCCGATCTGAGATCCAGGGGCCGAGGAGTTTCCAATCTTGGAAATTCGGGTTCCGGGATGTTGCCCGACAACCCTGGCTCGCTGACCGACTCTAGGTTCAGGGCTTGGGTGCTGTCCTCCCGTAAACAGGTATCTGGCTCGGAGGGCTCAGGAATCCGGACATAGTTAGTCCTCAAGATAGAGGAAAGGTCGCTGCATTGTTCCTCCACCACCGCAACGTGATGGGTGACCGGTGGAGAGTTAATCTCCCTTTGATCGAGTTTAGGCCCAATACGATCATAGTACGTAGAGACTTCCAAGGTGGCGATGCAATCCAAGAGCTCGTTTAGGGAAGATAGCTCCATTGGATCCATCTGCTCGGCGAGTTCCGAGTTGACGTGGAGTCTGTTTTCGATGACCCGAGAAGTCATCGTTGGCGCGGCAGCCGAACATGCGGTCATGATGAAACCACCTAGCTGGAGAGTTTGGCCAACAGCCAAAGCTCCCCCAGCAGTAGTGCCGTCTTTAAAGACGAGATGAGACATCCTTCCTTATGGCGACGACACAGTGGAACTCTCAATTAAAGCACCAATGTCGGTGTCAAAACCGGCGGATCTCGGGTAGGGGGTCCCGAACTATGCGTCTAGGCGGATGGTAACAGGAGACAAGGAACACGATGTTTTTACCCAGGTTCGGGCCCTCTCGATGGAGGTAAAACCCTACTCCTGCTTGATTGATATTGATGATATGGGTATTACAAGAGTTGATCTACCACGAGATCAGAGAGGCTAAACCCTAGAAGCTAGCCTATGGTATGATTGTTGTTGTTGTGTCCTACGGACTAAACCCTCCGGTTTATATAGACACCGGGGGGGGGGGGGGGGCTAGGGTTACACAGAGTCGGTTACAAGGAAGGAGATCTTCATATCCGTATTGCCAAGCTTGCCTTCCACACCAAGGAGAGTCCCTTCCGGACACGGGACGAAGTCTTCAATCTTGTATCTTCATAGTCCAACAGTCCAGCCAAAGATTATAGTCCGGCTGTCCGGATACCCCCTAATCCAGGACTCCCTCAGCTGCCTTCAAGCATAGTGTCAAGGACGAATGGCTCGTACGGTAGCTCGGCCAGGCACTGGTACAGCGAGGTGCTATACAAACGGTTTTTAACCCTTTCCCGCGACGACATTTGGAACCGTCGCCAAGTGAGTGTGGGCGATAGGGGGGGGGTCTGTAAGTGTCAAAACCTGCGGATCTCAGGTAGGGGGTCCCGAACTATGCGTCTAGGGTCGATGGTAATAGGAGACGGGGGACACGATGTTTACCTAGGTTCGGGCCCTCTCGATGGAGGTAATACCCTACTTCCTGCTTGATTGATCTTGATGAATATGAGGAGTACAAGAGTTGATCTACCATGAGATCGTAATAGGTAAACCCTAGATGTCTAGCCTGTATGATTGTGATTGCCTCTACGGACTAAACTGTCCGGTTTATATAGACACCGGAGGGGCCTAGGGTTGTACAGAGTCGGTTTACAGAGGAAGGAATCTTCACATCCGAACGCCAAGCTTGCCATCCACGCAAAGGAGAGTGCCATGCGGACACGGGAGGAAGTCTTCTATCTTGTATCTTCGTGGCCCATCAGTCTGACCCACGTTACACAGGCCGGACGTCCGAGGACCCCCTAATCCAGGACTCCCTCAGTAGCCCCTGAACCAGGCTTCAGTGACGATGTGTCCGGCGCGTAGATTGTCTTCAACATTGCAAGGCGGGTTCCTCCTCCAAATACTTCAAAGTAGTCATCGAACACAGAGAACGTGTCCGGCTCTGCAAAACAAACTCCACAAAGAGTATAATATTTAACAAATCCCATCTACTGATATCTTCTGTAGCGAGACGCGACGTCTCCGCCCGGTCATTATTTCAAACCGTTTTTTAGCCTCTCGATCTGTGTTTCGAGATGCGGTTTCCATTGGCACGTCTTGTCAAAGCAGAGATTGTGTCCCCTATTGCGGGATTCTCATCAATACGGGTGTGGGTAATCCAACTGCGCCGTCTGCACGACCCTTGGGGAATAGGCGAGTTTTAAGGCGAATGGGGAGGTGCTTGATATTCACTGCCTTTATAAAGAGATAAGGATTCACCTTTTCGCCCACGCCTTCTTTCTCTCTGCCCACCCATTCTGAGCTCTAGCGCCCAAGCTTTCATCTTTTCCGCCTCAAAAAAGCACTCCGACCATGTCCGGATCTGGAGCACAGGGCAAGTGGATGGCCTCCTCCGTCATGGAGAAGGACATCACGAAGCTCCGGGAGGCGGGGTACTTGGCCCAAGAAATCGCCCACCGGCTTCCGACCAAGGGGCAGATCGTTCCACACCCCGAAGCCCCATGAGAGGATGGTATTCATCCCCCACTTCGTCCGCGGGTTGGGATTTCCCCTCCACCCATTCGTCCGCAGACTCATGTTCTACTACAGGCTAGATTTCCATGATCTGGCCCCGAACTCCTTCCTCAACATCTCGGCATTCATTGTCATGTGCGAGGACTTCCTCCGCATCCCACCCCACTTCGGATTGTGGCTGAAGACCTTCAATGTGAAGCCAAAGGTGCTGGATCGCTAACACGCAGAGTGCGGAGGCGCTATGGTGAACAAATTGCACAACATCTCGTGGTCCAAAGGCACCTTTGTGGAGACTGTTAAAGGGTGGCAGCAGCAGTGGTTCTACGTCACAGAGCCCCGTGACACCACCTGGGCCACGGCTCTCGAATTCAAGTTCGGGGCCCCAATACGGCTCATCTCCTGGCTAGAGTAGGGCCTGAACTGGGCCTCGTCGGACGAACTGACGGTGCTGCAGATGCGCATCAAGAGCATGGTGGACAAGAACATCAAGCTTGTCAATGTGATCCGGGTGATGCTTTTTTGCCGGATCCTTCCTTGCCAAAGTCGGACTTGCAATTTGTGGGAGTTCAATCCGGACAAGCACCAAACCTTGCAACAGCTCTTCGTCTCTACGCACGAAGGCATCTGGAAGGTGCTTTTCAAGGCCAATGAGACATGGTCGAAGACGACCGAGGACCGTGGGTACAACCTGACCCATCCCGCCAGTCCGGTAAGTTTTTTGTGTTTCAAGGTGTACCCTTCACCTGTACATTCAAGGAAGATGTCTAAGCTTCCCTATCTGTCTTTTCAGGGCTGGACAAAGAAGGCGGAGCAGATTCAGTGTCCGGCTCCGCTGCTCGAATACCCAGCTATCCCACTTCTGACGAAGATGCTGGTTCCGGCGCCCTACCAGGTGCCAGAGAAGAAGGCCAAGAAGAAGGCCACAGAGACCAGAAGTGGCCTCCGCCGTAAAGGTACTTCGGACGCATCGTCCGAAGAAACTGAAACCACCTCCTCCCCCGTCGAGAACGAGGAGGAGGAGGAGGAAAGAAATTTTCCCTTGAGGGGGGAAGGAAGAAAAGGGCGGCCTCCACGAATCTAGAGGCAGAGGCGTCCAAGAGAGGGAGGGTCTCCCCCGCGGATAATCTCGCGCTGGATACTAATAGCAGCTCCGAGTGGATTCCTAGGGACAAGCCCCTGGCCGAATCGTAAGTACTCAAGGGCACTCATGCACACATATACCCAGATTTTTTACTACGTGGTATTTAACATTTTGAACCATGCACTGCAGTCCGGCTCACGCCCACCCCCAGTGATCCTCATCTTCGGGGAATTTGCTAGAACCCAATGTGATGGACAGCGGTTCGCCTCCGCCGGCCTTCTCCCCCAAGACTATGGACGACACCAAAGTGTTGTCCCGAAGGACCATCCTAGGTCGAGGAGAGGCACAGGAGACCGTCACGGTGGCGCCTGAGGGTGATACCTCGGCCGCCGGACACATGGGGGAGCAGACCCCCTGGCAACTGGTGATGGGGGCCATATCCAATTCGGCCCCCAGCTGAATACTATTCCGGAGACCCATACGTTTCCGAAATCGGGTAAGCAGCCTCCTTTGAAAGAAGGAGGTGCACCTATCCCGCCGGTGACCTCTGTCCATCTAGAGGCACTGGATACTCTATTGGAATCACTGCGAGGTGCTTCCATTGTGGAGGAACATCATATCCTTATGGGTATGGTGATTGAGAGGGTGCAGTCTGCCAAGAGCGGACTGACCGAAGCCTGCGCCAGCCTTCTAACAGGCTTTGAGGTATGTGACATAAAAAAGAATGCCATAGTACAGACAGTAGCCCTTGAGACTCTGTCCGGTGTTTGAAAAGAAAAGCCGAACAGAGGATCAAATAATTTTCGCAGGAGACTAACCGTACATGTCTATGTAAATAAGCACGCGTCAATGCTGGCTGCGACCTCCCATTCTGCCAAAGTATCCAAACTGAAGCATTGTCTAGAGCGGGCCGAGGAAGAGCTCGGCCATGTGAAAAAACAACTAGAGGACCAGCAAGGTATGCAATGGCCTATTCAGATCTAGAAAGATATGAATTGTTTGTGTTGATCGTGTTATCATGGTATTTCGCAGGCGCTGCGACCGAGGTGGAGTCCCTCAAGAACGCGCAGGCCGAGGCCCAGAAGAGAGTGGCAAAGGAAAAAGCCCGTGAAAAACACGAGGCAAGGGTCGAGGAGGTCCAGCAGGAGCTCCAGGATGTCGTAAAGAAATGCGAGTCCTAGGAGCGCAAGATTTCGGACCAAGAGTACGAACTTGCTAAGAGTCACCAGAGCGCACAAGATGCCCGGGTTGAAGCCCAGGGCGCCCTCCAGGAAATCCAGGAGGCCAGAAAAATCACGGAGGGTAAGGCCTTTATTATGCAGAGCAAATTTGTGAAGAAAAGGTACCTCTTACTGACCCGGATTTTGAGTTCTCCAGGAGCGTTTGCGGATCTACCGTGTAGTGTTGCTGATGCAGCGGAGTTCTTTTGAGCCAAAGAGGGGAGCTCAATGGAGAAGCTATTCTGGTCTCAATACCTTGCGCCAGAGTATCCGGTGCCCTTTAGCGATCAGTTGAATTAGCTGACCGAACTGCATAGGGTGGCCGAATTGGCCATGAAGGATTTGATAATCCGTCTATGGCCTGCCGAAGCCATACCCAGCAGCTACTTCGGGCTCGTGAAGCGGCTGGTCGATGCTTGCCCTCGGCTTCATGCCATCAAGCGGTCGGTCTACATCGAAGGTGCACGGATGGCCTTCTCCCGTGTGAAGGTTCAGTGGGCGAAGATGGACACCATCAAGCTCGCGACTGAGGGACCGCCCGCGGGCAAGGAACACCGCACACCCGAGATGTATTTTGGTGATGTCCTGAAGGGATCCCGCATTGTAGAGGGCCAGTGTGCAAAAGATATTATCTTTGAATGAAGACACTAATGTTATCCTGTCCTGTAATATGAAACAAAGCCGATATGTAATATAATGCTTGTTGTTTATTTAAAATTTTACCTCCTGTGCGGCCGTTTTATTAAATCTGAGAGTTGGCCAGTCGTCGGCTTCAGACCCCACGTAGGTAGTACGGGGGTGTTCGGGTTAAAACCTAAACACTCCTGATCCAAGAGTTTGGTCCTTGAAGGAGGTATTGAGCGCAGCGAACCAGGCAATCAGACTATGTGGCTTTATCACCCTCACTTAGCCATAGGAGTTTAACTATAAAAATGTAGGCGCAACCCCTAGTTAGGATATGCTAATCCGGACTAGGGTGCTGTAGACACCTGATCGGGTGGATCCCGATCCGTCGCATAGTGCGGGAAAATATCGCAAGATATTTTAACCTCCGAATAGCTGACCAGCTCTCGTCGCATCATGACAGTCAGTTTTCGGCTTTCTCTACTGAGGTGTTTACCCGGATAAACCAGAAACACATTGGCAGTAGTTCTCCCTTTACCACCCTAGTCGATAGGACGTAATGTAAGGTAGTAAGCACAGGAGCCGGGCAACCCAACTATTGAACAAAGACATGATTCGGAGCCGATGCATATAATGCTAAATTCATTGTGCCGAACTATACTGTAAAAAGTGTTCAGACTTTGTTGCCGTAGTACGGAGCGCAATGAAGCCCCTGGCGAATTAAAGCGTACCAAAGCGTACGGGTGCAATCGATAAGAATATCGAAATAAAATGAAGTAGTAAGCCAGTGCCACATAAGTTGGGCTGCAAACTATTTTCATTATAGTTTGATTAATATGTCAAAGCGTATTTGTACAAATAGTGCGATAGGCAACACGATTAAACATGCCGAGACCAAGGGGGAGCTGCGTGCGGGTCCTGAAAACACGTAGAGTGATTGTCAAGAAGACCACCTAGAGATTCCCCCACACGTCTATGCTACTTGCCGCCTTGGTATATCTATCCTTCGAAAGGATCGATGATCAGTCTGTCACGAGGGGCCTGTGAAAAAGAAACCAAAAAGGGATAAAAAGAAAAGGAAAAGTATGTGTGTCCAGGGGAGGTCGAGCCATATTATGGACCACAATCAAGTTATGCCTCCGTCTTTGCCCATGGTATTTTGAGTGCGTAGTTATGTACGCGCGGTACGTACGCCGCCATTTGGTCGGGATTGAGACGGAGGCTGAATTGCTAGTCGAGCTCCTGACGAGCTGGACTGTCATGCTGCAGAGTAGTCCGGACTCGTTTGACAGTGTCTGGGAGCTTGGCCCCTGAATTAAAATTCTGCTTTATAAGGCCACTCTGTACTTCCGCTGCCATGGCTGCGGTGTGCTCCTTGGTACGGAGGGAGCGTTCCGTGTTTCCATTGACTGTTATAACACCGCGTGGTCCGGGCATCTTGAGTTTGAGATAAGCATAATGTGGCACCGCATTGAATCGAGCAAATGCAGTTCGTCCAAGCAGTGCGTGATAGCCACTGCGGAAGGGGACTATATCGAACATCAAATCCTCGCTTCGGAAGTTGTCCGGAGATCCGAAGATGACTTCCAATGTGATTGAGCCCGTGCAGCGGGCCTCTACACATGGTATTACTCCTTTAAAGTTAGTTTTTGTGGGTTTGATCCTTGTTGGATCGATGCCCATCTTGCAGACTATATCATGATAGATGATACGTCTCCATCGTATCTACTTTTCCAAACACTTTTGCCCTTGTTTTGGACTCTAACTTGCATGATTTGAATGGAACTAACCCGGACTGACGCTGTTTTCAGCAGACTTTGCATGGTGTTATTTATGTGCAGAAAAAAAAATTCTAATAAAAAATCCTTGCAAAAGATGAAGACCAGGGGGCCCACACCCTGTCCACGAGGGTGGGGGGCGCGCCCCTACCTCGTGGCCCCTTGGAGCTCCTCCGACGCCAACTCCAACTCTATATATTTGCTTTTGGGGAGAAACAAAATAAAATAAGAAGAAACCATCGCATTTTACGATACGGAGCCGCCGCCAAGCCCTAAAACCTCTCGGGAGGACTGATCTGGAGTCCATTCGGGGCTCCGGAGAGGGGGATTCGTCGCTGTCATCATCATGAACCATCCTCCATCACCAATTTCATGATGCTCACCGCCGTGCCTGAGTAATTCCATCGTAGGCTTGCTGGACGGTGATGGGTTGGATGAGATCTATCATGTAATCGAGTTAGTTTTGTTAGGGTTTGATCCCTAGTATCCACTATGTTCTGAGATTGATGTTGCTATGACTTTGCTATGCTTAATGCTTGTCACTAGGGCCCGGGTGCCATGATTTCAGATCTGAACCTATTATGTTTTCATGAATATATGTGAGTTCTTGATCCTATCTTGCAAGTCTATAGTCACCTACTATGTGTTATGATCCGGCAACCCCAAAGTGACAATAATCGGGACCACTCCCGGTGATGACCATAGTTTGAGGAGTTCATGTATTCACTATGTGCTAATGCTTTGTTCCGGTACTCTATTAAAAGGAGGCCTTAATATCCCTTAGTTTCCATTAGGACCCCACTGCCACGGGAGGGTAGGACAAAAGATGTCATGCAAGTTCTTTTCCATAAGCACGTATGACTATATTTGGAATACATGCCTACATTACATTGATGAATTGGAGCTAGTTCTGTGTCACCCTATGTTATGATTGTTACATGATGAACCGCATCCGGCATAATTCTCCATCACCGATCCAATGCCTACGAGCTTTTCCTATATTGGTTCTCGCTTATTTACTTTTCCGTTGCTACTGTTACAATCACTACAAAACACCAAAAATATTACTTTTGCTACTGTTACTTTTGTTACCGTTACCACTACTATCATATTACTTTGCTACTAAACACTTTGTTGCAGATACTAAGTTATCCAGGTGTGGTTGAATTGACAACTCAACTGCTAATACTTGAGAATATTCTTTGGCTCCCCTTGTGTCGAATCAATAAATTTGGGTTGAATACTCTACCCTCGAAAACTGTTGCGATCCCCTATACTTGTGGGTTATCAAGACTATTTTCTGGCGCCGTTGCCGGGGAGCATAGCTCTATTCTTGGAGTCACTTGGGATTTATATCTGCTGGTCACTATGTAGAACTTGAAGGACGCTAAGACAACAATTTATCCCTCAACTACGAGGGGAGTAAGGAACTGCCATCTAGCTCTGCACTTGATTCACCTTCTGTTTTGAGTAAGCTTAGGACACCTAAACCTGCTTCTACTATTCGTTCTGATATGTCGCATGTTATCGATGATGCCACTTCTGCTATGCATGATACTTATGATGAAACTACTTCTATGCTTGATACTACTGTGCCCCTTAGTGAATTTTTTGATTAACAAATTGCTAGTGCTAGAGAGAAAGAAATTATTGAAACTGATTGTGTTGATGAATGTGATGATGAAGACTTGCCTGTTATTCTTGAGGGTTATATTTTTGATAAAGAAGCTTCTTTAGCTATTTTAGCTTGCAAAGAAAGATATGAACTCAAGAGGTTATTAGCTAAATGGAATAAGCAATCTCTTAAAGATAGAATGAAACCTGACCCTGCTTTTGCTACTTCACCTATCTGTGTTACCGGTAAAGATTATGAATTCTTTGTTGATCCTGATATAATTACTTTGGTTGAATCTGATCCTTTTCATGGCTATGAATCTGAAACTGTTGTGGCACATCTTACTAAATTAAATGATATAGCCACCCTATTCACTAATGATGAGAGATCTCGCTACTTCTATATCCTTAAAATATTTCCATTCTCATTAAAGGGTGATACTAAGATATGGTTTAATTCCCTTGATCCTGGTTGTGTGCGTAGTCCCCAGGATATGATTTATTACTTCTCTGCTAAATATTTCCCTGCTCATAAGAAACAAGCTGCTTTAAGGGATATATAAACTTTGTGCAAATTGAAGAAGATAGTCTCCCACAAGCTTGGGGGAGGCTTCTCAAGTTACTTAATGCTTTGCCTGATCATCCTCTTAAGAAAAATGAAATACTTGATATCTTTTATAATGGACTAACTGATGCTTCCAGAGATTACCTGGATAGTTGTGCTAGTTCTGTTTTCAGGGAAAGAACACCGGATGAAGCTGAAATTCTATTGAATAATATTTGACAAATGAAAATAACTGGACACTTCCTGAGCCAGCTCCCAAGCCAATTCCTGAGCCTATTCCTAAACCAACTCCGAAGAAGAGAGGTGTTCTATTTCTCAGTCCTGAAGATATGCAAGAGGCAAATAAATCTATGAAAGAAAAAGGTATTAAAGCTGAAGACGTTAAGAATTTACCTCCTATTGAAGAAATTCATGGTCTTAATCTACCGCCTGTTGAAGAAACATATGATCTTAATCTGTCACCTATTGAAGAACCTCATGGTCTTGATAACCCAACACAGGTAGTACAGGTAAAATCTCTCTATAGGTTTGATGAAGGAGATATTCCTCACTATAAGTCTGCTAGACAATGCTTAGATGAGTTTGATAATTTTATTGTCAAACAAGAAAATTTTAATGCTTATTTTGGTAGACAATTGAAATACAATTCTGATATGCTTAAACTCTTGGGTAATTATATGGCTAATGTTAGAGGTGAACTTAAACTCATTAGCAAACATGCTTCTATGGTTACCGCTCAAGTAGAACAACTACTTAAGGCTCAAAATGATTTGCTCAATGAAATGAATAGTAAGAAAAATGATTATGCTGTTAGAGTGGCTACTAGAACTGGTAGAATGACTCAGGAACCTTTGTATCCTCAAGGCCACCCTAAGAGAATTGAGCAAGATTCTCAGAGAAATAATATTGATGCACCTAGTTCTTCTCAAAAGAAGAAAAAGAAAAATGATAGGACCTTGCATGCTTCTAGTGAACCTATTGCTGAACCACCTGAGAATCCAAATGATATCTCTATGTCTAATGCTGAAACACAATCTGGTAATGAACATGAACCTAGTGAAAATGTTAATGATGATGTTCATGATGATGCTCAACCTAGTAATGATAATGATGTAGAAATTGAACCTGCTGTTGATCTTGATAACCCACAATCAAAGAATCAACATTATGATAAGAGAGACTTTGTTGCTAGGAAACATGGTAAAGAAAGGGAACCATGGGTTCAGAAACCCATGCCTTTTCCTCTGAAACCATCCAAGAAAAAGGATGATGAGGATTTTGAGCGCTTTGCAGAAATGATTAGACTTATCTTTTTGCGTATGCGATTAACTGATATGCTCAAAATGAATCCTTATGCTAAGTATATGAAAGATATTGTTACTAATAAAAGAAAGATACCGGAAGCTGAGATTTCCGCCATGCTTGCTAATTATACTTTTAAGGGTGGAATACCAAAGAAACTTGGAGATCCAGGAGTACCTACTATACCATGCTCCATTAAAAGAAACTATGTTAAAACTACTTTATGTGATCTTGGAGCCGGTGTTAGTGTTATGCCTCTCTCTTTATATCGTAGACTTGATTTGAATAAGTTGACACCTACTGAAATATCTTTGCAAATGGCTGATAAATCAACTGCTATACCTGTCGGTATTTGTGAGGATGTGCCTGTTGTGGTTGCAAACGTTACTATTTTAACGGACTTTGTTATTCTTGATATTCCCGAGGACGATAGTATGTCTATTATTCTTGGAAGACCTTTTTTGAATACTACAGGGGCTGTTATTGATTGCAACAAAGGCAATGTCACTTTTCATGTTAATGGTAATGAGCATACGGTACACTTTTCGAGGAAACAACCTCAAGTTCATAGTATCAACTCTATTGGAAAAATTCCATCGATTATATTTGGAGGTTTTGAATTTCCTCTTCCTACTGTCAAGAAGAAATATGATGTTCTTATTATAGGGGATGTGCATATCCCCGTTGAGGTAACATAGTGTTATTCGAAATTTCTCCGGTTCCATGTTATTCGGAATGAGTTTGTTAACAAGACCTGATCAACCTTGTTAGTAGATTCCTTTTGATGAGCATGAGATGGATGAAACTAGAAGGCACAACCTTCTGCACTCTCTCTCTACTTTCTGTTATTTAGTTGAAATAAAGTAAAAATAGTATTTTTCTGTCTGTTTTCTGATTTATCCGTGCAATATAAAAATACCCCAAAAATAAAAGTTCTCCAAATGCCCTGAAAATGGAATATGATTTTTTCTGGAATATTTGAGAATTCCTGGAACTGAGAACACAACAGGGGGGTCAACCACCTGGCCACGAGGGTGGAGGGCGTGCCCTACCCCCCAGGGCATGCTCCCTGCCTCATGGGCCCACGGTGGCCCTCCTCCACTTATTCCTACACCCATACACCCCTTCTTCCTCCCACAAACACCAATATCCAGCTCAAGCACGAGTTCTAGCTCATTTTGCTGCGATTTTCGATCTCCTTGCTCAAAGCACCTCTCACAAAACTACTTGGGGAAATTGTTCCTTGGTATGTGACTCCTCCATTGGTCCAATTAGTTTTTGTTCTAGTGCTTTATTCCTTGCAAATTTGTGCTGCCTAGGTGACCATGTTCTTGAGCTTGCATATCAAATTTATATGGTCCCAAGTAGTTCTAATGCATGATATAGTCTCTAGGCACTTGTAGGAGTAGTTGCTATCAATTTTATTGAGGTTAGTTCATTTTTGTTTGAAGTTACTAAAAATTTCAGAAAATAATGAAGAGATTTTTGTGGGGCTCATCGAGCCGAAGCTCGAAGGAAAAGCAAAATGAAGAAGCACAGAGGCCCAAATATAATTTGCCTCGCACCGCGGAGGTCCGGCCGTGTGAATGGCCTTCCGACGATTTCTTGAGAAAAGCCAGGATTTATGATGATTTCTATTCATTGGCTGAGAATGCTGGCCTCACCGACTTCCTCCACGACCAACGACATCAGTATCTCTTACTCACCAATACTTTTGTGCAAAACTTCTACTATTTTCCTAAGGAATCACCTCCTTCAGTAGAGTTTCATTTATATGATGTTGTTAAGAAGATGCCATTAGCTGAATTTTGCAAGGTTTGCAAAATACCCTTCGAGGGTACCTTAGATGAACCACATCGTAAAGATGTGGACCGGTTTATTGACACCATTACTGTGGGGGAAACCTGGAAGGTTCCGATGCTAGAACCACTAGCATACATTTTCCTGTTTTACGCTACTTTGCTATATTTGCTAGTCGTTGCTTGATTGGTCGCGGAAACTGTGGAAACCTTAGTGTTCCTGATATTATCATCTTGTTCCATGGTTTATTCCGCGATAACACTGTTAGTATGGGCGGAATTATTGCTAAACGGTTAAGTTTGAATCGTACAAAAGGCCACATCTTTGGAGGTATTTATGCTTCACTCCTTGTTGCACATTTTATAATATACCTATTAGGCTCTATGATAAAAAAGAAAAATTGCTGCCCAATGCTTATTTAGATTATAAGAGTATGCTAGCGCATGACTTTATTGTTAAGAATAGGTAAGGGGAGCTTAAATACAAATTGTTCTTTCATAAACATCACCCACTATTACCTTCGCTGCCCCTTCCTTGTTTAATTTATCTGAAGGTCCGTATCTCGTCTCGTGGACGGCCATTCAAGCTTACCGGAACCCTACACCAGCCCCGGAGCCGGAACCACAAATTAAGCCTCCACGACAGTCTGATTACTTTTGGGATCCGGAGATGACTGCCAGCCAGTGGCAGTCAGAGCCCTCTTCATCTCAGTACGACCCCAGCTACACCTACGGATATCCGCCAGGCCATCCCTGGCAATGAACCAACTTAGGCCAAAATCCTAAGCTTGGGGGAGTACGTATTTCCCACCGACATTACATTTATGTTCACACACACTCATTGCTAGATTTCGGTGCTCATACTCTTTCACTGTAATATCCATGCTATTTTATTTTATTTTTCTTGCTTTCTTCTTGTGTGTTTGTTAAACCTTAAGAAAAACCAAAAAACTTAGTAATAGCTTTTAGCTAGTTTACTTTTCATGCTGTAGTAGTAATAACTAAAAGAAAACCCAAAAATATTTCCCGTTCTTCTTTTGCTTGTTGGGAGCTTTCCCGTGTAAATAGTTTTTATTTCTTTCTTTTCTTTGGGGGTCGATAGGAGAAGACCATGATTAAATTGTTGAAGTGGCTCTTATATGCATTATTGTTGATTTAACCAAGAGCCCATATTGTCTTGTCTTCTCCTGTTTATTGAATGCTCGCAGATTCCAGCTTAGTCCAATGCACGTGCACTCTTATTATTATTCACATCGTTCAGTCGTGCAAGTGAAAGGCAATTATGACGATATATGATGGACCAACTGAGAAGAGAAAGCTGGTATGAACTCGACCTCTCTTGTTTTTGTAAATATGATGAGTTCATCGTTCCTAATTCAGCTTATTATGAATAAACATGTTTGGAATGACAATTAGAGATCATAGTTGCTCATTCCATGCTTGATTAGCTATGAGTTATAATGGTTTACCTTGCGTGCCAACATGCTATTAAAATGGTTGTGATGTGGTATGATGGGGGTGGTATCCTCCTTTGAATGATTTAAGTGACTTGACTTGGCACATGTTCACACATGTAGTTGAAACAAATCAACATAGCCTTCACGATATTTATGTTCATGGTGGATTATATCCTACTCATGCTTGCACTCAATGTTTATTAATTTTAATGCATGTTCATGACTGTTGTCGCTCTCTAGTTGGTCGCTTCCCAGTCTTTTGCTAGCCTTCACCTGTACTAAGCGGGAATATTGCTTGTGCATCCAATCCCTTAAACCCCAAAGTTATTCCATATGAGTCCACCATACCTTCCTATATGCGATATCTACCTGCCATTCCAAGTAAATTTGTATGTGCCAAACTCTAAACCTTCAAATAAACATTCTGTTTTGTATGCTCGAATAGCTCATGTATCAACTAGGGCCGCCCTTATCTTCCATGTTAGGCGGGTTATTCTCAAGAGGAGTGGACTCCGCTCCTCACTCACGAGAAAATGGCTGGTCACCGGGATGCCCAGTCCCATGCTTTATGCAAACTAAATCAAAATAATTTCAAACAAAACTCCCCTTGGGACTATTGCTAGTTGGAGACACTCATTGTTTCAAGCAAGTCATGGATTGATGCTTGTTGGTGGAGGGGGAGTATAAACTTTACCATTCTGTTTGGGAACCGCCTATAATGTGTGTAGCATGGAAGATATCGCCATCTCTTAGTTTTTATGTTGACAATGAAAGTATGCCGATCAAAATATTATTTATCTCTATTTCAAAACCGAGCTCTGGCACCTCTACAAATCCCTGCTTCCCTCTACGAAGGGCCTATCTATTTACTTTTATGTTGAGTTGTCACCCTCTTATTAAAAAACACTAGCTGGAGAGCAGATCTGTCATTTGCATCCATTACTATTAATTTATATTGGGTATGACTATGATTGGATCTCTTTTACCATGAATTACAATGTCTAGTCAGTCCTTGATCTTTAAAGGTGCTCTGTATTTATGTTTTGCGGTCTCAGAAAGGGCTAGCGAGATACCATCTTGTTATATCATATCATGATTGTTTTGAGAAAGTGTTGTCATCCGAGATTTATTATTATGACTCGTTGATTGTGCTATTGATACGAGTAAACATGAGACCTAAGAGTTATTGCAAATGTGGTTAGTCATAATCTTTGCTGAAAACATGAATGCTGGCTTTACATATTTACAACAACAAGAGCAAACAGAGTTTGTAAAAGTTTTTCTTTATCACTTTCAGTTTATCAACTGAATTGCTTGAGGACAAGCAAAGGTTTAAGCTTGGGGGAGTTGATACGTCTCCGTCGTATCTACTTTTCCAAACACTTTTGCCCTTGTTTTGGACTCTAACTTGCATGATTTGAATGAAACTAACCCGGACCGACGCTGTTTTCAGCAGACTTTCCATGGTGTTATTTATGTGCAGAAACAAAAATTCTCGGAATGACTTGAAACTCCACGGAACGTCTATTTGGAAATAATAAAAAATCCTTGCAAAGGATGAAGACTAGGGGGCCCACACCCTATCCACGAGGGAGGGGGCGTGCCCTCCGCCCTAGGGCGCGTCCCCTACCTCATGGGCCCCCTGGAGCTCCTCCGACGCCAACTCCAACTCTATATATTTGCTTTCGGGGAGAAAAAAATAAAAGAAGAAGAAATCATCACGTTTTATGATACGGAGCCGCCGCCAAGCCCTAAAACCTCTCGGGAGGGCTGATCTAGAGTCCATTCGGGGCTCCGGAGAGGGGGATTCGTCGCCGTCGTCATCATCAACCATCCCCCATCACCAATTTCATGACGCTCACCGCCGTGCGTGAGTAATTCCATCGTATGCTTGCTGGACGGTGATGGGTTGGATGAGATCTATCATGTAATCGACTTAGTTTTGTTAGGGTTTGATCCCTAGTATCCACTATGTTCTGAGATTGATGTTGCTATGACTTTGCTATGCTTAATGCTTGTCACTAGGGCCCGAGTGCCATGATTTCAGATCTGAACCTATTGTGTTTTCATGAATATATGTGAGTTCTTGATCCTATCTTGCAAGTCTATAGTCACCTACTATGTGTTATGATCCGGCAACCCCGAAGTGACAATAATCGGGACCACTCCCGGTGATGACCATAGTTTGAGGAGTTCATGTATTCACTATGTGCTAATGCTTTGTTCCGGTACTCTATTAAAAGGAGACCTTAATATCCCTTAGTTTCCATTAGGACCCCGCTGCCACGGGAGGGTAGGACAAAAGATGTCATGCAAGTTCTTTTTCATAAGCACGTATGACTATATTCAGAATACATGCCTACATTACATTGATGAATTGGAGCTAGTTCTGTGTCACCCTATGTTATGATTGTTACATAATGAACCGCATCCAGCATAATTCTCCATCACCGATCCAATGCCTACGAGATTTTCCTATATTGGTTCTCGCTTATTTACTTTTCCGTTGCTACTGTTACAATCACTACAAAACACCAAAAATATTACTTTTGCTACTGTTACTTTTGTTACCGTTACCACTACTAACATATTACTTTGCTACTGAACACTTTGCTGCAGATACTAAGTTATCCATGTGTGGTTGAATTGACAACTCAACTGCTAATACTTGAGAATATTCTTTGGCTCCCCTTATGTCGAATCAATAAATTTGGGTTGAATACTCTACCCTCGAAAATTGTTGCGATCCCCTATACTTGTGGGTTATCAATAGACCAGGTTTAGGCTGCTGCCACCGTCCATGAGGACTCGCGTGAGGTGGAATCCATCAATGATTGGGTCGAGGACCAGTGCGGCTGAACCGCCATGACGGATACTGGTCGGATGGTCCCTGCGATCGAAGGTGATCGGACAGGACGACCATGGGTTGAATTTTGGGGCGACTGGCTCTATCGCATAGACGTCCCTGAGCGCGCGTTTGCGCTCCCTCTTGGGGATATGGGTAACATATATCACGCTTACCGTTTTAACCTGAGGGGGAAACTTTTTTTGTTCCCCTGTTTTTGGCGGGCGGGGCTCCTCCTCGTCATCCTCACTTTGCGACCCCTTCTCCTTGTTCTCGGTATTTGACTTACCGGCTTGCTTAAAGACCCAACAGCTTCTGTTGGTATGGTTGGCTGGTTTATCGGGGGTGCCGTGGATCTGACATGGACGATCGAATATGCGCTCCAAGCTGGATGAGCCCAGATTGTTTCTTTTAAATGGCTTCTTCCGCTGGCCGGACTTGGAGCCACTGAATCCGGTGTTGATCGCCGTGTCATCGGTATTGTCACCGTTGCTTCAACGCTTGTGCCTGTTGCGTCAGGGTTTGCCGTTGCTATTTTTGGCTTCAGAGGTGCCAGGTTCGCTTGCATTATTATTACTACGGGCTAGCCAGCTATCTTCGCCCACGCAAAAGCGGGTCATAAGTTCTGTGAGGGCTGCCATGGACTTCAGCTTTTCTTGGCTGAGGTGTCGGGTAAGCCATTCGTCGTGGATGCTATGCTTAAAGGCCGCTAGGGCTTCGGCGTCCGAACAGTCGACGATCTGGTTCTTTTTAGTTAGGAACCTGGTCCAGAATTTCCTGGCTGACTCTCCGGGCTATTGAACTATGTGACTTAAGTCATCGACATTCGGAGGTCGGACGTATGTACCACGGAAGTTATCACGAAAGGCGTCTTCCAACTCCTCCCAGCTGCCAATAGAGTTTTCTGGTAGGCTGTTTAACCAGTGTCGAGCTGGTCCCTTGAGTTTTAGCGGGAGGTATTTAATGGCATGGAGATCATCGCCGCGGGCCATATGAATATGGAGAAGAAAGTCCTCAATCCATACCGCGGGATCTGTTGTTCCATCATATGATTCGATATTCACAGGCTTAAACCCTTCTGGGAATTCGTGCTCCATTACTTCATCAGTGAAGCAGAGGGGGTGTGCGGCGCCTCTATATTGGGCCAAGTCACGTCATAGCTCGAATGGAGTCTGACTGCGGTTTTTTGCCCGGACATGGTTATGCTTGTCACGTCCGGCTAGATAGCCGTTGTCGCGCGTCGGGGCACGCACACGCGATCCATAGATCGATCTAGTCCGACCTGCTCTATTTTCCAGGTCCTGCTGCAGGTCATATGTATATCCCCGAGCTGTTGCGTCTCTACCTTTACGGCGAGGTGGTATTGCCTGGTGTTCGGCTTGAGTTGCCGTTTTGTCCCGGCCACGCGGTGGCCGGTCAGTCGCGTTACGCGCTGATGGTACGGGGTCTAGTGCCTCGTCATCGAATTGAGGTAGAAGTTTACGCTTCGGGTAACTTTTGGTTGGGCGCTCGAGGCCGTATTCCTCGGATGCGAGGACATTGGTCCACCTGTCGTTGAGTAGGTCTTGATCAGCCTGAAGCTGCTGCTGCTTCTTTTTCAGGCTCCTTGCAGTGGCTATTAGCTGGCGCTTAAAGCGCTCCTGCTCGAGAGGTTCCTCAGGAACGATAAAGTCTTCGTTGCCGAGGCTCACCTCATCCTCGGAGGGTGGAAGATAATTGCTGTCCTCCGAGTATTCGTTTGCGGCCTGTTCATCAGGGCTAACTTGCCCATCTTCCCGATCGTCCTGTTCGGAGGTTGGCTCAACGGGGTTTTCTTGGTCTTCGACATCGTCTGGAGTATAGTTGTCTCTCGTGCCGGTATTGCTGTCTTTTCCACGGCGTGGTTTAGAGTGGCGCCGCTGACGTCAGCGCTTTGGTTGTATCTCAGGAGGTGTATCCTCTACTGGATTTTTCTCGTTATCGCCGTTACACTCTTTGGGTGTACCCACCATGTACACGTCATACGAAGAGGTGGCCATCCAGCGTCCGGTAAACGGCGGGTTTTGGGCCTGCTCTTCTCCGGCATCGTCGTCCATACCGTCGATGTCAGTTAAGTCCTCGACAGTGGCTATGAAGTGGGTGGTGGGTGGGACGTAAAATTCCCTGCTCTCAGCCCCTAGTCCGGGCTGGGTGTAGTTCAGACGTTGCTCCTCTATAATGACGAGGGATCACATCAAGTCCAGAGTCTCGCTTAAGGGCGAGGTTTGTCCAGGGAGAAAAGAGTCCGTGGAGTACGGCGGGAAGGAGACTTCTTGGCCGAGCTCACACCATGCTGACTCTGAGGGTTCGGAGCCAGTGTCCAGAGAAGAGTCCGGCTTCCTGATGGTTGCCAGCGACACTACTTCCTCCGGCTCTCCCGTACTAGGCCTAGTGGCCGCAGATAGTCCGACGGGCTCAGGAATCCCGCCTCCGAACCTGGCAATGCGCTCTGGATCTAAGGCCAGAGTGGAGGTTGGGGTCGTGAACCCTTGGAAGATCAAGTCTCCTCGGATATCAGCGACATAGTCCAGATTTCAAAAACTAATCTGGTGACCTGGGCGTAGCTGTCGATCTGCTCTAGATGGCCAAATGAGTTGGCCCGCAGTGCAAAGCCGCGGCACACGAAGATCTGGACGGGGAGAAAGACCTCCCTCAAGGCAACATCATTGTAGATGATTGACGGAGCCATCGAACCTTCTGGCGACGACACAACGGAACTCTCAATAAAAGCACCAATGTCGGTGTCAAAATCGACGGATCTCGAGTAGGGGTCTCGAACTGTGCATCTAGGGTCGATGGTAACAGGAGACGGGGGACACGATGTTTACCCAGGTTCGGGCCCTCTCGATGGAGGTAATACCCTACTTTCTGCTTGATTGATCTTGATGAATATGAGGATTACAAGAGTTGATCTACCACAAGATCGTAATAGCTAAACCCTAGATGTCTAGCCTGTATGATCGCGATTGCCTCTACGGACTAAAGCCTCCGGTTTATATAGACACCGGAGGGGCCTAGGATTGTACAAAGTCGGTTTACAGAGGAAGGAATCTTCATATCCGAACACCAAGCTTGCCATCCACGCAAAGGAGAGTCCCATCCGGACACGGGAGGAAGTCTTCTATCTTGTATCTTTGTGGCCCATCAGTCCGGCCCACGTTACACAGGACGGACGTCCGAGGACCCCCTAATCCAGGACTCCCTCAGGGTCCTTCCCACACGACCCAAAAACCATTGGGGATAGTGAGCCAAGATGCATATACAGTACTCCTACTCGTTTGTGCTCGCATTGCCATCGCAGTCGGTATTTTGTGATGCTAAGTTTACGATGTGTGGCCCATCACAAACAGTTCACTATTATAGTACGTGTATGATAAGCAGACAATCACACACATTCGCTTTTCCCAAACCGTATGCGATAACTAATTAAGAAGATTAGCTAGTCGTCGTACGAGTGTCGGAAAGGATTACGAAACATTAGACCGTCGTAACATCGTCGTACACGAAAACTATTGCACACGCTATTCTATGGTGCAACGTTTATGATGCATACTTCATCAGAAATAGTTCATGGTTGCGAATCGTGTAAGATAAGGCAACTATCACAAACGTTTAGTTTGCCCGCACCGTTTGTGATATTGTCTGACATCGTACACGCTTTGCAAACGGCAACTGTGTGCATGCTTGCACACGTTTCCTCTCTGTGAACCATGTCGGATTATGGTGTATATCGCAAACGTTTGTGTTTTACCAACCGTGTGTGGCGTAACGACCTGGAGAGTGTAATTTCACCGTAATTTAATTGCTGCTATTTGAAATTGTACCGGATTTGAATTTGAATTTGAATTTGAATGTATGCCATAGCTTTATTCATATCCATTAGGTTCAAACAACCAATGCATTATTCGATTCATAGGTACATATGTTCAAGAATTACATAAGAACCAAATACAGAATGATGAACCATAGTTGTATACTTGTACTATTAAAGACGATAAAGAAAGAGGCGAAATACATTCTGGTTGCTGAACAAGGTGAAGCGGAATACCCATATTGTGCCCTCCTCCATGTAGAAGGCACGCACGGCTCTAGTCCAACCCCTTGTGATGGTCGACCGCCCATCCTTCACGGTCTTCATGAAAACATCTAGATAATCATCATGTTCTGGTAGAAATACTTTAACATTTGCATGCCCACCAATCATGTAGTTTGAGAGGTAATGTTGAGTAAACTGCTTTGGGAACCACTGCAAAGGAAAAAGATTCATACATTGTCATCTAACACAACTCATTATGGGCAGTAAAAAGAAGGCTGCAAGTTCTTACTTACCATCCTGCAGTTCGCTGTTGTCTTGGATAAAGTGTAAACAAATAGTTTAATTGCCATCTTTTGACCCATTTTTCTAACAATCTTTATCAGCTTCCTCACTTGGTTCTGGTTCATCGATATCTCATTTCCCCATACGCAGAAAGGGTCAAAGCGCGCATCCTTACCAATGACATATGTACCTAAAAGCACCAAGTTAATATTAGAAGCTAAATAACAATTGCACAATGATGTAGTACAACACTCTTTTATAATATCTTATAAAATCCAATATACTCACATATTAGATGAGTTAACATCTTATATTATGGGCCGGAAGGAGTTTATTGCATTCTTACAAATTATCGGCTGATTAACTGCTGTTGTCTTGGTTAGAGTTAGTTTGAGCTAGTTCAGGCTCAAATAGCCCTAAAGTATATCCAAACATCAGGGCTAGTTAGAGCTAGTTGCATCTAACCCACCCAAAAAACCTATCCAACCCAAGAGGTGCTAATTGGAGCTAGCTAGTTCTCCTAGTGAATTTATTGTCAATCTAACCTTGTCATCCAAACACCTCTGCTAAGTTGAGTATCCAAACAGGGATGTGTTGTTGTTGTTGTTGTTGTTGTTGTTGTTGTTGTTGTTGTCGTTGTTGTTGTTGTTGTCGTTGTTGTTGTTGTTGTCGTTGTTGTTGTTGTTGTCGTTGTTGTTGTTGTTGTCGTTGTTGTTGTTGTTGTCGTTGTTGTTGTTGTTGTCGTTGTTGTTGTTGTTGTCGTTGTTGTTGTTGTTGTCGTTGTTGTTGTTGTTGTCGTTGTTGTTGTTGTTGTCGTTGTTGTTGTTGTTGTTGTTGTTGTTGTTGTTGTTGTTGTTGTTGTTGTTGTTGTTGTTGTTGTTGTTGTTGTTGTTGTTGTTGTTGTTGTTGTTGTTGTTGTTGTTGTTGTTGTTGTTGTTGTTGTTGTTGTTGTTGTTGTTGTTGTTGTTGTTGTTGTTGTTGTTGTTGTTGTTGTTGTTGTTGTTGTTGTTGTTGTTGTTGTTGTTGTTGTTGTTGTTGTTGTTGTTGTTGTTGTTGTTGTTGTTGTTGTTGTTGTTGTTGTTGTTGTTGTTGTTGTTGTTGTTGTTGTTGTTGTTGTTGTTGTTGTTGTTGTTGTTGTTGTTGTTGTTGTTGTTGTTGTTGTTGTTGTTGTTGTTGTTGTTGTTGCTGTTGCTGTTGTTGTTGCTGTTGTTGCTGTTGCTGTTGCTGTTGCTGTTGCTGCTGTTGCTGCTGCTGCTGTTGTTGTTGTTGTTGCTGCTGCTGCTGCTGCTGCTGTTGTTGTTGTTGTTGTTGTTGTTGTTGTTGTTGTTGTTGTTGTTGTTGTTGTTGTTGTTGTTGTTGTTGTTGTTGTTGTTGTTGTTGTTGCCGCCGCCGTCGTCGTCGTCGTCGTCGTCGTCGGCACCATAGGATAGCACCATAAATAAAATATACAATCATACCAACCAAGATCACGATTAACCCACATGACAAAACAGATCTACTCAAACATCATAGGATAGCCAAATATCATTGGGAAATAATATATGGAGTTGAGCACCATGTTTAAGTAGAGATTACATCGGGGAGAAGAGAGGTTACACCACTGCATAAAGGGGGAGAGAGTTGGTGTTGACGGTAGCAACATTATTGATGTAGATAGTCGTCACGATCCTAGCCCCGGTGGCACTCCGGCGCCACCGGGAGAGAGGGGGAGAGAGCCCCCTCCTTCTTCTTCTTCCCTGGCCTCCCCCCTAGATTGGAGGAGAGTTCCCCCTCTGGTCCATGGCCTCCATGGCGCCAGAGGGGTGGGAGACCCTCCGAGATTGGATCTCCATCTCTGTTCTCTTCTGTTTCGCGTTCCCCTGGTCTGGCCTAAAACCGTTTCTTATATTCCGGGAGATCCGTAATTCCGATTGCGCTGAGATTTTAACACAATTTTTTTTCCAGATATAAGCTTCCTTGCGCCCGAAGTAGAGCTCCAACCGACGTTCGAGGAGGGCACAACCCACCACCGCGCGCCAGGGGCCTCTGGCGCGCCCTGGTGTCTTGTGGGCTGTGTGGGCCTCCGTTTGCGGTGATTCCAACTCCCAAAAATCACATATATTCCAAAATAATTCTCCGTGAAATTTTATTGCATTTGGACTTTGTTTGATATGGATACTCTGTGATACAAAAAACATGTAACAAGTAGGAACTGGCACTGGGCACATGAGCAATAGGTTAGTCCAATAAATCATATAAAAAGTTGCCAAAAGTATGTAAAATTTGTATAATATTGGCATGAAACAATCAAAAGTTATAGGTACGATGGAGACGTATCAGCATCCCCAAGCTTAATTCCTGCTCGTCCTCGAGCAGGTAAATGATAAAACAGATAATTTTTGATGTGGAATGCTACCTAGCATAAACTTGATCTTATATCTAATCATGGCATGAATATTAAGACATGAGTGATTCAAAGCAATAGTCTATAATTTGACATCAATACTCGGGCATCCCAACAAGCAATCATGTCTTTCAAAATATCAAATGCTAAAGAACGTTATCCCAACAAAATCATATAGTATTGTCATGCTCTATCTTCCTAACACAAAGTATAAATCATGTACTATCCCGGTGTCAACCAAGCAATTGGTTCATACTTTTTAACGCGCTTCAGCATTTTCACTCCCATGCAATACATGAGCGTAAGCCATGGATATAGCTCTACGAGTGGAATAGAGTATAATGGTTGGGGTAAATATAGAGAAGACAAAAAGGTAAGAAAGTCTCACATCGATGCAGCTAACCAACGGGCTATGGAGATGCCCATCAATTGATATCAATGTGAGCAGTAGGGATTGCCATGCAACGAATGCACTAAGAGCTATAAGTGTATGAGAGCTCAACATGGAAACTAAGTGGGTGTGCATCTAATCCTATAGTGAAAATTCCCACTAGTATATGAAAGTGACAACATAGGAGACTCTCCATATGAAAAACATGGTGCTACTTTGAAGCACAAGTGTGGTAAAGGATACCAACAATGCCCCTTCTCTCTTTGTTTATTTATTTATTTTTATTTTTTTCTTTCCTTCTTTTTCCTTTTTCTTTTTCTTCTACTTTTTTTTTTCTTTTCTCTCATTGTCCAAAGTTTCATCCCGACTTGTGGGGGAATCATAGTCTCCATCATCCTTTCCTCACTGGGGCACTGCTCTAAACATGAATAATGATGATCATCACACTTCTATTTACTTATAACTCAAAAAGAAATAAAAATTACAACTCGATACCTATGACAAAGTATGACTCTATATGAATGCCTCTGGCATACCAGGATGTGCAATGATCTAGCGTAACATGTATAAAAAATGATGCACGGTGGCTGAGCCACAATTACTATGTCAGCTATATGATCATGCAAAGCAATATAGCAATGATTGCTCAAGTCATCAAACGGAAGCGGTGGAAGTTGCATGGCAATATATCTTGGAATGGCCATGGAAAAGCCATAATAGGTAGGTATGGTGGCTGTTTTGAGGAAGATATAATAAGGCTTATGTGTGATAGAGCGTATCATATCACGGGGTTTGGATGCACCTGCGAAGTTTGCACCACGTCTTGATGTGAGAAAGGGCAACGCACGGTACCGTAGAGGCTAGCAAATTGCGAAAGGTAAGAGTGCGTATAATCTATGGACTCACATTAATCATAAAGAACTCATGTACTTATTGCAAAAGTTTATTAGCCCTTGAAGCAAAGTAATACTACGCATGCTCCTAGGGGGGAGGTTGGTAGGAGTTAACCATCGCGCGCCCCCGAGTTTCACGCAAAGATAGACAATCAAGGATAAATTGTGCTCCAACTTCCCGGCATACCGAGAGACTATACGTGCATGCTTCGGTAATCACAAACCTTAACACCAATATGTTACTAAACACGATCATCCACTAGTACCTCCCACATATTATCGTCTCTATATCGCAAAACTATTGCTAGGAATCAAACATATCATACTCAGTGATCCATAAGTTTTATGTAGGATTTTATGACTAACCATGCAAATGACCAATTCCTGTTGACTCTCTAAATAGATATAAGTGAAGCAAAAGATTTTAATTCTTTCTACAAAAGATCATGCTCTAACAAATATAAGTGAAGCAAAGGAGCATTCTTCAAACAACGGTTTTCTATGTGCAGAGAAACATGCAGTCCAAACTTCAAATGATATAAGTGAAGCACATGAAGCATTTTATAAAGCCACACTCAAAAGATTTAAGTGAAGTGCAATGAGCATTCTATAAATCAACCATGGACTATCTCATACCATCATGGTGCACAAAAGAAAAATGAAAACTAAATGCAAAAGACGCTCCAAGGTTTGCACATATCATGTGAACGAAACAAAACCGAAAACATACTGATACATGTTGAAGAAAGATGGGATGCCTTCCGGGGCATCCCCAAGCTTAGACTTTAGTCTCCTTGAATATTTACTTGGGGTGCCTTGGGCATCCCCAAGCTTGAGCTCTTGCCTCTCCTCCTCCTCATATCGAAACCTCCTCGATCTTTGATCACTTCATACACACAAAACTCAACAGAAAGTTCGGTGAGATCCGTTCGTATAATAAAGCAAATCACTACTCTAAGTACTATTGCAAACCAATTCATATTTTGTTTTTGCATTGTAGCTATTGTAATATAACTTTTACACTGCTTAATCCACTAATAGAATCAATAGTTCCATCAAAACAAGCAAAACAATGCATCAAAAACAGAATCTGTCTTAAACAGGACAGTCTGTAGTAATCTGAACATTCACCATACCTCTGGTACTCTAAAATTTCTGAAAAAATTAGTAAAAATAAAAAATTTGTATAGAAAGACAGTGCAAAAAGTTTCAGAACCGTTTGACGTTCCAGTAAAAATGTAAAATCGCCCACTATAGCCAAAGTTTCCGTTTTGCACCGCACAAACCAACAAGCAATTTAAACATCCTAAAGGCAAATCTTGGCACATTATTTCTATAATACAATGGAATTGTACAAGGGGATAATTATTTTTGTGAGAATCTTCATGAAAAATTCTACATTGTTTCCATGATCATGAACACAAGTGTTCAAGGTCGACCCTCACTTCTCCAATGCATAACTTCCAATCGCTTCTCTTTTGTGAAAAGTTTAAGTTCCCCTCTTTATTTTTTTGTTTTTAAACTTTGTAAAAGAACTCAACAGAAATAAATGACTCTCTAAAACTTCCGGGTTGTCTCCTTGTCAGCGCTTTCTTTAAAGCCATTAAGCTAGGCAAAAAGTTCTCAACTAATGAATCCACCGGATCCCAAGGTATATCAAAGCCAATTTTAATTAACAATGATTTGGCATTTAGTAGTGAGCACAAAGAAAAATATATCAAGCAATGACGAAGTATAATTCTCTTCCTATGCATCAGCATGTCATACAAGAACAATTCATGCACATCAAGTAAAGGCCAATACATAGCATAAGCAGTTTCTTGCAATTCTTTCGTGTTGGAAACATAAAGAGGTGGAGATGTAGTTCCTCTCTCATAATAATTGCAAGTAGGAGCAGCAAGCACATGCATATTATATTCATCAAAATTATCATGTGCAACGGTAAAAGGCAACCCATCAACATAATCCTTAATAAGAGAAACTTCTCCGATATAGTGCAGTTTGGAGAGTTCAAAAAGATAATAGGACTATCGTGTATGGGTGCAATAGCAACAATTTCATTCTTTACATAAGGAACTATAGCAAGTTCATCTTCATAAGAATCATTCATATTGGCATCATGGCCACAAGCATCATCAAAAAGGGATATTTCAAACGATTCAATGGGATCATAGCAATTATCATGGCATTCATCCTTCGGTAAGCACGAAGGGAAATTATATAATATATGAGTTGAAGAGTTACTCTCATTAGAAGGTGGGCACGACTAGCTAATCAGATCTTCCTCCTTTTGTTCTTCGCTCTCCTCATCATGTTTTTCATCCAATGAGCTCACAGTTTCATCAATTTCTTCTTCCATAGACTCCTTCAAAATACTAGTCTCTTCTTGGACAGCGAAGACTTTCTCAATAAATTCATCAATATCGGAATTGTATTTATAATTATCATAGCAATATTTAAGGATGGCAAAATTTTCAGGTCTATAAACATCATCATCAAAAGCTTCATATTTTTCAAACAAAGTTTCAATTTCATAAGCACCCTTAAAAGCAACAAATTCTTTTATTCGTTCCACATCATAATAACCATATATACCATTAGCATAAGAAGCCAAGGTTTCATTATCATTAAATTCACATGAAAACGGAAGATGTGGAGCGTTCATCCTAGAGCAACAAGTATAATCATATCTCAAGCATAGCTCCCGAGCATACCAATGCACCATATGAATTTGATCCCATAACAATTTCCCTTTATGAGTCAAGCGATAATCCCTAAAGTATTCACGTTGATCCAACGTTACTCCCATTATATAGTTGAATGGGGTTTTCTCAGGATTATCAAAGTAGTTCATAATATCTCTCACATAACGAGCATCGAGGGTTTTAGGATGTTCCCCATCTCCATGAGTAGCAAGTACCGCTAATTTTTTGGTGTTTCATCTTCCATATCCATAACTAAAGATAGAGAACAATTTAGTACAGGAAATAGAACTACTTAGTGATAAAGCAAACAAGCACACACGGGATTAATCACCCCACGCTATTGCTCCCGGGCAATGGCACCAGAAAAAGGTCTTGATAACCCACAAGTATAGGGGACCGTTTGTAGCCTTCTTTGATAAATAAGAGTGTCGAACCCAACAAGGATCTAAAGGTAGAACAAATATTCCCTCAAGTTCTATCGACCACCGATACAACTCCACACACACTTATCATTCGCTTTACCTAGAACAAGTATGAAACTAGAAGTACTTTGTAGGTGTGATAGGATAGGTTTGCAAAATAATAAAGAGCACGTAAATAAAATCTAGGGGCTGTTTAGATAAATACACAACTAAGTTAGTTTTAGTAGAGAGCTTTTGTCAACAAGAAAGTCATTTGTCCCTAGGCAATCGATAACAAGTACCGGTAATCATTCTTGCCATTTTATATGAGGGAGATGCATGAGCTAACATACTTTCTTTACTTGGATCATATGCACTTATGATTGGATATCTAGTAAGCATCCGCAACTACTAAAGATCATTAAGGTCGTGAAACCCAACCATAGCATTAAGTATCAAGTCCTCTTTACTCCCGTACGTCACACCCCAGTTACTCGGGTTTAAGTTTCTGTCACTCTCGCAACCCACCGTAAGCGAACCATGAACATATTGCAACACCCTACAGCGAGGGCCCCTCACATTTGCGCGAGACGGAGGGCACCGTAGGACAACACCATAAATAAAATATACAATCATACCAACCAAGATCACGATTAACCCACATGACAAAACAGATCTACTCAAACATCATAGGATAGCCAAATATCACTGGGAAATAATATATGGAGTTGAGCACCATGTTTAAGTAGAGATTACAGTGGGGAGAAGAGAGGTTACACCGCTACATAAAGGGGAAGAGAGTTGGTGTTGACGGTAGCAAGATTGTTGATGTAGATCATCGTCACGATCCTAGCCCCGGCGGCACTCCGGCGCCACCGGGAGAGAGGGGGAGAGAGCCCCCTCCTTCTTGTTCTTCCTTGGCCTCCCCCCTAGATGGGAGGAGAGTTCCCCCTCTGGTCCATGGCCTCCATGGCGCCGGAGGACGGGAGCCCCTCCGAGATTGGATCTCCCTCGCTGTTCTTTTCTGTTTCGCGTTCTCCTGATCTGGCCGAAAACCGTTTCTTATATTTCGGGAGATCCGTAACTCCGATTGTGCTGAGATTTTAACACATTTTTTCCGGATATAAGCTTCCTTGCACCCGAAGTAGAGCTCCAACCGACGTTCGAGGAGGGCACAACCCACCACCGCGCGCCAGGGGCCTCTGGCGTGCCCTGGTGTCTTGTGGGCTGTGTGGGCCTCCGTTTGCGATGATTCCAACTCCCAAAAAATCACATATATTCCAAAATAATTCTCCGTGAAATTTTATTGCATTTGGACTTTGTTTGATATGGATACTCTGTGATACAAAAAACATGTAACAAGTAGGAACTGGCACTGGGCACTGGATCAATAGGTTAGTCGAATAAATCATATAAAAAGTTGCCAAAAGTATGTAAAACTTGTATAATATTGGCATGAAACAATAAAAAATTATAGATACGACCGAGACGTATCAACTGCTTCCTCGTTGACGTCAGGTGTAGAGACCACGATACACCTCTTTTGGGGCAGTCGCTGCTCGAGCTCCACGGGAAGCGTAGCCGGGCTTAGGCTGCGACGCTCTGGAGTGGGGGATGGGGATCGGGATCTGTGGGAAAGGGGGCGTTTGGCAGGTGTCATCTAAGAAACTCAAGGCAGCCTGGGTATGGAGATCGGTGGGTAAGCTGCACGGGCAAACCGGCAGATGTTGACAATGGAGGCCTTGCGGCGGCGGCGACCTTGCTAGGGTGTCGAGCGAGGGAGGGGGCGTGTGTGCGTGCGCGCGCGTGTGCCCGAGGAGGTTTTGGTGTGTGTGTGTGTGGAGGGGGTGGGGTGTGTTTGAGCAAATTATGTTGCTACTTAAAATTTTACTACGCGGGAGTGAAATGTCGGGGCTATTGAAAATTCGGATGATGGTGCATCGTACACGGTCCGAAGATAACAACCATGTGTTATGAGATAGAAAAACCCTCGAGGCGGGCATATATTTTCGAGGGATGCAGGCGGGATTGGGAACAAGAAACATCACACACGGTCGAAACATAATAACCGTGTGTTATCAAAAAGAAAAAAGATGCAGGAGGGTAGATATTTTTGAGAGGGAAGCCTCGTGGAGCCTAATGTACTGTGCGGATGTGCGTGACAGGGGCACTGGCGTGGCACACGATTAGTGTGAGTGAACCATGTCTGTTGCGTCATCCGACTTGTCTAATGTTCATAAATTTGGCGAAAAATGACGCGGGAGAGGGTTAGAACACGAGCACACTTGCATGTGGACCAAATATATGTATGAAAAGGGTAGTTTGATGTTCAAATACCAAATGCAAATTCCATGTGGCACCTATCTCGCAAAGCGCACGGTATTGCTTGCCGCCCCCCTCCGTGTCGGCAGGAAGGGAATCCCAAGCCATGAATGCATGCCCGCAACCAAGGTTCACCTAGCAAAGTGCAAAGTAGCAGCCCCCCCCACACTTTCAATCGGCGGGCCAGAGAGGCATCTCACCAAGATGGATCGTAAAACGGACCAAGAATAATCCACCTTGGTCGTACAACCTTCTCTCTTGTTGTTGGTCAAAGTGATGGCCGTCTATGCGACCCCGGAGATGGGCTAGCTCACCAATAATCACACAAGTAGCTAGTCCCCGAAGACAACCACTGCCTGCGTGTGGCCCAAACATATGTATGGGAGGTGTGTTTTGAATACACAATGGAACAACTTTGATGTGGCACCATGCTTTTGAACCAGAAATCCCCACACTGAGTGAGGGTTAGGTTGACGATGCATATGTATGTCACACCACACTTCAAGCCGATGACAGGGATTCATGCATGCATGCGTGCATAGTATGCGCTCAAACTTAATTAGGTCTGAATCTCACCATGACCTATACTATGATAACATGAACCAAAGGAAGAATCCGCCATGGTAACCTATCTTGTTGTCGGTCAAGGTGATCATGGATGTCCATGCGGGCCCACAAATATATAGGCTTGTTGCGGATAACCATGCGAGGGAGTGTACCGTTCGAAGACAACCACTACATGCATATGTATGAAGGTGATGCGTTCATGCATGTTTGAATACCATTTCACAACATTGATGTGGCACGTGCGTCGAAAATCGTACAGTCCCCGCACAGAGCGAAATCGATTCATGACGTGTCATTGTACTAGCCACTTCGACTCGATGGGAGGGATTCATGCGTACACATGCATGTGTGTGCTCAAACTGTATCATGTCATCCCAGAGCATGAACTATATATATATACCATATTACAAACAAACAAATAATCCCCTCCTAAGTCAAATTAACCTCTCTCGTTGTTAGGCAAAGTAGTGATGGACCAAGCGGGCCCACAGATGGAAAGCATCGATATCGCTGATAAACGCTTAAGTGGGTGTGAGAGGACAACCACCATCGCTTTGCATGTGGGCCAAACATATGTTGAATACCCAAAATGCACAACTTTGATGTGGCACATGCCTAAAAATCTGTAAAGTCCCCACACAGAGCGAGGTTCATGAACCGTACTACATATGATGGTCCCCTTCGCCCCCTTCGACGCATACTATATGCTCCTACCGGAATACAACCCAAAAAGAATCCTCCTTGATGGTGAAATTAATTAACCTCTCCCGATGTAGGTCAAAGTGATGCATGCATCGACGATGGCCTCGTGTGCCCACAGATGGAAGCATCACACGTGAGTGTCCTAGGATAACCACCACCTGCATGCATGTGGCCCAAAGAGGTGTTGTGTGATGTTTAAATAACCAATTTCACAACTTTGATGTGGCACGTGCCTCGGAAACCGAAAAGTCCCGACACTGAGTGAGGTGTACTTGTTCAGGGACGCGTACGTATAGTATATATGCTAGTCCCCTCCCACCTCTTCGACGCGTACTATATATATACTCCCACCATAATACACACAAAAAAGATTCTACCTTGCTGGTCAAATTAACCTCACTGCCGGCTGTTCGTCAAAGTGATGGACGCCGACCTCGCGGGCCCATAGAAAGCGTCACACACGAGTATCGAGTGTCATGTAGGACAACCATCGACTGCATGTGTGGCCAAAACATGTATGTACGAAAGGGTTGTGTAATGTTTTGAATAACGAATTCACAACTCTGATGTGGCACCTGCCTCACAAAACGGCCAACCCACACGGTGGCTCCCGACTCGTAGTGTACTGTGAGCCACCCGCCACCCCAAGACGCACACATCCACTCACACACCGCGAATCCACCGCAACTATGATTTAAATTATCCCGCGGTGAACATATGTTACCAAAGGAGGGACGTTTTAATTTAAAAAAATAGAGATCATTAAGAAGTTTTAGTACATTAATTGATTTTCTAGGGGTATAATGTGCAAAAATCAAATTGGAGCTACATGCACACGTGACATTGCACCTAAATGGATTGAAAAAACACATGTGTCTCACTGGGTGCATGTTTACTCCCCGTGCAAGAAATTTCAAACATTGAGAATCTTGAGTTTTAAATTCTAGTACATCCAAAACTTATTTGAAGTTCATGATATTTATCGTGTTGTCATATGGACACCAATACACAGTGGCGCTGTACTTTTTTTTGTCAAATTAGAGACCAGTTTTGATGTAATCTTTATCTCTTACAAATGGGAGATTATTGATAATTGGGAACCAATATCCCAAACAGATTATTTATTCGAACCGTGAGCGTTAGACCAACAATGGATACGTGCCATGTTTTGGTTAAGCAATAAAGCGACAACATTAATCATCCAAATAGAAAAACAATATATGTGCCGCCACGCGACCCTTGTGCCGTGTGACGCATGCGAGTAGTCTGCCGCGCACGCAGGCTGAGAGGCGTGCATGCAGGTGTGTGAATTGACGGAGGCGTGCTTGCTGTGCAGTGTCATCGGGAGGCATGCGAGTAGCTATGTGAAACGACGATAGGCATGCCAGCAGTCCGGTGCGTAGGCTCACTGGGAGGCAAGCCAACAGTTTGACCGCCGACCGCCTCTCTCCCACTACTTCATATTAATGGTGCGCCCGAGTGGCTGCACCCGCCATCCTCGCCACACATACAATCCTCTCTCTCAGCTTGCATCCTCGACGCCGCTCTCAGCCTCAAAGCCGTCAGTGTATGAGGATGCCACCGAAGCATCCCATCGGAGGGAGTGGTGACGCTGGGGCTGCTGAAGCACCGGAGCACGGCGTGGAGATGGAGACAGAGGTTGTAGCCACCGCCGGTGATGTATCCCTGCACCTTGATGTCGTCAACGGCATGGAGCTTCCACAGCCGAAGGCGGAGTTCCACACCGACTCCGGTGACGACTCGGGTGATGACCCCGACGACGACTTCGATGACCACTCCGATGACGACGAACAACTGGTTAGTCATCTATACCCATTTATGTGTCAAATAGATCCTAGGGTTTCTCTGGTTACTCCTGTCTCCCCCTTTTTGGAATAGAAATCCTATGGTTATGTTTTCCCAATGTTGGAAATGGTTATTATTATATTTCCTTGTTCATGATAATTGTTTATTTTTCATGCTATAATTGTATTAACCAGAAACCGTAATACATGTGAATACATAGACCACAACATGTCCCTAGTGAGCCTCTAGTTGACTAGCTCGTTGATCAATAGATGGTTGTGGTTTCCTGACCATGGACATGAGATGTCGTTGATAACGGGATCACATCATTAGGAGAATAATGTGATGGACAAGACCCAATCCGAAGCATAGCACAAGATCATGTAGTTCGTTTGCTAGAGCTTTTCTAATGTCAAGTATCATTTCCTTAGACCATGAGATTGTGCAACTCCTGGATACCGTAGGAATGCTTTTGGTGTATCAAACGTCACAACGTAACCGGGTGGCTATAAAGGTGCACTACAGGTATCACCAAAAGTGTCTATTGGGTTGGCATGAATCGAGACTGGGATTTGTCACTCCGTATGATGGAGAGGTATCTCTGGGCCCACTCGGTAATGCATCATCATAATGAGCTCAATGCGACTAAGGAGTTAGCCATGGGATCATGCATTACAGAACGAGTAAAGAGACTTGCCGGTAACGAGATTGAACGAGGTATGGGGATACTGACGATCGAATCTCGGGCAAGTAACATACCGATGGACAAAGGGAATTTTATATGGGATTGATTGAATCCCCGACATCGTGGTTCATCCGGTGAGATCATCATGGAACATGTGGGAGCCAATATGGGTATCCAGATCCTGCTATTGGTTATTGGTCGAGAGGTGTCTCGGTCATGTCGGCATGGTTCCCGAACCCGTAGGGTCTACACACTTAAGGTTCGGTGACGCTAGAGTTGTAATGGGAATTGTATGTGGTTACCGAAAGTTGTTCGGAGCCTCGGATGAGATCCCAGACGTCATGAGGAGTTCCGGAATGGTCCGGAGGTAAATATTTATATATGGGAAGTCCTATTTTGGCCACCGGAAAATGTTCAGGATTTTTCGGTATTGTACTGGGAAGGTTCTAGAAGGTTCTGGAGTGGGGCCCACCTGCATGGGGGGACCCACATGAACGTGGGTATTGGGGGCAAGGCCCCACACCCCTGGTCAAGGCGCACCAAGATCCCCCCTAGAAGGAATAAGATAATATCCCAAAGGGATAAGATCAAGATCCCTAAAAGGGGGGATAACAATCGGTGGGGAAGGGAAAGGATGGGATTTCTTTCCTCCCACCTTTGCCAACGCCCCAATGGACTTGAAGGACAAGAAACCAGCCCCATCCACCCCTATATATAGCGGGGAGGTGCATGGGAGCTGCACCCTTTGCCCCTGGCGCAGCCCTCCCTCCTCCTACACCTCCTCCTCTTCCGTAGTGCTTGGCAAAGCTCTGCCGAGGAACCACGAGCTCCACCACCACGCCGTCGTGCTGCCGGAGTTCTCCCTCAACTTCTCCTCTCCTCTTGCTGGATCAAGAAGGAGGAGACGTCCCCGGGATGTACGTGTGTTGAACGCGGAGGCGCCGTCCGTTCGGCGCTTGGATCGGATCTTCCGCGATTTGAATCACCGCGATTACGACTCCATCAACCGCGTTCTTGTAACGCTTCCTGTCGTGGAATTGTCACGACAGATGTCCTAGGGTGAGGACTTAGTCGTGAGGCCAACGCATCTATGTGGTAGCTTGAGAGGGGTTGAGTGGGACGAGAGACGCAGGGCGGATCAACACACAAGACAAGGGTTTAGACAGCTTCGGGCCCCGGGAAACATCATCCGGTAATAGCCCTACATGCTGTTTGAGGCTAGATCCTGTTATGCTCATGAGGGAGTCGCCGGTAAACCGACTCTTTGTGTCTAGCCCTAGAGATTATTGCTTCTTGCCTGTCCCCTCTTGGGGTGCCCTGCCCCTCCTTATATAAGTTAGAGGGGCGGCTTACATGACTAGTCCTAGTTGGATTAGGATTACTCTATTACAAGTGGAGTCCTAGTCTTGCTTCCTTTGCAGTTATTCCTTATGTCTTCCTCTTAAACCGGCCCACCATTAATATAAACCGGCCCTCTAGGCCTTGGGCCTTGTCATCCGTCTGTCCCGCCCGCCGGGTCACCAGTGAGTTACAATGTCCAGGCGGGTTGCTTGTAAACCGCCAGGTCAGGGCGGGTCACCAGTGAATCTCCAAGTGTCAGCGGGATCTCAAATAAACCGCCAAGTTCGGCCGGGTTATACTTCCGGTCGGTTTACGCCGCGGGGTATATCCCCAACATTAGCCCCCAAGTTTAGCTTGGATTTATCCATGGTAAACTTATGCTGCAAAATAAACACAAGAACAAATTTGACAGGTTGTGCTCCGGGTTAAGAATTCTTGTAAACCGGCACCTGATCATCCTTAAGTCCTTGTCATTCCTCCTTCTAGAAAATCCGGTTTAACAGGCCAGTTTCATAATCAACTTGCTGACATTGGTTTGTCATAGAAAATATATTGTGAAGAATAACTCCTTTGATTCAGCTCCCAATATGCTTAAAAACAATACTGGTCCTTGAAATACTCATCTGATCTTCAGCCGGTTTGAAGATGTAAAACTTGCCGGTTTAATATTATAAAAAGTTACCGGTTTGTAAATATTGATAGCACCAGGCCCTACTTGTAGTTAACATCCAGCTTGAAAATATACCTCTTATATGCCTATCACTTATAGCCCCCAGGTCTTAAGAAGGTAACATCCAGCTTAAGACTTGCTTCAATATAAATATCACAATCTTGAAGAAATCCAGGTTGTTCATCTCAATCACTAGTCAGAATTGAGTATTCCACATATGTAGCCCCCAAGTGCCGGGTTGTCATGCTTGCAGCAACCTGGGACTTGTAATTGTCTGATGCTCATAAAAACTTCAACCAGTGTAGCCCCCAAGGACCGGGTCATTATGCAATAATGAGCAGGGACTTTGTAAATATAATCTTGTAAACTTTGAACAGCAACGTGTAACCCCCAAGGGCCGGCTCAGTAAGATAATATTGAGCTGGGACTTTGATATATACTTCAATGAAAATAACATCATATGATGTAACCCCCATCATGGGGCTTGAACCCACGTCCACAAGGTTAAGAGCCTTGTGCTTTACCAACTGAGCAATGGACCCTTCAATGTAATGGATAAAAAACTTTGTACCTTGAATAGTTGACAGGAGCAATTGGTAGCCCCCAACGGCCGGCTCACTATAATGTGATGAGTCGGGTCTTCAATAAGGTGAGCAAACGATGACTTTGCATTAGCCCCCAAGTGTCATGGTGCATGCTTGCAGCGACATGAGACTTTCATATTTGATGTAATCTCAACTTGAATAATGTAGCCCCCAAGTGCCGGGTTGTAAGCCTGCAACGACTCAGGACTATCCCTTCAATTGTAGAAGAAATCATATCCATTGATAATATGATAGCCATTGCGCTAAAGCGACTTTGAAAACCTTAATCATAATACTGGTTATTGATAACCATAATAAAAATCCAGCCATGTTGGCTATTTGAATAATATACCCAATGATTTATAAGCGCATAATTCCAATGGCGCAATCCAAATATATACTGGCGACTTATAGTCCAAAGCCAGGTTGGGTCAATAAACACCGGATTATAAGTGATTATGCACTGACAACTTGTAGTTAAAATCGAGCCGGGTTAATGAACACCGGGTTAATTTGATGACTGATAGTCATGCCGGGTCGAGAGACGCCGGTTCAACATAAAATTTATCAAAAGAGAAAAATGTTGACAATGGCAAATAAAACCGTGTAGTCGAGGCTTTTCAAGGGCTGCCAGGCCCAAATTCGAGGCTTTTCATGGGCTGCCAGGCCGCTGAGTTAAACCATTTGACAAAGCCTTTTAAGATGGACCTCCAACTAACCAATCGTCATTTTAACTTTGACAAGTTCAGGGTCTCAGTGAGAGTGACTGTCAAACGTTCGGCGGGTCATGCCAGGATTACCTGGATAGGAGTGGCTTACTTGATGAAGGCAGGTTAACCCGGGGTTTTAGGTGAATACACCAGGCTTCCAAGCCGTGGGTCGATACCCGGTTACAAGGGTCCTTTCAAACTCTTTGGTATTTGACACAAAGATCCCCCAAGTAACTTTGTGAGCTGTGCTCAATGGGTGCCTATGTTTGAGTTGTGCGTAGCAACAAGACTCTCTTTGGCCCCTTGGGTGTGAAGCTCCCAAGCTTTGTTGTGGCGTGATAGCCGGATTAGTGGACAAAACTCCTCTTTGTAAGCTGAAGCCCCCATGTAACCAATAATATGATAAGCCAATAAGGCAGGATACCCATGTTTGAACCGTGCATCATGGCAACAGGTCCTCTTCGGCAACCTTTAACTTTTTGCAAGAGATAAATCCTTCTTGAACCGGATGTTAAACCAGATATTGAGAGCTTCAAAGCTTTGTGGGAGACATCTTTCCCTTGAACCAGATTTTAAACCAGAATCTTTATTTTCAGCCGGAAATTTGCTGACGGCTTTTAAACTCGAACTTGCGAGAAGTTAAGTCCTTTTGAACCAGACATTGTTAAACCGGATTTGAGCGCTTCAGAGCTTTGTGGGAGAACAAATTTCCCTTGAACCGGATTGTAAACCAGTTATTTGAGAGCTTCACTAAGACTGACTTCCCTTGAGCCGGATTTTCAACCGGAATCCTTTCTGATGACCCGGATCTTCTTCATTGAGCCGGGATTTTGTAACTGTTATATACTTTCTAAACCGGAAATTTTCTGACGGCCTTTAAATTTTCATCAATATAACAGTAGCCTCCGGGACCGGGTTATCTTTCCCTCCATCGTCCTGGGTTTCTTAAACCGGCTGAAACTGGCAAGATTTACTGAGTCATGTCATCATAGCCCCCGAGTCTTAAAGGTGACTCGAGGAGTTGGCTTGAGACTCTCCATATTTGACCGTGATATAAACTGGCATAACTTGTATATCATTGATGTTGATAGCACGATGTGGATCCACAGAAGGTTGATGTGTCTGCGATGGGTTATAAATGTCCCCGTATGAAACGTGTCAGCATCTCGGCCAATGGTTCCTTCCAACTGGTGATTTGGAGTTAACCAGACTGTAGTGGCAGCGACTTGTGTGCCTGCCCATTGAACCATCCAGTGCAGACGACGGTTGATGATAATTTGCCTCCAATTTGAAAGAAAACCGGGCTACCCAAGTTGTGACTTGCTCATAATCAATAAACAGCTCATGCAGATAGGTGCGGCCCGGTATGTTGATGTCGACCAGGCCGTGAGAAATGGACGGAAAAGATGACCTCAGCATCATAGGCGGCTCAAACAGATGAACCGGCCGCGGTGTTGTAAACCGGCGCGGACGGGCGATTTAACCACGTCGTTTTGATGTAGTGAACAATTGTCCTGCATCACCAATATTGTAGACCAAGGCAAAGACAAACTGCTCTTTGACAAAAAAACAATATGTGCTAACATTATACTTAGAGGGATATCACCTGATTCGCCCAGACAACAGATGAGTCGGCCATGGCCTTGTAAGCCAGTGCAGACGCGTGAACCGTCGTGAGGGCAGATGGACGAGTCATCCATGGCGTTGTAAAGCAGCACGGACGGCGAGTCAAACTTGATGTTTGTTTAACCGGTGTAGACGCACGAATTGGCCGCAGGTGCGGACGGATGTAATCCGAACATCGGGGCGGCAACGTGCACGTGTATCCGTTGAGCATCATAGCACGGACAAACACCAGTGCAAAAGTGATGTTGACACGCCCCCTTAGGCGACATCCTTTTGGTAATGATCCTGCGAGAATATTACGTGAAAAAATAATTGTTCTCACAAATCAATATGTGCTGTTATCACAGACTGGACGAATATCACCTGATGTTTGAACGAGAGATGATCTTCCGGTAGCGGGTCATGGCACAGGGGCAAGCTGGTTACATGGCATGCCAGAACCGGCCAGAAGTGAAAATTCTGAGTACTGGTACTCCCGAACCATGGTCCTCACGTGGATAGCAATAAGCACGCTAATCCCACGTGGTTAGCCTCAAGTACCACTTAGAACCAGTCAAACCAATGGAATTGCTGTCCAGCCAATTTTTGCATAAATGTTAATGGCACCTTGCTCTGATTCTTGCGTGCAGACAATGATTTGCAATTTAACAAAAACAGGGCCGGCGACTCAACGGCGGCGGCTCTCCCTCTGCTGTTGAAGCGGGTGGTCGGCTCAGGCGCGTGGTGGCAGAGGCTAACCGAACCGGGGTGGCGCGAGGCCCGCATAGCGCGCGGCCGGAGCAACAGCAAACAGGGCGGCACCAGCGCAAGGCGGCCGGAGCACAAGGCAGATTGGTTGCTTAGGGCCGAATAGACGCGAGGTTGCGGCGGCTCAGCAGTGGTGCGGCAGCTGGTGGCGGGTCGTAGCAGCGGCTCGGAGGCCACGACTAAATGACTTGCGGCCGGCTCGAAAGCAAAGTCCGAGGCAGAGACCAATCCTTCCTGTTGCCGTTCGTAGTAACTTTCAACCACTAGTAATATGCTTTGGCTGGATGTAGAAAAACAAATCCGATCTAGTGCTCATCTAGTACGGGTCTTCTGTCCTCCACGTAAGCAATAGCCATCAAACCCAACCAATAACCCTGTCCTTGTCTTCACATGAGAAGTACTCCTGCTTGGATCAATTGAAGTGAAGTAGCAGCAACACAATAACAGTGCAGCGGGTCGTTGTTGCTTCAGGACCCACACACACCTCGGTGCCTGATCCAGCAGATCACTCGTGGAACATGGAGCAGCGGTCAGGCGCGCGTGACACTGCGTATATACGCGCAAACAGCGTCCAGCAGACCGAGCGGATTCAATTAAAAACCGATTCCACTTAGTGTCGGACCAAGTCGTAGAAAATCTTAAACCTTGGCAGCGTCGTAGCGGCGCAGCAGCGAAAATCGATTGCTGTCAGATCAGAGATGCAACCCTTACTCTTGATCTCCCGCAGATCCTTCTGCAAGTTCTCTTCTTTTTCCGATTTACCGCGAGCTTCTCGATCAAGATTCCACAAGCTTGGCTCTTCCTGATCCAACTGATTTACGAGCTTCTCGATCCCTGGGATAAATCCCTCCAAGAACTCAACACCATCGTGCGCGAGCCCCACGGTGGGCGCCAACTGTCGTGGAATTGTCACGGCAGATGTCCTAGGGTGAGGACTTAGACGTGAGGCCAACGCATCTATGTGGTAGCTTGAGAGGGGTTGAGTGGGACGAGAGACGCATGGCGGATCAACACACAAGACAAGGGTTTAGACAGCTTCGGGCCCCGGGAAACATCATCCGGTAATAGCCCTACATGCTGTTTGAGGCTAGATCTCATTATGCTCATGAGGGAGTCGCCGGTAAACCGGCTCTTTGTGTCTAGCCCTAGAGATTATTGCTTCTTGCCTGTCCCCTCTTGGGGTGCCCTGCCCCTCCTTATATAAGTTAGAGCGGTGGCTTACATGACTAGTCCTAGTTGGATTAGGATTACTCTATTACAAGTGGAGTCCTAGTCTTGCTTCCTTTGCAGTTATTCCTTATGTCTTCCTCTTAAACGGGCCCACCATTAATATAAACCGGCCCTCTAGGCCTTGGGCCTTGTCATCCGTCTGTCCCGCTCGCCGGGTCACCAGTGAGTTACAATGTCCAGGCGGGTTGCTTGTAAACCGCCAGGTCAGGGCAGGTCACCAGTGAATCTCCAAGTGTCAGCGGGATCTCAAATAAACCGTCAAGTCCGGCCGGGTTATACTTCCAGCCGGTTTACGCCGCGGGGTATATCCCTGACACTTCCGCTTAGCGATCTTCAAGGGTATGAAGACGCACTCCCTCTCTCTTGTTGGTAGCATCTCCTAGATTGATCTTGGTGACACGTAGGAATTTTTTGAATTTATTACTATGTTACCCTATAGTGGCATCATGAGCTAGGTCTATGCGTAGATTCTATGCACGAGTAGAACACAAGTAGTTGTGGGAGATGATATGATTAATTTGCCTACCTTTACTAGTCCTGTCTTGATTCGGCGGCATTGTGGGATGAACCGGCCCGGACCGACCTTACACGTACGCTTACGTGAGATAGGTTCCATCGACTGACATGCACTTGTTGCATAAGGTGGCTAGCGGGTGTCTGTCTCTCCCACTTTAGTCGGATCGGATTCGATCAAGAGGGTCCTTATGAAGGGTAAATAGCAATTGGCATATCACCGTTGTGGCTTTTGCGTAGGTAAGAAACGTTCTTGCTAGAAACCCATAGCAGCCACGTAAAACATGCAACAACAATTAGAGGACGTCTAACTTGTTTTTGCAGGGTATGCTATGTGATGTGATATGGCCAAAAGGATGTGATGAATTCTATATGTGATGTATGAGACTGATCATGTTCTTGTAATAGGAATCACGACTTGCATGTCAATGAGTATGACAACCGGCAGGAGCCATAGGAGTTGTCTTAATTTATTGTATGACCTGCGTGTCAATGAAAACGCCATGTAATTACTTTACTTTATTGCTAACCGTTAGCCGTAGTAGTAGAAGTAATAGTTGGCGAGACAACTTCATGAAGACACGATGATGGAGATCATGGTGTCATGTCGGTGACTATGCTGATCATGCCGCGCCTCGAAGATGGAGATCAAAAGCGCAAGATGATATTGGCCATATCATGTCACTTTATGCTTTGCATGTGATGTTTATAATGTTTACATCTTATTTGATTAGAACAACGGTAGCATAATAAGATGATCCCTCACTAAAATTTTAAGAAATGTGTTTCCCCTAACCGTGCACCGTTGCGAAGGTTCGTTGTTTCGAAGCACCATGTGATGATCGGGTGTGATAGATTCTAACGTTCGCATACAACGGGTGTAAGCTAGATTTACACATGCGAAACACTTAGGTTGACTTGATGAGCCTAGCATGTACAGACAGGCCTCGAAACGCGAGAGACCGAAAGGGCGAACATGAGTCGTATGGTAGATGAGATCAACATGGAGATGTTCACCGTTGATGACTAGTCCGTCTCACGTGATGATCGGACACGGCCTAGTCGATTCGGATCATGTATCACTTAGATGACTAGAGGGATGTCTATCTGAGTGGGAGTTCATTTAATAATTTGCTTAGATGAACTTAATTATCATGAACTTAGTCTAAAATTGTCTTTACAACCTATCCTGTAGATCCAATGGCCCACACTAATGTTGCCCTCAACTTCAACGCGTTCCTAGAGAAAACCAAGCTGAAAGATGATGGAAGCAACTATACGGACTGGGTCCGTAACTGGACTGGGTCCGTAACTTGAGGCTCATCCTCATAGCTTCCAAGAAAGCATATGTCCTTGAAGCACCGCTAGGTAACGCACCCATTTTCCCAGCAACTCAAGATGTTATGAATGCCTGGCAGTCGCGTAGTGATGATTACTCACTGGTTCATTGCGGCATGCTTTCCAACTTAGAATCGGGGCTCCGAAAGCGTTTTGAGCAACACAGAGCATATGAGATGTTCCAAGAGCTAAAAATGGTTTTCCAAGCTCATGCCCAGGTCGAGAGATATGAAGTCTCCGACAAGTTCTACAGTTGTAAGATGGAGGGAAACAGTTCTGTCAGCGAGCATATACTCAAAATGTCTGGTTTGCACAACCGCTTGTCTCAGTTGGGAGTTAATATTCCAGATGACTCGGTCATTGACAGAATCCCCCACTCGCTTCCACCTAGCTACAAGAGCTTTGTGATGAACTACAATATGCAAGGGATGGAGAAGAGGTGGAGATCAAAAAGGAACATCAAGTGTTGATGGTGAATAAGACCACTAGTTTCAAGAAAGGCAAGGGTAATAAGGACTTCAAGAAGGATAGCAAGGGAGTTGCCACACCCGGTAAGTCAGTTGCCAGTAACAAGCCAAAGAATGGACCCAAGCCTGAGACTGAGTGCTTTTATTGCAAGGGAAATGGTCACTGGAAGCGGAACTGCCCCAAGTACTTAGCGGATAAGAAGGCTGGCAATGCCAAAGGTATATATGATATACATATTATTGATTTGTACCTTACCAGCCCTCGTAGTAGCTCCTGGGTATTCGATACCAGTGCGGTTGCTCACATTTGTAACTCAAAACAGGAGGTGCGGAATAAGCGGAGACTAGCGAAGGACGAGGTGATGATGCGCGTCGGGAATGGTTCCAAGGTCGATGTGATCACTGTCGGCATGCTACCTCTACATTTACTTTCGGGATTAGTTTTAAACCTCAATAATTGTTATTTAGTGCCAGCTTTGAGCATGAACATTGTATCTGGATCTCGTTTAATGCGAGATGGCTACTCATTTAAATCCGAGAATAATGGTTGTTCTATTTATATGAGAGATATGTTTTATGGTCATGCCCCGCTGGTTAATGGTTTATTTTTATTGAATCTCGAACGTGATGTTACACATATTCATAGTGTGAATGCCAAAAGATGCAAGGTTGATAATGATAGTCCCACATACTTGTGGCATTGCCGCCTTGGTCACATTGGTGTCAAACGCATGAAGAAACTCCATGCAGATGGACTTTTGGAGTCTCTTGATTATGAATCATTTCACACGTGTGAACCATGCCTCATGGGCAAAATGACCAAGACTCCGTTCTCCAGAACAATGGAGCGACCAACCAACTTATTGGAAATAATACATACTGATGTATGCGTGATAAGCACATTTCATATACATCTTTTGTCCCTCAAATATACGGTTCATTGATATATATTCATTCATTTCGTGCTATAAATTATTGCATATTTGAATGAAAATCATATAAAGGGATCATTTACTTGTGGCTTGTTTCTTTTGCAGAAAAGTGCACTAAGGCACTATAGTCGTCAATATTTCTACTATGTGGCTAACGAGAAGAGAGAAGGACATGAAAGAAATACGTCAAGGACCTGAGCGTGAAGGAAAGAAGTAATCTAGGGGAGCAAACTAAAAGAAGCGGAGGATCTTCTTGGGCAGAAATGAAGAGAAGAGGAGGGCCAATGTGCAAATGTGGCAGATCAGAGTGGGGAACAAAATCCCTAGCCGCAACACTTGATCCCTTCGGGCCTGGCTACACCTCCATCTCCCTCAGCCTTCTTCTCCATCTCAGGCCGCCGCCACGGCCAGGCCGGCGTGGTAGGTGCGCCACCAGCACCCAGTGCCACCCATCCACCATCTTGGCCGCCGCGCCCCCGCACCAACAGCCTCCATCACCCCCATCCAGCGCCACACATCTATCCATCTCATCCGCCGCCGCACCTACAACCATCTCCCTGCTGCTCGCTGCTCTCTTCTTTTCTCCAACCATCTTCTTCTCTCTACCTCCCTTGCCGTTGCTCCTCCTCCTTCCCTTACCTCGTCTCTGCTGCTGCTCTCCTTCTCCACGTCCCTGCTGCTGCACCCTCCTCCTCTGTTTCTCCTCTCACGACCCTTCTTGGCCTCGGCTGAAGCTTTTCTCTCAACCCTCCACGCTGGTGCTGCTGCTCTGAACCGCAATTGTTGCTGCTGCTTCCCTCAACCTCTCTGCTGAACTGCCGCTGCTCCTCTCTCTTGCTGCACATTCTCTCAACCGCCCCTGCTGCTCCTCATCTTCCAAAAACCTGCTGCTCCTCCTCCCCCTTTCCCTTAACCTGCTGCTGTTCTCTCTCTCTCTCTCTCTCTCTCTCTCTCTCTCTCTCTCTCTCTCATTTCGGTAACCTTGAGTAGTGTAATGTTGAGAATTGTGTAATGTTCAGGGTTGTGTAATATTCAGACTTGACTAGTTCTAATCACTTGTTATTTGTTCAGCTCTGTACTGGTATAATATAGTACTCCCTCCATAAACAAATATAAGAGCGTTTAGATTACTAAAATAGTGATCTAAACGCTCTTATATTTGTTTACAGAGGAAGTACTTGTTATGTGACCTGACTTGTTGATGCCTTCTTAATTTGGGAGGTGATTGATCTATCAGAATCTGCTTATGAGTATTTCTGTGACATATATGTTCGTGATATATGTTTCATGTGGTTTCGTATTTCTGTGATGTTGATCATTTTAGTGCTAGTATTGTGTCTTGTGTAATCCAAATCATATATGTTTTCTGTGTGTGACTAATTTTCAGCTAGTTGCTTTTAATAATTCATATTGTTTCTTGTGAATTTACTATCGATGTTACTCTCTGTCTCTGTTGGAAAAAGCAGTCCCTAGGAGGCGCTTAGGCACGCCTAGACACTAGGCAATGGCCAAACGCCTCGCCTAGGGCATAAATGGAGGCCTAGGCAGGGCAAGCAAGGAATTGCCTACCCAAGCAAGAAAATCATGCCACATACTGCACTGATACGCCAAACGGGTTATATTCCAATGGTAGTGACAGTAATTAACTTATTTATATGCCCTAAACTAATATCAACAACCATATAGTAATTACAAATAGACTCCGAGTAAAAACTATATTACCGCCTAGGCCGCGCCTAGGGCGCTTAGGCACCGCCTAGGCACTAGGCGAAGGCCAACCGCCTCGCTTACGCCTACCACTTTTTCCAACCTTGCTCTCTGTAGAAGTAAGATGTATGAACATTTAATTTCCAGTCTCTGTGTTAACGATGTTCGTGTGAAAATATATATGTTTGTGTTGTTATATATTTCCGTCCCTGTCGTACTAGCTTGTTTCTTCCTCCTGTCATCTGCATGCTAGTTATATATGTCCATGTATTTTGACTTCCCTTATCATTGATGCTAGTATTTTAGTTCTCTAGTAGTTTGAAAATACCAATTAGAGGGTGAGTGTCAACCTTAATTTCCCTGTGTTGTTTGTCATCATCATTGATTATTTTAGGTTTATATTTTCTTGCGATCATCACCGTGATTGTGTTATCTAGCTTTAGCCGAGCATAGTTGCCGTTGCCTAGTCTCTGAGGAGAACAAGACACTCGCAGTTTGGGCATAAAAACCCCACTGTACTTACAATAGATCATTTTGGCGCCGTTGCCGAGGACTAGCGTCGAGTGATTTTGTTAGGCTATAGACTAGGTTTTTCTTGTTTTTCCCTTTGTGCTATGTATATGTGATATATCTCTAACCCCTAACCCTTGTTCAAGTTATTTTCTCTTTCTTTGCTTGGTCATTCTATAGGTTATTGCATCTTCTCAGATATGGCTTACTATTCAGGTCATCATACTTATGCGAGCAACACTACAAACATCACAGAAAGTGTTCAAGAAATGACAAGTAAGATTTCCCATCTATTAGATGATTTAGCTCGGCAACGAGGAATAGTTTTTGAGGATATGCCTAGTTCTTATGATCCTTATTCTAGAGGCCATACTTATGTTGCTCCTACCTGCCATATTTGTGGATTTCAGGGCCATTCACCCGCTGAATGTCAGGCGTGGTTACTCTCACCCTCCCGATTGTTATGGCATGAGCTTCGCCCCACAGCCTAGCTGTCGGATTCTGGGTTCCGGCAGACCCTTAAGGTTCAAACTCTGGGGTGCGCGCGGAGATCGAGCCTTCTACCTCTCCGTCTCGCAAGGATCTAAACTACTGTAAGAACAACACAAGAGACACAGGGTTTATACTGGTTCGGGCCACCATTGTGGTGTAATACCCTACTCCAGTGTGGTGGGTGGATTGCCTCTTGGGCTGATGAGGAAGAACAATACAAGGAAGAACAGCCTCGCGAGGGTCTGTTCTTGGCTAGGGGGAGTTCGATCGCCCTTCTCTCCCTCTCTCTCTAGATGTTGGATTCGATCCTAGCTCATTCCAATCTGCCTCTACTGGTTTCTTGGTACTCGATCAGATCGGATTCTCCATGCCTCTACCCTGGGGGTGGCTAGACCTATTTATAGGCAAAGGCCCTGGGCCTCTTCCCAAATATTGAGCGGGAAGGGCGCCAACAATTGGCCAATTTGAAGGGGAACATCTGGTACACTTATCCTGACTAAAGTTGGTCTTCGCCTGCCAAAGGCCCTGTGGTGATGCTGTCCTGGGCTCCATGATGACCTCCTTCTCACCGTTGGACTGGTCTTGGTCTCGTTGCACCGAAATGGGTGCCTTTGCTTGATTCTCTCGCCTGCACTTGCCCCCTTTGCACCAAAGAGGAAAAGGAGACGCTGCGCGGGCTGGCGCCCGCCTGGCACCCTTGGTCGTCATGGCTTGCGTCATGGGCACCTCGTGAGGTACCCGCCTTGATCTCTCTGCCTCCTCGCGAGCCAGCCTAAGGAGGCCGTGCTTGAGGAAGCGCCTTGTCGTCCGCCTCGCGAGGCTTGGCCCCTCGCGAGGGTCTTGAACCTTGTGCTGATGAAGATGGGCCACACTGGGCCCCCATTTGAGCCACGCCGCAGGCCGCAGGCAGGCAAGTCTGGGGACCCCCGTTCCCAGAACGCCGACAGTAGCCCCCGGGCCCAAGGCGCGCACGGACTTGGCCGTGCCGAGAGGCGAAAGGGCAAGGGCGAAGCGCTGCGGGCCCTAACAGCCTGCGGCCTTGGGCGCCGCGTGGCGGTTGATTGGACGTGGGCGCCTTTGCAACTGCGCAGGATACTAAAGGCGTGGCATCTGCTCGGGTTTTGTTCTTCTCCTTCTTCATCTGCTGCTCAGATCCCCTTTCTTGCGCTTCTCCTCCCTTCCTCCAAGCTTCCAGATCTGCTCCACCCGCTCGACCCAGGTAGCCATGGCGCCTCGCCGGGCCTCGGCCGAAGCTTGGTTCTCGCCTGCTTTGGATTCGCCCCCAACGTGTCGAAGGCGAGTCTCGCCCTACTGCACCGGATGGCTGCGGCGCAGGGCATTGACGGGGCGCAGATGTTCAAGGTCGGCTCCGATGCCCCTGAAGGTCAAGGGAGCACCTTCTACCCTTTCTTCGTGAGCTCCATTACAGCGGGCCTGGTGCCTCCTTTTTCTGAGTTCTTCCTCGCCGTCCTCCGCCATTACAACTTGCAAGCTTTGCATCTCCACCTCAACTCCGTCCTTCTCCTGGCGATCTTCGCCTACTACTGCGAGGCGCATGTGGGGGTGCAGCCTTCGGTGGCCTTGCTGCGCCACTACTTCTACCTCCGGACCTCCAAAGGTTCTCCTTCTGCGTGCGCGGGCTTCGTCGCGTGCGGCAGCTCCATGGCCATCTCGAATCCAGGGAAGAGGATCGAGGGCTTCCGGAGCAAGTGGGTATTGGTTGACGCCGGGTGCGTCGACCCTCGGTTGGCCCTTCCCACGGAGCCGGCCGTGAGCTCGGAAGACTGGTGCCGGGCGGAGCTCACGGATCCCCGCACGAAGTCGATGCTGGCGAAGATGGACGCCGATCTGAAGCCAGCCAACATGGCGACGGCGAAGCTGACCGGGGCGTCGTTGCTGAGGGAGTTCCTGGAGCACCAGCTGGCTCCGCTTCGGCAGTACTCTCCCCTGATGTGGAGGCCTCACCCGAGCCCCGCAACCGTGGGCGAAGAGGACGTGACCGTGGTTCTCCAGTCCCTGGTCGGGGGCGAGGCAGCAAGGCCGGAGGGCGCGCCTTCGCCCCTGTTCCTCCGCGACGATTGGGAGCAAGCGGTGGAGTCCATGCCCGTCTTCAACGGGGACGGGCTCGTGCCCGTGGTGGCTCCCGAGGATTTGGTGAACGTGTCTTCCGGCGACTCCAGCGGAGATGGGGGCGAGGGGGAGCAGGAGGCAGGTCCCGACTCCGAGGCGACTGACGGAGAGTCCAGGGCTCCCTCGCTCCAGCGCAAGTCCCGCGCTCTCCGCCTTTTGCTGAGCGATGATGATGATGATGACGACGACGTGCTGGGCACCAGGAGCTCGCCCCCGGTCCCGAAGAAGGGCAGGACCGGGTTGATTCCCCGCGGGTCCGCCCTGACTCCGGGGCGAACCGCTGACGCGCCTTCTGCTTCCGAGGTCGACCCCTCCAGCCGGCTCTCCGGCTTCAAGTTTGGCAGGAGACCGCTGGAGCTTTCTGGCGATGACCTATAAGTGCTTGATCCTTGGTCCCTGGTCTCTTGTTCCACTGACGAGGCTTGACGATTACTTCTCCTGAGCAGACTGGCGCCCGCGACGAAGAAACTGAAGGGAGCTCCTGAGGCCCCAGCTGCGACGACACCTCCACCTGCAGCGGAGGGCGACCGCGACGCGCGGGCTTCTCCTGCCCACTCGCCCTTGCGAGGCTTGGCTGATCTGGCTGGGGCCGCAGCCCCCATGGCTCGGTCGACCCCAGAGGTGCCCTTGCCTGGTGCTGCTGCTACGGCTGGGGAGGCGCAGCAGACTCCGTCTCGGGATACTGCAGCCTCGCCGCTGCTACCTTCTCCTCCCGTTCCGCCGGCTGCTGGTTCCGCGACTCCTCCTGCTGCCTTGAAGCGCACTGATGCTTCTCCGCCTTCTTCTTCCATCCTGGAGCGAGCTGTTGCTGGACTGGACCGCCTGTGGCAGGATCTTCTAGGCGCCGACTCTCGCCTGGTGGCCGGGCGCCTGGAGCTGGCCTGGGGGTGGATTCGCTCTGACGCCTCGATTCGGGCAGCGCTGGTTCAGGCCTCGACGGCCTGTGACGAGGAGAGGGAGGCTACCCTCGAGGCAAAGGCTGCCCGTGACGCGGCCCTGGGAGAGGCGGTTGGCATCCGCGGCCGCTGCAAGGAGCAGGAGGACGAGTTGCAAGACCTTCGTGATCAGCTTGCAGAGGAGACCCGCCTTCGCCAAGAGCAGGAGAAGGGGGTGAAGGCTCGCGAGGCGGCGCTCGAGGACCGGGAGGCGAAGCTCAAGAAGCGTCGCAGCCACCTAGGTGCGTTGAAGAAGGAGCTGGAGACGACGAAGGCCGAGTTGGACGCCAAGGCCCGGGTCCTTGCCGAGGATCGCGTGGCCTTCGCAGACATGGAGAAGGATGCCCGCGCTTCACTGAAGACGCTTTAAGAGAGTGGCTTGGATTGCCCGCTGGCTGGCGACGGGGACAGCCCCGCCAAACTGCTTCCCTTCTTGGTGAAGGCTCTTGGAGATGTCGCCCTCGGACTCGTCCCCACGGTCGAAGCCGAGGCGCGTGTCCTGTCTTCCGCCGCGCTGACGCGGGTCTTCGCCCATGTCTACCTCCGCGACCCCAGCGCCGACCTTGACAGCCTGCTGGAGCCAGTGAGCGGCGAGGGCGCCGCTGCTGCTGTCGAGGCCGTGAAGGGGCGCGCAGATGCGCTGGTAGGGAAGTTCCGGGCCTTCAGCACCAAGCCGAAGCGAGGCGCTGCCGGCTCTACTACCCCACAAGGTGAAGCCACTCCACGCGACTCTGCTGCCGACAAGTGACTCCACTATCGTTCCTGTCCTTCTTTCGATTCCTGCACATGCGCGACGCCTCGAGGAGGCATTTAAATTTGCGTTTGGTACCAAGGCGACAGTATGGGTTGTAATATTCACTTTTAAGTTCCTTGAATTTTATGTTCCTCTTCCCTACTTGCTTATGCTCTACGCCGGCAGAGCCCGGCCACGCGCATGCCTCACCCAGCATCAGCCCCGACCGGAAACCAGGACGGGACCAAAGGAATGAGGGGCCACGTGACAAGTTAGGCTCCTGAGTCGCGATGCTCAGGAGTCCCCCTTAGCGCACGAACAACAAGTAGGGAAGCACGATGTAGGTGCGTTTCCGTTCTACGTCTGCAGAGCCCGACCCCGCGCGTACCTCACCCAGCATAGCCTTTTGGAACTAAGGAGTGAGGGGCTACGGAGCCAGTTAGGCTCCTGAGTCGCGATGCTCAGGAGTCCCCCTTGACGCGCGAACAGCAGGTGACGAGATGAAATGCAGGCGGGGCTACCGTTCTACGTCTGCAGAGCCCGACCCCACGCGTACCTCATCCAGCATAGCCTTTCGGAACTAAGGAGTGAGGGGCTACGGAGCCAGTTAGGCTCCTGAGTCGCGATGCTCAGGAGTCCCCCTTGACGCGCAAACGGCCTTCATACCTTGGCTCCGCTCGGGGAGAGACGCGTGACGAACCAGGCCCGAGGGGCCTGGCCGGGGCGTACGGCTAGGCGTGACCTAGTCGTAGCCCCCGTGCCCAGCCCCCTCGCGCGGCGCTCCCCGGGGGAGGCGTTGCGATGAGGCCGGCCACTGAGCTCGGGGCTCCCTGAGGTTAATGCGGCCCGGAGGCCACCCTCAGTTGTTTATCACCAGCGCGGAGCATAGCGCTTCCGTATGTGTACGGGCATAGCCGCTCCTCGGCAGTGTCGTCAGCCAGCGCGGAGCATGGTGCTTCCACTGGTACGTGGGAGGGGGCTCCCCTCCGGGAGGAGCCCCCGGGGCATGTACAACCCCGCCCTGAAACGTGGCTGGCACAGTAGAGCTAGGTGAGGTGTATCTGGGCACCCGTGAGCCAGCGCGGGACTCACGAGGCCCTACCTTTAGGCGGGTTGCGCCTGGCACTGGGCCGTATCTTGAGATGTGTTCCTGCAAAATCTGGTTAGATGCTGGCACTCTACGTCCTCGGGTCCCGGCCCTCGAGCTTGTCTCAGTCGTCGCTGGTATGCCAGGTCGCGATGCCGTGGACAAGGCCAGAGGGTGAGGGCTGGAGAGCCAGTAAGAGCCCTGAGTCGCGATGCTCAGGCACCCCCCTTTAACATGCAAGTGGTCGACATGAAGAAGAAGAGGTGCCGCGGACGACCTCGAGTAATTAAGCATGATACATGATTGGAAATAAACGCGGAAGGGATACATGCCGCTGGGCCTAGCCCGAGTGGCCTGGGGATGATGCAGCCCGAGGGGAGCCCCCAGCAAATCAAGCTAGCGACTGAAAAGATAAAAAGGGATACATGCCACAGGGACGGACCCACGCGGCCTGGGAATGACGCAACCCTGGGAGGGTGCTCCCAGCTAGGAATAAAACTTGAAAGATGTCACCTGAAGATGTCGTCGGTGCAGTGGCGTCGGTGCAGCAGACTCGGTGGGCTGCAGAAGCCGATCCTCACGAGCCCGCAGGCCCAGGGGCCTCGGGAGGCTCCGGAGGCACTGGTGGCTCTTCGTGAGCAGCCTCCATCTCCGCCAGGGCCGCGGAACGCCTGTCTTCTTGCGCCTCCAAGATGCTCCTCATGATGCGCTGGTACGCTGCAGCTACGCTCGGCAGGCCATAAGGCATGCGAACATAGCTGTGGGGTGGTCCTCCGCAGCGCCCCACTTGTGAGGGCCAGAGGCGCTCCGTCGTGGTGATCTGATTGAGCCCTGCTACGTCGACGCAGACGCGCAACCCACCATCCTCGCCTGGATGGGGAGCCACAACTGGTGGGCGACGGCAACCTCTCATGATCCTTGACTCCTGTAGTTCTTGAATGGCGTTGCTAACAAACTCCTGCTGGTCTGGCCTTCTTTCCCTGGCTTCCTTTTGAGGGAAACATGCCTCGAAGCATGCCTCCACATGGTGCCCCAGCGCCTCCCTCGTGACCTTGGCGAGGTCGGTGGCCCCCCAGGTGAGAGCCCCCGAGCCCTGCCTGAGGAGGGCGCCGGGCGCGCTTTCCTATGCGATTGAAGGAGGATCCCCCTGGGCAGACGCGGGCCTTGAAGGGCCTGCCTCCTGAGGGGCTGAGCCTGACGTCATCTTCTTCTTCTTGGGGGTGGTCTCAGGAAGCCTCCTGCTTCCGCGATCTGGGTCTTCTAGTGACGCGGCTTGAAAGGCCCGTTCCAGGGCACACACTGCATCCTTCTCTTGACATGGCACCGTGATGACGCCGCCGCTTCCTGGCATCTTGAGGACATTGTAGCCATGGTGAGTCACGGCCATGAACTTGGCCAGCGCCGGATACTCGAGGATGGCGTTGTACGGCAGGCGGATGTGGGCGACGTCAAAGTCGATGAGCTCGGTGCGGTAGTTGTCGTACGTGCCGAAGGTGACTAGGAGGCGGACCTGCCCGATCGGGACTGTGGAACCGCCGGTGACTCCGGAGAAGGGTTTGGTTGGCTGGAGCTGGTCATAGGGCACTTGGAGGTTGTTGAATGTTTCCACGGACAAGACATTGAGCCCTGCCCCTCCATCGATGAGGGTCCTAGTGACCAGAACATTGCTGATGACTGGGGAACAAAGCATTGGGAGGACTCTAGCTGTGGCCGCGCACTTGAGCTGGTCTGCTGAGCTGAACGTGATGGTGCAGGCCGACCACCTGAGGGGACGCGTTGCTTCGAGCTTGGGGAGGACTGCATTCACTTCGCGAGCAAACTGCTTGAAGATACGTTGAGATGCTGGGGCTTGAGCTCCGCCCAGGATGCAGGCGATGGCGCGAGGCTCCTGGAAGCCCCCAGCCCCCTCGTCTTGGTGGCGGTCTTCGTTCCTTCTTGGCTGAGGCGACAACGGTGGTAGGCCTGGGTTGCCATGAGGGCGATCCTCACGAGGTTGGTCCCTCCAGTCCCCCTCGCGAGGCGGGTCACGCCAGCGGTCCTCGCGAGGTTGGTCACGTCAGGCTGGACGTGGGCCACGGTCTTCCCAGCGTCCCGGGTTCCTTCCTCCTCCTCGGCCGTAGCCCCGGTCAGCACGGTCAGGGCGTCGGCCGACTCTTCCTTCTCGCACGGCGCGGAGTTCTTGGCATTCATTGGTGTTGTGGGTGTGGAGGTCGTGGTACACACAGTACCGGCTGCCCCTGGAGGATTCGGGAAGATCCTTGCCCCTCTTGGTGTTCGGCTCTGCCGCGAGCAGGGCGGCCCCCTTGCGCTTCACGTCCTTGGCCTTCGGCTTCTTCTCTTCTGTGTCTGCGGTAGGCAGCTCGAGGAGGGAGAGGCGTCCCTCCTCAGCCCTGGCGCACTTGGTCGCCAGGTTGAACAACTCCAGGGAGGTGCAGAGGTCTTCGTGCATCGCCAACTCCTCCTTCATCTAGACGTCGCGCACGCCGTCGGAGAAGGCCGGAATGATGGCCTCTTCGGACACCCTGGGGATCTTGAGGCGCGCACTGTTGAAGCGCTGGATGTACTTTTGCAGGGTCTCCCCAGGTTGCTGCTTGATGCGGCGCATGTCGCTCATGGCGGAGGCCGGTCGCGGGTACCTTGGAAGTTGGCGATGAAGCGAGTACGCATCTGGTCCCAGGAGGAGATCGTGCATGGGGCCAGGTTCAGGAGCCAAGTGCGAGCACCTTCCTTCAGCGCCATGGGGAACCAGTTCGCCATGACCTCCTCGTCCCCGCTGACAGCCTCGATTCCCAGCTCGTAGATCTGGAGGAACTCCGTGGGATCAGTTGTGCCGTCGTAGCGAGGAGGCAGGTCCGGCTTGAACTACGCAGCTCGGGGGTGTAGGAGCGGCAGCCAGCGGTGGCCGCGGGAGGTTTTGGTTGAGGGAGAGCTTGGCCTTGTGGGTCCCCTTGCGCCGCAGCTGGGAGCAGCGCGGGGTCTTGACGTGCCGGAGCTGGAGCGGGGTCTCGGCGAGCCGGGGCTGGGAGCGCCCGGGCGGCCTCTTGCGGTCGCGGGACTTCTTGGCAGCTCCGTTCCTGCTGGGCCGGCGCATGACGGAGTGGGTTCCACCCAGGAGCTGCGCGCCTTGGGGCCATGGCATCTTCTTGGAAAGGAGGCGGCTGGAATGCTCCCGGGGCTTCATTGCCCATGCGGGGCGGAGTGCGGCGCAGCGGTGCGGAAGGCGCGGGAGAGCCCCTGCGGCGCGGACGAGCTCGGTGACGCGGTCGAGCCACTCCTCGTAGACGTCGTCGACGGGGCGGTAGCGCAGGAGCTCGTTCGCCGCGATGAGCGCAGCCCGAGCCTCCAAAGGCGCGCGAAGCACGTGCGACGAAGAACCGGCCGGGGTGACCGACAGAGTGGCGGTGCGGCCATCCCGCCGCACGGACAGGTGCTGAGAGGATACTTGCTGCTCGTTCCCCGCCGGGCCGGTGGCGGCGTTGACGGCGGGCAACGGGGAACGACGAGGACGCCCACCGATGGGGGCCGTCTGGACGGTGCGGGAAGCGATGGCGGCCCGGCGCTCGGCGCGGGCCCGACGAGCATCAGACATGGATGCGACGGTCGTAGGAGAGCGGTGGAAGACGGACTCCGGCGCACCCCTACCTGGCGCGCCAAATGTCGGATTCTGGGTTCCGGTAGACCCTTAAGGTTCGAACTCTAGGGTGCACGCGGATATCGAGCCTTCTACCTCTCCGTCTCGCAAGGATCTAAACTACTGCAAGAACAACACAAGAGACACAGGGTTTATACTGGTTCGGGCCACCATTGTGGTGTAATACCCTACTCCAGTGTGGTGGGTGGATTGCCTCTTGGGCTGTTGAGGAAGAACAATACAAGGAAGAACAGCCTCGCGAGGGTCTGTTCTTGGCTAGGGGATGAACTGCTAGGGGGAGTTCGATCGCCCTTCTCTCTCTCTCTCTAGATGCTGGATTCGATCCTAGCTCATTCCAATCTGCCTCTACTGGTTTCTTGGTACTCGATCAGATCGGATTCTCCATGCCTCTACCCTGGGGGTGGCTAGCCCTATTTATAGGCAAAGGCCCTGGGCCTCTTCCCAAATATTGAGCGGGAAGGGCGCCAACAATTGGCCAATTTGAAGGGGAACATCTGGTACACTTATCCTGACTAAAGTTGGTATTCGCCTGCCAAAGGCCCTGTGTTGACGCCGTCCTGGGCTCCATGATGACCTCCTTCTCACCGTTGGACTGGTCTTGGTCTCGTTGCACTGAAATGGGTGCCTTTGCTTGATTCTCTCGCCTGCGCTTGCCCCCTTTGCACCAAAGAGGAAAAGGAGACGCTGCGCGGGCTGGCGCCCGCCTGGCACCCTTGGTCGTCATGGCTTGCGTCATGGGCACCTCATGAGGTACCCGCCTTGATCTCTCCGCCTCCTCGCGAGCCATCCTAAGGAGGCCGTGCTTGAGGAAGCGCCTTGTCGTCCGCCTCGCGAGGCTTGGCCCCTCGCGAGGGTCTTGAACCTTGTGCTGATGAAGATAGGCCACGCTGGGCCCCCATTTGAGCCACGCCGCAGGCCGCAGGCAGGCAAGTCTGGGGACCCCCGTTCCCAGAACGCCGACACTAGCTCATACCAAAACAATTACTCACATGGGTGGCCTGAAAACCCGAATATGTCATATAGGAGCAACAACCCTGAGATCTCATCGTTTGCCTCTAGTTATCCATTGCAGGGAATTAGGTACAATGAGGAGAGCAACAACTATGCTCCACAACAGATTTATTCAGCTCCTACTCATATACCTCAACACCAGGAGATGTTGCCAATGGAGTTAAATGGTCCTCCATTTGGTCAATCAACACCTTAAACACAAGTACCCACACAAGATGACTTTGATGATATAGACAAGCTCACATTGCTTAGTCTCGAGTTCACTTGGAGTGCCGAAGATGATCCAATTAGGCTGGTGATACTAGAGGAAATGAAGAAGATCAAGAGTGGAAAAGAGCTAGTGGAAGAAGTAAGGAAGATAGAGAAGAACATCAACGCTGGCAGCACTATTTCATCACAACTTGAGCTGAGTGTTGTTGGGATATCCCTTGATACATGTGAGGTTCCAACACCTTCACATTCAGTTGAGCAAGATAGCGAGAGTCCAGAGGAAGAGATACTTCAGATCCAAGAAGAAATACTCGAAGCCAAGGAACAAGATGATCCAGAGCTCGAACAACAAAGTGATCAAGTTGAAGACTCATCATCTATTACTCTTGAAGAAGCAAAAGAAGTTGATGTGATTGAAGATGAAGAACCAGAAATGCATTTTCCCATCGTCATACAGGAGCATGATTTAGCAGGTTTATCCAATCCTCTTGATGACATGCTTCCTTATGAGATCTTTGCTGTTACTTTGCATTGTGTTATACCATCAATTAAGCTAGACTTGAAAAATTATTTGCTTGGACATGATCATACATACACTGTTGGTGGCATTGCTCTCATTCCTGATGATGACACTTATTTTCCTTATGCTAGTCCGATTCTTAATGAAACATATTATTCCCATACTAGTCTTGAGCTTAATGATAAATTTCATGCTCATGTTAGTGTTGACCTTGCTGATTTCTACCATCCTAAACATGTGTTTTATAGCTATGCTTATGTAATTGGATATTCGATTGATGACTTGGAGGGTATTATCCCTACCACTTGCATTGTCTCTTTTGTTGAGAGTTCTTTCAGGTTTCTTCTTGTGCACGAATCAATATATGCTGACCAGGTTCGAGGTGACATCCCTTGGGATCCCGGTGGAGTCAGAGCATGGCGATGAGGATAAGCAAAGGGGCACACATGAAGAAGAGTGAAGCTGGAGCATCCATGAGGAAGCAAAGGAGAAGAGCATCAGCTTAGAGAGTGATCAAGCGAGTGCTACTTCATAGTGCCCGGTGAGCTGTTTCATGACCCATTCTGAGTATCATAAATACATGCTGAATTCAATGGTTAGGTGGGTTGCTTGAGCCAATTATTACTTGTTGTCAAGATGAATTTCACCTTTGGCATTGTGCTTGATGTGAATTTGTGAACTTGATTTTTGAATGCCTTGTAAACTACTGATCTACACCATGCATGCTTTGCTGAAATTAGTGAGAACTACTAGTTTTGAGTGCTCAAATCCCTAGTACACTAGAAAACTTCGTCATTTTCTGCATTTACTATGATACACCTAGATCACCATGTTTAGATGCTGAATTTGTGCCAAGTGTGTTCCCGTTCAGAGCAATCACCTAACCACTATGGATTAGCATGCTATGTTCCCTGGATCGGTAGCATGTGAACCAGACATGGAGAAGTGAGGATTCCTGTTTTTTGTGCTTATGCGTTGTTCATTAAAAAAGTATTTCCTATAATGAATAATTATCTGATTTTACGTAACTGTAGCATGTCATGTTCCCTGGATCGGTGGTTTGTGAAATCTGGTTGGATCGGATAGGAGTTAATTATATAAAAATGTAATTGTCGAACCAGGTGTATACCATGTTCTCTGGATCGGTGGTATGTTCCTTTGGGGAGACAAACTAAAAAAACTAATATTTGGTTGAGCCAGGTGTATACCATGTTCTCAGGATTGATGGTATGTTCCTTTGGTGAGACTGATAAAATAATATCTTTGCTTCCTTCAAATTCAATAAGTGGTTCAACCACAATGTTGTGTTCCTGGTAATAAGTGATCTAATCACAAGCTTTGTTCTTGGGATCATGCTCTCTTTAGGAACCTTTTGGCACAGTCATCATTTAAACTTGCTGATCCTCTTTTATCATTGTAAAAGTTTAAAATGGTCATGCTTACTAGTGTCCTATTGCTCTGTAGCACTCTTAACCATTGATTTTCACTAGCTAAGTCTGAAGCATGCCTTGTTTGGAGATCTATTTTACCAGGACATTCTTTACTCAGTTCACTGTTCATGTTCTTGCTCTTGTCATATGCTTTTGCTTGAGGACAAGCAAAGATTTAAGTGTGGGGGAACTTGATAAGCACATTTCATATACATCTTTTGTCCCTCAAATATACGGTTCATTGAGATATATTCATTCATTTCATGCTATAAATTATTGCATATTTGAATGAAAATCATATAAAGGGATCATTTACTTGTGGCTTGTTTCTTTTGTAGAAAAGTGCGCTAAGGCACTATAATCGTCAAGATTTCTACTATGAGGCTAACGAGAAGAGAGAAGGGCATGAAAGAAATACGTCAAGGACCTGAGCGTGAAGGAAAGAAGTAATCTAGGGGAGCAAACTAAAAGAAGCGAAGGATCTTTTTGGGCAGGAATGAAGAGAAGAGGAGGGCCAATGTGAAAATGTGGCAGATCAGAGTGGGGAACAAAATCCCTAGCCGCAACACTTGATCCCTTCGGGCCTGGCTACACCTCCATCTCCCTCAGCCTTCTTCTCCATCTCAGGCCGCCGCCACAGCCAGGCCGGCGTGGTAGGTGCGCCACCAGCACCCAGTGCCACCCATCCACCATCTTCGCCGCCGCGGCCCCGCACCAACAGCCTCCATCACCCCCATCCAGTGCCACACATCCATCCATCTCAGTCGCCGCCGCGCCTACAACCATCTCCCTGCTGCTCGCTGCTCTCTTCTTTTCTCCAACCATCTTCTTCTCTCTACCTCCCTTGTCGCTGCTCCTCCTTCTTCCCTTACCTCGTCTCTGCTGCTGCTCTCCTTCTCCATGTCCCTGCTGTTGCACCCTCCTCCTCTGTTTCTCCTCTCACGACCCTGCTTGGCCTCGGCTGAAGCTTTTCTCTCAACCCTCCACGCTGCTGCTGCTGCTCTGAACCGCAACTGTTGCTGCTCCTTCCCTCAACCTCTCTGCTGAACTGCCGTTGCCCCTCTCTCTTGCTGCACCTTCTCTCAACCGCCTCTGCTACTCCTCATCTTCCAAAAACCTGCTCCTCCTCCTCCCCCTTTCCCAAAACCTGCTGCTGTTCTCTCTCTCTCTCTCTCTCTCTCTCTCTCTCTCTCTCTCTCTCTCTCTCAAATTTCGGTAACCTTGAGTAGTGTAATGTTCAGAATTGTGTAATGTTCAGGGTTGTGTAATATTCAGACTTGACTAGTTCTAATCACTTGTTATTTGTTCAGCTCCGTACTGGTATAATATAGTACTTGTTATGTGACCTGACTTGTTGATGCCTTCTTAATTTGGGAGGTGATTGATCAATCAGAATCTGCTTATGAGTATTTCTGTGACATATATGTTCATGATATATGTTTCATGTGGTTTCGTATTTTTGTGATGTTGATCATTTTAGTGCTAGTATTGTGTCTTGCGTATTCCAAATCATATATGTTTTGTGTGTGTGACTAATTGTCAGCTAGTTGCTTTTAATAATTCATATTGTTTCTTGTGAATTTACTATCGATGTTACTCTCTGTAGAAGTAAGATGTATGAACATTTAATTTCCAGTCTCTGTGTTAACGATGTTCGTGTGAAAATATATATGTTTGTGTTGTTATATATTTCTGTCCCTGTCGTACTAGCTTGTTTCTTCCTCCTGTCATCTGCATGCTAGTTATATATGTCCATGTATTTTGACTTCCCTTATCATTGATGCTAGTATTGTAGTTCTCTAGTAGTTTGAAAATACCAATTAGAGAGTGAGTGTCAACCTTAATTTCCCTGTGTTGTTTGTCATCATCATTGATTATTTTAGGTTTATATTTTCTTGCGATCATCACCGTAATTGTGTTATCTAGCTTTAGCCGAGCATAGTTGCCGTTGCCTAGTCACTGAGGAGAACACGACACTCGCAGTTTGGGCATAAAAACCCCACTGTACTTACAATAGATCAATGCGGTCCAATGAGCATTGGGGCTCGCAGTGGCTGTTGTTATGTTCTCATCCTCACGGATAAGCAGATATGGGTATGTCTACTTAATGAAACACAAGTCAGAGCGAGGTAGAGAATCAACATGACAGGAAAATAAGGTTCTTACGATCAGATCATGGAGGAGAATACTTGAGTCACGAGTTTGGCACACACTTAAGGAAATGTGGAATTGTTTCACAACTCACGCCGCTTGGAACACCTCAGCGTAATGGTGTGTCCGAACATTGCAATCACACTCTATTGGATATGGTGCGACCTAAGATGTCTCTTACCGATCTACCGCCATCATTTTGGTGTTATGCTTTAGAGACATCCGCATTCACTTTAATAGGGCACCGTATAAATCCATTGAGATGACACTATATGAATTATGGTTTGGGAAGAAACCTAAGATGTTGTTTCTGAAAGTTTGGGGATGCAATGCTTATGTCAAGAAACTTCAACCTAAAAAGCTCGAACCCAAATTGGAAAAATGCGTATTCATAGGATACACTAAGGAAATTATTGGGTATACCTTCTACCTCAGATCCGAAGGCAAGATCTTTGTTCCCAAGAATGGATCCTTTCTGTAGAAAGAGTTTCTCTCGAAAGAAGTAAGTGGGAGAAAAGTAGAACTTGACGAGGTACCGCCTCTTGAACCAGAGAGTAGCGCAACTCAGGAAGATGTTTCTGTGGTGCCTGCACCGACTAGAGAGGAAGTTAATGATGATTGCTACCTCTTGAGCACTACGTATGATTTCCCCGAAGAGGAGAGGATGTTGCAGCAAAGTAGCGTAAGTATTTCCCTCAGTTTTTGAGAACCAAGGTATCAATCCAGTAGGAGGTTACACGCAAGTCCCTCGTACCTACACAAAAAAATAGCTCCTCGCAACCAACACGATTAGGGGTTGTCAATCCCTTCACAGTCATTTACGAGAGTGAGATCTGATAGAGATGATAGATAATATTTCTGGTATTTTTGATATAGAGATGCATAGTGAAAAGTAAAAGGCAAAGTAAAAAGCAAAGCAATAATAAAGTGATGGAGATTGATATGATGAGAATAGACCCGGGGCCATAGGTTTCACTAGTGGCTTCTCTCAAGAGCATAAGTATTCTACGGTGGGTGAACAAATTATTGTTGAGCAATTGACAGAATTGAGCATAGTTATGAGAATATCTAGGTATGATCATGTATATAGGCATCACGCCCGAGACAAGTAGACCGACTCCTGCCTGCATCTACTACTATTACTCCACTCATCGACCGCTATCCAGCATGCATCTAGAGTATTAAGTTAAAAACAGAGTAACGCCTTAAGCAAGATGACATGATGTAGAGGGATAGTTTCATGCAATATGATAAAAACCCCATCTTGTTATCCTCGATGGCAACAATACAATACGTGCCTTGCTGCCCCTTCTGTCACTGGGAAAGGACACCGCAAGATTTGAACCCAAAGCTAAGCACTTCTCCCATGGCAAGAAAAACCAATCTAGTAGACCAAACCAGACTGATAATTCGAAGAGACTTGCAAAGATAACCAATCATACATAAAAGAATTCAGAGAAGATTCAAATATTATTCATAGATAGACTTGATCATAAACCCAGAATTCATCGGTCTCAACAAACACACCGCAAAAAGAAGATTACATCGAATAGATCTCCACGAGAGAGGGGGAGAACATTGTATTGAGATCCAAAAAGAGAGAAGAAGCCATCTAGCTAATAACTATGGACCCGAAGGTCTGAGGTAAACTACTCACACTTCATCAGAGAGGCTATGATGATGTAGAAGCCCTCCGTGATTACAGCCCTCTCCGGCGGAGCTCCGGAATAGGCCCCAAGATGGGATCTCGTGGATACAGAAGGTTGCAGCGGTGGAATTAGGTTTTTCGCTCCGTATCTGATCGTTTGGGGGTACGTAGGTATATATAGGAGGAAGGAGTACGTCGGTGGGGCAACAGGGGGCCCACGAGGCAGGGGGCGCGCCCTAGGGGGGCGTCCCCCACCCTCGTGACCGCCTCTTTTGTTCCTTGGAGCAGGGTCGAAGTCTCCTGGATCACGTTCGGTGAGAAAATCACGTTCCCGAAGGTTTTATTCCGTTTGGACTCCGTTTGATATTCTGTTTCTTCGAAACACTGAAATAGGCAAAAAACAGCAATTCTGGGCTGGGCCTCCGATTAATAGGTTAGTCCCAAAAATAATATAAAAGTGCAAAATAAAGCCCAATATGGTCCAAAATAGTAGATTATATAGCATGGAGCAATAAAAAATTATAGATACGTTGGAGACGTATCAGGCATCCCCAAGCTTAATTCCTGCTCGTCCTCGAGTAGGTAAATGATAAAAAAAGATAATTTTCGATGTGGAATGCTAGTTGGCATAATTTCAATGTAATTCTTCTAAATTGTGGCATGAATATTCAGATCCGAAAAATTCAAGACAAATGTTCATATTGACATAAAAATAATAATACTTCAAGCATACTAACAAAGCAATTATGTCTTCTCAAAATAACATGGCCAAAGAAAGTTATCCCTACAAAATCATATAGTCTGGCTATGCTCTATCTTCACCACACAAAATATTTAAATCATGCACAACCCCGATGACAGGCCAAGCAATTGTTTCATACTTTAACATTTTCAAAACTTTTTCAATCTTCACGCAATACATGAGCGTGAGCCATGGATATACCACTATATGTGGAATAGAATGGTGGTTGTGGAGAAAACAAAAAGAGGGGAAGATAGTCTGACATCAACTAGGCGTATCAACGGGCTATGGAGATGCCCATTAAAAGATATCAATGTGAGTGAGTAGGGATTGCCATGCAACGGATGCACTAGAGCTATAAGTATATGAAAGCTCAACAAAAGAAACTAAGTGGGTGTGCATCCAACTCGCTTGCTCACGAAGACCTAGGGCATTTTGAGGAAGCCCATCATTGGAATATACAAGCCAAGTTCTATAATATATAATTCCCACTAGTATATGAAAGTGACAAAATGAGAGACTCTCTATCATGAAGATCATGGTGCTACTTTGAAGCACAAGTGTGGTAAAAAGATAGTAACATTGTCCCTTCTCTCCTTTTCTCTCATTTTTTTATTTGGGCCTTTTCTCTTTTTTTATGGCCTCTTTTTTTCTTTTTTTTATTTTTCGTCCGGAGTCTCATCCCGACTTGTGGGGGAATCATAGTCTCCATCATCCTTTCCTCACTTGGGACATGCTCTAAAAATGATGATCATCACACTTTTATTTTTCTTACAACTCAACAATTACAACTCAATACTTAGAACAAAATATGACTCTATATGAATGCCTCTGGCGGTGTACCGGGATATGCAATGAATCAAGTTTGACATGTATGAAAGAATTATGAACGGTGGGTTTGCCACAAATACGATGTCAACTACATGATCATGCTAGCAATATGACAATGATGGAGCGTGTCATAATAAACGGAACGGTGGAAAGTTGCATGGCAATATATCTCGGAATGGCTATGGAAATGCCATGATAGGTAGGTATGGTTGCTGTTTTGAGGAAGGTATATGGTGGGTGTATGATACCAGCGAAAGGTGCGTGGTTTAGAGAAGCTAGCAATGGTGGAAGGTTGGGAAAAAGTGCGTATAATCCATAGACTCAACATTAGTCATAAAGAACTCATATACTTATTGCAAAAATCTAGAAGTTATCAAAGCAAAGTATTACGCGCATGGTCCTAAGGGGATAGATTGGTAGGAAAATACCATCGCTCATCCCCGACCGCCACTCATAAGGAAGACAATCAATAAATAAATCATGCTCCGATTTCATCACATAACGGTTCACCATACGTGCATGCTACGGGAATCACAAACTTTAACACAAGTATTCCTCAAATTCACAACCACTCAACTAGCATGACTCTAATATCACCATCTTCATATCTCAAAACAATTATCAAGCTTCAATCTTTTCTTAGTATTCAACGCACTCAAAAGAAAGTTTTACAAATCTTGAATATCAAGCATATTATTATTAAGCAAATTACCATGCTATTAAAGACTCTCAAAATAATCTAAGTGAAGCATGAGAGATCAATTGTTTCTTTAAAACAAATCCACCACCGTTCTCTTAAAGATCTAAGTGAAGCACATAGAGCAAAATTATAACGCTCAAAAGATATAAGTGAAGCACTAGAGCAAAACTACATAGCTCAAAAGATATAAGTGAAGCACATAGAGTATTCTATCAAATTCCAATCCATGTATGGCTCTCTCAAAAGGTGTGTACAGCAAGGATGATTGTGGCACACTAACAAACAAAGACACAAAAAATACAAGACGCTCCAAGCAAAACACATAACATATGGTGAATAAAAATATAGCTCCAAGTAAAATTACTGATGGAAGTAGACGAAAGAGGGGATGCCTTCCGGGGCATCCCCAAGCTTTGACTTTTTGGTGTCCTTGGATTATCTTGGGTGTGCTATGGGAATCCCCAAGATTAGGCTCTTGCCACTCCTTGTTCCATAATCCATCAAAAGAATTTACCCAAAACTTGAAAACTTCACAACACAAAACTCAATAGAAATCTCGTGAGCTCCGTTAGAGAAAGAAAACAAAGACCACTTCAAGGTACTGTAATGAACTCATTCATTATTCATATTGGTGTTAAACCTACTGTATTCCAACTTCTCTATGGATTATAAACTATTTTACTAGCCATAGATTCATCAAAATAAGCAAACAACACATGAAAAACAGAATCTGCCAAAAACAGAACAGTCTGTAGTAATCTGTAACTAACGCAAACTTCTGGAACTCCAAAAAATCTTCCAAAATAGGAATACCTATAAATTTGTTTATTGATCAGCATCAATTGGAATCAGTATTTTATCACGTTCTGGTGATTTTTAACAAATGTTTTCGTGAACAGAAAGATTCTGGAAATTACAGCAAGATCAAATAGCTAGAATCCAAGAAGATCCTATAGGTCTAACTTGGCACAAACACTAATATGAACACAAAACCACATCTAAACAGAAGGTAGATGGATTATTTATTAATAAGCAGCAAGGAAAAATATTGGGTTGTCTCCCAACAAGCGCTTTTCTTTAAAGCCTTTTTAGCTATGCATTGAGATTTCAATGATGCTCACAAGAAAGGCAAGAATTGAGGCACAAAGAGAGCATGATAAAACTTGTGACAAACACACTTAAGTATAACATACTTCCTATGCATAGGCATATTATAAGCAAACAAATTATCGTAGCAAGCAAAAACTAGCATATGCAAGGAAGCGGAAAGGAACAATAGCAATCTCAACATAACGAGAGGTAATTTAGTAACATGAAAATTTCTATAACCATATTTTCCTCTCTCATAATAATTACATGTAGGATCATAAGAAAATTCAACAATATAGCTATCACATAACATATTCTCAACACGATCCACATCCATGCGAAGTTGACACTCTTCCAAAATAGTGGGATTATCATTAACTAAAGTCATGATTTCTCCAAGCCCACTTTTATCAAAAATTTCATAAGATTGAATGTTATCCAAATATGTGGGATCTAAAGCTGACACTCTTACAAACACACTTTGAATATTATTGCAAACACTATTATCAATCTTATATTCGTCATGGGGTTTAAATAAATTTTCAAGATCATAAGAAGAATCCCCCCAATCATGACTATTGGACATAGCAAAACTAGCATCCCCAAGCTTAGGGTTTTGCATATTATTAGCATAATTTACATCAATAGAATTTATAATAAAATCATTGCAATCATGCTTTTTATTCAAAGATCTATCCTGAAGCACTTCATCACAATTTTCAGATTTACGAATTTCAGGCAAAAGCTTATAAAGATAATCTAGTGCATCCAAATCACTAGGAATTGGTTCATCATAATTGGATCTCTTAAAAAGATTTGCAAGTGGATGAGGATCCATAGATATTAGCTTCTCTGTTTAGGAATAAATACTCAACTATTTCAACCAAGCGAGAAAATGAGCCAAGAAAGACATCAAGGCGAACGGAAAAGAGAAGGCAAATAAAACGGCAAGGGTGAAGTGGGGGAGAGGAAAACGAGAGGCAAATGGCAACTAATGTAATGCGGGAGATAGGGATTGTGATGGGTACTTGGAATGTTGACTTTTGCATAGACTCCCCGGCAACGGCGCCAGAAATTCTGCTTGCTACCTCTTGAGCACTGCGTTGGATTTCCCCGGAGAGGAGAGGATGGTGCAGCAAAGTAGCATAAGTATTTCCCTCAGTTTTTGAGAACCAAGGTATCAATCCAGTAGGAGGCTACACACAAGTCCCTCGTACCTACACAATAACAATAGCTCCTCGCAACCAACGCGATTAGGGGTTGTCAATCCCTTCACGGTCACTTACGAGAGTGAGATCTGATAGAGATGATAGATAATATTTTTGGTATTTTTGATATAGAGATGCAAAGTGAAAAGTAAAAGACAAAGTAAAAAAGCAAAGCAATAATAAAGTGATGGAGATTGATATGATGAGAATAGACCCGGGGGCGATAGGTTTCACTAGTGGCTTTTCTCAAGAGCATAAGTATTCTACGGTGGGTGAACAATTTACTGTTGAGCAATTGACAGAATTGACCATAGTTATGAGAATATCTAGGTATGATCATGTATATATGCATCACGTCCGAGACAAGTAGACCGACTCCTGCCTGCATCTACTAGTATTACTCCACTCATCGACCGCTATCCAGCATGCATCTAGAGTATTAAGTTAAAAACAGAGTAACGCCTTAAGCAAGATGACATGATGTAGAGGGATAGTTTCATGCAATATGATAAAACCCCATCTTGTTATCCTCGATGGCAAAAATACAATACGTGCCTTGCTGCCCCTTCTGTCACTGGGAAAGGACACCGCAAGATTGAACCCAAAGCTAAGCACTTCTCCCATGGCAAGAAAAACCAATCTAGTAGGCCAAACCAAACTGATAATTCGAAGAGACTTGCAAAGATAACCAATCATACATAAAAGAATTCAGAGAAGATTCAAATATTATTCATAGATAGACTTGATCATAAACCAACAATTCATCGATCTCAACAAAGACACCGCAAAAAGAAGATTACATCAAATAGATCTCCACGAGAGAGGGGGAGAACATTGTATTGAGATCCAAAAAGAGAGAAGAAGCCATCTAGCTAGTGACTATGGACCCGAAGGTTTGAGGTAAACTACTCACACTTCATCAGAGAGGCTATGATGATGTAGAAGCCCTCTGTGATGACAACCCTCTTCGGCGGAGCTCCGGAACAGGCCCCAAGATGGGATCTCGTGGATAAAGAAGGTTGCGGTGGTGGAATTAGGTTTTTGGCTCCGTATCTGATCGTTTGAGGGTACGTAGGTATATATAGGAGGAAGGAGTATGTCGGTGGGGCAACAGGGGGCCCACGAGGCAGGGGGCGCGCCCTAGGGGGGGCGCCCCCCACCCTTGTCACCGCCTCTTTTATTCCTTGGAGCAGGGTCCAAGTCTCCTGGATCACGTTCGGTGAGAAAATAACGTTCCTGAAGGTTTTATTCCGTTTGGACACCGTTTGATATTCTGTTTCTTCGAAACACTGAAATAGGCAAAAAACAACAATTTTGGGCTGGGCCTCCGATTAATAGGTTAATCCCAAAAATAATATAAAAGTGGAAAATAAAGCCCAATATAGTCCGAAACAGTAGATAATATAGCATGGAGCAATCAAAAATTATAGATACGTTGGAGACGTATCAATGATGATCATGAAACTTCGGGTCAAGTTGCTACTGAACTTCGTAGGTCCATGAGGACACATTCCGCACCAGAGTGGTTTGGCAACCCTGTCCTGGAAATCATGTTGTTAGACAACGGTGAACCTTTGAACTATGAAGAAGCAATGGCGGGCCCGGATTCCAACAAATGGCTTGAAGCCATGAAATCCGAGATAGGATCCATGTATGAAAACAAAGTATGGACTTTGATGGACTTGCCCGATGACTGGCAAGCCATAGAGAATAAGTGGATCTTTAAGAAGAAGACTGACACATATGGTAATGTGACCGTCTATAAGGCTCGGCTTGTCGCTAAGGGTTATCGACAAGTTCAAGGGTTTGACTACGATGAGACCTTCTCACCCGTTGTCGGTGTCAAAACCGGCGGATCTTGGGTAGGGGGTCCCGAACTGTGCGTCTAAGGCGGATGGTAACATGAGGCGGGGGACACAATGTTTACCCAGGTTCGGGCCCTCTCGATGGAGGTAATACCCCACTTCCTGCTTGATTAATCTTGATGATATGAGTATTACAAGAGTTGATCTACCACGAGATCGTAGAGGCTAAACCCTAGAAGCTAGCCTATGATTATGATTGTTCTTGGCCTACGGACTAAATCCTCCGATTTATATTGACACCGAAGGGGGCTAGGGTTACAAAGAGTCGGTTACAAGGGAAGAGATCTACAGATCCGAATTGCCAAGCTTGCCTTCCACGCCAAGGAGAGTCCCACCCGGACACAGGACGAAGTCTTCAATCTTGTATCATCATAGTCCAACAGTCCGACCAAAGGATATAGTTCGGCTATCCGAGGACCCCCTAATCCAGGACTCCCTCAGTAGCCCCTGAACTAGGCTTCAATGACGATGAGTCTGGCGCACAGATTGTCTTCGGTATTGCAAGGCGGGTTCTTCTCCAAATTCTGAGTACCTGTCGATTAGTGTCTGGCTTCCCATGAATGTTGCACTCCTTGGCTTCTGCGCCTAATAATGGCTATCCTCCACGTGTCGAGCAAATGCGAGGAGCCGAGGCATTTTTACACTTGCCACCCTAACCATGTGAGTAAATCATCTATTTAAAGAGACGGGGATCCTCAGATCCAGATCACACCATCCTTCCACAGCGAGTATCCATCGGAGCGCGCCCAGAGAAGTCCATCCTATCATGGCCGACCATCGCAGCTCCTCCTCTCGCTCCCGTAGCCCTAAGCCAGGCAATTGGAAGAAGTGTTCGGTCCCCCATAGCCAATTAGCGGAGTTACAGACCCAGGGTTTTCTCCCTCCTGCATATATGGTCCCCGTCTGAGCCAGATTAGCCACTTACAATGGCGGGGAGCAAGCAGAGAGCTTTCCCAACCCATCCATGGGGGAGCGGGTATGCCTTGTCCCTTACTTATTGAGGGGACTCGGATTTCCAATCCATCCATTCCTCCGCGGGCTCCTGGAGTTCTACGGCCTCCAGCTGCATAACTTTACTCCCACCTCCATATTACACATCGCTGGCTGTGTCGCCCTTTGCGAGCTATTTCTGGGTTGCGAAGCTCATATCGAGCTATGGAAGAGGCTATTGCCTCGTACCCCGTACACAGGAGGGGTCAATATATCAAGTGTGCGGAGCCGAGATATGGCGCATTGGCGGGACCGGATACCTGTCTGGTACTCCGAAGAAGACATCCAAAGACTGGCCTTCGGAGTAGTTTTATATGGAGGACGTCGCCCTTCCGGACCCGATTTGTATGGGCCTTCCTGAGTTCAATAACACCCCTTTGAAGAAACGCCACAGTTGGCGCCCTTGGAGCCCCCAGGAGGAAGATAACAGAGAGGTCCTTTACCTGATGGGCCGGATAAAAACGCTAGCCAAATCAGGATTGACAATAATCGAGGTTATGTTAATATGTATAATGCGGGGGGTGCAACCACTTCAATATCGGGGACAACCCATGTGGCACTTCAATGGAGAAGACAATGCCACCCGATGCGGCTCTAGCGAAAATAATGTCCGATTTATATAAAGGAGAGGAAGATGAGTTCATCCACATTAAGCCACGGGATGGATTCTCCATGTACAACCCCCCAAACTGGGTGAGCTGCTACTTATTACTCCAAACCTTCCCGCATTCTTTGTCATAAGTATTTACCCTGCTATTTCATAGCAGGAACTGCGAAAAGCTGTGAGGGAGGTCCACAGCCCATCTCCACAACCAGAGGACCCTGACCGGGCCCTCGACCCCGGACTCGAGGAAGATCCGGACACATTTCTGGAGCTCATCGACAGGACGTTCTATCAGATAAGCCGCGATGGTGCTTTGGTGGCTATTATAGCCAATTATCCTGGACTGCTCCCTGCATCGCGTGTAAGTGAAACCAGAGTCCCAACTTCCGAGAAGGATCCCTTTTTTGCACTTCACCTGCGGCACACATATGGTGTCTTACAGGGAAGGTCCTCGGGACGCCATGCCGAACCCGCAGTGACTCACCAACAAGGGGCACCGAAACTGGGTAGGCTTAAAAGGAAGGCAGTTAGGACTGAGACGCCATCGCAGAGGTATGAAAAGGAACCCCGCTCCATGGTAGTCGTATTTTAAAATATAATAACGTCCATGGTTCCTGGCAGGAAAAACGCTCGTCGGACCATATCCGGAGAGCCTGCCGGCCACGCCTCCACCAGCCGAGCTACAGAGCCAGACTTAGAGGCAGACGCTAACGTGGGGCCAACACCGGATGTTCCTCCTATAGAGGATGCAGATAGGCTGTCTGCTACGAATTCTGAAGTGGAGAGTGCCATGAATCACAGGCGTCGCCGGGCCGTACTCCGCGATGCTTGTTTCTCTCAAGAGGCGTTTGATGCCTTCAACTCAGGAGACGCGTACATCCAAGCTGCTCAAAATGGTCTTGCCAGAGCCACGGACCAGTATGTAAAGGATATACAGGTAAGAAAAATCTAATAATTATGTATATCAGTACCCCCTGAGACTTGAAACAGTTGGCACAACTGATTTAAGGATCGTTGTTTGCGTAGGTTCTTACGGTGAAGAATACCCAGTTGTCTCAAGAGCTGGAGGAGTGCAAAGCCCAGCTACGGGCCACAGTTGCCGTAATGAAGGAGTCCAAAAAGGCCCCATCTGGTAACACTTGTTTTTATCGAAAAGAATGACATGTACCAGTTAGTATTCGGCATGCATGCGAATCTAACAATAGATTCTGCAGATGACCCCGGAGTGAATCCGGAGGTCGTGCGGCGGGATGAGCAGCATGCTCAACGACAGCTAAAGGCTGGCGAGCGCATGCTTACGCAGGTTAGGCAGGAGAAAAATGATCTCCAAGATGCCAATACCCATCTGGGCGTTGAACTAAAAGATGTTCGAGCCCAACTTGCTGACTCTGTAAAGGAGAATAAGAGGCTTCGACGCAGCATTTTTAGTAAGTGCTTGAACGAACTTTTATAGAGTTCGACGAAGAAACCGGCTAACAGAGTTATATCTGTAGGTAAGCTGACGGGTCGTCCCACAGAGGAGATGTCCGGGTCTATGGGTGATCTTCTGCCAGAGCTCTCACAACTGCACGAGCAAGTACGGAAGGTGATGCAGGGCATTGCCCAAGCCTTGTGGACATCCGCCTCCCTGCTAGGAGGCATGGGGGAGCTTGTAGATATGCTCAAGGGAGAGCGGCGGCGCTTCCGATTATGGAAGATATCAGCATGCCGACAAGGTGCAAGGGAAGCCTGGGCCATGGTGAAGACGCGATATACCAAGGCTGACCCGAACTACATGGCTGAGGTCGGACCTGTGGGGTCTGATGGGAAAGAGATCCCCGTCAGTTTGGTGTATGACCAGGTGAAATTAGCCGCAAAGTATTCCCAACAGGATTGTAGGCTAGACAGCCTGTTGGATGGTATAGAAGAAGAATTTAGTCAGTCTAAGTGACTGTGTACTTCAAGTGACATATATTATCCCTAGCTGGATTGTAAATCATTTGTCATGGCGGACCTTTTCGCTTCGACCTCTGGACCCGACAGTCCGGAGTGTATCCGAATACCCGCTCAGTTATGTAAAAACCGGGGTATGCATGGAAACCAGGCGTAGGGGTCATAAGTGCTTGAACAGACAAGTACCCAACTAGCTATGTTATATTACATGGATAGTAAGAAACATCTTCTAGGGAGAATAGTTCTGTTAAGGGTTCCTTTCCCTGGGTACGCATGCATTAATGTGCAAGTCCGAACTGCGAAAAGAGACGCAGGATATAAACATCTGGGGGCATGTATTACAATAAATAAAAGTCATCTTTTGTTCACTGACACAATATTCCCTTAAGAACGCTAGCTTTCGGCTTCACCCAGTCTAAGGTACACATCTGGCTGATCCGACAGTAACAATCGCAGAGGTGCTCCCCTTATGCCCTAGCCGAATTAACAGGAACGTAGGGCATAAACACAAGAGCCATGCAACCCATCTTGGCCAAAACTTAAGTCATATCGATGCATATAATGGCGAAGAAAAGGTACATGTGGAAAAGTAACACATGTGCGGAGGGCATGAAGCCCGGAACATAGTAATATTACGCTTCTGTAGAAGAACCCCCAGGTATAATGAGCACGCCTAGCACGCCAAGATTGTGCAGTCAAGACACATTTTAACCCTTTAAGGCTGTGAAGAAAAAGGGAAGAAAGAAAGAAAGAAAGAAAGAAAAGATAGCTAACGGATATATAAAATTGACGGAGGTAAAGAGACGAACACAGAGTCCGGCGCTAGGCGTAGAACCTTCGGAGTCTGGCTGCGTTCCATGGGTTTGGCTCGAGTCGATTGTCCGATGCGTCCCGCAGATGGTACGTTCCCCCGGTCAGAACTTTGTCAATAACGAAGGGACCTTCCCATTTGGGCTTGAGCTTGTTCTTTTTCTTCTCCTGTAGGCGTAGAACAAGTTTGCCGATGTTATACGTTTTGGCCCGTACTTCTTTGCTTTGATACCGTCGAGCCTACTGCTGATAGAATGCGGAGCGGGATTTTGCCATGTCACGCTCCTCCTCCAGGGCGTCCAGACTGTCCTGCCGATCAAGCTCGGCCTCTTTCTCTTCGTAAATGCGCACTCGAGGTGAGTCATGAATTATGTCGCAGGGCAGTACCGCCTGTGCGCCGTACACCATAAAGAATGGTGTGTATCCGGTAGTGCGATTCGGCATGGTCTGCAGCCCCCATAGTACAGAGTCGAGCTCCTCGACCCAGTGCGTATCTGATTCCTTCAAGGATCGCACTAATCTGGGTGTAATGCCGCTCATAATAAGACCATTTGCCCGCTTAACCTGACCGTTTGTTCGGGGGTGATAGACGGAGGCATAATCGAGCTTAATGCCCATGTTGCTGCACCAAGTTTTTACCTCGTCGGCTGTAAAGTTGGAGCCGTTATCGGTGATGATGCTGTGGGGGACGCCTTAACGGTGTACAACCCCGGATATGAAGTCTATCACTGGTCCGGATTCGGCCGTTTTAACTGGTTTGGCTTCTATCCATTTGGTGAATTTATCCACCATGACTAATAGGTATTTTTTCTTATGGCTTCCCCCTTTAAGGGGTCCGACCATATCAAGCCCCCAGACCACAAAGGGCCAAGTAATGGGGATTTCTTGGAGAGCGGTAGGTGGCATATGGCTTTGGTTTGCAAAAAGCTAGCAACCGACGCAGTGTTGAACGAGGTCCTGTGCGCTGCTCGGGCCGTCGGCCAGTAAAATCCTGTACGGAAGGCCTTGCTTACAAGGGCCCGAGGTGCAGCGTGGTGGCCGCCAAGTCTAGCATGAATTTCTGCCAAAAGTTGCTGTCCTTCCTCTTCGGAGATGCACCTTTGAAGTACTCTTGTAGCGCTTTTCTTATAAAGTTCTCCCTCGTGGATCTTATAGGCTTTAGACCGCCGCACAATGCAACGTGCCTCGTTTGGGTCCTCAGGGAGTTCTTGCTTAGTTAGGTAGGCCAAGAAGGGTTCTATCTACGGGGCGATGACAACCATAATCACGTGGGCCGAAGGTGTTATTTCGGTGGCAGAGCCTCCAATTACGTCAGAGTGTTCGGTATCTGGTGTTGTGGCCAGGTCCGGACTATTGTCCGATCTCTCCTTCCCATACCACGGATGGCTTACACAACCTTTTCAAGAAGATATTAGGTTGGACAGGGTCGCGCTTAGCGCCGATGCGGGCGAGGATATCTGCCGCTTGATTGTTTTCTCGGACCACATGGTGGAATTCAAGCCCCTCGAACCGAGCTGACATTTTGAGGACGGCGTTGCGGTAAGCCGCCATTTTTGGGTCCTTGGCGTCGAAGTATCCATTTATTTAAGATATTGCAAGGTTCGAATCCCCACGCACCTCTAGGCGTTTAATGCCCATGGAGACCGCCATCCGGAGACCATGCAGCAGGGCCTGATATTCTGCTGCATTGTCGGAGTCTGTGTATAATATTTGTAGGATGTATTGGACTGTACCTCCGGTGGGGGATGTGAGGACTACGCCTGCCCCCAGACCAGCCAGCATCTTACAGCTGTCAAAGTGCATGATCCAATTGGAGTACGCGCAGTATTCTTTAGGGAGTTTGGCTTCCGTTCATTCAGCGACGAAGTCAGCCAGTACTTGCGACTTAATGGCTCGCCGTGGTTTATATGTTATGTCGAACGGGAGGAGCTCGATAGCCCATTTAGCAATCCGGCCCGTGGCATCGCGGTTATTTATTATGTCGTTGAGTGGTACTTCGGAGGCCACCGTAATTGAATACTCTTGAAAGTAGTGTCGTAATTTTCAGGATGCCATGAAGACCGCGTATGCTATCTTTTGATAATGTGGGTACCGTGATTTGCATGGAGTGAGGACGGTGGATATGTAGTATACCGTCTTTTGAAGCGGGAACTTATGTCCGTCCGTCTCTCGTTCGACGACGAGCACTGCGCTTACAACTTGGTGTGTTGCCGCTATATATAACAACATTGGTTCGCCGACATTTGGCGCGGCCAAGATTGGGTTGGTGGCCAAGACGGCTTTTATTTCTTCCAATCCGGCCGTGGCCGCATCCGTCCACTCGAAGTGTTTGGTGTGTCGAAGAAGGCGATAAAGAGGTAGTGCCTTTTCTCCTAATCGGGAGATAAAGCGGCTTAAGGCAGCCACACATCCAGTTAATTTCTGGATTTGCTTGAGGTGTGTTGGGATAGCCAACTGTGAAAGAGCTCGGATTTTAGCTGGATTTGCTTCAATTCCTCTATTGGAGATGATGAAGCCTAAGAGCTTTCCGGCGGGCACGCCGAAAACACATTTTTCCGGATTGAGCTTGATGTCATATGTTCGAAGATTGTCGAACGTGAGCCTCAAGTCGTCTATTAAGGATTCGACGTGTCTGGTTTTAATGACCACATCGTCTACGTATGCCTCCACTGTTTTGCCGATTTGTGTTTCCAGGCATGTCTGAATCATGCATTGGTAGGTTGCACCGGCGTTTTTGAGCCCGAAAGGCATGGTATTAAAACAGAAGGGGCCGTATGGAGTGATAAATGCCGTTGCGGCTTGATCAGACTCTGCCATCTTAATTTGATGGTATCTGGAGTATGCATCGAGGAAACACAATGAGTCGTGTCCTGCGGTAGCGTCGATAATTTGATCGATGCGGGGGAGGGGGAAAGGATCCTTGGGGCAATCCTTGTTAAGGTCCTTGAAATCGACACATAGGCGCCAGGATTTGTCCTTCTTTGGCACCATCACCAGGTTTGCTAGCCAGTCCGGATGTTTTATTTCTCTAATGAATCCGGCCTCGAGTAACTTGGCTAGCTCTTCTCCCATGGCTTGTCGCTTAGGCTCAGAGAAACACCGAAGAGTCTGCTTGACCGGCTTGAACCCCTTTATAATGTTAAGGCTATGCTCGGCCAGCCTGCATGGGATTCCTGGCATGTCTGAAGGATGCCAGGTGAAGATGTCCCAATTCTCGGGCAAGAACTCCCACAGTGCAGCGTCTACTATGGGGTTTAACTATGCCCCGATGGATGCTATTTTTGTAGGGTCCGTTGGGTGGACTTGGAATTTGACTATTTCGTCCGCTGGTTTAAAAGAGGTGGACTTGGGTCTTTTGTCGAGTATCACGACGTCCCTGTCCACTATGGAGCGCAGCGCAGTTAGTTCTTCGGCCGCAAGGGCTTCGGATAACGCCTTGAGGGCTAGTGCGGCGGTTTTATTTTCGGCGCGGAGTGCTATGTCCGGATCACTAGCTAGAGTGATGATTCCATTGGTCCTAAGCATTTTGAGCTTCATGTACCCGTAATGGGGTGTAGCTTGGAAGATCGTGAATGCCTCTCACCCTAAAAGGGCGTGGTATCCGCTACTGAACGGGGCCACTTGGAATGTGATTTCTTCGGACCTATAATTCTCCGGCGTGCCGAATACCACATCTAGTGTGATTTTTCCTGCACATCGTGCCTCCCGATTAGGGATGATTTCTCTGAAGGTCGTGCTGCTTTGCTCAATGCGGCTCTTGTCTATTTCCATTTTTCAAACAGTCTCCTCATAGATGAGGTTTAATCCACTGCCACCATCCATGAGCACTTTAGTGAGCCGGAAGCCGTCCACAATTGGACTAAGGACCAAGGCGGCTGGTGCTCGGGCTATTCAGAATTTAGGTTCGTCATTGGCATTGAAGCTTATAGCCGTGTCGCTCCATGGATATATTGCTGCCACGTGGCAGATTTCGGCAAGGCTGCGAGTGCTCGTTTGCGCCTATTATTTGAGGCGAAGGTCTCGAAGACTGTCAATACTGTATTGTTATTTTCCATGGGGTGGTGCTCTGTTGTATTGTTGATGAGGATATACGCGTCGCTCTTGGCCACCTGCCGGAGTATCCAACATGCTCTAAGGCTATGTGTTGGTATGGTATCCGCTGTACTGTGAATTTTGCATGGCCCATTGAGCCATCCCTCCAATACGGTTCCACGCCCTACAGTGGGCTTTTATTTATTTTTAATTGGATCGGTTGACTTACGAGAGTACACCCTTTTAGTTCGGACGGGGGGTTTAGTGAGAGCTGGAGGATCCCAGAATTTTGTTTAGGTTTTCCAGGCGCTTTCCATCACACAATACTTATGTACTATGGCCGCCAAGTCAGCAAAGTGTGCTATGTCATGGCAACTTATGGCGTTGAGGATTCCCTTGTCCGTGCAATTTTTGCAAAATAATGAAATTGCGTCTTCCTCGCGACAGTCCTTGACCTTGCTAATTACAAGCAGGAATCTGGCCCAATAGTGATGTACTGTCTCTTGGGGCTCTTGTCTAATGTGGGAAAGATCACTTATATCTGGGTGGGTAGGTAGATTTAGGTGCGAACCCTGACCCAATCTGAGACCCAGGGGCAGAGGAGTTTCCGAGCTTGGCAGTTCGGGCTCCGGGATGTTGCCTAATAGATCTGGCCCGCTATCTGATTCTAGGTTCAAAGCTTGGGCCATGTCCTCCCGTAGATGGGTATCTGGCTCGGAGAGTTCGGGAATCCTGACATAGTTGTCCTCAAGATAGAGGAAGAATCGTTGCGTTGCTCCTCCACCACCGCTACCTGATGGGTGACCGGTGGAGAGTTAATCTCCCTTTGGTCGGGTTTAAGCCTGACCCGATCATAGTCCGTAGCGACTCCCAACGCGGCGATGCGATCCAAGAGCTCGTTCAAGAAAGAGAGATCCATTGGATCCATCTGCTCGGTGAATCCCGAGCCGACGTGGAGGCTGTTTTTGATGACCCGAGAAGTCATCGTCGGCGCAACGGCCGAACGGGCGGTCATGACGAAGCCACCTAGCCGGAGAGTTTGGCCTACAGCCAGGGCTCCCCCAGAGGTGATGTTGTCCTTGAAAACAAGACGAGCCATCAAGCCTTATGATGATGGCATAGTGGAACTCTCATTGAAAGCAACAATGTCGGTGTCAAAACCGGCGGATCTTGGGTAGGGGGTCCCGAACTGTGCGTCTAAGGCGGATGGTAACAGGAGGCGGGGGACACAATGTTTACCCAGGTTCGGGCCCTCTCGATGGAGGTAATACCCTACTTCCTGCTTGATTGATCTTGATGATATGAGTATTACAAGAGTTGATCTACCACGAGATCGTAGAGGCTAAACCCTAGAAACAGCCTATGATTATGATTGTTCTTGGCCTACGGACTAAACCCTCCGGTTTATATAGACACCGGAGGGGGCTAGGGTTACACAGAGTCGGTTACAAGGGAGGAGATCTACAGATCCGAATTGCCAAGCTTGCCTTCCACGCCAAGGAGAGTCCCACCCGGACACGGGACGAAGTCTTCAATCTTGTATCTTCATAGTCCAATAGTCCGGCCAAAGGATATAGTCCGGCTATCTGAGGACCCCCTAATCCAGGACTCCCTCACCCGTAGCGAAGCTGAAGTCCGTCCGAATCATGTTAGCAATTGCCGCATTTTATGATTATGAGATCTTGCAAATGGACATCAAAGCAACATTCCTTAACGGTTTCCTTAAGGAAGAATTGTATATGATGCAGCTGGAAGGTTTTGTTGATCCTAAGAATGCTGACAAGGTATGCAAGCTCCAGCACTCCATCTATGGGCTGGTGCAAGCATCTCGGAGTTGGAACATTCTTTTTGATGAAATGATCAAAGCTTTTGGGTTTATACATACTTATGGAGAAGCCTGTATCTACAAGAAAGTGAGTGGGAGCTCTGTAGCATTTCTCATATTATATGCGGATGACATATTGTTAATGGGAAATGATATAGAACTTTTGGAAAGCATAAAGGCCTACTTGAACAAGTGTTTTTCAATGAAGGACCTTGGAGAAGCTGCTTACATATTAGGCATCAAGATCTATAGAGATAGATCGAGACAACTCATTGGTCTTTGACAAAGCACATACCTTGACAAGATATTGAAAAAGTTCAATATGGATCAATCCAACAAGGGGTTCTTGCCTGTATTGCAAGGTGTGAGATTGAGCGCAGCTCAACGCCTGACCTCGGTAGAAGAAAGAGAAAAGATGAGTGTCATCCTCTATGCCTCGGCCACAGGCTCTATTATGTATGCCATGCTGTGTACTAGACCTGATGTTGTAAGTGCATCTAGTGCCCCTTAGTGATTTTGGTGTATTGAAGACTTATAGGTTAAGTATCTAATGCGTTTATGAGTGTACACATGTCTATAAATCTATGAGGAGTTTGATATTTACATAGAAAGTCGACCCCTAAAATGAAGTTCTTTAACTAAAGACTTTGATATTTTGAAGACTTTCCGAAGACTTTGAAAGTGAAGAAATTGGTGTGACCTTGAAGACTTGGTTATCATTCGAGGAACATGAAGCGTGAAGACTTTTGTTTTCGTAGTTTCATTTTCTCTTTCTTGAGTCATAGGAAACACCGTACTGTTAAAGGGGGTCGAGGAAATACTAAGGAGAAAATTTCCATGTGATGCTCACCTCAAATCCTACACCTACCAATCCCTTCGAGTGAAGCCATTGGAAATCTCATACAGTTCAGTCAATTTCTTCAGTGACAGAGACGAAGTTCTTTTGGTCACTGAGGACTTTGCTCTGACTGAGGAGTTAGGAATTCGCCAGTGCGAATTGCCTACACAGTGAGGAACATGATAGCCCTGAGGAATTTGTACCTCTTCCGACCGTTGCTGTGCTACGTGCCAGTTGTCCCAAAATATCTTATCCACATAACGGTCATATCATTGAAGGGCATTTATGTCTTATATGTCGGGCTGCTCCCTAGGCTATAAATAGCCGCCCCCTACAACCACTAGCTGGTTGGCTGCTCCGCAAGAACTTGACACTTGTCATTTGAGAGAAACCCATCCTCCGAGGACTTTGAGCGAAAATCATCAAGTGAGGAAAATCCAAACCCAAACCCAAAACACCTACAAACCCAAAGTGATTGAGCATCACTGAAGCGATTGATCCTGCGTGGATCCGACGCTTGTTACCTTTGAAGACTGTGCTTCTTCCAGACGGTTAGGCGTCAAGGTCTAGAGCATCCAGGAGGAATTGTGGATCGCCGAGTGACCTAGTCTGTGAAGGTTTGGAAGTCACCTGAAGACTTACCACGAGTGATTAGGCGAGGACTGTGTGTCCTTAGCTCAAGGAGAATACGATGAGGACTGTGTGTCCGGGACTAGGTGTCCTCGAGTTTAAATACTCAGCCGCTCCAACCAGATGTACAACTGAGACAACAGTTGGAACTGGTCTACCAAATCATTATCTTCACCAAGCTTACTGGTTCTATTTCCTCAACACTTTCATTTCCTCATTACAGTGTTGTGTGTTTGTTCATATCTGTGTTTGAAGACTTTGACTGAAGACTTTCTTAATTTCCTTAGTTCAATTTCTTCAGTCTGTTTGTCTTCATCTTGTGTTATCCCGTGTTTACGCTTTCTGTACTCTATGTTTGTCTTCATTTCATCATGATGACCATGCATGTAATCTGCTATGTTTACTTCTGAGTACTTATTCCGCTGCTAGTAGTTCTTCGCTAAGGAATTTCCTCACGAGCAAATTCCTTAGTGAAGAATTTCATAAAAATCGCCTATTCACCCCCCTCTAGTCGATATAACGCACTTTCAATTGGTATCAGAGCAAGGTACTCCCTTGTTCTGTGTGATTTTGGTTTAACCGCCTGGAGTTTTAGTTATGTCGATCGCAAATATGAAGAAAGTGCCGTGCCCCATCTTTGACGGTCACGAGTATCCCAAATGGAAGGCTATGATGAAGAAGCGTCTCATGGTGATGGACAGCGAGCTATGGACCGTCACTGAGATTGGTCTGACCGATCTGTGCAAGATGGCGGAAGCGGATGACATTCGCAAGTACACTCAACTCAACCTCACAGCGAAGGCCGTCATCTGCTCCAGTCTGTCTCGAAACCAGTTCAGAAACATCATGCATCTCGATCAGGCGAAGCTTGTCTGGGACCGTCTCTCTGATGTCTATGAAGGCCATCGAACCCGTCATGATCCTTGGTTTGAGGATTTCAAGGAATCGCTCAAATCGATGACATTCGAACCAGAATCATCATCCTCTACTCCATGCCTTATGGCAAAAAGTGCTGAGGTAACTGAATGCTACCTATCTGAGTCTAGTGATGAAGAATCTGGTGATGAATTTGGACCCAGTTATGTCAAACTTGCTTCCCTTGCTACTAAACAACAAAGAGCTTTGCAAAAGGCTAATGATATGCTTAGTAAGAGCAATGATATGTTGGGTGAAGAAATGGATCAGTCACAAGCCTTGGCTGAAAGTCTTCAGAGACTTCAAAGTATGACTCCCTTCAAGATCAGCATAACTCTCTCTTGTCAGATCTTGAGAAGCTAAGAGTGAGTTATGAAGATCTTCAGAAGGAGCACGATTCATTACTTGCTCAACAAATCAGCGTTGCTCAGGAAGAATTCATTCCTCCATGTTTAAAATGCATTGAACGAGAATCTGCTAATTCTTCACCTGAATGTTCAAATGCTTAAAATGTTACAAATTCTTCACCTGTCTCTGCTATCACTAATTCCGAAGGACATTGCTAGTATCACTGACGATGTAGGACTGAAGGAATTGTACATGACAGGCATGTACAAAAGCCTCAAAGGGCATCAGACTCTTTGTGATGTGCTTAAAAAGCAGATCCTCAACAGGAACCCTAGGAAAGAGGGTATTGCCTTTGAGAGGAAACTCAATGCTGATGGTACATATTGGAAGCCTGAGCAGTACCCCAAAACCTCATGGGTTGCTGCAAAGCGACCTCCAGTTGATCCATCTAATTTATCTGGCTATACATGTGAATCTTCTCATTCTTCTGATGAGTCATTTGACTCCAACTATAAACTGTTCAAAAATCAGAATGGTGAAGTATTTGCTAGATATGTTGGCACTAACTGCAGGAACGGTTCCCCTATGAAGAAAATCTGGGTTCCCAAAAGTTGCCTTGAAAGTCTTCAGGTGAATGTCCTCATGACACCACCTGTGAAGAAAAGGAACCCCAGATCAAATTCCTCATAAGGACCAAATTCTTCATATGGATCCAAGTCCTCATACAGACCAAATTCCTCAAGGGGATCAAATTCCTCACATGGATCAAAGTCCTCATATGAACATCATCGTGCTAACAACTCTGTTTCGCAGGGAAGAGCCAAGGGCTATGAATATGAGCATTATTCTTCAAATTATTATGTTCATAAGTCCTCGAAGAATTTCTCTACTTATTCATATGCTTACCCTAACCCCTCTTATGTGAAACGAAATGGTTTGGCTGCTTTGCCACCATTCTCATATGGAGCTCACAGAGTGATGAACTCTTTGCCACCCCTTCAGATGTGGGTGGTGAAGAAAAAGAACTAATCTCTTCTGTAGGGTCAGGTCTCCAGACGTACTGTAACATCTGAAGAATTTGCTGGGGACCTGACAAAATGCCTGAAAGGACGCAGGCTAACCATGATGAAATGAACTTTCATTTCACACGTCCTCCCTCTGTTTTATCTGTCTTACTGCTTGATGAAATTGATCTGATGAATTGTGATATCATATTCTTCACTGCTGAAGTATATGAGGTCGTAAGTTGCACTAATTCATCTGCAGGATGATCAACCCAAAGCCACTGAATGGGTACTTGATAGTGGATGTACAAATCACATGACCGGTGACAGGAATCTGTTGATGGATGCTCCCTTATCAGCATCACACATGAAGCATATCATCTTCGCTGATAAAAGCAAAACTCAGGTATTGGTTCTAGGTAAGGTTGCTATCACAAAGGATCGACACATGGACAAAGTCATGCTTGTTGAGTCCTTAGGATACAATCTTATGTTTGTCTCAATGCTTTGTGATCTTGATATGGTTGTTGTCTTTGGCAAGTGTCATTGTGTTGTGATTATGGAAGCTGACAATTCCAAAGTCTTCGAAGGCTTTAGGAGAGGAGACTTGTATATTATTGATTTCTCTGCAGATTCACAACCAGTCGTGTGCCTACTCGCAAAAGCTTCAGAAGGATGGCTATGGCATCGACGACTTGGTCATGCAGGCATGAGGAATTTGAACACGCTTGCGAAGAAGAAGCATGTCATTGGCATTGAGAATGTCAAATTCCTCAAGGATCACTTGTGTGGTGCCTGTGAAGCTGGAAAGATGACAAAGGCCAAGCATCCAGCGAAGACTATCATGACCACTACTCGTCCATTCGAATTGCTTCACATGGATCTCTTCGGTCCAAATCATTATTCCTCTGTTTCAAATGAAGCATCTCAATATGGCTTTGTTATTGTTGATGATTACTCTCGTTACACATGGGTACACCTTGTCTCTTACAAAACCGAAGTGCAGGAAGTCTTCAAACAATTTTCCTCGAGGGCTTCAACCAACTTTGGTGTGAAGATCAAGCACATCAGAAGTGACAATGGCACTGAGTTCAAGAATTCGGGTGTCGATGACTATCTTGATGAACTTGGTATTACTCATGAGTTATCTGCTCCTTATACTCCTCAACAGAATGGCATCGTGGAGCGCAAGAACAGGACTCTTGCTGAGATGGCTCGCACTATGCTCGATGAGTACAAAACCCCTCGTCGTTTCTGGGTTGATGCAATTGATACTGCATGCCACATCATCAATAGAGTATATCTTCACAAATTCTTCAAGAAGACTGCCTATGAACTCCTCACTGAAAAGAAACCCAATGTGAGTTATTTCAAAGTCTTCGGTGCTAAATGCTGGATTAGAGATCCTCATCACAACTCTAAATTTGCACCGAAAGCACATGAAGCTTTTATGCTTGGTTACGGAAAGGACTCGCACACCTACAGAGTCTTCAACAATGTTCTTCACAAGATTGTTGAAACTGTAGATGTGTGGTTCGATGAAACTAATGGCTCGCAAAGAGAGCACCTACCTTCCGTGTTAGATGAACCAGCACCTGAGGATTCTATCAAGCACAAGGCTATTGAAGATGTCATTCCTACTGAAGAATCTGCTGAAGAATTCATTCCAGAACGTGAAGAACGTCGAGCTGATGCACCTGAAGAAAATGCTGAGGAAATTGATGCTGAAGAAAATGCTGATCAAATTCCTCAACGACAACCAGCTCACCCTCTCGTTGCAAAAGAAGTGCAAGTGGAGAAGATCATCGATGACATTAGAGCACCAGGTCCTCTCACACGCTCAAAAGCTTCACATCTATCTAACTTTTGTGGGCACTTTGCTTTTGTCTCCATCACAGAGCCCACTAAGGTAGATGAAGCATTTCTAGAGCCTGAGTGGATTCAGGCCATGCAAGAAGAATTACATCAGTGCAAGCTCAACAACGTATGGGAACTCGTCAATCGTCCCGATCCTCGCAAGCATAACATCATTGGCACAAAGTGGATCTACCGCAACAAGCAAGATGAAAATGGTGTTGTGGTGAGGAATAAGGCACGACTAGTAGCTCAAGGCTACACACAGGTTGAAGGAATTGATTTCGATGAAACTTTTGCACCTGTTGCTAGACTTGAGGCTATTCGCATATTGCTTGCTTATGCTAACCATCATGATATCATCTTATACCAAATGGATGTGAAAAGTGCATTCCTCAATGGTAAGCTTGAGGAAGAAGTATATGTTGCTCAACCCCCAGGTTTTGAAGATCCAAAACATCCTGACAAAGTCTTCAGACTTAACAAGGCCCTCTATGGCCTCAAGCAGGCCCCACGGGCGTGGTATGATACATTGAAGGAATTCTTCATGAAGAAAGGCTTCACACCCGGTTCACTCGACCCCACTCTCTTTTTTAAATCTTATGATGGTGAACTGTTTGTGTGCCAAATATATGTTGATGATATCATCTTTGGCTGTACTGACCAACGTTATAGTGATGAATTTGCCTATATGATGAGTGAAGAATATCAAATGTCTATGATGGGATAGTTGAAATTCTTCTTAGGTCTTCAAATTCGTCAACAACGCAATGGCATATTCATATCTCAGGAGAAATACCTCAAGGATGTCCTGAAGAAATTCGGCATGCAAGACTGCAAAGGCATCAAAATTCCTATGCCCACAAATGGTCACTTATGCACTGATGAAAATGGTACTGACTTCGATCATAAGGTATACCGCTGCATGATTGGTTCTTTATTGTACTTATGTGCATCTAGGCCAGATAGAATGCTTAGTGTTTGCATGTGTGCACGATTTCAAGCTGCACCGAAGGAATCACACCATAAGGCTGTGAAGCATATTCTTCGATATCTAGCTCACACACCAACACTAGGATTATGGTATCCCAAAGGCTCGGATTTTGATCTCATTGGATATTCAGACTCTGACTATGCTGGTGACCGTGTGGATCGCAAGTCAACATCTGGTACTTGTCATTTCCTCGGACGATCCTTGGTCTGTTGGTCCTCGAAGAAACAGAACTGTGTATCACTGTCTACTGCTGAAGCTGAGTACATTGCTGCTGGTTCTTGCTGTGCTCAATTACTATGGATGAAGCAAACGCTCAAGGAATATGGCATCAACATGAAGAATGTGCCTCTCCTCTGTGACAATGAGAGTGCCATCAAGATTGCTCACAACCCAGTTCAGCACTCGAAGACAAAGCACATTCAGATTCGTCATCATTTTCTTCGTGATCATGTGTTGAAGGGCGACATTTCTATTGAGCATGTGAAGACTGAAGAACAGCTAGCCGATATCTTCACTAAGCCCTTGGATGAGAAGAGATTTAGCAAGTTGCGGTGTGAGCTAAATATCTTAGAGTCTTCGAATGTACTTTGAAAAGGCACTCATCCTAACACTTATGCAAAATTGACGACTTAGATGTGCAACACATGAAGAAACGTTTTTCTTCAATCAATGAAGAATAACACTCTAAGTGTGAAGAAATTAATGAAGAATTTGATTCTCAAAACCCTACGACAATTGTACGCGGTGTCTGAAATCATCATTCTTACACGGTGGGTCACGCCACCACAAAAGTTGAAAATCTTCAGTTTGAGTTTTTCCTCATTTTTGAAATTCCTCAGTTTTTCAAATTCTTCAACTTTGCAAAATCTTCACTTGTGCCGTCGTTTTTCTTCATTGGCTATATATATGAGTTTATGTCCTCTACAGCATTCACTTATAGCTATTTCTTCAAGTTGGTTTTTCTGCTAAGTGAATGTGATCGGACCCTTCCCCTCTATGCTATACTCAATCCAATCTGTTCACAAATTCTTCATGTGCGTTCTATTTGAAACTCGTTTAAATTCTTCACCGTGTCCTTGTCAGCTGAAGAAATTGCGAACGAAACGTTAAAACTAATCTTATGCAAACTTTCGGTTTTGCCGCTCAAACCGTTCCGCATCCCATGATGCATTATTTTACTCACCCACGATCTTACACGATCTCCACTACACAGTACGTGGGTGACACATGTCGTGAGAAGGAGAACGGCCAGGGGCACGTTCGTCCTAAATCTTCGAACGAGCAGTTTTTCACCGTGGCTATAAATACCCCTGTCGCCGTCCTCACTTCTTTTACCCCACTCGATCTCACTCTTCCGCTCGAGCTTCCAAACCCTAGCGCCGTCGCTACTCCATCGTCGCCGGTGAGGAAGAGCTTCACTGCCTCGACCTCGTCGCCGTCGTACTCGTGCCGACCGCGGAAATCTTCACCTCCGCCGCCGCCGTAGAGGTCTTCCTCCGCCAAGTTAGGGCGTGGAAGATCTGCATCAACGAACTTCACTATTTCAACTCCCAGTTCGTCATGTTCTTCGTTCAGGGTAATTAAAAGCTAATTTTACTGCCCTCTTAGATTCGAAACTTTTCTACAAAGTCTTCAAAGGTGTTTTTATTCTTCAAATCCTCACACACAAAACACCTCACATGTTATCTGTTCTTGATTCATTTCCCTAAGCCTCATTTTCTTCAAGATTCCTCAATTGTGTGGATCCTCGATCTATACAACTCTGGAACCTAAGATATAAAGCGCTTAGTGAAATTCCTCAAGACGAATCTGGTCAAATTCCTCAAACTTGTTCTTTATGAAAAACCCTCTAAGAACGCATATGACCTCTCCAAATTCCTCACAACTATACTCTGTTCACAGGTACACATGTCCGCTGCTGAATCATTAGGTTCTCATCAACTTAACTCATTTGCAGCATTCCTCGAAGAAAAGTTGCATACTTCTTCAGAGAATTCAATTGTTCAAATTCCTCATCTGAAGAAAATGGCTGAAGGTAAAAGGCCACAGAAAGGAGGAAAGAAGCCTGAGGTCATGACTGCTTTTGAAATCCCAGAGGATATTTATAAAGAGTACTGCACGCCTGATGAAGCCAAGTTTGGCAAAGAAGATAAAAATCAGCGCAAGGTGCGAATCCAGAGGATTGAACGGAGATGGGCACGTGAATGGAGGGAGTACAAATATGTTACTCCAAAGTACATGAAGAAATTCGCACTTAACCCTCCATGCCCAAGAGCCCCATTGGCACCTGGCCAAGTGGCTGATCCCACCAGCATCAAGCGTGGTGAGGATTTTCCTGAGGAATGGGCCAAGCGCCAAGCTGAACTGGCAAGGCAAGCCATAGAAGCAGTGAGGAAATTCAATGAAGACTCTGCTGCTGTTGCTGCTGCCACTGAGGCCTCTGTCAAGCCGAAGAAAGCGATGCTCAAGAAGCCCGCTCGCAAGCCAAGTGCTTCAACATCAATGCCCTCACGGCCAAGTTCCTCAGCTGCGCCCTCACGGCTAGAATCTTCAAAAACTTCAAAGCAAATTCCTCATGCTGCTCCTGCTCCACCAAAGTCCTCAGCACCTCCTCCGTAGTCCTCAGCTGTCCCGACAAAGTCCTCAGCACCTGTGCATCTGGCCTCGTGCCAAAGGACTACTGGCACCTCAATTGCCTGTGGTGTCTCAGCTAGTTCCTCAGCTGCACCAAATTCCTCAGCTGGACCCTCTCTGCTGAAGAAAAAGGCTACTGCTGGACACGGCACTCGCCCAAGTCCTCAGAAGAAGCAGGTAGTCTTCACTGTGCCATCTGATGATGATGAACCTGATGAAGAAGAACTCGCTGAAATCATCAGAGACCGCCAAGAAAGGGCTGCTAAAGCCAAAGGCACACCTGTGCCCCTGCTATTGGATTCAAGGGCGATCCTAGATTATATTGATCTCTGGCATAAGGATCCCAACACACCTATGCCTGATTTCAAACTGACACCTGGCCAAAGTCACATGTTGACTCACTTCATCCAAGAGGAGAAGTGGAAATATGATAGGGCCAGAGAGATCAAGAAATCACAGTATCACAAAGAGAAGCTGCTGAAGAAAAATGTTGTCAAGATGACACCTGAGGAACTCATCAAGATGCAGGTTGAGATCAAAGCCCTCAGCGACAACTTTGACTCTTACTATGCTGATTGGCAAGGAGCCAAGGTCAGATTTGTGAGGCTGACTGATACCTTCACCAAGGGTGCAGCCTCAACACAACAAATTCCTCAAGCTGAAGCATCTGTTCAGCCCACTGAAGAACATGCCAGCACCGCTGATGAAGTTGAGGATGCTGAAGAAAATGCCAGTTCCAGGGCTGATGACTCTACTCCAGCCTCTGAAGAAATTGCCAGGGCATCCACTAGTGGTGCGCCTGAAGAAACTGAAGAAATCAGGGCAACTGCATCAGTTGCGCCTGAGGAAAATCAACCAGATTCCTCAGCTCCACCTGCACCTACTCCCACTCCTATTCTTCCATCTGCGTTAGATGTGAAGAAAACTAAGGCTGCAGAGCGAGCTGCTATGAAGAAAAGGAAGGCATCCAATGCTTCAGAATCTTCAGCTCCCAAGAAGATGAAGCCGATGACAAGCTCGTTTGCAAATCCCATTGATGCCATTCCTATCTCATCCATGCCATCAAAGGACCTTGTTTCTTTTGGTGAAGATTATGAGATCCCAAGTGGATCAGATGAAGAAACTCAATCTGCTGCTTCCTCAGAGCAGATTGATGAAGAAATTGAAGTGGATGCAATCCCTTCAACCCCAATGGTCTCATCACCAATGCCTCAGTTTGATGCTGAAGAGGCTGGTGTTGAAGAAATTGATGATGAAGATGTGGACATTGGAAGCACAACTCCAGTGATGAATGACGACTTTTGGGAAAGTCAGCATCCCAATTCCCCACTCTTCACTCCCCTGCAGCAAATTCCTCACTCTCCTTCACCAACAGTAAAATTGGGCTCTGAAGAAACTCATCCCACTGCATCTGTGAATGAAGAAATTCCAGCCACTAGTGCTGAAGAAACTGCTGCTGAAACTGACAAGGTGACTGCACCTGAGGAACATCCTGAAATTCCTCAGCCTGAAGAACCTGAGATTGTGATTCCTGAGGTCGTGATGCAACTCACTGACACTCCTCTGCCAAGGCCAAAGGATCCATTCTCACGCAAACAGAAATTCAAGGCTGAAGACTTCTATGGCGAGCACATGTTCTTCACTGAATACAACCCATATGACTCTGCTCGCATAAGGAAGAGGCATTTCTGGACAGCCAGCCAAGCCAATTTCTATTCCTCAGTGCTTTACAACAAAGACAAAGTCTTCGACCATGCACATATTCCTCACGTGGATATGGAGTCTTTGCCGTGCTTCACGCCAGTCCTCAGTGTTCTTCACGACGCTGGGCTGCTCAATTTCTGCACAGACATATGCGATTGGAATGAAGAACTTACTCTTCAATTCTATGCAATGTTGCACATCACCGGCAACTCTGAAGATGTGAATTCATGGGTTCTGGACTGGATGACTGAGAACACACATAATAAGGCCCCAGCATCTGAATTGCTTCGTGTCCTTCCTTTCAGTCCACCCACTGAAGATGCACGTTGTGTGTACAACGAACCTGAGCTTTCAAATCACTATATGCAAGTGCTGATGAAGCCTTTGAAGCCAGGGCAGGCTCCTAGAACCAAATTCCTCGTCAAGGAATTGTTGTATGTGCCAAGGACTATCTATCGCATTCTGACGAAGACAATGAGTCCCATCAAAGGCCATGACTCGACTGATGAAGAAGTCGTTGGCATCATGAAGAATCTGCTTTTCAACATCATTCATGGCGTTCCCGTCAACTTCCATGATTTCTTCATGAGGACTCTGGCCAACATTGCTATGTCACCATTTGAGCTAAAGCCTTATGCACCTTGGATAATGAGATTCATCAGGACAAGGACTTCACTCAACTACAAGGCTGAAACTCTCAACCACTGCAACTACTTGCCTCCCATTGAAGTCCTCAAACAGACATTTCCTCAGCTGAAGAAAAGGGCAAGGCCACTGCTGTGATAGATGAAGGCATTCGTCCATTGGATGGTCAATTTCGCAAGGCTGCTTCTTATTCCACCAATGATGACTCTGCCACACATGACTCTGCTGCCAACACTGCCAAGCCAAATCCTCAAGCCACAGCACCCAGGGTGATGACTGACCGTGAGTTACTCCTCAGTCTTCATCAAAAGGTTGATCGCAATCACAAATGGGTCAAGCGTCAGTTTGGTTCAATTCTTCACAACATGACTTCCACACACAATGCAGTGAAGAAAGACCATTACTACCTTCACGAAACCCTCAACCGCACCTGGGCTATTCTGTCTAAAGTGTACAGTGCTGAAGACTTGGAGAAAATGGGTCTCAAAGAAGACTTTGACTGGTTTGCACCTCCTCCGAAGAAATACAAGAAGGTCAAGGTTCCTTCTTTGGTGGCCAGTTCATATTCTTCATCGCGTGAGACTGATGAAAATGAAGATTTGGACGACACTGCAGCAGGCCCTACTTCAACGACCGACCCCAACAACGCTGGCGCTCCTTCATCAACTTGAATATCTTCAGGGGCGTTAGTCCTCAGTTTCGATCCTTTTGGTCATTTGATGACAAAGGGGGAGAAATCTGAGTTAGTCTTCAAGGGTCTATAATAAGAGCATATTTGTTTTTTTTGCTAAGTTACAACTCTCGTTCTTCCGAAACTTTTAATGGATCGAGTTGTAATCTTAAATTCGATGGTGCGCTGATACTTTTGTTGCACTATGCTTTGATAATTTGATGCGCTATTCTGCATGCTTATTCCTCGTTAATATTATCGCACGCATGCTGAATTACATCAGGCACCATATTTCATCATGCATTTCAAATTCTTCATATTATATATCAAATGCGTGTATGAATTACAAGATATAGGGGGAGACCTCGATGATTCAACTCTTCAAGTGTGCATTGCTATAAAAGCAAATTCCTCACTATGCACATCTTCAGGGGAGTTCTTCTATATCTTGTAATCAAATTCCTCAATATCAGTATTTACACTTAAAATATTTATCCCCGTTGAAAACTTAACCTATGTTGTCATCAATCACCAAAAAGGGGGAGATTGTAAGTGCATCTAGTGCCCCTTAGTGATTTTGGTGTATTGAAGACTTATAGGTTAAGTATCTAATGCGTTTATGAGTGTACACATGTCTATAAATCTATGAGGAGTTTGATATTTACATAGAAAGTCGACCCCTAAAATGAAGTTCTTTAACTAAAGACTTTGATATTTTGAAGACTTTCCGAAGACTTTGAAAGTGAAGAAATTGGTGTGACCTTGAAGACTTGGTTATCATTCGAGGAACATGAAGCGTGAAGACTTTTGTTTTCGTAGTTTCATTTTCTCTTTCTTGAGTCATAGGAAACACCGTACTGTTAAAGGGGGTCGAGGAAATACTAAGGAGAAAATTTCCATGTGATGCTCACCTCAAATCCTACACCTACCAATCCCTTCGAGTGAAGCCATTGGAAATCTCATACAGTTCAGTCAATTTCTTCAGTGACAGAGATGCAGTTATTTTGGTCACTGAGGACTTTGCTCTGACTGAGGAGTTAGGAATTCGCCAGTGCGAATTGCCTACACAGTGAGGAACATGATAGCCCTGAGGAATTTGTACCTCTTCCGACCGTTGCTGTGCTACGTGCCAGTTGTCCCAAAATATCTTATCCACATAATGGTCATATCATTGAAGGGCATTTATGTCTTATCATGTCGGGCTGCTCCCTAGGCTATAAATAGCCGCCCCCTACAACCACTAGCTGGTTGGCTGCTCCGCAAGAACTTGACACTTGTCATTTGAGAGCAACCCATCCTCCGAGGACTTTGAGCGAAAATCATCAAGTGAGGAAAATCCAAACCCAAACCCAAAACACCTACAAACCCAAAGTGATTGAGCATCACTGAAGAGATGATCCTGCGTGGATCCGACGCTTGTTACCTTTGAAGACTGTGCTTCTTCCAGACGGTTAGGCGTCAAGGTCTAGAGCATCCAGGAGGAATTGTGGATCGCCGAGTGACCTAGTCTGTGAAGGTTTGGAAGTCACCTGAAGACTTACCACGAGTGATTGGGCGAGGACTGTGTGTCCTTAGCTCAAGGAGAATACGATGAGGACTGTGTGTCCGGGACTAGGTGTCCTCGAGTTTAAATACTCAGCCGCTCCAACCAGATGTACAACTGAGACAGCAGTTGGAACTGGTCTACCAAATCATTATCTTCACCAAGCTTACTGGTTCTATTTCCTCAACACTTTCATTTCCTCATTACTGTGTTGTGTGTTTGTTCATATCTGTGTTTGAAGACTTTGACTAAAGACTTTCTTAATTTCCTCAGTTCAATTTCTTCAGTCTGTTTGTCTTCATCTTGTGTTATCCTGTGTTTACGCTTTCTGTACTCTGTGTTTGTCTTCATTTCATCATGATGACCATGCATGTAATCTGCTATGTTTACTTCTGAGTACTTATTCCACTACTAGTAGTTCTTCGCTAAGGAATTTCCTCATGAGCAAATTCCTTAGTGAAGAATTTCATAAAAATCACCTATTCACCCCCCCTCTAGTCGATATAACTGTAGCGACCCGACCCGAATGGGACAAGTCTCTGTGCTTACGTGTCATCCCTGGATCGGTATGCTGACACACACAGTACTCGAAGGATTTATAACAGAGGTAAATCACATGTATAAAGTAACTTACCTCAATCCATATAGCGGAAGCAACAAGGTTGTGGATGCCCATCAACACCAACGGCAAAGTTGAGTGTAGAAATCGTAACCCTAACGTATCACTTACTCGTCGTAAGAAAACCTGCAACATGAGAAGTTGCAGCCCGAAACGGGTCAGTACATTGAATGTACTGGCAAATTCACACCATAGAGAAAATGATGAACATGGCTATCACTACATGCATATATGGCTGGTGGAAAAGCTCTAGGGTTATAAGGTTTTTGCAAAAAGCCAATTTTTCCCTACTGCAAAGGAATAAATTTATTTAACTATCATGGTGGTTGTTAAACATTGAGAATGGTTGACAGCATTCTCAATCCCAATTAAAAGTAATCATTAACATCCCAACAAAATTAATTAAAGTAACATGATGAGATCAACAGGATAATCCAAGAACTAGATACTCAAGATGTCCATAACCGGGGACACGGCTAATCATGATTAGTTTGTAGACTCTGCAGAGGTTTGCGCACTTTTCCCCACAAGACTCGATCGCCTCCGTTTGGTTTCTCGCACTACATGGTGTTTGAGAAACGGATGACCGAGACATAGTCTTTCAGAAGCGCTAGCACCTTACGTTGGATAGACCGGTACACCTACTTTCTCCTACATCTGCTAGTCTACCCTGTAAGAGTTCGCACGACTTAATCAGCTATGTCAGAGCCCATAATGGCTTGTGGCTGCACACGGAAGTTTCTAGTATGAATGATCTTATGATCCCTCTGAGCCTGGGTGGCGGTCGAAAAGAAAAACAGGCAAGTCCTGGAATACCCAGGTGCCTAGACAGGCAAGTCCTGGAATACCCAGGTGCCTCAATCCACCCAGATGTGTTTTTAAGTTGCCACCTTAAGTAAACCATTAATTAACAATCTCACATCTGTCATGAAATACTCTCAAAACCCAATCCACGTCTACGAGCATAGCATGGCAATATAAGCATAACGTAAAAGTAACTCCCAAGGGTTTGATAATAAACAGGTAATAGGTACTACCTCATCTACTTCCCATCCCACAATTTAATTAGATCCTAATCATGCAATGTTTGATGATTGATCTAATGCAATAAAAACTGGGTATGAAAGGGATATGATCAAAGTGTGAACTTGCCTGCAATGTTGATAAAGATGATTCGCACTCAAAACTCTTGTTAGATCTACTCGTCACACTCCGGTCAATATATCGTAAGCAAGCAATAGTAACCACACATAAGCAATCACTCAAAAGATCAGAAATATCGAAGAAGACGATTCAGAAAACATCAAAACCAAGCAAATAACTCTTGCAGCATAAAACAATTTCCAACAGTACCAAAATTATGTGAATTTGGCCTTATCAGAAGGTTTAGGTCAAGAGCTTTGATTTGCAAAAAGAATCAACTAAATCGGAGTTACGAAACTCAAGTTATGATCAAACGAAGTTCAAATTCAAATCTGATCTAATTCAAATTTTAAAACTTTCAAAAACATGTTTAAGTTGTTTTACTAGATAGAGGAAATCATAAAGAAGACGTGGGCATTGGTTTCGTTGAATTTGGACAAACGAGTAAAAAGTTACGGTCGATTGAAGTACAGGGACTAATCTGTGAAGAAAATTATCACGAATAGGTCCTCGGCGTATTTAAACAGAAAAGGAAAAATCTAAATAGCGAACATTCGCTACCGAACACTACCGAACGAAAACCGTTCGCTGCGAACCGTAACTAACGAATAGTTCACTGAATAACTAGACCTTTTAAAAACAGATCTAGGTTTTTTTTAGAAACACGGAACTAGATCGAAAAAAATAAACCGGGGCGGTTCGCGGTTTTACCGGTTTGGCCGGTTCGGCAAGAAAAACCGGCCACCGGCGACGACGGTTGGCAGCGGCAGCGGGGCTCCGGTGAGGGCGGCGCGCTCCGGCGCGGCGACGGCAGCTACGCAGGAGAGCAGGTGGCGGCACGGGCGATGCGGCGTGGGGCGGCGAGGCGGAGTGCAGCGCGAGCAGCAGCGGCGGGCGGCGGCGTGGCGGATTTGGCGGCGTCGGCGGCGCAACGCGGCGAGGAGGAGCGGCGGCGGTGGCGAAAACGGGATCCAGGGGGTCCCGGGCGGAGTATTTATAGGAGGGGAGGGGGACCAGGTGGCGTCGAGGAGGGGCAGAGGAGAGGCGGCGCGGGAGGCGGAGTTCGGAGCCGGCACGGACGCCGAGGCGACGACGGCGTGCGGCGGCAGGTCTCCCGCTCGGGAGAGAGACGGTGCGGCGCGTGGGCTGGCTGGGCCGTGGCCTGGCTGGCTACCGGGGCCGGCCCAGTCGGCGGAAGTCTAATTTTTTAAAAAAACATTTTCTTTTTAAACAAAGACAAACAAAAGAAATAAATCAAAAGAAATAAAATTCTATATAGGCATATAATATATCAAAATTTTCAGAAAAGGATTTCCTACAAGATGGACATTTTTCTAAAGTCAAATAAAATCCAGAAAAATTCAAATAATTCAAAGAGTGCCTCTGCTCTAATAAACTCCAGTAAAGTTCATTTTAAAAAATATAAAAATGACTTCAAATTTATTTATCTCCAATTTTCTGATGTAGGGAATCATGTTACCCTAATTTCCATGTATTTTATTTTTGGAGAAAAATAATTTGAATAAAACTCAAATAACTCCAAATTGAAAATAAATTCAAAAGAACTTTGAATTTAATTCTTGGAAACTCCCAACTCATATTTCATATGTTTTGAAGAAGTCATTTTATCTTCGCTCATGAAAATCATTGAGTTGCATAAAGTTTCAGAATTGAAAATATTTTAAATGAAATTCAAATATTTTCAACACCCCTTGCCATTTAAATAAATGGAAGAAGTCATATCATCTTCGCTCAAGGGTTTTGTATTTGAAAAGAATTTGAATTCACAGAGATCATAAAATGCAAAATGAAAGTTTGGAAAGTCCTTTTATTCCCTCTCATTTAACTTTCAAAAGTTTCAGATTTCACTCACTTTCAGTCAATCAATCAAACAATCAGTCAAATCTATCTATTTATTATAACATTCCAAAATTTAGGATTTGGGATGTTACAAACCTACCACCCTTAAAATGAATCTCGTCCTCGAGATTCGGAGAGGTTCAAAAGAAATAGGTTAGGTTTGGGGTCTTCTCAAAATCCATTGATCGTCACCGGGGTCTAGGGTGCTACCACCCTTAAAAGCATGGTTACGGTTCCATCAAAACTCATATACTCCATCCTTATTGTTGACATGGTTGTTCTTCTCAGATCCTCTGGGAAATTCTTTCTCTGGGCTCTTCCGGTAGTGGCATAACCTTTACCACAATTCTTCTGTCCTTTCTTCTTGGTAAGGTTATTCCGAGACTGGGTCTTCTTAGCTGACGGGTCTGGCGCCAAAACTAAACAACTATTGATATCTCATGGTGGTCAACAATTTATGGTTTCTCCTGCAGGGAATGGGTCTGGTTGGACCTCACCGTATAACCTACGATTGGCAGCAGCTGCCTTATACAAGGAAGAAAAATTCTTATACCATTCTAAGGTTTAAACAGGGTTTTGATCGTCGTCTCTTTACTATAGGTAAGTCACTCAGATTTACCATCCCACATAGCAAGGCGAATAATAAGAGTAAGTCCGTATGGTGATCAGTCCATCCCGCACCCAAATCATTACCATGTATATGGTTTAGCGAATCTCGCATTCTAACACTCGGTCATCCTCACAAGCATTGCAGAATTTCTCTTGTCAACGAACCATGTTCGGATAAATCCATAGATTTTGCAAGCCAAACAAACATCTATCGTTCCTTCCCAACCCTCAGGTTTTGCGTAAACTCCTATAAGATCGTCTATCGATAAAATCGTAGCGAGAGTGTGTTTGGTTCTTGGCAGGTCCTGGGGCCTGTGGGTTATGGCCCATCTCATCACTTGTAGTCCTTGAACTTATCATTGGGCAACTCATCATTATTCCATCTTCCAACTTCCAAGTATTCTTAAATCCATCCATTTGTACTGTCTTCCTTCCTTCTGTTGGCACCAAACTAGAACATGATTACTCAGACTCATCATGGAATTTCCATTGATCCATATTTCCTACATCATACCTCCTTTATATCCAATAGTAATTCATCTCTTCATCCTCGTGGTGAATATCCCACATACCGAGATAAAACTTATACTTATGAAGTCCATATTCCACTTCGTGGAACATCATTATCCTTTCCAGGGTCAAGCGTCCTTATAGGGGAATAGTGGCCATCTCTGTATGGGACTTCTTCAACTGGGAACTTAAAACACATCATGAACTCCTGACAGTCCTTCGGGCGACTGCAACTTGTAGGCCACTTCTCTCATATGCTCCAAAACTCGGTATGGTCCTACAAATCTCAAGGCTAACTTTCCGTTAACTCCAAATCGTTTAACTCTTCGCAGAGGGGTCACACGAAGACATGCTCTGTCTCCAATTTCATAGACTACCTCCTTGCGTTTCTGAGTCTGCATAACTCTTCTGCCTGGACTGAGCTACCTTCAGTCTATCTCGAATCAACTTAACATTCTCTTCTGACTCCTTGATCACATTTGGTCCAAACAACTAATGGTCTCCAACTTCATCCCACACACTCTTGGGGTATCACACATATCGAGACAAAACCAGTATGCATTTTGTCCGAAATCCACTCAGTGGGGTATCCTTATCTTTTCCAGGGGTCAACGGTTCTTACAGGGTACTATCACCCTTAAAATGCTCCAATATTCCATACACCATATTTCTCATATCCTCGAAAATGGTCAGCATCTTTTCTCATAGAGTAACTCATAAAATCCAAATCAGTACCAACACTGCTAACTCTATTGATTCTCAAATTATTCAATCTCATGTTTTTCCATTACATGCCTCAACTAAATACCTCAATATAAAGGAAAATGTTCTCACTACTACTATTATATTTATTCTGTTACAAACTCAACTATGTATCACAAGTCTCTTCCTCCTTCGGACAATCTCTGGCAAAGTGCCCTGCTTCATTACAACGGAAACATATTACTTCTGGCCAGTTTCGAGGTTTCCTTGGGATTATATAGCCTCCTTGGGTCCTTGGCTTCCTTTTTGGGCAATTGCTGAGGTAGTGCCCTGACTCCTTGCACCTATAACAGGTGATATGACTCAGATCCTTCTTGGAATCCAATCTACTTCTCTTTCTGGACCTTTCTATTCCAATCAGAGCTTCTATTTCCTGTGGGTCATACTCTACTTCCTCCGTCGGGAATTCTACTAGATCCCCATTCATACAATTCTGGGAGATGTGTCCTTCTTCCCCACATGAATAGCAAGACTTGGTGCAGGGTTTAATTGGTTCCTCTTTGGGTGTGTCCTCCACCTTTTCCTTCATCACAAGTTCTTCTAAACTTCCCATTAGGGCTCCTTTCATTGCTTCTTTTTTCTGCTGGATGGTTCTTTGTACCATGGGGTAAAGGTGACACTGTGCAGGGTAGTGGGTAGTCCCTTCACACAAGAAACAAGTGATCTGCCTAGTTGGGCATTCTTCAGCTGGGTGACTTCCTTCACAATTAGGGCATTCATCCTTGTGTTCTTAATGGTTGTGTCCAATTTCTCCACAAAGCTTGCATGCACAAGTTTTCTTCATATCCTTTCCATAAGACTTCAATTTCTGGGACGCAAACTGAGACTTTAGCAAAGTCAACTTAAATTCTTTCCAAGTGGTTACTCCTTGCCATCCATTGATGGTTTGGTACATCCTCCACCAAGTAGCAGCACCTCTTTCAAAACATTGAAGGGTATGCTGGGCCAGATCCTTTCCGACTATGGGGTTGTTCTCCATATGATCCTCCATGTTCTGAATCCATCGGTCTGTCTCCAATTGACTCATCGGTCGAGAAAATACGAGCTCATCTCCATTCATCATCTATTGGGTCCATGGGTTTTGGGTGGGATAGGAGAGGTCGAGAGGGATGCAGACAATACAAACAAAGGTTTTGAAAAGACAGATTTTATTGTGGTTGTCGGAAAAAACATCAAACAAATGACAGCTCACAAACGTCGCATCTAACATAAGTGTAACAGGGGTTTGGTCTTCTAAAGGTCAACGTCGCCAAACTCTTCAAAGTCATCAAACTCCTCAAATCTTGTTCATGCCTCCAATGGCTTCTTCCGGTCATGCTTGTCTTTCTCTAGTTCTTTTGCCAGATCATCTCTGTTGACACGAATTCTCTCGTGACGTCCTTCAATATTTCTGGAGTTGCATTCCAAACTTCTGGGTTTCAAAATCTTGGTATGAACCACGGTCCTACTGTCTTTCAATTACTGACGAATCTCCTATATCTCGGGGTTTTGCTCCTTCAGCTTGGCTACTCTCAGCTTTTGGGTCCTGAGTTCATCATGAAATACTTCCTTACCAAATACGGCTTCCTGAAGGTCCATCTAAAACTTCTTCATGTAACACTCCAGATCCTGGTGATACACTCGCTAAGGATAAAACTTCATCTTGCTGATAGGTGCTCCATCAGCCTTCTACCATCCAATCCTTCCATGCATATGCATGCTTAACTCAGCACGGTGGCAATAGCATAAGCGGGCGATAACATCTTGGATAGCCGTGTTTCTTCCCTTGTTATTTCCATGAGTTATCTCTCCATAGTTGATATCTCCTGCCTTAGGGTTTTCCTTGACAGAACTTTGAGTTTTTAACTCTCCATGCTCCGGTCTTTCTCCGATACACCTTGATCTCGGGTATTGAAAGCTTCCTTAGTCTGCAAAGTTCCATAAGGGTAGCCTTCCTAGGTCATACAAATCCGGAAATTCTTCGGAGTCTTCAACTGTTGCAGTTTCCATAGTCTGCAAAGTTCCATAAGGGTAGCCTTCCTAGGTCATACAAATCCGGAAATTCTTCGGAGTCTTCAACTGTTGCAGTTTCCATTATTCGGATGCACGGTAATTCTCCTTCATTCCATAGTGATCGTGGTTGTCCGATATCTTGTACTTCTTGGAGTGGTCAAAAGGGAAAGGGGTATAGTCTCACTAAAAGGGAATATTTGAATAAGCTCAGAAGAGAAGAGAGGTAAAAGATCTTTTGAAAAGAAAGTTTGTAGAGAAAATCTTTCCTATGGGCTTGAAAGTTTCTAGGGCCACGTCCTACAGTCAACTTGTGCTCTGATACCATCTTGTAGCGACCCGACCCGAATGGGACAAGTCTCTGTGCTTACGTGTCATCCCTGGATCGGTATGCTGACACACACAATACTCGAAGGATTTATAACAGAGGTAAATCACATGTATAAAGTAACGTAAATACTATTACCTCAATCCATATAGCGGAAGCAACAAGGTTGTGGATTCCCATCAACACCAACGGCAAAGTTGAGTGTAGAAATCGTAACCCTAACGTATCACTTACTCGTCGTAAGAAAACCTGCAACATGAGACGTTGCAGCCCGAAACGGGTCAATACATTGAATGTACTGGCAAATTCACACCATAGAGAAAATGATGAACATGGCTATCACTACATGCATATAGGGCTGGTGGAAAAGCTCTAGGGTTATAAGGTTTTGGCGAAAAGCCAATTTTTCCCTACTGCAAAGGAATAAATTTATTTAACTATCATGGTGGTTGTTAAACATTGAGAATGGTTGACAGCATTCTCAATCCCAATTAAAAGTAATCATTAACATCCCAACAAAATAAATTAAAGTAACATGATGAGATCAACAGGATAATCCAAGAACTAGATACTCAAGATGTCCATAACCAGGGACACGGCTAATCATGATTAGTTTGTACACTCTGTAGAGGTTTGCGCACTTTTCCCCACAAGACTCGATCGCCTCTGTTTGGTTTCTCGCACTACATGGTGTTTGATAAACGGATGACCGAGACATAGTCTTTCAAAAGCGCTAGCACCTTACGTTGGATAGACCAGTACACCTACTTTCTCCTACATCTGCTAGTCTACCCTGTAAGAGTTCGCACGACTTAATCAGCTATGCCAGAGCCCATAATGGCTTGTGGCTGCACACGGAAGTTTCTAGTATGAATGATCTTATGATCCCTTTGATCCTGGGTGGCGGTCCAAAAGAAAAACAGGCAAGTCCTGGAATACCCAGGTGCCTAGATAGGCAAGTCCTGGAATACCCAGGTGCCTCAATCCACCCAGATGTGTGTTTAAGTTGCCACCTTAAGTAAACCATTAATTAACAATCTCACATCTGCCATGTAATACTCTCAAAACCCAATCCACGTCTACGAGCATAGCATGGCAATATAAGCATAACGTAAAAGTAACTCCCAAGGGTTTGATAATAAACATGTAATAGGTACTACCTCATCTACTTCCCATCCCACAATTTAATTAGATCCTAATCATGCAATGTTTGAGGATTGATCTAATACAATAAAAACTGGGTATGAAAGGGATATGAGCAAAGTGTGAACTTGCCTGCAATGTTGATGAAGATGATTCGCACTCAAAACTCTTGATATATCTACTCGTCACACTCTGGTCAATCTATCGTAAGCAAGCAATAGTAACCACACATAAGCAATCACTCAAAAGATCAGAAATATCGAAGAAGACGATTCAGAAAACATCAGAACCAAGCAAATAACTCTTGCAGCATAAAACAATTTCCAACAGTACCAAAATTATGTGAATTTGGCCTTATCAGAAGGTTTAGGTCAAGAGCTTTGATTTGCAAAAAGAATCAACTAAATCGGAGTTACGAAACTCAAGTTATGATCAAACGAAGTTCAAATTAAAATCTGATCTAATTCAAATTTTAAAACTTTCAAAAACATGTTTAAGTTGTTTTACTGGATAGAGGAAATCATAACGAAGACGTGGGCGTTGGTTTCTTTGAATTTGGACAAATGAGTAAAAAGTTACGGTCGATTGAAGTACAGGGACTAATCTATGAAGAAAATTATCACGAATAGGTCCCCGGCGTATTTAAACAGAAAAGGAAAAATCTAAATAGCGAACATTCGCTACCGAACACTACCGAACGAAAACCGTTCGCTGTGAACCCTAGCTAACGAATAGTTCACTGAATAACTAGACCTTTAAAAAAAACAGATCTAGGTTTTTTTTAGAAAAACGGAACTAGATCAAAAAAAAATAAACCGGGGCGGTTCGCGGTTTTACCGGTTTGGCCGGTTCGGCAAGAAAAACCGGCCACCGGCGACGAAGGTTGGCGGCCGCAGCGGGGCTCCGGTGAGGGCGGCGCGCTCCGGCGCGGCGGCGGCGGCACGGGCGATGCGGCGCGGGGCGGCGGGGCGGAGTGCAGCGAGAGCAGCAGCGGCGGGCGGCGGCGCGGCGGATTTGGCGGCGTCGGCGGCGCAACGCGGCGAGGAGGAGCGGCGGCGGTGGCGAAAACGGGATCCAGGGGGTCCCGGGCGGAGTATTTATAGGAGGGGAGGGGGACCAGGTGGCGTCGAGGAGGGGCAGAGGAGAGGCGGCATGGGAGGCGGATTCCGGAGGCGGCACGGACGCCGAGGCGACGACGGCGTGCGGCGGCAGGTCTCCCGCTCGGGAGAGAGACGGTGCGGCGCGTGGGCTGGCTGGGTCGTGGCCTGGCTGGCTAGCTGGGCCGGCCTAGTCGGCGGAAGTCTAATTTTTTTTAAAACATTTTCTTTTTAAACAGAGACAAACAAAAGAAATAAAACAAAAGAAATAAAATTATATATAGGCATATAATATATCAAAATTTTTAGAAAAGATTTCCTACAAGATGAACATTTTCTAAAGTCAAATAAAATCCAGAAAAATTCAAATAATTCAAAGAGTGCCTCTGCTCTAATAAAATCCAGTAAAGTTCATTTAAAAAAAATACAAAAATGACTTCAAATTTATTTGTCTCCAATTTTCTGATGTAGGGAATCATGTTACCCTAATTTCCATGTATTTTATTTTTGGAGAAAAATAATTTGAATAAAACTCAAATAACTCCAAATTGAAAATAAATTCAAAAGAACTTTGAATTTAATTCTTGGAAACTCTCAACTCATATTTCATATGTTTTGAAGAAGTCATTTTATCTTCACTCGTGAAAATCGTTGAGTTGCATAAAGTTTCAGAATTGAAAATATTTTAAATGAAATTCAAATATTTTCAACACCCCTTGTCATTTAAATAAATGGAAGAAGTCATATCATCTTCGCTCAAGGGTTTTGTATTTGGAAAGAATTTGAATTCACAGAGATCATAAAATGCAAAATGAAAGTTTGGAAAGTCCTTTTATTCCCTCTCATTTAACTTTCAAAAGTTTCAGATTTCACTCACTTTCAGTCAATCAATCAAACAATCAGTCAAATCTATCTATTTATTATAACGTTCCAAAATTTAGGATTTTGGGATGTTACAATAACGCACTTTCAGATGTGAACCTTGCCATAAGTTTGGTAGGGAGGTACCAAAGTGATCCCGGAGTGGAATATTGGACATTGGTCAAGAATATCCTGAAGTACCTAAAAAGGACTAAGGATATGTTTCTCGTTTATGGAGAAGAGCTTGTCATAAAGGGTTACGTCGATGCGAGCTTCGACACAGATCTGGATGACTCCAAGTCAAAAACCGGATACATGTATATTTTGAATGGTGGGGCAGTCAACTGGTGAAGTTGCAAGCAAAGCGTCGTGGCAGCATCTACATGTGATATTTGTAAAGTATATACGGATCTGAATGTCGCAGATCCATTGACTAAACCTCTTTCACGAGCAAAACATGATCAGCACCAGAATTCTATGGGTGTTCGATTCATCACAATGTAACTAGATTATTGACTCTAGTGCAAGTGGGATACTGTTGGAAATATGCCATATATGCAATAATAAAATGGTTATTATTATATTTCCTTGTTCATGATAATGTTCTATTGTTCATGCTGTAATTGTATTAACCGGAAACCATAACACATGTGTGAATACATAGACCACAACATGTCCCTAGTGAGCCTTTAGTTGACTAGCTCATTGATCAATAGATGGTTGTGGTTTCCTGACCATGGACATTGGATGTCGTTGATAACGGGATCACATCATTAGGAGAACTAGTCGTCTACCCGTGCGGCTGCACGGGCTAGAAATTTTGCTGTCTAAGATTGTTGTGTAAATTCATTTGTCACATCAACATTTTTGGATAGCTGTACTTGTTGGTCAAACACATCATGTGTCCTACATTAGATGAAGAGAAGTGTAGAGACACCCTAATATGTATCTATCGATTGAAACTTTCTTGACCTGGTGAGCTACTAAGTCTTGAAATAATTGGTACATATACCAGGTCAAATCTTACAAAAATTATAAATCAACTACAATTTGGAAGCTGTTAGGGACAGATATTCTTTTCATTTTTGATTTAATTTATCTCGGACATATTTCTTTTCTTTCAAAAGGAATGAAAAAAATCATTCACGAATGGACTTTTTTCAAAAGGAATAACTGGACGTGGTTTTTTAATTTCATTTTTCTCATGGGAACATGCATGTGGCTGAAAAACATTTAGGCGTACTTTTTCTAAGCGTGAGGTTTTTGCGAGCAATTATTTGTACGGGACTTCAATTTGTTTTTTGTCAAGGGAGCACACAGGTGGTTTTTATTTTGGTGATATTTAGGACATGGACTCTTTTTCTAGCATTGGGCCTAAGGACATTTGATTTGTCCATCTTTATTTGATAACATATCTTTTTTTCTTTATGAACGGAGAAGGCAAATGGATTTTGCTTTGGTTGGTACCTGAACATGGGCATGCAGGACAATTTTTCGTGCATGTGGGTTTAATCCTTTTTCATACTTTTGGTACGTGTCGTTTTTGTCCATTAAATTTGAATATAATAGGTTTATGATTAATTACGATTTTTCGCAGCCTGAAAATTAATGTATATATTTCTATTTTTACCTTAAGTGATTCTCGTAATAAAATTCCTGGCATATATTTATTTACATAATATTTCTTTTTTTCCAGGAAACCAAGAGCGACTCAAGGGAGGAAGTCTCCCATACGTGGTAGCATAGGACACTCATATTTTTGTTTTTTAAAGAAAGATTACCCTTTTTAATGAAACGGAGAGAGTCCCATGGGACTAAGACTCCCGTACGTGGAGTAATATGAGACAACAGGTCTTGTCTTTCATCTGAAGGCTACAAATACATTATAACTCATCCAACGGTCAATATTATTTAATTCTAAGGATTAACGTGGTGCCTCGTATGGTGCCTCCAATTAGTAAATATAAGATGATGTGATGGACAAGACCCAATCCTAAGCATAGCACAAGATCGTTTAGTTCATTTGCTAGAGCTTTTCTAATGTCAAGTATCATTTCCTTAGACCATGAGATTGTGTAACTCCCGGATACCATAGGAATGCTTTTGGTGTAACAACGTCACAACGTAACTGGGTGGCTATAAAGGTGCACTACAGGTATCTTCGAAAGTGTCTGTTGGGTTGGCACGAATTGAGACTGGGATTTGTCACTCCATATGACGGAGAGGTATCTATGGGCCCACTCGGTAATGCATCATCATAATGAGCTCAATGTCACTAAGGAGTTAGCCACGGGATCATGCGTTACGGAACGAGAAAAGAGACTTGTGATACGTCCAATTTGCATCATGTTTTCTTACTGTTATTTACAATGTTTTTATCCATAACAATGCTTTTTGGAGTAATATTAATGCCTTTTCTCTCATAATTTGCAAGGTACACACCAAGAGGGAGAATTCTGGCAGCCGGAAATCTGGACCTGAAAAAGCTACATCAGGCCACCCATTCTGCAAAACTCCAAATGAGCTGAAAATCCACGAGGATTTTTTATGGAATATTTAAGAAATATGGGAGCCACTAAACACAAGAGGGGGGGGGGGCACCAGGTGGGCACAACCCACCTGGGCGTGCCAGGCCCCATCTTCTGGTATATAAGTCATTTTGACCTAGAAAAAATAAGAGAAGACTTTCGGGACGGAGCGCCGCCGTCTCGAGGCGGAACTTGGGTAGGAGCACTTTTTCCCTCCAGCGGAGCGATTCTGCCGGGGGAACTTCCCTCCCAAAGGGGGAAATCATCGACATCATCATCACCAACAACTCTCCCATCTTGGGGAGGGCAATATCCATCAACATCTTCACCAGCACCATCTCATCTCAAACACTAGTTCATCTCTTGTATTGAATCTTGTTACCGGAACTATAGATTGTTGCTAGGGGGTGACTTGTAGTGTTGATTACATCTTGTAGTTGATTACTATAAGGTTTATTTGGTGGAAGATTATATGTTCAGATCCATTATGCATATTAATACCCCTCTGATCATGAGAATGTTTATTGTTTGTGAGTAGTTACTTTCGTTCTTGAGGTCACGAGATAAATCATGTTGCAAGTAATCATGTGAATTTGATATGTGTTTGATATTTTGATGGTATGTATGTTGTGATTCCCTTAGTGGTGTCATGTAAACATCGACTACATGACACTTCACCATATTTGGGCCTAAGGGAATGCATTGTGGAGTAGTAAATAGATGGTGGGTTGCGAGAGTGACAGAAACTTGAACCCCAGTTTATGCACTATTCCGTAAGGGACCGATTGGATCCTAGAGTTTAATGCTATGGTTAGAATTTAGTCTTAATACTTTTCTCGTAGTTGCGGATGCTTGAGGGAGGGTTAATCATAAGTAGGAGGTTTGTTCAAGTAAGAACAACACCTAAGCACCGGTCCACCCACATATCAAATTATCAAAGTAGCGAACAAAAATCAAACCAACATGTTGAAAGTGACTAGATGAAATTCCCGTGTACCCTCAAGAACGCTTTGCTTATCATAAGAGACCGTTTTGGCCTATCATTTGCCTCAAAAGGATTGGGCTACCTTGTTGCATACTTATTAATTGTTACTATCGTTACTTGCTCATTACAAATTACCTTGCTATCAAACTACTCTGCTACTTACAATTTCAGCACTTGCAGACATTACCTTACTGAAAACTATTTGTCATTTCCTTCTGCTCCTCATAGGGTTCGACACTCTTACTTATCGAAAAGAGCTACAATTGATCCCCTATACTTGTGGTTCGTCAAGGCTATTTTATGGCTCCATTGCTGGGGAGTGAAGCTCCTTTGGTAAGTGGAATTCGGTAAGGAATCATTTATATAGTGTGCTGAAATTTATTGTCACTTGTTACTATGGAAAACAATCCTTTGAGGGGTTTATTAGGGGTATCTTCACCTTGTCCTGAACCACAATTAGCTACCCCTCAACCTACTGCACCTACTGAAATATTGAATATGAAATTCCTTCGGGTATGATAGAACAACTGCTAGCTAATCCTTATGCAGGAGATGGAACAGAACATCATGATATGCACTTGATATATGTAGAACAAATTTGTGGATTGTTTAAGCTTGCAGGTTTACCTAGAGATGAGGTGATGAAAAAGGTTTTCCCTTTATCTTTGAAGGGAAAAGCATTGACATGGTATAGGCTATGCAATGATATTGGATCATGGAATTGGAATCGTTTAAAATTGGAGTTCCACCAATATTTTTATCCTATGCATCTAGTTCATTGCGATCGGAATTATATATGAAATTTTTGGCCTTGTGAAGGAGAAAGTATCGCTCTAGCTTGGGGGATGCTTAATTCAATGTTATATTCATGCCCCAATCATGAGCTCTCAGGAGAAATTATTATCCAGAATTTTTATGCTCGACTTTCTCGTAATGATCAAACCATGCTGGATACTTCTTGTGCTGGTTCTTTTATGAAGAAAACTATTGAATTTTGATGGGGTCTTTTGGAAAGAATTAAACACAACTCTGAAGATTGGGAACTCGACGAAGGTAAAGAGTCAGGTATGAAGCTTAAGTATGATTGTGTTAAATGTTTTATAGATGCCAATGCTTTTCAAAAGTTTAGCACTAAATATGGACTTGACTCTGAGATAGTAGCCTCCTTTTGTGAATCATTTGCTACTCATTTTGAACTCCCTAAAGATAAGTGGTTTAAATATCACCCACTTATTAAATAAGAAATTAAAGAACCAGTACGAGTTAAATAAGAAACTATACTCTATAATGTTGATCCAGTTGTTCCTACTGCTTATATTGAGAAACCCCCTTTTTCTGTTAGGATAAAGGAACATGCTAAAGTTTCAACTATGGTTAACAAAAGCTATGTTAGAACACCTAAACAGATGAACAAATTAGAGTAGAACCTAATGTTGCTATGGTTAAAGATCTCTTGGAGGAAGATATAGATGGGCATGTTATTTACTTATGTGCAGAAGCTGCTAGAATTGCTAAACCCGATAAAAAGGATAAACATATACCAGTTGTTGGCATGCCTGTCATTTTAGTTAAAATAGGAGATCACAGTTATCATGGTTTATGTAACATGGGTGCTAGTGTGAGTGCTATTCCTTACACTTTGTATCAAGAAATTAGGAAAGACATAGTGATAGAGGCAAAGGTGTCCCGTCTTTCGATGAGATGGCGGTTATCGTTTTGGACGAAGTCGACTTTGACGATCCGACTACGAACGTGCGAGGACGTCGCGCCTTAGCAATCGCTAAACCAACTCCGAGAGGTTATTGACCACGCCGGAGCACGATCAACCTGACCACGAAGGTCTGTTTCGTGCAGGAAAACGAAGAACAAGCAAGAAACTAAGATTGCAATCTGGATATTGCGAATATAAGAGGAAAGCTTTATTGATCAAGGTGGGGTTCTGTGACGCCTTGGTCTGGTCGTTGAACACAAACGAAGTATGCGAAGTTGCAGCTATGGCGAACTTTTAATCTAAACAAAACCCAAAGTCTAAACGGTGCCCTAAGGGTTGTATATATGGAGGAAAAGGAGGGAATTTCGTGGCCCATGGGGAAGGGGTCCGAAACCAACCCTATCTCTTGTTTCCCCACACATACGGACTCTAAAAACAACCTATACTTATGTATTTCGAAATTACATGGGCCTGGCCCAATAATAAGGTGACGCGGCACCTAGAATAGCCTCTGGACGAAGTTTATGAAGTGGCAACTTGTATATTTCGTCCAAGGCTTCATGCACTCATTATGGTGGCTTCAAAGTCCTGAAATCATCACTTGTAACTCCGTTCTTGTTCCCCTTGCGCATGCCATCAACTCCATGCTTGTTCGTGCTCCAATGTTCATCCCTCTTATCTATGCCAGGCCCTTCATTTGTAAGCAAAACAAATGTATCCAATTTAGGCAGCATCATATTCTCATGAACATTAGAATCATTACCAAGAAAAGAAAGTACCTGATAATTTAATTGGCGTGCGCGAGCTCTAGTAATTGGTCCAGTATATGTAGTAGTAGGGGCTGTGGGTGTAACAATAATATTGGTGTCCTCATCACATAGCACCTACAGAGTTAGAAGACATAGATGTTACTATTAAACTTGCAAATAGAGACACAATATCACCTTGTGGGATTATTAGAGATGTTGAAGTCTTGTGTGGGAAAATAAAATACCCTACTGATTTTCTTGTTCTTGGTTCCCCACAAGATGACTTCTGTCCCATTATATTTGGTAGACCTTTCTTGAACACAGTTAATGCTAAGATAGATTGCAAGAAACAAACTGTTGGTGTTAGCTTTGGTGATGAGTCTCATGAGTTTAATTTTTCCAAGTTCAGTAGAAATCATCATGAAAAAGAATTGCCTAGTAGGGATGAATTAATTGGTCTTGCTTCTATTGTTGTGCCACCTACTGATCCTTTAGAACAATATTTGCTAGACCATGAAAATGATTTACATATGCATGAAAGAAATGAAATAGATAAGTTTTCTTTGAACAACGTCCTCTGCTTAAACACAATTTGACTATTGAAACTCTTGGAGGTCCTCCTCCACCTAAAGGTGATCCTGTGTTTGAATTAAAACAATTGCCAGACACTTTAAAATATGCTTATCTTGATGAGAAGAAAATATATCCTGTTATTATTAGTGCTAACCTTTTAGAACATGAAGAAGAAAGATTATTGAAAGTTCTAAGGAAGCACCGAGATGCTATTGGATATACTCTTGATGATTTAAAGGGCATTAGTCCCACTCTATTTCAGCACAAAATTAATATGGAACCTGATGCTAAACCCATTGTTGATCACCAACGTCGGTTAAATCCGAAGATGAAAGAGGTGGCAAGAACGGAAATATTAAAACTTCTAGAGCAGGTATAATCTATCCTATAGCTGATAGTAGATAGGTAAGTCATGTTCATTGTGTCCCTAAGAAAGGAGGTATAACTGTTGTTCCTAATGATAAGAATGAACTTATCCCACAAAGAATTGTTACAGGCTATAGAATGGTAATTGATTTTAGAAAATTAAACAAAGCAACTAGAAACGATCATTACCCTATGCCTTTTATTGATCAAATGCTTGAAAGATTATCTAAGCACACACACTTTTGCTTCCTTGATGGATATTCTGGCTTTTCACAAATACCTGTTTCTCAACCAAATCAAGAAAAGACCACTTTTACTTATCCTTTTAAAACCTATGCTTATAGACATATGCCTTTTGATTTATGTAATGCACCTGCTACCTTTCAAAGATGTATCATGGCTATATTCTCTGGCTTTTGTGAAAAGATTGCTGAGGTTTTCGTGGATGACTTCTCTGTCTATGCGAAGTCTTTTGATGATTGTTTAAGCAATCTTGATCGATGTCACAGCCCTAGAATACCTGAGTGAAATAGCTGCATCGACACTCATGCATCATGTCTAAAATTCCAGAAAGTTGAAATGGGGACGACAGAACCCCCAGCACCCCCCCCCCGTGAAACCAACTAGGGTTTACTAAAATTGGTTTCAATGAACCCAAAATGCCCTTCACAAAATGTTCATCATTTCTGGATTGGGCTAAAACCCCTGGAAAAAATGGTGCACACTTTTCTAGGACATTCTGGATTTTTGAATTAAATCATAAGTATTTGAATTTGGACATTTAAATTCTATAAAATATTTTAAATGTACAAATAATCTTGAAAGCATTTAAGGGCTGTTGGAAATAGTTTCAAAAGTGCCCACAATTATTTTCAGGATTTTACAAAATGAATTAGTATTTTTACTAATTCAAAATAGAGAAATAAAATAGAAAACAGAAACAATTAAGTAAGAGAGAGAGAAGGCTACTGGGCCACTCACCTGGACCTACCTGGCTGGCCCAGCTGGTGGCCTAGCCCACCAGGGCCCATGCTAGTCATCCTCTACCTCTACCAGTAGGCAGAGGAGGGAGACAGCGCGCGCGGGCACCACGCCACCAAGCTGCCTGCCTGCGTCGCCTGGCCACTGCGACGCCTCGCGTCTTCTCCTCGGCGCTGCCTCGGCCCCCTGGACACCACTCTCCCCTCCTCTGCTCTCCCCCTCGTCCTCTCCCGCTATGGCCGGCGTGCCCGTAAGCCACCGCCGCCATAGTCGACGCCACTGCCTCTCCCTAGACCCCTCACCGTGCCTGCGAGCTCCGCCGTCCTCGATCTCCTCGCTTCACCACACGTAGCCGAACACGCTCCTCTGCCCTCATCGACCTCGTCCCCGACCGCCCGTCGCCGGAGATCTCCCTCGCCGCCCCGCTCAACCCGACCTCCTCCGAGCTCTCCGTCTGCCCTGACGTGACCGCTATGAGCTCCTGCCCCTTCTCCCCCTCTCCGTTCTAGCTCTCACACGCCGTAGCCGCCGTGCCACTTGCACCCGTATGCGCCGCCGCCTACGCTCACCGCCGACGTGACCCCGACAACCAAATGGTCCGATTGTCGTGACTAACACGCTCGCCGCCTCGCGTAGTTGCTAAGCGCGCACCGCCACGTCCACCGCAGCCGCATCCCCGCTCGCGCCCGAACGCCGGCCGCCGTCCTGAGCTTGTTTCCGATGAGCTCCGGCCGCCCTAGCCACTGGTGCTTGCTGTGCTGGATGCGGGCGAGCTCCAGCTCCCCGTGGGTGCTCTCCGCCGCTCGTTTGGGCGCCGGGGGAGCGATCCCGAGCCCCTCCGCCGTCTCTGGCCCTGCCGGCGATGAGCCCCGGGTCAACTCCAGCGAGTTTGGCCCGGGTTGACCCAGTTGACCTCCCCTGGGTCCGGACAAGTGGGCCCAGAGCCCTGCTAATTTAGTTTAGTGCTAATTAAATTTTAGTTAACCAGCTAAGTCACTAACATGTGGGCCCACGCCCTAATTAACTTAGGTTAGCATTTAACTTAGCACTAATTAACCCCGTTGATTAGCTGTGACACTGACACACGGACCCCACTGGTAAGGTTTGACCTGGCCGACCCATATGACCTGCTGACGTCACACCTATGTCATGCTGACGCAGTAATAGGCTTTTCTGGATTTATTCTTTTTTAGGTAATTTCAGAAAATAGTGCTAACTTCTAAAAATCATAGAAATTAATCTATAGCTCAGAATGAAAAATGATCAGAAAAATCCAATCTATCTATCTGTACTGGTTTCATGCATGTTTAAACCAGTTAACCTGCTGTTTAGTGCAAAACATGATAAAGCACTATTTAAATTCACAAATGAGTTTGAACTTTGAATCTTTGGTTCAAAATAGCTCAAACCCATCTGGTGGTAGTTGCATTAGCCCAACACACTCATTTTACCATGTCATGATCATGCATCATATTGTGCATTGCATTGAATGTGTTTCTTTCTCTGTTGTCGGTGTTGTTCCCCCTCGGTAGACGTTGTTCCGACGTTGTGATCATTGACACTGATGAAGACTCAATGCTATCTTCAGAAGTGCCAGGCAAGCAAAACCCCCTTGTTCATTCTGATACAATCCCACTCTCTCGCTCATTCTCTCTTTTACTGCATTAGGACAACAATGATTCAACTGTTACATGCTGCGGTAGTCGAACCCTTTCCTCTGCATGACCTGTCATTGCCACAGTAAATAGATGAAACCCACTAGCATGAGTAGGAGTTGTTTGAGCCCTGATGTGCCTACTCATTCATGCTTGCTTGTCATGCCTGCTACTGCTTAGAGTTGAGTCAGGTCTGATTCATCGGGAATGAATTGGAAGGTGCGAACATGTCCTACTGATGAGAGCTAAGTGTGTGAACACGATTTGGTAAAGGTAGCGGTGAGAGGCCATGTAGGAGTACATGGTGGGTTGTCTCATTGCAGCCGTCCTTAGGAACTGAGTTCTGTGTTTGTGATCCATGAACAGTTACTACCACACATTGGGTTCCGGTAACTCAACCCCTCTTGACTTATTAATCAACTTGATCTCTGTCCAGGAGTTGCAACTAGTTTCTGGTGTTTGTAGGTAGTGTTAGTTGTCTACCAAGTGGCACCCGGTATAGGTGGGCTTGGGACAGACTAGGCACAGTGGCACGGTGTACCATGTGGCACCCGGATGGTGGGCTTGGGAACCCTGCTCACATCGTTTGGGACCGTGAGCGACACCCCGGCCGGATCTCCTTGCGGATGGAACCCGAATTGGCGATAAACCTGGACTAGAGACTTGTGTGGTTAGTCAGGTCGTGGCTGACTCCCTCGCCAGGCTTCTGCTTGAAGGTTGCCGAGATACACAACGTGTACATGGTGGTAAGTGGCGAGAGCGTGTGTGAAGAAGTACACCCCTGCAAGGTTAACATCATCTATTCGAATAGCCGTGTCCGCGGTAAAGGACTTCTCGGTTGCCTGTACAGTTCATAGACAAGTGAAAATGGATACTCTAAAATGCGCAAGATAAGCATGAGTGCTATGGATGGCGTTCTCGTAGGGAGACGGGAGCAGATCCATAGTGGTGTATTGATACGGTGAATATGTGGACTCGTGTGCGCTACCTCAAAAGAGTTACTTGCATTCATAGTTTAGGATAGCCACTGAGTCAAAGCTGGTTTGCTTCAGTCAAACTCCAGCACCCCCTTTGTTGATACTGATGCATACGTAGTTAGTTCTGATGTAAGTCTTGCTGGGTACATTTGTACTCACGTTTGCCTATTTTATGTTTTGCAGAGAGACTTCAGTCTCGCTAGTAGTACCGCATGGACTTCGACGTTTAGCTTGTTACCTCAGCTACGACCTTGTGCCCTCGGCAGGGTCTTGTAGAAAGTCAGGCTTCTCAGCCTTCTTCATTTGTAGTTGTCTGTACTCAGACAAGTTAAGCTTCCGCATGTGCTTGTTGTTTGTATGCTCTGTATGTTGGGGTCATGAGACCCATGTTTGTAATACTTGGCTCCTCGGAGCCTAATGAATAAATACTTTGAGTCGTAAAGTTATGTTGTGATGCCATGTTGTATTTACACATATCGAGCAAATTGTGTGTATGATTGAAATGCTTGGTATGTGTGGGATCGGACAACCTAGTTGTTTATCCTTGGTAGCATCTCTTATGGGTAAATGTAATCTTGTGCTTCCATGAGCCATAGTAGTCCGCTACAGCCCGGTTCACCGGAAACCTGCCAGCCCAGCACTACTGCTCCAGAACACTTGACTGGCCGGGATGTGATTCACTTCGTTCCTGTGTCTGTCCCTTCGGGGAAATGTCACGCGGTGACATCCAGAGTCCTGCCTAGCCTGCTACAGCCGGGTTCCCGGAGTCTTGTTAGCCCACTGCTACAGCCCGGATTCGCACGCTGTTGACCGACATGCTCGATGTTGATTCATGTATGCCTGTCCCCGTAAGTTAGTGCCACTTTGGGTTCACGACTAGTCATGTCGACCCGGGTTCTCTGTCATATGGATGCTAGCGACACTATCATATACATGAGGCGCAAACGGTCCCGGGCCATGGTAATGTGACACCCGTGGGAATACCATGCGTGAGGCCGCAAAGTGATATGAGGTGTTACCGACTAGATCAATGTGACTTGGAATCAGGGTCCTGACAGCTTTGGTATCAGAGCCTGACTGCCTGTAGGATTACCAAGCCAAACTGGTTGAAGTCGGGTCTAGAAATGCTTTAGTTATATAAGGGAATTGATTGTGGAAGGGAACGTAAGGCTCTTTTTACTCCTTATACCCTATGGCCTTCTGATGTGAGTCATCCTCTTATTTTCTACGGGGATTAAGAACTAGGCCTTCTCATCTATCTATCAGGATGACGTGTTACTAATCCATAGACTTATAGAATTGATAGTTTCAAGTCTCAGTTCAGTTTCTACTACTTCCGTATGTTCATAGCTGGCCTCAGAACCTTTATATTGTTCTTCTGAGTGGTTATGCCACCATCTTTGTAGGATGTCTCAAATTGTTTGAGCATTTATAGCCGTTATGCTGTCCGAGTCATCCCAGGTTTCCAAATAGTCTGATGCATTTGCAAATCCCTTCTTTTCGTTCCTGATGTTCCTTTGGGCCAGTTCAACCACACTAATCCGTGAGTTGAGGTACTCTATTGCCTCGACATATATGTTTGAGCTATTATTATGACCCTAGGTGTTTTAGGGAGTCACCTAGTAATCTAGCCATGTTTTGTGTTCCGGTGTGATGATTCTGGCCACCATTCTCGAAAGCATCCCATGATGCCATTTAGTAGTAGGTATTCTACTCCTGGGTTCTTGACCCGAGATTCACCCTACCAACTTCATGTTGATAGTGCTTGCTAGTTCCTTAGGATATTAGTAACCTTGCAATTGTCCTCGAGGTCCGTGGTATTTCCTTCTTTGAAATACCATGAACTACCTATGGCAGAAGTTCCTCATTGAATCTAAGGATCACAACCAGAGTGCCTTGATGAGCTCTGGATTCTATGATGTGACTCTGCCAGTCCTTCCTTTTCTGCATGGTTTATCCGGAAGAATTATGTTGAACTTTGCTCGACATACTGATCTATGCATCCACAACTCAGAAAATTATATGTTCCTTTGAGTTGTCCCTCTTTAGTTATTTTCTGGCCCTTGTCTGTCAATTGATAGTCAAGAGTATGTGTGCATTCGTTCATCGATACCTATTACTCTTGTGGTCCGTCAAGCCATTCTATTTCAGAATGACTAGGAGAAACAAACTCCAGTACCTCATCCATATCCAGGATTGGGTCAAAGTAGTTGTGTTCTGCAGATCAAATGCCAATCCGGCTTTTGCTCTGTTCTACCCTAGAGTATTACCCCCTTTTATGTCAGGATTGTCATGAGAATTGCACCATCTCTTATGAATTCTTGATTTAGTGATACTTCTTGCCATCATTGTTCATTCCTCGGTTCCGTGTGGTTGTAACCGGAATGCCGACAAGTGAATTGTGATGTGTGAAATCAATACTCCGAGCAACTCGTTGCTTTGTAGTAAATGGACAATATTCTCATTCTTAGCGTGTTGGTTACTAAATCATCATCCTAAGATTGATCGTGCTACCTAGTCCTTATTTCTGGTGCACTCTTCGATCCATGAGTTGGGATTGTGTCAATCCCTCACTCTTTCGATCATATCGTCTTGCCCTGAAAAGCAAGATTATTCTCAAGCCTAGTAACATATTGGTGGTTCATGATTTTCCGAAAGTCTTCTCGGAAGTATAACCAGGTTGTCACCTGACCGCTATGTTGAGTTCGTGATCAAGTTGGTTCCTTATAAACCACCCCTTCTCCAAGAATCTGTGTTGGATACCCTTGAGCTAGTTGGTTAAGCCAAACAACAACTTGGAGAGTTGGAAGATAAAAGCTTGTCTGACTTAGTTCATGTTAGGGGATATCTGTTAGTGTGTGTGTGTGTGTGTGTGTGTGTGTGTGTTGAAGAAAGATGATATCTTCATCGATTGGTCCTCGTGATCAGTTGTTGGATCTATTGCCTTGTCAAATCTTTGACTTGAGTATGGGCTATCATCAAATCAAGTTAGAACCAGCGATGTTCGTAATGTTGTCTTACCCGTGGTTGATTCCTCGAGCATACAACATTACATCTTTTGGTCTGACCAATGCTATCACGTGTTCACATGATGGTGGAAGTCCAGTGATATGGAAATTCCGATGAGTTGTTGTTGAGCCCATTGGCAGCATTTTGTCTCCCCCCATGATTCATGTTGAACACCAACCTAGTGTGGAAAACTTTGTAAGCAACGCCTTCGTGTTCCGTTCATGAAGCTTATGCTTGGATGGAAGAAGTGACTTCCTCGAATTCATGTGCATTTGGTGTAAGTTGCCGCCATGAATTTGAGAAAGGTTTGTTTTGTTTCCCCTGGAATCATCCCAAATCGGTCATGCATACGTGCGAAGTATTCTATGGTTTGGTAGATTAATTACCTCCACTCCATACGTTTCCCTAGCACACCAAGCCACTAGCTGATTCGTTCAGGGAGAAGAAGTTTCTTCATAAGAGCTAATCATATGACTTATGCAAGGACTTCGAAATCCTTGATGATGGATCCTAACCTGAACTCGATAGTGTTTTATTATAAGACTACTACATGGTCATGCTTGTTTTGGACAGCGTGTTCACAGGTTTGTAGCAGAACCAGCTCATGTTTTGGAGCTTGCTATCGTAGTTCATTTCCCGAGAATCTCGCCATCTCGTCGATTCGTGTTGCAAACTTTCATTTTTCTTTCTAGACTTGATGAGTCTAGAATATCCTGACACCAACCAGATCTGAATGCCAGGCAGATATGATGGTTGGAACATTCCCGACATTTGCATTTTGTTCCCAGCTTGCACCGCCTTGTGCCAATCTCCCTTGGACTGCCCTTCTCAGCAGTTGTTATTCAGGATTATCTTCAGAAGTGGTCCTACCATGGGTCCCATCCATTTCCAATGATAAGCAAAATATCCATCGCGTTGTTTTCAACAAGGTAGTCCACATCATCCATTTGAATCCGGATATGCCATTCCTTTGAACTCCGCCAAACGATCGATTGTGATTGCCTTAGGCTGGTATAAAGAGTTTCAATGATCTAGATATCAAAAGTAATTCTTTTTGCCATTTAAGGTAATAACTCTACGAGTCACCTCCCCCAAGGTGCCCCGTTATGGAATCATGGCAATTATTTCCTCGCCACCTTGACACCATCCACCATCTCTCTAAGCGTGGAATTGTTGCCCACCAAATCAAACCTCGTTGTTTGTTCTTCCATCCCTCTCGATGTGTTTTGTGTCTCAACTCGAGATGTTTCAACATCTCATTCCACGAGTTGATCTTGAGTGCTCGATCTTCGAGGAGATCGTTTCCTATAGAGTTTCTTTCTGTCGCCATCGTGTTGGATGAAGATCTCGAAAGCAAGGACGTCAAGATCAATTGGAGAAATGAACCAACATCTTCGGGAAAGGCAATTGGATCGATAAGATTGTGATAGTTTTGTGCCCCTCTGTCTTCTTACCTCACGTCTTGAATCTCGGGACGAGGTTCTTGTTTAGTGGGGGTGAGTTGTCACAGCCCTAGAATACCTGAGTGAAATAGCTGCATCGGCACTCATGCATCATGTCTAAAATTCCAGAAAGTTGAAATGGGGACTACAGAACTCCCTACACCCCCTCGTGAAACCAACTAGGGTTTACTAAAATTGGTTTCAATGAACCCAAAATGCCCTTCACAAAATGTTAATCATTTCTGGATTGGGCTAAAACCCCTGGCAAAAATGGTGCACACTTTTCTAGGACATTCTGGATTTTTGAATTAAATCATAAGTATTTGAATTTGGACATTTAAATTCTATAAAATATTTTAAATGTCCAAATAATCTTGAAAGCATTTAAGGGCTGTTGGAAATAGTGTCAAAAGTGCCCACAATTATTTTCAGGATTTTACAAAAATGAATTAGTATTTTTACTAATTCAAAAAGAGAAATAAAATAGAAAACAGAAACAATTAAGTAAGAGAGAGAGAGAGAGAGAAGGCCACTGGGCCACTCACCTGGACCTACCTGGCAGCCCACCTAGCTGGCCCAGTTGGTGGCCTAGCCCACCAGGGTCCATGCCAGTCATCCTCTACCTCTGCCAGTAGGCAGAGGAGGGAGACAGTGCGCGTGTCACGCCCAAGATGCGACCCTATCCTAAAGGAACTCGAAGGTCCCACCAAGGATAGAAGCGCATCTTGAAGACGCTTTTGCAAGGTGGATATCATTACATCAACATTACATAATAGTGGGGATACAACCAAGACATACAATGTCACATGAATACAACAATACATCATATACAAGATCAACATCCGACTATGGATGAAACATAAATAGAAACTCAAACAATATCCACCCTGCTAGCCCAGGCTGTCGACCAGGAACCTAACCCTCAAACGAAGAAGAAGCAGAAGAAGAACTCCAACACAAATAAACATCGCCCTCACGTCATGATCATCGCATAACCTGTACCTTCAACTGGTGTTGTAGTAATCTGTGAGCCACGAGGACTCAGCAATCCCATAACCATGGGTACCAAGACTAGCAAAGCTTAAAGGGGTAAGGAATGGGTAAGGTGGTGAGGTTGCAGCAGCGGCTAAGCATATATGGTGGCTAACATACGCAAATGAGAGCGAGAAGAGAATCAAAGGAACAGTCGTCAACTAGTAATGATCAAGAAGTGATCCTGAACTCCTACTTACGTCAGACATAACCCAGAAACCGTGTTCTCCTCTTGATCAACCCCGAAAAGAGACACTCACGGGTACGCACACGGTTGGTGTATTTTAGAAGAGTTTACTTTAAGTTTACTACAACCGGAAATTAACAAATTCCCATCTGCCACATAACCGCGGGCACGGCTTTCGAAAGTTCAAACCCTGCAGGGGTGTCCCAACTTAGCCCATTATAAGCTCTCGCGATCAACGAAGGATATTCCTTCTCCTGGCAAGACCCGATCAAACTCGGAATCCCGATAAGAAGACATTTCGATAATGGTAAAACAAAACCAGCAAGACCGCCCGATGCGCCGACAATCCCGATAGGAGCTGCACATATCTCATTCTTAGGGCAACACCGGATGAGACAGGCTACGAGTAAAACCAGGCTTCGAGTTTCCCCGAGGTGGCCCCGCAGGCGGCTCGGTTCGGACCAACACTTAGACAAGCATTGGCCCCGGGGGGGGGGGGGGCTAAAATAAGATGACCCTCGGGCTGGCCGACCCAAGGGAAAGGGATAGGTGGTAGGCAAATGGTATAACCAATGTTGGGCCTTGCTGGAGGAGTCTTATTCAAAGCGAACTGTCAAGGGGGTCCCATAAATCACCCAACCGCATTAGGGACTCAAAATCCGGGAACATAACACCGGTATGACGGAAACTAGGGCGGCAAGAGTGGAACAAATCACCAGGCATAAGGCCGAGCCTTCCACCCTTTACCAAGTATATAGATGCATTAATAATATAAGAGATATTGTGATATCCCAACATAAACATAAACATAATCCAACATGGAGCAATCTTCATCTTCACCTGCAACTAGCAACGCTATAAGAGGGGCTGAGAAAAAGCGGTAACATGGCCAACCAACGGTTTGCTAGGAAGGGAGACAAAGGTTAGAGGTTCATGGCAATTTGGGAGGCTTGATAAGCAAGTGGTAGGAAACGCAGCATAGCAATAGAACGAAGCAACTACCATAGAAATGATAGTAATGAGATCCAAGGTGACGGTCATCTTGCCTGAAATCCTTCAAGGAAGAAGAACGAGTCCATGAAGAAGATGAAGCCACGAAGACGAACCAAGCGTAGACGAACGAATCCTCACGATCGCAACGAAACGGGAACTATCGAGAAAAAGCACACAACATGGTAAACACACCACACATGAACAAGGCATGATGCTAAACCAAGTATGATGCATGACAAGGCTACATGAAGCTACTCATGGCAAGAGATGATGCATACAAGAACAACACATCAAGGCAAGTTTAAATGAGGCCGGAAACAAACATGTAACATATCCGGTAAGTCCTCATATGCAAATTTCAAAATTGGTCCAGATCTGAATAAACCTTAAGTTCAAGTTTTTAGACAGCAAGTTAAGATGCACCAAGATGATCTACACGAAATTCTAGTGAAGTTACATATAAAGTTCATTAGATTCGGAGCTACGGCCTAGAAGATATGAGCAAAACAAGATAAACATGGCATCGATGCAAAATGCATACAAACATCAAGCAAACACATTCAAGACATGGATCCAATAAGGAAATATGAAACTACATGCAAAACTAAGCAAGTTTCATATAGAGCACGCTCAAAACGGAGCAACGGTACAACACATACACCCTATACAAGTTATAACAACAATCTGTCCAAAACAGCAAGTAGACATCTGGCAAACAACAAAACAACATGTTACAAGACCTCAACATGAAAACAAAAGGCATGGACCTGATGTACAGATAAAGCGTTACAAAACATGAACACTGAGCTATCTCCAGAAACTAATAGAACATGCTCAAAAGGACATGGCAAGATTGCAAATAATAACAGGTTCACAGACTTGGCAGAATTCACAGGACATGGCAGAAATAACATCAGGTTGCAATGTTTAGAGCTATCAAACAACATGTTACAGCAAGCTATCATGTCAAACTAGAGCATGGCATGAATCTACTCAATGCATAGAACAGAAGTACCTTACTGACCATGAGGCAAAAGGGATCATAAAATACAATTGCAAGCATGTGAACATAGCAAAAACATAAACAGATTCAGACTTGGTGAAAAACTGGAGCATGGCAAAACAGATAACAAGTAGGCATGTTTAAGAGCTCGACGCACTCACTAAGAGGCATTGCATGACAAACTAAGCATACATCCAGCAACTAGACATGGCATGGAATCTAGACATGGCAAGAACAACAACATATCATGCATGGATCAACTACAACAAGCTTGGCAAAATTGAATAACATGTAAACAATCTGCCAGGAACATTTTATAGCAAAAGTAGAGCTCGATTGAGTCAAGCTAGTTTGCTCCATAAATGCAAACAGAGGCATGGATGGATAGAGCATAACCATATATACAAAACATCCTTACTGATCATCCTCAAAAGAGGCATGGATCTCACTGTAGCAACATGAATACATGGCATCAAAATAACAGCAGTCAAAGACTGAAATTCCAAGTCTCTGAAATCAGCAACATCAGGGAGGCTACTTTGTAAGCTTGAAACAATCAACACATGGCATATCATGAATAATGAATTGCACCACAGCAAATATGGCATGTTGTGTCACATAGCACATGTAGGACTCAACTTCATAGGGTGCACACATCAATCATGGCAAAAATGACAAAAGTGCATGTTCTGATAACAGACAACAGTTAACATCATATAGCAGTTTTACAACGATGATTAGGGCATCAAGATCACCTCAAATGAACATGGCACAATGAAACAAAATGTAGAGCATAACATGATGAACATTTCGATATATTTTATGCATGAATCCGAGCAGTATGCAGAGAGTTATGGCATGTCAAAGATAGCAACAAAATGCAACAAATCTGGGACTTGGAAGTTTCGGGGTCAACCTAGGGTCGCACGGAAAACGATGTTCGCCGGAGCTCCACCGGAGATGTGCGTGGATGAGGAAGCCGGAGGTCGGGGAGGTCGCCAGCGAGGTGGGGCCGGCCGGATCCGGTGCCGGGGAGGCCGGATCTAGGGCGCCGGCGGCCGGAGGAGGAGGCGGCGGCGCTTGGCGAGGGGCGGCAGAGGAGCGCGCGGGCGGCGCGGGGAGCCGCGCCAGCGGGGTCGGCGAAGGGGCGGCGAGGAGCGGAGCCGGGCGGCGAGGAGCGGAGGTCGCCGGAGGGCGGCGCAGGGCAGGGCGGCGCGGAGAGCTGTGGTGGCCGGCGGCGGAGCCGCGGTGCTCGGGCGCCCGCGGGGCGGCGGCGGCGGCTGCTCGGGCCGAGAGCGGGCCGCGCGGGCCGGCGGCGCGGGGCGGCGGAGAGGCCACGTGGCGCGCGATGAGTGGCCGCGGGCGGCGGCGGGATTTCGTCCGGCTCGGGCCGGACGTGTCCGGTGGCGGCGGGGGAGGATTTTGCTAGGTTAGGGGTGGAATGACCCGAAATTTTCAGTGGAGATCTAGTTTTATAGGTAGAGGGAGTTAGGAAGCTTCAAATGATGTGCGGTTTGCGGCCACGTGATCGTGATCGAACGACCAAGATGATGGAAGGGGTTTAGGTGGGTTTTGGGCCACTTAAGAGGGTTGTTGGGCTGCACACAAAAGAGGCCTTCGCGGTTACCCGGTTAACCGTTGGAGTATCAAACGACCTCCAAATGACACGAAACTTGACAGGCGGTCTACCGGTGCTATACCAAGGCCGCTTGGCAAACTTCGGTCCATTCCGAGAAAGTTTAACACCCGCACATGAAAAGAGGTAAAAGGGGCGTCGGAGGACATAGGAGAGTCGGATTGCAAAACGGACAACGGGGAAAATGCTCAGATGCATGAGACGAACCCGTATGCAATGCAATGCACATGATGACATGATATGAAATGCAGATGATGACATGGCAAAGTGCAACACGCAAGCACATGACATGGTAATGACGGCGAATAACTGGCGGACACCTGGCGCAACGAATCCGGGGCGTTACAACTCTCCTCTACTAACAAGAGATCTCGACCCGAGATCTTAGGACCGAGACGGGAGAGAAAAAGTAATGAGGTGAGATAAGAAGAAAAGAGAGAGGATGAACAAAATCAAGAACACTCGAGTAGAAAAGAGGAATGTTGAATATGAGAAGAAGCAAAAGCTTATGGAATAAGACTGAATTTGAAGTCACTCCGGTTAGAACAAGATAAGAATGGAATAAGTCTGAAAGAATTTAGACTGCACTCCGACTGAACATGGAAAGAGTTGAAACTAAGATAGACAAAATGGAATGATAGTTGACGAGAGGAACAGCACAATGCCTCCGGAAGAATTGAAATAGTGGAATGAGAAGAACGGGGAAGAAGATGGCAACTTCTACCACGAATGAAATAGAAAGAAACCTTAGAAGAAAGGGACGATCGGAGTTGTTGGAAATTCAACAACAAAAGAATAAGCTTGTTATGGGCTTATAGATAACTTCTCAAAATTATGAGGTGATAACCGACCACAAGCGGAAAAGATTGAATAACTGAGAGGAACGAAGAAATGCAAAACTCCACTTCAAAAGAATATGGAGAATTAATTGCACTTTGCGAAGCAAGAAGAATACTTGAGCTTCGCCTACAAGAATCTTGATGAACACTTGAAGAATGAATTAACTCATGAAAAACCACCATGAAGAACTCCGGTACAAAAGGATGATGAGATATAATTGAAGGATGAAAGGGATAAGATTAAAGCCTTGCGATGATTTAGATGGAGGTTCTGACGAGATGGCCGAGGAAGCTTGGAACTCCAGAAAACAAAATACGAACAACTTAGAACCGAGAAATTATTCAACATGAACAATCTCCGAAGAAAGAATTAATCAACTTGACCACGATGAAATGAGAATAAGAATTATGTTATGCTTATCCTCCACCAATTAGATTGATGAGAAGTAATGGACTGCATACAACTTATTCACATTAGGAAAAGATTAAGGGGGGGATATAGCCCAAAACTTGAGGAAGTCTTCGTGAACCACCGGTAGGATTGGAAAGAACGAATGAATTAATATGATGAGAACGAAAAAAAATCTTTAATGAACCACCGTGAGAATGTAAACGAATGAAGAGAAAAGAACGAATCGCCGGAAAGAACTACAAAATGAACGAAGATACTTGAGGGAATTTAGAGAAAAGAGAACGAAGAGATCGCGAACTGATTGAAGAATACTTGAACGAAGCACCGGAAGAATATGGAGACGAACGAAATAGCACAAATATAGAATAATTGAGAGAACGAATCTGAAAACTTAGAACGAAGAAATCTTCCTAAAAGATGGCCTCCGGATGATCAAAAGAGAAAGCAACTCCTGAAATACTCTGGATGGGTGAAAAGAAATACACAATTTGAAATAAATTGAGATGATAACATTAAGCTAGCACCGCGAATCTCCGGGAGGACGGATAAGATTTAGAAAACTTTCTTCGGTCTTCAAATGTTGAGAAAGACGACGAGACACACCAACAAAATTGTTGAGATACTCCGGGAGAATGAAAAGAGAAAAGATTGACCCGAACATGAAAGAATTTCAAAATGATCTTGGAGAAGGCATCTGACTGATGAAATTCATTCTTACGCAAACTTCGAAAAGGATTTGAGAATAACTCCGGAAAGCTTAGAAGAGTCAGGTAAGATCCTGGGAAAAGACCTGTGGGTTAGGGCCCACTGAAAAGAAACTCCCCAGGAAAGGATTGTCGAATGAGAAATGATGCACCGAAACAACTGAAAGATTTGAATGAGGTGACAACCTCGAAATAATAGAATGCGAACATGAATCTTCTGAGATGTCTTCAACACTCCGGGATAATAGAATGGCGAGAGGCGAACGAGCAAAGGGAAATATTTGAGCTGAGGGAAAGAATACGATCGACAACAAAAAAAAACTAGAATTCGGATCCACCGAAAAGAAAGCAAGACGAACATTGATGAACCAGACGAGAATTCACCGGTTGAAACAATTGAGGAAAGACTAAAGATACTCCGCACAAATGAAATTAATGCTCGAATAGAGGCTCAGACTCCGGAATAAAAGTGTGGGAGGGCGGGAAAAACAAAGACAACTTAGAATGAGGAACCGACGAATAACTTGAAGAGAAAAGCACCGGTTGAAATAATTGAGGAGCGAATGCAAAGACTTTGCACGAGTAGGATGGATACTCGATTACAGACTCCGGTTCTGAGAAGAAGAAGGGAGGGCGGGTGGGAAAAAACAAGGACAACTTCGGACAGGAAAACAACGTCGTGGAGGAAGAACTGAGGATTGATCTCGCGAAAGACAAAGAGGTTTGAGTCGACTTGACGAGAAAAGCGCCGGATTGAAAAGAGGATGGGCAACGAACGAAAAAACTAACCGCGTGATCCTAAAGAAAAATTGAAGGGGAAGAGAAGTAAGTCAAAACACCTACGTCAAGATTTCTTACCAGAGCGACGAAGGGGCTGAGGAGTAAAAAGAATTCCTACTCTCCGATATAACTAGACTCCGAAAAAGTTTTCTTCTAGACTCGACATCGGCCAAAACTACACGATCACTCAAGGGGGCTCCTAGGGACGGTCGAGGCTCTGATACCAACTTGTCACGCCCAAGATGCGACCCTATCCTAAAGGAACTCGAAGGTCCCACCAAGGATAGAAGCGCATCTTGAAGACGCTGTTGCAAGGTGGATATCATTACATCAACATTACATAATAGTGGGGATACAACCAAGACATACAATGTCACATGAATACAACAGTACATCATATACAAGATCAACATCCGACTATGGATGAAACATAAACAGAAACTCAAACAATATCCACCCTGCTAGCCCAGGCTGCCGACCAGGAACCTAACCTTCAAACGAAGAAGAAGCAGAAGAAGAACTCCAACACAAATAAACATCGCTCTCACGTCATGATCATCGCATAACCTGTACCTGCAACTGGTGTTGTAGTAATCTGTGAGCCACGAGGACTCAGCAATCCCATAACCATGGGTATCAAGACTAGCAAAGCTTAAAAGGGTAAGGAATGGGTAAGGTGGTGAGGTTGCAGCAGCGACTAAGCATATATGGTGGCTAACATACGCAAATGAGAGCGAGAAGAGAATCAAAGGAACGGTCGTCAACTAGTAATGATCAAGAAGTGATCCTGAACTCCTACTTACGTCGGACATAACCCAGAAACCGTGTTCTCCTCTCGATCAATCCCGAAAAGAGACACTCACGGTTACGCACACGGTTGGTGTATTTTAGAAGAGTTTACTTTAAGTTTACTACAACCGGACATTAACAAATTCCCATCTGCCACATAACCACGGGCACGGCTTTCGAAAGTTCAAACCCTGCAGGGGTGTCCCAACTTAGCCCATTATAAGCTCTCGCGATCAACGAAGGATATTCCTTCTCCTGGCAAGACCCGATCAAACTCGGAATCCCGATAACAAGACATTTCGACAATGGTAAAACAAAACCAGCAAGACCGCCCGATGCGCCGACAATCCTGATAGGAGCTGCACATATCTCGTTCTCAGAGAAACACCGGATGAGACAGGCTACGGGTAAAACCAGGCTTCGAGTTTCCCCGAGGTGGCCCCGCAGGCGGCTCGGTTCGAACCAACACTTAGACAAGCATTGGCCCGGGGGGGGGGGCTAAAATAAGATGACCCTCGGGCTGGCCGACCCAAGGGAAAGGGATAGGTGGTAGGCAAATGGTAAAACCAATGTTGGGCCTTGCTGGAGGAGTCTTATTCAAAGCGAACTGTCAAGGGGGTCTCATAAATCACCCAACCGCGTTAGGGACGCAAAATCCGGGAACATAACACCGGTATGACGGAAACTAGGGCGGCAAGAGTGGAACAAATCACCAGGCATAAGGCCGAGCCTTCCACTCTTTACCAAGTATATAGATGCATTAATAATATAAGAGATATTGTGATATCCCAACATAAACATAAACATAATCCAACATGGAGCAATCTTCATCTTCACCTGCAACTAGCAACGCTATAAGAGGGGCTGAGCAAAAGCGGTAATATGGCCAACCAACGGTTTGCTAGGAAGGGAGACAAAGGTTAGAGGTTCATGGCCATTTGGGAGGCTTGATAAGCAAGTGGTAGGAAACGCAGCATAGCAATAGAACGAAGCAACTAGCATAGCAATGATAGTAATGAGATCCAAGGTGACGGTCATCTTGCCTGAAATCCTGCAAGGAAGAAGAACGAGTCCATGAAGAAGATGAAGCCACGAAGACGAACCAAGCGTAGACGAACGAATCCTCACGATCGCAACGAAACGGGAACTATCGAGAAGAAGCATACAACATGGTAAACACACCATACATGAACAAGGCGTGATGCTCAACCAAGTATGATGCATGACAAGGCTACATGAAGCTACTCATGGCAAGAGATGATGCATACAAGAACAACACATCAAGGCAAGTTTAAATGAGGCCGGAAACAAACATGTAACAAATCCGGTAAGTCCTTATACGCAAATTTCGAAATTGGTCCAGATCTGAATAAACCTTAAGTTCAAGTTGTTAAACAGCAAGTTAAGATGCACCAAGATGATCTACATGAAATTCTAGTCAAGTTACATATAAAGTTCATTAGATTCGGAGCTACGGCCTAGAAGATATGAGCAAAACAAGATAAACATGGCATCGATGCAAAATGCATACAAACATCAAGCAAACACATTCAAGACTTGGATCCAATAAGTAAATATGAAACTACATGCAAAACTAAGCAAGTTTCATATATAGCACGCTCAAAACGGAGCAACGGTACAACACATACACCCTATACAAGTTATAACAACAATCTGTCCAAAACAGCAAGTAGACATCTGGCAAGCAACAAAACAACATGTTACAGGACCTCAACATGAAAACAAAAGGCATGGACCTGATGTACAGATAAAGCATTACAAAACATGAACACTGAGCTATCTCCAGAAACTAATAGAACATGCTCAAAAGGACATGGCAAGATTGCAAATAATAACTGGTTCACAGACTTAGCAGAATTCACAGGACATGGCAGAAATAACATCAGGTTGCAATGTTTAGAGCTATCAAACAACATGTTACAGCAAGCTATCATGTCAAACTAGAGCATGGCATGAATCTACTCAATGCATAGAACAGAAGTCCCTTACTGACCATGAGGCAAAAGGGATCATAAAATACAATTGCAAGCATGTGAACATAGCAAAAACATAAACAGATTCAGACTTAGTGAAAAACTTGAGCATGGCAAAACAGATAACAAGTAGGCATGTTTAAGAGCTCGACGCACTCACTAAGAGGCATGGCATGACAAACTAAGCATACATCCAGCAACTAGACATGGCATGGAATCTAGACATGGCAAGAACAACAACATATCATGCATGGATCAACTACAACAAGCTTGGCAAAATTGAATAACATGTAAACAATCTGCCAGGAACATTTTATAGCAAAAGTAGAGCTCGATTGAGTCAAGCTAGTTTGCTCCATAAATGCAAACAGAGGCATGGATGGATAGAGCATAACCATATATACAAAACATCCTTACTGATCATCCTCAAAAGAGGCATGGATCTCACTGTAGCAACATGAATACATGGCATCAAAATAACAGCAGTCAAAGACTGAAATTCTAAGTCTCTGAAATCAGCAACATCAGGGAGGCTACTTTGTAAGCTTGAAACAATCAACACATGGCATATCATGAAGAATGAATTGCACCACAACAAAGATGGCTTGTTGTAGCACATAACACATGTAGGACTCAACTTCATAGGGTGCACACATCAATCATGGCAAAAATGACAAAAGTGCATGTTCTGATAACAGGCAGCAGTTAACATCATATAGCAGTTTTACAACGATGATTAGGGCATCAAGATCACCTCAAATGAACATGGGACAATGAAACAAAATGTAGAGCATAACATGATGAACATTTCGATACATTTTATGCATGAATCCGAGCAGTATGCAGAGAGTTCTGGCATGTCAAAGATAGCAACAAAATGCAACAAATCTGGGACTTGGAAGTTTCGGGGTCAACCTAGGGTCGCACGGAAAACGATGTTCGCCGGAGCTCCACAGGAGATGTGCGTGGATGAGGAAGCCGGAGGTCGGGGAGGTCGCCGGCGAGGTGGGGCCGGCCGGATCCGGTGCCGGGGAGGCCGGATCTGGGGCGCCGGCGGCCGGAGGAGGAGGAGGAGGCGCTTGGCGAGGGGCGGCAGAGGAGCGCGCGGGCGGCGCGGGGAGCCGCGCCAGCGGGGTCGGCGAAGGGGCGGCGAGGAGCGGAGGTCGCCGGAGGGCGGCGCAGGGCAGGGCGGCGCAGAGAGCTATGGTGGCCGGCGGCGGAGCCGCGGTGCTCGGGCGCCCGCGGGGCGGCGGCGGCGGCTGCTCGGGCCACGGGGCCGGGAGCGGGCCGGCGGCGCGGGGTGGCGGAGAGGCCACGTGGCGCCCAATGAGTGGCCGCGGGCGGCGGCGGGATTTCGTCCGGCTCAGGCCGGACGTGTCCGGTGGCGGCGGGGGAGGATTTTCCTAGGTTAGGGTTGGAATGACCCGAAAATTTCGGGGGAGATCTAGTTTTATAGGTAGAGGGAGTTAGGAAGCTTCAAATGATGTGCGGTTTGCGGCCACGTGATCGTGATCAAACGACCAAGATGATGGAAGGGGTTTAGGTGGCTTTTGGGCCACTTAGAGGGTTGTTGGGCTGCTCACAAAAGAGGCCTTCGCGGTTACCCGGTTAACCGTTGGAGTATCAAACGACCTCCAAATGACACGAAACTTGACAGGCGGTCTACCGGTGCTATACCAAGGCCGCTTGGCAAACTTCGGTCCATTCCGAGAAAGTTTAACACCCGCACATAAAAAGAGGTAAAAGGGGCGTCGGAGGACATAGGAGAGTCGGATTGCAAAACGGACAACGGGGAAAATGCTCAGATGCATGAGACGAACCCGTATGCAATGCAATGCACATGATGAAATGATATGAAATGCATATGATGACATGGCAAAGTGCAACACGCAAGCACATGACATGGCAATGACGGCGAATAACTGGCGGACACCTGGCGCAACGAATCCGGGGCGTTACAGCGCGCGCGGGCGCCAAGCCACCAGGCTGCCTGCCTGCGTCGCCTGGCCACCACGACCCCTCGCGTCTTCTCCTCGGTGCAGCCTCGGCCCACTGGACACCACTCTCTCCTCCTTTGCTCTCCCCCTCGTCCTGTCCCGCTATGGCCGACGCGCCCGTAAGCCGCCGCCGCCGTAGTCGACACTACCGCCTCTCCCTAGACCCCTCGCCATGCCTGCGAGCTCCGCCTCGACGTCCTCGACCTCCTCGCTTCACCACAGGTAGCCGGACGCGCTCCTCTGCCCTCATCGACCTCGTCCCCGACCGCCCGTCGCCGGAGATCTCCCTCGCCGCCCCGCTCAACCCGACCTCCTCCGAGCTCTCCGTCTGCCCTGACGTGACCGCTGTGAGCTCCTGCCCCTTCCCCCCTCTCCGTTCTAGCTCTCACACGCCGTAGCCGCCGCGCCACTCGCACCCGTATGCGCCGCCGCCTACACTCACCGCCGACGTGACCCCGACGACCAAATGGTCCGGCTGTCATGACTAACACGCTCGCCGCCTCGCGTAGTTGCTAAGCGCGCACCGCCACGTCCACCGCAGCCGCATCGTGCTCGCGCCCGAACGCTGGCCGCCGTCCTGAGCTCGTTTCCGATGAGCTTCGGCCGACCTAGCTACTGTTGCTTGCTGTGCTGGATGCGGGCGAGCTCCAGCTCCCCGTGGGTGCTCTCCGCCGCTCGTTTGGGCGCCGGGGGAGCGATCCCAAGCCCCTCCGCCGTCTCTGGCCCTGCCGGCGACGAGCGCCGGGTCAACTCCGGCGAGTTTGACCCGGGTAGACCTAGTTGACCTCCCCTGGGTCCGGACAAGTGAGCCCAGAGCCCAGCTAATTTAGTTTAGTGCTAATTAACTTTCAGTTAACCAGCTAAGTCACTGACATGTGGGCCCACGCCCTAATTAACTTAGGTTAGCATTTAACTTAGCACTAATTAACTCCGTTGATTAGCTGTGACACTGACACGCAGACCCCACTGGTCAGATTTGACCTGGCCGACCCAGTTGACCTGCTGATGTCACACCTATGTCATGCTGACGCAGTAATAGGCTTTTCTGGATTTATTCTTTTTCAGGTAATTTCAGAAAATAGTGCTAACTTCTAAAAATCATAGAAATTAATCTATAGCTCAGAATGAAAAATGATCAGAAAAATCCAATCTATCCATCTGTACTTGTTTCATGCATGTTTAAACAAGTTAACCTGCTATCTAGTGCAAAACATGATAAAGCATTATTTAAATTCACAAATGAGTTTGAACTTTGAATCTTTGGTTCAAAATAGCTCAAACCCATCTGGTGGTAGTTGCATTAGCCCAACACACTCATTTTACCATGTCATGATCATGCATCATATTGTGCATTGCATTGATTGTGTTTCTTTCTCTGTTGCCGGTGTTGTTCCCCCTCGGTAGACGTTGTTCCGACGTTGTGATCATTGACACTGATGAAGACTCAATGCTATCTTCAGAAGTGCCAGCCAAGCAAAACCCCCTTGTTCATTCTGGTACAATCCCACTCTCTCGCTCCTGCTCTCTTTTACTGCATTAGGACAACAGCGATTCAACTGTTACATGTTGCGGTAGTTGAACCCCTTTCCTCTGCATGACCTGTCATTGCCACAGTAAATAGATGAAACCCACTAGCATGAGTAGGAGTTGTTTGAGCCCTGATGTGCCTACTCATTCATGCTTGCTTGTCATGCCTTCTACTGCTTAGAGTTGAGTCAGGTCTGATTCATCGGGAATGAATTGGAAGGTAGCACGAACAGTTACTACCACACATTGGGTTCCGGTAACTCGACCCATCTCGACTTATTAATCAACTTGATCTCTGTCCAGGAGTTGCAACTAGTTTATTGTTTTGTAGGTAGTGTTAGTAGTCTACCAAGTGGCACCCGGTACAGGTGGGCTTGGGACAGACTAGGCACAGTGCACGGTGTACCAAGTGGCACCCGGATGGTGGGCTTGGGAACCCTGCTCACATCGTTTTGGGCCGTGAGCGACACCTCGGCCGGATCTCCTTGCGGATGGAACCCGAATAGGCGATAAACCTGGACTAGATACTTGTGTGGTTAGTCAGGTCATGGCCGACTCCCTCGCGAGGCTTTCGCTTGAAGGTTGCCGAGATACACGACGTGTACATGGTGGTAAGTGGCGAGAGTGTGTGTGAAGAAGTACACCCCTGCAGGGTTAACATCATATATTCGAATAGCCATGTCCGCGGTAATAGACTTCTGGGTTGCCTGTACAGTTCATAGACAAGTGAAAATGGATACTCTAAAATGTGTAAGATAAGCCTGAGTGCTATGGATGGCGTTCTCGTAGGGAGACGGGAGCAGATCCATAGTGGTGTATTGATACGGTAAATATGTGGACTCGTGTGCGCCACCTCAAAAGAGTTACTTGCAGTCATAGTTTAGGATAGCCACTGAGTCAAAGCTGGTTTGCTGCAGTCAAACTCCAGCACCCCCTTTGTTGATACTGATGCATACGTAGTTAGTTCTGATGTAAGTCTTGCTGGGTACATTTGTACTCACGTTTGCCTATTTTATGTTTTGCAGAGAGACTTCAGTCTCGCTAGTAGTACCGCATGGACTTCGACGTTTAGCTTGTTACCTCAGCTACGATCTTGTGCCCTCGGCAGGGTCTTGTAGATAGTCAGGCTTCTCAGCCTTCTTCATTTGTAGTTGTCTGTACTCAGACAAGTTAAGCTTCCGCATGTGCTTGTTGTTTGTATGCTCTGTATGTTGGGGTCATGAGACCCATGTTTGTAATACTTGGCTCCTCGGAGCCTAATGAATAAATACTTTGAGTCGTAAAGTTATGTTGTGATGCCATGTTGTATTTACACATATCGAGCATATTGTGTGTATGATTGAAATGCTTGGTATGTGTGGGATCGGACAACCTAGTTGTTTATCCTTGGTAGCATCTCTTATGGGTAAATGTAGTCTTGTGCTTCCATGAGCCATAGTAGTCCGCTACAGCCCGGTTCACCGGAAACCTGCCAGCCCAGCACTACTGCTCCAGAACACTTGACTGGCCGGCATGTGATTCACTTCGTTCCTGTGTCTGTCCCTTCGGGGAAATGTCACGCGGTGACATCCAGAGTCCTTCCTAGCCTGCTACAGCCGGGTTCCCGGAGTCCTGTTAGCCCAGTGCTACAGCCCGGATTCGCACGCTGTTAACCGACATGCTCGATGTTGATTCATGTATGCCTGTCCCCGTAAGTTAGTGCCACTTTGGGTTCACGACTAGTCATGTCGGCCCGGGTTCTCTGTCATATGGATGCTAGCGACACTATCATATACGTGAGCCAAAAGGTGCAAATGGTCCCGGGCCATGGTAAGGCAACACCCGTGGGAATACCGTGCGTGAGGCCGCAAAGTGATATGAGGTGTTACCGGCTAGATCAATGTGACTTGGAATCAGGGTCCTAACTATCGAGTTTTGCAGAGATGTGAACAAACAAATCTTGTCTTGAATTGGGAGAAGTGCCACTTTATGCTTAATGAAGGCATTGTCTTGGGTCACAAAATTTCTAAAAGCGGTATTGAAGTGGACCAAGCTAAGGTTGATGCAATTGAGAAAATGCCATGTCCTAAGGACATCAAATGTATTCGTAGTTTCCTAGGTCATGCTGGTTTCTATAGGAGGTTTATTAAGGACTTCTCTAAAATTTCTAGGCCTCTTACTAATCTTTTGCAAAAGGATATTCCTTTTGTTTTTTATGATGATTGTCTTGAAGCCTTTGAAACACGCAAGAAAGCTTTAATCTCTGCACCTATTGTTCAACCACCCGATTGGAACTTGCCTTTTGAAATTACGTGTGATGCTAGTGATTATGTTGTTGGTGCTATTTTAGGACAAAGAGTTGATAAGAAATTGAATGTTATCCATTATGCTAGTAAAACTCTAGACAGTGCTCAAAGAAATTATGCTACAATTGAAAAAGAATTCTTAGCGGTGGTGTTTGCTTGTGATAAATTTAGACCTTATATTGTTGATTCTAAAGTAATTGTTCACACAGACCATGCTGCTATTAAATATCTTATGGAAAAGAAAGATGCTAAACCTAGACTTATTCGTTGGGTTCTCTTGTTACAAGAATTTGATTTACATATCATTGATAGAGAAGGAGCTAAGAACCCCGTAGCTGATAACTTGTCTAGGCTTGAAAATGTGCTTGATGACCCACTTCCTATTGATGATAGTTTTCCTGTTGAGTAGTTAGCTGCAATAATTGTTTCTAATAGTACTCCTTGGTATGCTGATTATGCTAATTACATCGATGCTAAATATTTACCTCCTAGCTTTACTTATCAACAAAAGAAAAAAATTCTTCTATGATTTAAGACATTACTTTTGGGATGACCCGCATCTTTATAAAGAAGAAGTATATGGTATTATTAGATGTTGTGTACCTGAGCATGAATAGGGACAAATCCTACGGAAATGTCACTCCAAATCTTATGGAGGGCATCATGCTGGAGATAGAACTACCCACAAGGTATTACAGTCTGGATTTTATTGGCCTACTCTCTTCAAGGATGCTTGTAAGTATGTCTCATCTTGTGATGAATTCCAAAGAATAGGTAATATTGGTAAGCCTCAAGAAATGCCTATGAACTATTCTCTTGCTGTTGAACCATTTGTGGTTTGGGGATTTGATTACATGGGACCTTTTCCTTCTTCTAATGGGTATACACACATTTTGGTTGCTGTTGATTATGTTACTAAATGGGTAGAAGCTATTCCAACTAGTAGTGTTGATCACAACACCTCTATTAAAATGCTCAAGGAAGTTATTTTCCCAAGGTTTGGAGTCCCTAGATATTTAATGACTGATGGTGGTTCACACTTTATTCATGATGCTTTTCGTAAGATGCTTGCTAAGTATGATGTTAACCATAGAATTGCATCACCTTCTCATCCTCAGTCTAGTGGTCAAGTTGAGCTTAGCAATAGAGAAATAAAATTAATTTTGCAAAAGACTGTTAATAGGTCCAGGAAGAATTGGTCTAAGAAATTAGATGATGTACTTTGGGCTTATAGAATAGCTTATAAAAATCCTATGGGTATGTCTCCTTATAAAATGGTTTATGGAAAAGCTTGTCAATTACCTCTTGAGTTAGAACATAAAGCATATTTGGCAGTTAAAGAACTTAACTATCACTTTGAGCTTGCTGGTGAAAAGAGGCTATTTGATATAAGCTCATTAGATGAATGAAGAACCAAAGCTTATGAAAATGCAAAGTTATTCAAAGAAAAGGTTAAAAGGTGGCATGACAAAAGAATTCAAAAACGTGAGTTTAAAGTCAGAGAGTATGTTCTTTTGTACAACTCTCGTTTCAGATTCTTTGGAGGCAAACTCCTCTCAAAATGGGAAGGCCCCTATGTCATCGAGGAGGTTTACCAGTCTGGAGCCATCAAAATAAATAATTTCGAAGGCACTAACCCGAATGTTGTCAATGGGCAACGAATAAAGCATTATATCTCAGGTACGCCTATTAATGTTGGAAGCAATATTGTCCAAACTTTGACAACGGAAGAACACATAAAAGAGTCCTTCCGGAACACTCCAGAATCGTCAAAATAAGGAGGTACATAGTACGGCAAGTAAACAGACTCCGAAAAATCCGCAAAAATATTTTTGACAGTTTTAGAATATTTTAGAATTTTGGGAATAAATAAACTTCCAGGAAGCGTCCCCTGGTGGGCACAAGACACCAGGGCGCGCCAGGCGCCTGGCACGCCCAGGTGGGTTGTGCCCACATGGGGCACCTTCCGGACTCCGTTTTTCTTCTGTATACTTGTCCTGCAAGATAAAAATTCTATTTATACTTCCCGAACCTATTAACCACCGTATCGCGAAGAAATCCTCTGTTCTCTTTTCTTATTGTTTCTGATCATATTTATCAAGCTAGGCATCATGCCTTCCTGCTCCTCCAACAACATGGAAGAAGATGTTTGGATGATGAAGATCAAGATGAAGAGGGAGGAGCCTACGGACGCCGTCAAGGGAGGCAAGGGCAAGGAAGCTACCGTAAATCCATCCCTGGTGACAGCACAAGCACTTCTGGCCGAGGAGGAGGAAGAAGATATCCTTAAGCCCTACCTTACTCATCTTACCCCTGCAGAGATTGAAGCTTTTCACGTCATTGAAATAGTTCGCATACAAAATAAGTATCTCACTCGCGAAAATATTCTGCATCAAGAGCATATTATCCATATCCGGAGCGTCATCCGTCGGCTGCAGGATCTCTTGACCCTTAAGGACAGGATCGCTTCATCACCTTCTTCACCACCAAAGGAGAACTGAGTATCGGGTATGGGCACTCCCCTTGGCTTCTGCCAAGCTTGGGGGAGGTGCCCCGGTATCGTATCATCCCACTATCTTTTTGCTTTTACTTATCTTAGTTTATTCTTTTACTTAGATGAATAAAGTTTAGTTCGATATTTTCTTCTTTGAGAGTTTGCTTAGTGATCTATCATTATTATCGTGTGCAAGTTATATAATAAAGTTAGCTCGAGTTTTTATTTTGTTTACTTTCATGTTGCAAATAAAGAAAATAAAAAGAGAAAGAAAGCAAACAAAAAGAAAGGAAATAAATCAATAAGATCATATACTAATCCTATGGTATGTGATAGCACCACATAAGGAAAAGTATAAGTAAGAAAATTTTATTAGAGATTGACAAACATAGCATTGGTCAGTGATGCAACTCACGAAAGAATTGATAAGGGAAGGGAAGATTCACACATAAATATACTATCCTAGAAATCTTTTGTGATTGTGAGCCCTCATCAAACTATTATATGCCAAAATTGTTGACGTTGGACAAGGAAGACAACTTAATGGTTTATGTATGTTTATATTCACATAGAAGTCATATTGCCATAGATCCTTTAACATGTGATGCTTTCCCCCTAGCTTTGCTAGCCAAAAATTCCACACTAAGTAGAGATACTGCTTGTGCATCCAAAAACCATTAAACCCAAATCTTTTTCAAGTGTCCACCATACCTACCTAGGGATTGAACAAGATCCCTCAAGTAAGTTGTCGTCGGTGCAAAAAGGCAAAAAAATTGCTTCTAAATATGTGAGATCTTTTAGTGTAAGAAAAAATTGAGCGTTGCACGAACTTGGATGACAAAGAATAAAAGCGACGGACTGCATAATAAAGGTTCTCATCTTAATGGGCAATGTAGCATGACGTTCTTTTGCACTAAGGGGTTGAGCATGCAAACAAATAAGCACATGGCAACCTCTGCTTCCCTATGCGAAGGGCCTATCTTTTACTTTTATGTATTTACTTTTATGCAAAGAGTCGAAGTTTTCCTTCTATTCCTTTTTATTTTTCTCCTTTGGAAAGCATCATGTGGTGCGGAAAGATCTAGGCACATATGTCCAGTTGAATATAAATAGCATGAGTTATTATTGTTGACATCACCCTTGAGGTGAGTATGTTGGGAGGCGAAACTATAAGCCCCTGTCTTTCTATGTGTCCGGTTGAAACGTTTTGCTCATGTGCACAAGGTGAGTGTTAGCAATCATAGAAGACTATGTGATGGTTGAGTATGTGGACTTGCCTAAAGGCACCAACATATGACCCTTCCTGAAAAGATGATGAATTGTAGTTGCAAAGTTGACTGAGAGCATACTTTATTGGTTTCTAATAGAGTTTTTGCTATATACTTCAATTGTGTGATGAACTATTACTTATTCATGAGAAGTGCATGATAAAAGTTGTATGATAAAAGTTCTATGTTTAAATTTGTTGTTGTTATAATAATCAACATGATGCTTCTATGTCCGTATTTTTTTTATCGACACCTCTCTCTCAAAGCATGTGGACATGTTTTTCGGTTTCGGTTTTCGCTTGAGGACAAGCGAGGTCTAAGCTTGGGGGAGTTGATACGTCCATTTTGCATCATGTTTTCTTACTGTTATTTATAATGTTTTTATCCATAGTAATGCTTTTTGGAGTAATTCTAATGCCTTTTCTCTCATAATTTGCAAGGTACACACCAAGAGGGAGAATTCTGGCAGCTGGAAATCTGGACCTAAAAAAGCTACGTTAGGCCACCTATTCTGCACAACTTCGAATGAGCTAAAACTCCACGAGGATTTTTATGGAATATTTAAGAAATACTGGAGCCAATAAACACCAGAGGGGGGCCACCAGGTGGGCACAACCCACCTAGGCGTGCCAGGCCCCATCTTTTGGTATATAAGTCATTTTGACCTAGAAAAAATAAGAGAAGACTTTTGGGACGAAGCGCTGCTACCTCTTGAGCTTGCGTTGGATTTCCCCGAAGAGGAAAGGATGATGCAGCAGAGTCGCGTAAGTATCTCCCTCAGTTTTTGAGAACCAAGGTATCAATCCAGTAGGAGGCCACGCTCAAAGTCCCTCGTATCTACACAAAAACAATAGCTCAACGCAACCAACGCGATTAGGGGTTGGCAATCCCTTCACGGTCACTTACGAGAGTGAGATCTGATAGAGATGATAGATAATATTTTTGGTATTTTTGATATAGAGATGCAAGGTCAAAAGTAAAAGGCAAAGTAAAAAGCAAAGAAAAAATAAAGTGATGGAGATTGATATGATGAGAATAGACCCGGGGGCCATAGGTTTCACTAGTGGCTTCTCTCAAGAGCATAAGTATTCTACGGTGGGTGAACAAATTACTGTTGAGCAATTGACAGAATTGAGCATAGTTATGAGAATATCTAGGTATGATCATGTATATAGGCATCACGTCCGGGACAAGTAGACCGGCTCCTACGTGCATCTACTACTATTACTCCACACATCGACCGCTCTCCAACATGCATCTAGAGTATTAAGTTCATAAGAATAGAGTAACGCCTTAAGCAAGCTGACATGATGTAGAGGGATAAATTCATGCAATATGATAAAACCCCATCTTGTTATCCTCAATGGCAACAATACCACATCCAAACAGAAGTTATATGGGTTATTTATTCCTAAACAGAAGAAAAACACAAAAAAACTAAAAAATAAAATTGGGTTGCCTCCCAACAAGCGCTATCATTTAACGCCCCTAGCTAGGCATAAAAGCGATGATAGATCTTGGTATTGCCATCTTTGGTAGGTAATCCATAAGTGGCTCTCTTGATAGTTTCATATGGCAATTTTATTTTCTTTCTAGCAAAGTGTTCCATGCCCTTTTTAATGGAAATTGTAATTGAGGGAGTCCTGGATTAGGGGGTGTTTGGGTAGCCGGACTATACCTTCGCCGAACTCCTGGACTATGAAGATACAAGATTGAAGACTTCGTCCAGTGTCCGGATGGGACTTTCCTTGGCGTGGAAGGCAAGCTAGGCGATGCGGATACTCAAGATCTCCTACCATTGTAACCAACTCTGTGTAACCCTAACCCTATCCGGTGTCTATATAAACCGGAGGGTTCTAGTCCGTAGGACAACCATCTTCATACACAATCATACCATAGGCTAGCTTCTAGGGTTTAGCCTCCTTGATCTCGTGGTAGATCTACTCTTGTACTACCTATATCATCAATATTAATCAAGCAGGATTAGGGTATTACCTCCATCGAGAGGGCCGGAACCTGGGTAAAAACATCGTGTCCCTTGTCTCCTATTACCATCCGGCCTTGACGCACAGTTCGGGACCCCCTACCCGAGATCCACCGGTTTTGACACCGACATTGGTGCTTTCATTGAGAGTTCCTCTGTGTCGTCGCCTTTAGGCCCGATGGCTCCTTTGATCATCAACAACAACGAGGTCCAGGGTGAGACTTTTCTCCCCGGACAGATCTTCGTCTTCGGCGGCTTCGCTCTGCAGGCCAATTCGCTTGGTCATCTGGAGCAGATCGAAAACTACGCCCCTGGCCATCAAGTCAGGTTTGGAAGCTTAAACTACACGGCTGATAACCGCGAAGACTTGATCTTCGACGGGTTCGAGCCATAGCCAAGCGCGCCGCACTACCCCGAGGGGCATGATCTAGCTCTGCCTCCGGACAGTGTCCTGGAGGCCGCATACGCACCGGTTCCGACCCTTAACTCGGAGCTTATTGCGCCAAGCGAGGATGGATGGTTGGACGTCAACTCGGGGGCTGCGATCTCAAAGGCGATCGAGCCGAACGCCAGCCCCACACTCCACGTGACCCGTGACCCCGAGGGCCCGGACTCCTCCCCGGACGTCGAGCCCCCCACGCTCCTGCCGGTCGAATCCGATTGGGCTCCAATAATGGAGTTCACCGCCGCGGACATCTTTCAGCACTCGCCCTTTGGCGTCATCCCGAATTCTCTCAAGTCTCTCTCTTTATCAGGAGAGCCCTGGCCGAATTATGGTCAGCTGGGATGGGATACGGACGATGAAGAAATTCAAAGCCCACCCACCACCCACTTGGTAGCCACTGTCGACGATTTAACCGACATGCTTGACTTCGGCTCCGAAGACTTCGACGGTATGGACGACGAGGTAGGAGACGAACAGGAACCAGCACCTGTAGGGCGCTGGATAGCCACCTCGTCATACGACATATATATGGTGGACACTCCAAAAGATGGGGATGGCGAGGGAACAACGGGGGATGACACCTCCAAGAAACAGCCGAAGCGCCGACGACAGCGGCGCCGCTCTAAATCCCGCCAAAGCAAAAATGGTGATTCCAGCACCGGAGATAATAGTACCCCGGATAGTGCCGAAGAACACCCTCCCCAGCAAGATTCGGCGCAGGAAGATGGAGAAGCCAGCCCTCATGAGAGATCGGCAGACCGAGAGGTTGAGGATGATAACTATATGCCTCCCTCCGAAGACGAGGCCAGCCTCGATGATGACGAATTCGTCGTACCATCAGACCCCGCCGAACAAGAGCGTTTCAAACGCAGGCTTTTAGCCACGATGAACAGCCTCAAGAAAAAGTAGCAATAGCTTAGAGCTGATCAAGATCTGCTAGCTGACAAATGGACTGAAGTCCTTGCGGCTGAAGAGTATGAACTCGAACGCCCCTCCAAGAGCTACCCAAAGCGCAAGCCGCTACCCCGATCAGAGGAGGAAGCGCCTTCATCACCAGCGCACGACATGGCAGACCTGCCACCTCGCGGCCGCGACAGAGAGGCCTCTCGGCCCTCAACACAAGCCATGCCCCGACGCCGCTACAATACGGCACGGGAAGACGCGCCAGACCTGCGAGATGTGCTGGAGCATAAGGCAAGGCAAACAAGATCGATCTGCGGATCGCGCAGGCGCCCTATGACACGTGACGATGATCTTCACTTCGGATACAACAAATCCGGCAGGGCCGAACACAACATACATAGCTCTTCCGAGCTGCGTCGAGATATAGCCCAGCACAGGGGCGCCGCACACCCACTATGCTTCATAGATGAAGTAATGGATCATAAAATCCTAGAGGGCTTCAAACCCGTCAACATCGAGTCATACAATGGCACAACAGACCCGGCGGTATGGATCGAGGATTATCTCCTTCACATCCACATGGCACGTGGCGATGATCTACACGCCATCAAATACCTCCCGCTCAAACTTAAAGAACCGGCCCGGCATTGCCTTAACAGCTTGCCAGTAGACTCAATTGGTTCTTGGGAGGACCTGGAAGCCGCATTCCTCGACAACTTCCAGGGCACTTACGTGCGACCACCGGATGCCGACGACCTCAGCCACATAATTCAGGAGCCAGAGGAGTCGGCCAGGCAATTCTGGACACGTTTCCTAACAAAGAAAAACCAGATAGTCGACTGTCCGGACGTAGAGGCCCTAGCAGCCTTCAAGCATAACATCCGCGACGAGTGGCCTGCCCGGCACCTGCGACAGGAAAAGCGAAATCTATGGCAGCCCTCACGACACTCATGACCCGCTTTTGCGCGGGCGAAGATAGCTGGCTAGCTCGCAGCAACAACTTATCAAAGAACCCTGGTAATTCGGATACCAAGGACAAAAGTGGCAGGACACGTCGAAATAAGCAAAAGCGCCGCGTTAGCAGCGACATCAATGAAGATACGACAGTTAACGCCGGATTCAGAGGCTATAAATCCGGTCAGCGGAAAAAGCCATTTAAAAAGAATACTCAGGGCCCGTCCAGTTTGGACCGAATACTCGACCGCTTGTGCCAGATCCATTGCACCCCCGAAAGGCCATCCAATCACACCAACAGGGATTGTTGGGTGTTCAAGCAGGCAGGCAAGTTAAGAGGCGAAAACAAAGACAAGGGGCTGCATAGCGACAACGAGGAGGAGCCCAGGCCGCCAAACAACAATGGACAGAAGGGGTTTACCCCACAAGTGCGGACGGTGAACATGATATACGCAACCCACATCCCCAAGAGGGAGCGGAAGCGTGCGCTACGGGACGTATACGCGATGGAGCCAGTCGCCCCAAAGTTCAACCCGTGGTCCTCCTGCCCGATCACTTTTGATCGAAGGGACCACCCCACTAGCATCCGTCACGGCGGCTTTGCCACATTGGTTCTCGACCCAATCATCGACGGATTTCATCTCACAAGAGTCCTCATGGACGGCGGCAGTAGCCTAAACCTGCTTTACCAGGATACAGTGCGGAAAATGGGTATAGACCCGTCAAGGATTAAGCCCACAAAAACAACCTTTAAAGGCGTTATACCAGGTGTAGAAGCCAACTGTACAGGCTCCGTAACACTTGATGTGGTCTTCGGATCTCCGGATAACTTCCGAAGCGAAGAGTTAATCTTCGACATAGTCCCGTTTTGCAGTGGCTATCATGCCCTGATCGGACAAACCGCATTCGCAAAGTTCAATGCGATGCCGAACTACGCATATCTCAAGCTCAAGATGCCAGGCCCTCGAGGAGTAATCACGGTCAACGGAAACACCGAACGCTCCCTCCGTACGGAGGAGCACACGGCGGCTCTCGCAGCGGAAGTACAAAGCAGCCTTTTTAGGCAACTCTCCGGCCCGGCCATTAAAAATCCAGACACTGCCAAGCGCGCCCGGAGTAACCTACAACAAGACCGCCTAGCACGTTCTGAGCAGGCATAGCAATGCGGCCCCAACCCCAGCCATCGCGACATAGCGAAGCTAGTACCTCGCGTACATAATTACGCCCTCGAAATACCATGGGCACAGGGGAAGGGGCACAGTAACGGCATGCCCGAAATACGGCTTAAAACGTACTAGGGGCTGCCGGATTCTTTTTCTTTACTTTCAGGACTCCACACTTTGGACGACCTGTTCGGCAATTCGACTGCCGCACAAACGATGCAAGATCCAGGGAAGCAGACAAAGCTACGCCGCACTATGGAACTCCTAGGTGGTCTCTATTACGAGCGATATATCTGTTTCGAATACAATTCCGCGGCCTGCCCCTGGTCAGGACATGTTAAATAGTCTAATATCTTTTTGCTTATCGCACTACTTGTATCGTTCGGTTTTGATAAATAGCCTCTTTATAAAGAATGCATAGCTTTTTGCCTATTTTTTGCATTATCTTCTTTTAATATATATGTTTATTAAATAACATGATCGCACCCGTACACCATGGTACGGCAAACACGCTAGGGGCTTCAGTACCCTTCGATCTGGTGTGAGAAGTCCGTACACTTTCACAAGTGCGACACCCCGAAATTATAGCACTATATGCATCGGCTCCGAATCATGATTTGGGTCAATAGTTGGGTTTGCCCGGCTCCTATGTTTTGGTGCCTTACGTTCCGCTATATCGGGTAAGGTAGCACTAGGAGAACCACTGCGATTGTGCCCCGGTTCAGCTGGGTTAAGCACCTCAGTGGAGAAAGCTAAAACTGACTGTCATGATAAGGCGAGAGACCGGTCACTGTTCGAGAGGTTTTTCGAGTCCCTAAAGACTTATGCCGTTTCGAGCGAGGAGCTGGCTTTGTCCGGCCAAGGCATGGATAGTGCCCCGAACTCGGTCTTCCGAACTAGGGGCTTCGCCGAAATTTAAAATTATAAAGTTCTATGGCTAAGTGAGAGTGTTCAAGCATTATAGTCCGATTGCCTGGTTCGTTGTGCTGAGCGCCTCCCTTGAAGGACCCAACCATGGGAAAAAGAGCGCCAGGTTTATCCCGAACACCCCAGCACTAGCGGCATGGGGGCAGAAGCCGATGACTGGCCATCTCTCAATTTTTGATAAACGGCCGCACAGAAAATAATATTTTAAATTCAACAAGCATTGCTTAGCGCACATGAACAAGTTTTCAGGGCACAGGATAAACACGAGCGAGTTCATTCAAAAATTACATCTTTGGTACATTCATCCGCAATAAGGCGGGCACCTGCAAGAACATCCTTGTAGTAGTTCTCGGGCTTGCGATGATCCTTCCCCTGCGGCAGCCCGTCCTTCACCAGCTTCTCACCGTCAAGCTTACCCCAGTGCACCTTCGCACGGGCAAGGGCCCGACGGGAACCTTCGATGCAGACGGAACGCTTGACGACCTCAAGCCTTGGACAGGCCTCCACCAGCCGCCGCACTAGCCCGAAGTAGCTCCCAGGCAGGGCCTCTCTGGGCCACAGCCGGACTATGAAGTCCTTCATGGCCTGTTCGGCCGCCTTGTGGAGCTTGACCAGCTGTTTCAGCTGGTCGCTCAAGGGCACAGGGTGTCCGGCCTCAGAATACTGAGACCAGAACACTCTCTCCGTCGAGCTGCCCTCTTCAGCTCGGTAGAATGCAGCGGCGTCGGATACGCCCCTGGAGAACTCCGGATTCGGGTAAGTGACAAGTAGTTTACTTTTATATTTCTACTTTGCATTAAGAATGCCTTACCCGCTGCTATCTTTTTCATCTCCTCCAGCTCTTGGAGGGCCTTGTGGGCTTCGGCCTTGGCACCCTTTGCGGTCTCAAGGGCTGATGCGAGCTCGGATGCTTGCGCCTTCGACTCAAGCTCCAAGCTCTCATGTTTTTTCATGAGAGCCTGCAGCTCTTGCTGCACCTCGCCGACCTGAGCCCCAAATCTTTCTCGCTCGGTGCGCTCCTCGGCCGCTTTCTTTTCGGCCGCAGATAGCGCCTGCTTGAGGGTCGCCACCTCAGTTGTGGCCCCTATAATAAGCAGTATGATCCTGTTATTTTTTGCAATCACTCCTCTCTATAGGCACCTTTTTCTGCAGGGTATTTTTTACCTTTCTTTTCCTCGAGCTGTTGTTTGGCAAGGCCGAGCTCTTGCTCGATCCGCCCGAGGTCCTTTTTTAGGACATCCACCTGTGCAGTCAGTGCGGCGGTGGATAGCAGCGAAGCCTGCATACACATATTGACTCTTTTTTTGTTAGACTCCTGCGATAATTATTAGATCCTCTATTCGGCTTTTCTTTCCGAACGCCTAACAGAGCATCAGGGGCTACTGTCTATGTGGTAATATTTTTTTACATATTTTTTTACTTACCTCGAAGCCTGTCAGAAGTCTAGCGCAAGCTTCAGTCAGTCCGCTCTTGGTGGACTGAACCCTCTGGATCACCGTAATCATGATAGTACGGTGCCCCTCGTCGATGGAGGCGGCGTCAAGCACCTCCAGCAGATTGTCCAGCGTCTCCGGTTGGACGGAAGACACTGGCTCAGAAGGCTTGCTCCTCTTGGGAGGAGTTCGCCTGGCGCGATCCGGAACTGTTGAAGTTCCCGGTGCGGTGTCCGGCTCAAAGCCGGACTTGGAGCCCTGGGGGGTTTTGTCCCCTTCGACCCCGGAGTCTGGGAGGTTGCCTTCGGCTCCTCCAGGACCACCTCCTCCTGTCCCGGAGCTTGTCACGACGCCACCTCGGCGTCGTCTGCAGTGCGGGGGGAGACAACGGGCGGGACTAAGTCCATGTCCGACGGGTCCAGGGAGCCGCCCGACGATTCGTTGAATTCGGTCCGGGGCGGGTTGCATAATTATGATCGACGCTGAGAAAAGTTGTGCATTAAAGGAACATCATGAGTTACTCTGATATCCGAACTTACGATTTTGCCAGATGCTTGGCCCTGTTCGGCCACTCCCCTCCGCTCTCTTCGGCGTCATGGGAGTAGTCCGGCGGAGGGGTCTTCCTTTTCCTAGACCCCTCAGCCTCCCCTGCTGGGGCGGCCCTCTTCTTCTCTGCTCCCTCCGCTGGGGGGGGAGAGCTTTCTTCTTCCTCCTCCTTGCTTTCATGAGAGGAGGGCGTCTCGGACTCGTCAGACGACGAGTCCGACACCACCAAGTTACGGGCACTCTTTCGAGTCCCGGTGGTCTTCTTCTTGACCTTCCTCTCCGGCACCACATAAGGTGCCGGAGTCAGCAGCTTCACTAGGAGAGCTGGGGCTAGGTCTTCGGGCAGGGGAGCCGGACAGTTAATTGGTCCGGATATCGCCTGCCAAGCCTGTCAAAGGTAAGGGAGCTTAGATCCCGCATAGAGTTAATCTATGGAAAAGAGCTTAAAAATCCGGCCAAAGGCATAGATAGCTTACCTCACCAGCGTGACGCTGCGTGCTGTATCCGCAGTCCTCGGAAGCGGATGCGGGGGCCTCGGCGCCTTTGATTAGCGCCTTCTAGACATCTTCATATGTCGTGTCGAAGAGCCTGTTGAGGGTTCGGTGCTGCGTCGGGTCGAACTCCCAGAAATTGAAATCTCGTTGTTGGCACAGGAGGATCAGGCGAACGATCATGACCTAGACTATATTGACAAGCCGGATTGGCTTGTCTACCTGGGACTTGATGCATGTCTTCAGTCCGGTCACCTCTTCCTCGTTGCCCCATGACAGGCCGGTCTTTTTCCAAGACACGAGTCGCGTGGGGGGTCCGGATCTAAACTCGGGGGCCGCGACCCAGTCCGGATCGCGTGGCTCGGTGATGTAAAACCACCCGGCTTGCCACCCCTTTAGGGTCTCCACAAAAGAGCCCTCGAACCAGAGAACTTTCGCTATCTTGCCAGCTATGGCGCCTCCGCACTCCGCTTGGCTACCGCGCACCACCTTGGTCTTGACGTTGAAGGTCTTGAGCCAGAGGCCGAAATGGGGGCGAACGCGGAGGAAGGCCTCACACACGACGATAAATGCCCAGATGTTGAGGATGAAGTTCGGGGCCAGATCATGGAAATCTAGGCCGTAGTAGAACATGAGCCCCCCGACGAATGGGTGATGTGGGAAACCCAGTCCACGGAGGAAGTGGGGAAGGAAAACTACCCTCTCATTTGGCCCTAGGGTGGGGAGAAGCTGCCCCTTCTCGGGAAGCCGGTGCGGGATGTCCTTGGACAGGTAACCGGCCTTCCTTAGCTTTTTTACTTGAGCCTCCGTGACGGAGGAGACCATCCACTTGCCTCCCGCTCCGGACATTGTTGGAGAAGGTTGAGGTGGGAAGAGCAGGCTTGGGCGCTGGAGCTTGAGTGCGCAAGAGATGGGTTGGCAAAGGAGGAAGAAGGCGTAGGTAAAAAGGTGGATTCTTATCCCCTTATATGAGCGGATGCGGTTATGCATCCCCACCTACCTAATAAAACTCGCTTGCCTCCCAAGCGCCCTGGTAAATGGCGCGGTTGGGTTACCCACGCCCGTATTGATGAGAATCCCGTTAAAAGGGGCACACGATCTCTGCTTTGACAAGACGTGCCAAGTAAACCGCCTCGCTAAACATGCTGAGGATGGAAAAGTAAAAACGATTCGTAAAAGGACTTGGCCGCAATGTGATGACACACTGCGGGATACATCAGCAGATTTGATTTGTGTTAATATTATTCTCTCTATGGCGATATGTGGAAACTTATTTTGCCGAGCCGGACACTATTCTTGGTGTCTACAATCTTCTATGAAGGACTTGGAGGAGGAACCCTCCTTGCAATGCCGAAGACAATCTGCGCGCCGGACTCGTCGTCATTGAAGCCTGGTTCAGGGGCTACTGAGGGAGTCCTGGATTAGGGGGTGTTCGGGTAGCCGGACTATACCTTCGCCGAACTCCTGGACTATGAAGATACAAGATTGAAGACTTCGTCCCGTGTCCGGATGGGACTTTCCTTGGCGTGGAAGGCAAGCTAGGCGATGCGGATACTCAAGATCTCCTACCATTGTAACCGACTCTGTGTAACCCTAACCCTATCCGGTGTCTATATAAACCGGAGGGTTCTAGTCCGTAGGACAACCATCTTCATACACAATCATACCATAGGCTAGCTTCTAGGGTTTAGCCTCCTTGATCTCGTGGTAGATCTACTCTTGTACTACCTATATCATCAATATTAATCAAGCAGGAGTAGGGTATTACCTCCATCGAGAGGGCCCGAACCTGGGTAAAAACATCGTGTCCCTTGTCTCCTGTTACCATCCGGCCTTGACGCACAGTTCGGGACCCCCTACCCGAGATCCGCCGGTTTTGACACCGACAGTAATCTAATATTCCCTTCCTTCATATCATAATCGCACCAACCGTTCTAAGGAAAGGTCTACCAAGAATAATAGGGCAAGAAGGATTGCAATCTATATCAAGAAAGATAAAATCTACAGGCACATAATTCCTATTTGCAACAATAAGAACATCATTAATCCTTCCCATAGGTTTCTTAATAGTGGAATCCGCAAGATGCAAGTTTAGAGAGCAATCATCAAAGTCACGAAAATCTAGCAAATCACACAAAGTTTTGGGGATAGTGGAAACACTAGCACCCAAATCACACAGCATAAAACTTATGATCTTTAATTTTAATTTTAATAGTTGGTTCCCACTCATCATAGAGTTTTCTAGGGATAGAAACTTTCAACTCAAGTTTTTCTTCATAAGATTGCATCAAGGCATCAACAATATGTTCGGTAAAGGCTTTCTTTTGACTATAAGCATGAGGAGAATTTAGCACGGATTGAAACAAGGAAATACAATCAATTGAAGATCAACTTTCATAATTAAATTCCTTGAAATCCAATATAGTGGGTTTAGCAACATCTAGGGTTTTATTTCTTTCAATCCCACTTTCATCAATTTCATCATAATTTTTGGAACGCTTTCTAGGTAAAGGAAGATCATATTTTCATCAAGATTCATATTGCAAAACAAAGATTTGATAGGGGACACATCAATAACTTTTAGATCTTCATCTTGATTTTCATAAGAATTGGAAGAACACGCTTTAATAAAGGCATCTTTGGAAGCACGCATCCTAGCGGTTCTTTCCTTGCACTCATCAATGGAAATTCTCATGGCTTCGAGAGACTCATTTATATCATGCTTAGGAGGAATAGATCTAAGCTTTAAAGAATCAACCTCAAGAGAAATTCTATCAACGTTCCTAGCCAAATCATCAACTTTAAGCAGTTTCTCTTCAAGCAAAGCATTAAAATTATTTTGTGAATTCATAAATTCTTTAACACTATTCTCAAATTCAGAGGGCATCTTATTAAAGTTTCCATAAGAGTTGTTGTAGGAATTTCCATAATTATTAGAAGGATTACTAGGATAAGGCCTAGGATTAAAATTCCCTCTATACGCGTTGTTACCAAAATTATTCCTACCAACAAAATTCACATCCATAGATTCATTGTTATTCTCAATCAAAGTAGACAAAGTCATATCATTAGGATCAGAAGAAACACTCTTAGTAGCAAATAATTTCATAAGTTCATCCATCTTTCCACTCAAGACATTAATTTCTTCTATCGCATGCACTTTTTATTAGAAGATCTTTCAGTATGCCATTGAGAATGATTAACCATAATATTATCTAGGAGTTTAGTAGCATCTCCTAAAGTGATTTCCATAAAAGTGCCTCCCGCGGCCGAATCTAAAAGATTTCTAGAAACAAATTTCAATCCGGCATAAAATTTTTGTATAATCATCCACAAATTCAAACCATGAGTAGGGCAATTATGTATCATCAATTTCATTCTCTCCCAAGCTTGTGCAACATGTTCATGATCAAGTTGCTTAAAATTCATAATGTCTGTCTTGGAATTGTCATGTCAGATGTCCTAATGTGGGGACTTAGTCGTGAGGCCAACGCATCTATGCGGTAGCTTGAAGGGGTTGGTCGGAATCGAGAGATGCGAGGCGGATCAACACACAAGACAAGGATTTAGACAGCTTCGGGCCCCGGGAAACATCATCCGGTAATAGCCCTACATGCTGTTTGTGGCTAGGTCTCATTATGCTCATGAGGGAGTCGCCGGTAAGCCGGCTCTCCTCTAATTGTGTCTAGCCCTAGAGATTATTGCTTCTTGCTTGTCCCTCTTTGGGGTGCCCTGCCCCTCCTTATATAAGTTCAAGGGGCGGCTTACAGGTAGAGTCCTATTAGGACTAGAACTAACTTATTCTCTATTACAAGTCGGATACAAGTACGGGTCTTGCTTCCTCGTAAAGGAAATATTCCTCATGCCTTATGTCTTAAGCCGGCCCACCATAACATGAGCCGGCCTTCTGGGCCTTGGGCCTAGTCTTCTATCTGACCCGCCGTCGGGGTCATCCGTGAGTCGTCAGGCTCATGAGTCGCCAAACCCGTGAGCCGCCAGTCCTCCGGCGGGTCATCAATGAAGCACCAAGTCCGGCCGGGTTATACTTCCGGCCGGGTTACACCACGGGGTATATCCCCGACATTAGCCCCCAAGTTTAGCTTGGATTTATCCATGGTAAACTTATGCTGCAAAATAAACACAAGAACAAATTTGACAGGTTGTGCTCCGGGTTAAGACTTCTTGTAAACCGGCACCTGAACATCCTTAAGTCCTTGTCATTTACTTCTTCTAGAAAATCCGGGTCAATAGACCAGCTTCACAATCAATTTGTTTGTAGAAGAAATATTGTAACAAAGAATCCATTTGAGTTGGCTTCCAAAGCGCCGGCTTAAAAATATAGGTCTTGAAATACTCATCTGATTTTCAACCGGCTTAAAGATGTAAATCTTGCCGAGTTATAATTTCCAAAATCTCCGGGTTATAAAAAACTGATGATGCCGAGTCATTATTGTTGTTGACACCGGGTCATGTAATTGATCTTCCTGATTTGCTCAAAGCTGAGAATTTGAGGATGTTCCTTATTTATATGAATAATACCTGTAGCCCCCAAGTCTTAAGAGGAGAACATAGTGATAACTTAAGACTTGCTTCAATATAAGTGTTGCAACCTTGAAGAAATCCGGGTTATTCATCTCAATCATTAGTCATAAACTGAATATTCCACATATGTAGCCCCCAAGTGCCGGGTTGTCATGCTTGCAGAAACCTGGGACTTGTAATTGTCTGATGCTCATAAAAACTTCAACCAGTGTAGCCCCCAAGGGCTGGGTCATTATGCAATAATGAGCAGGGACTTTGTAGATATAACCATGTAAATTTGAACAGCAATGTGTAGCCCCCAAGGGCCGGCTTAGTAAGATAATACTGAGCTGGGACTTTGTATATAATTGATAATAACATCATATAATATAGTCTCCACCATGGGGCTTGAACCCACGTCCACAAGGTTAAAAGCTTTGTACTCCACCAACTGAATAGTGGACCGTTCAATATAACGGATTAATGCTTGTGTACCTTGAATTTTTGACAGGAGCAACTGGTAGCCCCCAAGGGCCAACTCATTTAGAATGTGATGAGTCATGTCTTCAATAAGTTGAGCAAAAAATGACTTTGCATTAGCCCCCAAGTGCCATGGTGCATGCTGGCAGTGACATGGGACTTGCATATTTGATACAATCCCAATCTGAATAATGTAGCCCCCAAGTGCCGGGTCGTAAGCCTGCAGTGACTCGGGACTATTCCTTCCATTGTAGAATAAATCATATCCATTGATAAAAATAATAACCGTTGCGCTAAAGCAACTTTGAAAACCTCAATCATAAGACTGGTTATTGATAATCACAATAAAAATCCAGCCATGTTGGCTATTCAAGATTTGGATAATATAATCCGGTATGAAAACCTCAATCCTTCAATATCATCATGAAAATCCAGCAAGTTTTGGCTATTAAAGATTTGAATACCTCATCGGTTGACAAGTAAATCCGGAGTTTAAATACCTGGCGGCTCTTGGTCGATGACGACTTAATGCGCATTCATTGTAAGACGGAATTTTTGTAACCCGGTGGCCTATAGCCCTTGAGAAAATCAATAATTGATAACCCTTTTGAGACACCAATTTCAGTGATGAGCTTGGACTGAAGCATTTATATAAGTCATAATTGTGCAAACCCTGCACAGAGTTTAACCAACATATGCCCTGGCGCCTTAACGTCAAGAGCCAGGGCGGGTAACCACCCAAATGTAGTCTTAACCTGCACACAAGTAGATCACAAGAACCCTTGGCGGTTTACCGTAGGGCGGGTCATAATACCTCACATATAACCACTGTGATATTGAATTTGTACTGCCGGTTTACATGACCTATGCAGTGAGGGTGAGAACCCAATTTTGTAAAAGTCGGCACATATGATGTTTGTTATGTGCTGACAACTTTATTGACCAAGGTTAAGCCGGTGGAATCAAAGCCACTCCCTAGATGCTTTCAAATATGATCAAAAAAGTCTCAAGACAAAGTCAAATAACCGCGATTGCAAAAAACTGTACAAGAAACAGACAACATTTTGAGGCTTCTGATTCGAATACGATCAGTAAACCGTTCCAAAGGGGTTAAGCTAAGATTCGAATACGATCATATAGCCCCAAGTGGCTTTGGCGATGCCGATCAAGAGGGTATCGAGAGCTATGTTCTCTTTGGTTCGAATACGACCTATGTTTGAACAGGAAGCCCCCAAATGACCTTAAGAGTTGTTTAGGGACGCTGATTCGAATACGATCCACGTCGATTCCCAAAGGGGTTGAGCTATGATTCGGATACGATCAAGAAGCCCCCAAGTGGGTTCGACAGTTTGCCAATCAAAAGGGTATCGACAGCTATGGTCTCTTTGGTTCGAATACGACCTATGTTTGAACAGGAAGCCCCCAAGTGATCATATAAGTTTTGGCATTGCGCCGATCAAGAGGTTACTGATAGCTATGCCCGATGAGTAGGAAGCCCCCAAGTGACCATAATATGATAAGCCGTAAGGCAGGATACCCATGTTTTGAACCATGCATCATGGCAGCAAGTTCTCTTTGGTAACCATTAATTTGTCTGAGAATTCGAACTTGCAAGAGATTAATTCTTTTCGAACCGGAAATTCTTAAACCGGATATTGAGAACCTCAAAGCTTTGTAAGGGACAAATTTACCTTGAGCCGGATGTTGAACCGATTCTTGAATTCATTGAAACCAGCTAATTTTGCCGAGCCATACCATTGTAGCCCCCGAGTCTCAAGATGACTCGAAGAGTTGGCTTGAGATTCTCCATATTTGACCATAGCAGAAGGTGTATATCATTGGCGTTGATAACGCGATGTTGAATCCACAGAAAGTTGAGGTGACTGCGGCGGGTTATAAATGATCCCGTATGAGCCGTGTCAGCAACTCGGCCAATGGTTCCTTCCAACTGACTGTATGAAGTTAACCGAACTATAGTGGCGGCGCTTTGTGCGCCTGCCCATTGAACCATCCAGTGCAGACGGCGGCTGATAATATATGATAATTTGCCTCCAATTTGTTGGAAGAAAAAACTGGGCTTCCCAAGTAGTGACTTGCTCATACTCAATACACAGCTCATGCAGACAGGTGCGGCTCGGTGTGTTGATGTAGACCAGGCCGCGAGAGGAGGATGTAAAAGACGACTTCAGCATCAGAGGCGGCTCAGATAGATGAACCGGCCGCGGTGTTGTAAATCGGCACGGGCAGGCGAGTCAACCACGTCATTTTGATGTAGTGAACAATTGTTCTGATTCGCTCGGTCAATAGATGAGTTGGCCGTGGCATTGTAAAACGGCGTGGACGGGAGAGTCGGCCACAGGGTCGGACGGGTAAGTTGTCTGTGGCATTGTAAGGCGGTGCAGACACATGAGTCAGCCGCTGGCACGAACGTATGTAAACCAAACAGCGTGCGGCGACTTGCATGTATATCCGTTGAGCCGCATGGCACGGGCGAATGCTATTACCAAAAAATAATGTTGGCGCATACCCCTTTGCGACATCTTTGTAATGAATAATGGTCCTATGAAAAAACATCATAGACCAGAGTAATTGTTCTTAAATAATTTATTATATACTGATAAAATACAAAGGAAAGATATCACCTGATGCATCTGAATGATAGTTCGATCTTTGTGCGGATCAGAGATTAACTCAGATATATATAGGCCTACCGGTAGCGTCGACGCGCATACTTCCACGGCCATAACAGTGGATGACCCTGAATTTTTAATCCCCACGCTTGGTATCTGATGGTTGATGGCTCTTCAAACATCAAACTGATTTGACGGTCTTCAGAAACTTTAACCAAATCTGTATCGTCGGGCTTTGCACTTTTGCCTTAACCTGGAAAGCATATTTCTGGCCTTGACAGATATGTCTTGTGTCTTTGAAAATGACAAGAATAATACTCCCTCTGTTCCCAAATAGTTGTCTTTCTAGCCATCTTAAATGGACTACAACATACGGATGTATGTAGACATGTTTTAGAGTGTAGATTCACTCATTTTGCTTCGTATGTAGTCACTTGTTGAAATCTCTAGAAAGACAATTATTTAGGAACGGAGGGAGTAGTTGACTGCTCCTCAGTAGCTGCTTGGCTCAGCCATGTTGAAAAAATAGCCAAACCACCCATTGTCAATAGGCAACGACTAGTAATTTTGGCCCGGCGCCTCCTCCACGGTTTGAAGCACAACTGTCAGCACACTAGCGAAGAATGACTCACGTGCAGTAGTGGTGGCGGGTCAATAGAGCACCCGAGCGAGGTCGAATACAGCCGGCTCTCGGGGTAAAACAGGCATGACGGCGGCCGGTTCATACAGTAAAACGGCGATGTGGATTAATATCGGAGACGACTTGGAAACGCGCCGGCAGGCCCGCAGTGGCGAGGCGGAGTCGGAGAGGCGGTTATCATGCCGACGAGGGTAATTTTTTTTCTTTTTCTTTTGACCACTTGCCTACTAGCCATCACATCTAGTACCAAGATGGACCTTTTGACCACGTGATAACTTTCAATCTTCTTGGTAGTATATACTCTGTGTATGAATTTTGCAAAGGCCGCTCCAATCTGGTCGCTTCCTCATGTAGCAGTTTTGGTCAATAAAAAATCTGGAGCTGCAAATCAACCTGACCATCACGTGGCAGCGTACTAATTGAAGTAGTACAATCGCTACTGTTGTCTTGTACAAATAGAGATGTCTTTCCCTTGTTTTGCAAGCTTCACGTGAGGACACCGCAGGACCGATCCCCCTTGCATGTGCGTGTATCTAGCTTGATCCATTGGAGGAAAACAAGGCACTATGGCGACTTAACCACGGTGTAGGGTTGCTACACGAGGCTGGGCTTAAGGCCGCGCTAATTTGCAGTAGAGTCAGAGCACCAAGTGGCGGCTCACAGCGGCTCGGAGTCGCAGCAGAGGGCCGGAGGCGAATAGCAAACCGGCAGGGCGCGGTAACGGTGCAGAAGAGCGGCGACTTGGGGTCGCACCCGGTCAGGGCGACTTGGCGCAGCGGCTCAAGGCGTCGTGACGGAGGACGCAGGAGCCAGCCGGCGCACTGGAGACGGCGAGCGTGCAGGAGGCGACCGGTGAAGACGGAAGCGGCTCGAGGCCTCGCAGGCCCCACGGTGGGCGCCAACTGTCGTGGATTTGTCACGACAGATGTCCTAGTGTCAGGACTTAGTCGCGAGGCCAACGCATCTATGTGGTAGCTTGAGAGGGGTTGAGTGGGACGAGAGACGCAGGGCGGATCAACACACAAAACAAGGATTTAGACAGCTTCGGGCCCCGGGAAACATCATCCAGAATAGCCCTACATGCTGTTTGTGGCTAGGTCTCATTATCATCGCGAGGGAGTCGCCGTAAACCGGCTCTCCTCTTTGTGTCTAGCCCTAGAGATTGTTGTTTGCTTGTAGCTTGTAACTTCTAACCCGTCCCTCTTTGGGGAGCCCTGCCCCTCCTTATATATGTTGAAGGGGCGGTTTACATGTGGAGTCCTATTGGGATTAGGACTAGTCTATCTCTAATACAAACCGGATACAAGTCCTGGCTTTAACTCCTTGTAAGGCAAATATTCCTTTCCTCTTAAACCGGCCCACAATAGTTGAACCGGCCTTCACGAACCGCCAGATGGGCCACCGGGTCTTGTCGCTCCTCTGACCCGTCCGTCGGGTTACCAGTGAGTTACAACGTCCCGACGGGTTGCTGGTAAACCGCCAGGTCTGGGTGGGTCCTCAGACGAATATCGCCAAGTCCGGCCGGGTTAACTTCCGGCCGGTTTACACCGCGGGGTATATCCCCGACATTAGCCCCCAAGTTTAGCTTGGATTTATCCATGGTAAACTTATGCTGCAAATAAACATAAGAACAAATTTGACAGGTTGTACTCCGGGTTAAGAATTCTTGTAAACCGGCACCTGATCATCCTTAAGTCCTTGTCATTTCCTCCTTCTAGAAAATCCAGGTCAATAAGCCAGCGTCATACTCAATTTGCTGACATTGGTTTCTCACAGAAAAATATTGTGAAGAAATAATCCACTTGAGTCGGCTTCCAAAACGCCGGTTTAAGAAATATTGGTCTTGAAATATTCATCTGATATTCAGCCGGTTTGAAGATGATCCCGGTCTTGAAAACTTGCCGGTTTAACATTACCAAATGGCCGGGTTATAAAAACTGATGACCCCGGATTATGATTGTTGCAGACACCGGTTCATGATTGTTGCCAACATCGGTTCATGATTATTGATGACACCGGGTTGCAGCCACAGGGTCATAATGATTGGTGACGCAGGGTCAATCTAACTTGCTCAACAGAGAATTTGAAAATCTTTCTTCGATAATAATATAATACCTGTAGCCCCCAAGTGCCGGGTTGTCATGCTTGCAGCAACCTGGGACTTGTAATTGATTGATGCCCATAAAATTTCAACCAATGTAGCCCCCAAAGGCCGGGTCATTATGTAATTATCAGCAGGGACTTTGTAAGTATAATCTTGTAAACTTTGAACAACAATGTGTAGCCCCCAAGGGCCGGCTCAGTAAGATAATATTGAGCTGGGACTTTGATATATACTTCTATGAAAAAACATCATATGATGTAACCCCTCATCATGGGGCTTGAATCCACGTCCACAAGGTTAAGAGCCTTGTGCTTTACCAACTGAGCAGTAGACCCTTCAATATAATAGATAAAAAGCTTTGTACCTTGAATAGTTGACAGGAGCAATTGGTAGCCCCCAAGGGCCAGCTCATTACAATGTGATGAGTTGGGTCTTCAATAAGATGAGCAAAAATGACCTTGCATTAGCCCCCAAGTGTCATAGTGCATGCTTGCAGCAACATGAGACTTGCATATTTGATGTAATCTCAATTTTGAATAATGTAGCCCCCAAGTGCTGGGTTGTAAGCCTGCAGCGACTCGGGACTATTCCTCAATTGTATAAAATGATAACCATTGCGCTAAAGCGACTTTGAAAACCTTAATCATGATATTAATAACCGTAGTAAAAATCCAGCCATGTTGGCCATTCAAGATAATATAATCTCGTATGAAAACCTTTATTCATCCAATATCATAATGAAAATTCAGCCAAGTTTGGCTATTTGAATAATATAATCCAATAATTTATAAGCGCATGATTCCAATGGCGCAATCCAAATATATACTGGCGACTTATAGTCCAAAGCCAGACCGGTTTAATAAACACTGGATAATTTATCATCATACTGGCGACTTATTGTCTTAAAGCCAGGCCGGTTTAACAAACACCGGATAATTTATAATCATGCTTTATTCAACCTGTTTCTGCATACAACAAGTTTAAAGTGTCCTGGCGGTTTACCGCCGGACGGGTCATAATGCTCAACATATAACCTGGGTTTATAACCAGGGCTGCACTTAAAAATATGAAATATATCATACCTGTGACATTGAATCACATCGTTGGTTTACCAACTTTTTGTAGTAAGAGTGATAACCCCAATCTTGAGTAATGATAACTCCTTCCATATTGCGCTGATTTATGATAAAACCGTACCGGGTTGTGATAAACACCGGATTAACCATATATATACTGGTGACTTGTAGTCAAACCAGACCGGGCTGATAATCTCCGGATTATAATTTGATCATGCACTCACAACTTGTAGTTGAAAGCCGAGCCGGGTTGATAAACACCGGTTTACTCCATAATAGGATGGTAACAGAAAATTAAACCGGGCAGATAATCTCCGGTCTAAAAATGGACCGTGTTCCGCCAATTTTAGCTGTTTGAACCGGTACAAAATACTGTCGGTTTAAAAAACGCAAATAAAATAGCAACTTCTCAAGAAAGGCTATTAAAGCAAAAGCAATGGCAAAATTTTTTTGCAAAAGAAGAGCTCTACTGAGCTTGGTCAGATGGAATTACCATGGTCAGACGCAACCAAGCCCCCCGAAGGCGTAGCAATGGTGCCAGTCAGCCAGGACCCCAAAATGACGCATGGCGTTACGCCGGCCAAGTGGCATTGCATTGGTTCGGATTCGACCAAGCCCCCAAGTGACTCAGTGGCCTAGGGCCGATCAAGTGGCATTGCATTGGTTCGGACACGACCAAGCCCCCAAATGACTTATTGGCTGTTTAAAAGCCGATCAGAAGGCATTACCATCATCAAGACATGACCGAGCTCCCATAAGGTGTAACTACGGTTCAAGTCGATTAGGTCCCCAACTGACTTAGTGGCAAATGTGCCAGCCAGAAGGCATTACCGTCGTCAAGACATGACCAAGCTCCCAGGAGGTGTAGCTACGGTTCAAGTCGACTAGGTCCCCAACTGACTTTGTTGCTCTTCTGTGAAGCGACCTCAAGGGGTAAACCGGAGGTTGCCCTAAAGCGAATCCACTCCGTGTAACCACGCATGATATAAAGAATAGATACCCCGCTTTACAAAGCGGGAGCCCCCATGTGATAAATAATATGTCAAGCCAATAAGGCCGGATACCCATGTTTGAACCGCGCATCATGGCAACAGGTCCTCTTCGGTAATTTTAACTTTTTTGCAAGAGGTAAATTCTTCTTGAACCGGGATCTTGAACCGGATATTGAAAGCTTCAAAGCTGTGGGAGACATCTTCCGCTTGAACCGGATTTTAAACCGGAATCTTCATTTTCAGCCGGAAATTTTCTGACGGCCTTTAAACTCAAACTTGCGAGAAGTTAATTCCTTTTTGAACCGGAAATTGTTAAACCGGATCTGAGCGCTTCAGAACTTTGTGGGAGAATAGATTTCTCTTGAACCGGATTGTAAACCGGATATTTGAGAGCTTCAGTGATACTGACTTTCCTTCAGCCAGGTTTCAAACCGGAATCCTTTCTGATGATCCGAAACTTCTTCATTGAGTCGGGATTTTGTAACTGTCATATACTTTCTAAGCCGGAAATTTTCTGACGGCCTTTACATTTTCATCAACATAACAGTAGCCTCCGGGATCGGGTTATCTTTCCCTCCATCGTCCTCGGGTTCTTAAACTGGTTGAAACTGGCAAGACTTGCTGCGTCATATTATCGTAGCCCCCAAGTCTCAAGGTGACTCGAGGAGTTGGCTTGAGATTCTCCATATTTGACCGTGATATAAACCGGTATAACTTGTATATCATTGGTGTTGATAACACGATGTGAATACACAGAAGGTCGAGGTGACTGCGGCGGGTTGTAAATGATCCCGTATGAACCGTGTCAGCAACTCGGCCAATGGTTCCTTCCAACTAGTGATTTGAAGTTAACCAAACTGTAGCGGTGGTGACTTGTGCGCCTGCCCATTGATCCATCCAGTGCAGACGGCGGTTGATGATAATTTGCCTCCAATTTGAAAGAAAACCGGGCTACCCAAGCTGTGACTTGTTCATACTCAATAAATGGCTCGCGCAGACAGGTGCGGCCCGGTATGTTGATGTAGACCGGACTGCGGGGGATGGCAGCCTGTGCATGCGCTATTGGGTAATTCGCATGGTCCTGACGAGTTGACGCGATCTGGATCGCGATACAAACCGGCACGGGTTATCCAATAGCTCAGTGATATAATAATCCCCCTTTTGCAACAGACAATTTGTCCTGATATGTTAGCCGGAAAATATCCACCGCGGAGTTGACGATCACCACAGTGAAACTGATGTTTGGACAGACAGTAAAACCACCGCAGCATCAGAAGCGGCTTCAGAGTGATGAGTCGGTTGCGGCTTTGTAAGCCGGCACAGACGAGCCAGTTGTCCTCCGCGTTTATAAACCGGTGCGGACGAGCAAGTTGCCCTCTGTGTTGTAAACCGGCGCGGACGCACGAACCGGCTGCGAGGGCGGACGGGCGAGTCGTCCGTGGCGTTGTAAGGTGGTGCGGACGGGCGAGTCGGCCGGCGCGTTGATGTAAACCGGACTGCGATACGCATGTCCGTGAAGCTGCGCGGCACAGCCGAACGTGCCTCCGTGGTATAATACCATCCCTTTTTTTTCTTAATAGCTTTTCTGCATAAAAATATTACAGGCCCGAGTAATTTGTTGTTGGATGAATTAACATGCATTTATTAAATACATAAGAAAAATAACACCTGGTATTTTTTGCCGGTTCAGAGGCGGAGTCGCTTGGCGGGAGGGCGGCTCGAGACGAGGCTGGGCGTGGCTCGGTGTTGACCCCGAGCGAGGGATGGCCTGAGGCAGCAGGGCCGGCTCAATCCGGTGGCGGGGGCGCCCGCGAAGCGAGGTTGCAGCGGAGGTTGCTTCCGAGTTGTAACCGGTTGAACAGACCAGGTCGTATTTCTCTCTCTCTTTTTTTTTCCCGGCAGCGACGGGGCGGGTCGACTCGGAGGTAGCTTAATGCATTGGAATCTTCCCTTAATGCTTCAGACGTCTTCTCATGACAAACAGGAGCCGATCCTGTTCTGATTAGAGCTCACGTGTTAGCAGTAACATCAGCACTATTAATCAAAACAGAGCTCGTAAACCGTGCAACTACTAGTCCTAATACTTGGCCATGATTTTTCCGTGAGCGCAGCAACATCAATGATCAATCCAATCTTCTGGGAGCTTGTGTATGTACGTGGCGAGGTACTAGCTTGGCATATTACTTTTTTTTTCCTTTCAGACGGATTTGACGCGGAGGTCGCGTGTACCAGCTGCAACTTCCATCAATCAAACAATTCCTCGGGACTTGAAACAAATCCGCTTACGTTGCCTGCCATGGATGTAATCTACTTCACGTGCACTGCCTCTCGTAGTGGAGAACAACAATTAAACAACAGAATATTCTCAGTCGGTCTCGGACTCGGTGGATCACCACGGAGCGTCTGGCGGCCGTGCAATATGCAACCCCAATCTCGATCTCGTACATATGCCGATCCGACTGCTCGTTGATGGCGTACATCCTCTTCACGCCGGCCCTTGCTTCATCCGATAAATTGTGAACTCCTCGATCCCTAAAAGAGATCCCTTCAAGAACTCAACACCACCGTGCGCAGGCCCCACGGTGGGCGCCAACTGTCGTGGATTTGTCACGGCAGATGTCCTAGTGTCAGGACTTAGTCGCGAGGCCAACGCATCTATGTGGTAGCTTGAGAGGGGTTGAGTGGGACGAGAGACGCAGGGCGGATCAACACACAAAACAAGGATTTAGACAGCTTCGGGCCCCGGGAAACATCATCCAGAATAGCCCTACATGCTGTTTGTGTCTAGGTCTCATTATCATCGCGAGGGAGTTGCCGTAAACCGGCTCTCCTCTTTGCGTCTAGCCCTAGAGATTGTTGTTTGCTTGTAGCTTGTAACTTCTAACCCGTCCCTCTTTGGGGAGCCCTGCCCCTCCTTATATATGTTGAAGGGGCGGTTTACATGTGGAGTCCTATTGGGATTAGGACTAGTCTATCTCTAATACAAACCGGATACAAGTCCTGGCTTTAACTCCTTGTAAGGCAAATTTTCCTTTCCTCTTAAACCGGCCCACAATAGTTGAACCGGCCTTCACGAACCGCCAGACGGGCCACCGGGTCTTGTCGCTCCTCTGACCCGTCCGTCGGGTTACCAGTGAGTTACAACGTCCCGACGGGTTGCTGGTAAACCGCCAGGTCTGGGTGGGTCCTCAGACGAATATCGCCAAGTCCGGCCGGGTTAACTTCCGGCCGGTTTACACCGCGGGGTATATCCCCGACAGTGCAGAAGAGCGGCGACTTGGGGTCGCACCCGGTCAGGGCGACTTGGCGCAGCGGCTCAAGGCGCCGTGACGGAGGACGCAGGAGCCAGCCGGCGCACTGGAGACGGCGAGCGTGCAGGAGGCGACCGGTGAAGACGGAAGCGGCTCGAGGCCTCGGAGGCCGGTCGACGAGGCGGTTTAACCAGACAGAATCTCCGCGGAGTACAGCGGCTCAACCATAGCTCGGGGCCGCGAGCCCGGGCGGCTCGGAAGCGGCGCCAGGCTGGGGCGCCTCAGCGGCGGCGACCCAACACTGCCCGTGGCCGAAACGGCTCATCGCGCGGCGTGGGATGCAAAGCGGAGACGAGGCGGGTCAACCCAGGCCTGTTTTGACTCCTCATCCCCGTCCTTTTTTTTATCATGACACGTGAAGGCCTGATGGCTTGCTTGTCATGTTCGCTTCTCGGGAACTTCCTCGGGGTCATGCTAGTACTTAGACTAGCCACAATGGAGAACATACACATATCCCTAGACTATGTCACTACCTTCATAGTGGGTAGTAACATAAGTGGTAACATGCAGAGCTTTATTTATTATGCTATAGACTCATATTGCATTGGGACATGTGATGTTACAGTAACTAGCTAAGTTACTACTACTACCTCTTTCCTCATTAACTCATTGCCACATAAGCAAAATTGCTGAGTTGGACTCGATGTTACTACTGAAGTTACTCCCACTGTGTCTAGTCTTACTGTTGGGAAACCGGGACCACCGAGGAGGTGGCGGCGGCCTCGTGCGTATCGCACGGGGTAGCCCCTCCCGTTTCCCCACTTTACGTTAAGTGGGTACTTATCCCTTGACCCCCTAGTCCCTATATAAAGCAACGAGGAGCTATCATTGTAATCCCTGATCATTGATTAATAAAGCTGGTCTCCTCCATATCTCTCTGTATCATTTACTTTCGCTTGTTCGACTACTTCGACTACTTCGTCTACGACGCTCGCCCTCGCTCCGCAACCTCGGACCGGACTCGCCGGCGGAGTTGCGGAACACGTTACTAGCACGCTTCGCTCCATCAACTCTCCGTCAAGCCTGCGTCAAGCCTACATCACGCAGGCTTTCGTCGATCCCGCGGAGGTATAAGATCCAATCTCCACTTGCAAAAATGGATTCCTCTCGTTACCACGATTCCGTTTTTTGCGATTAGATTATTTTTCGGATAAAACTACCTATGGTGTGGATTTCTCTCCCAAAAACTGAGCGGACGAATACGTCGCCGACCAATGTCGATGTTTTTGGATCACGAGAGACTTGTTGACTACACTTTACGGGAGTCGGTACAGATCGTGATCCAGATGATCACGGTACCGCCGCAACGCACCAGCTGTGCCACGCGCCGTCGATGTTTCCGATGAACACGACGATGTTTTTGAGATCCCGATGCCGACGTCCAGATGACGCCGTCCCAAGCAGCTGGCCATACCCGTGCCCGATGCACACCCGTGCCGCCGCGTGCCTTGCTGGCCCCGGCTGCGGGCCGCCCTGCGTGCGCGTGCAGTAGCCGCGCCCGGCGTGCGTGCTGGACTGGCGCTGGCCGCCGCCCGGCTGCTGGCCGCCTCCGCGTGCGCGCGAGGTCGCCGCGCCCGGCGGGCTGGCTGGCTTGGCACTCGTCGCCGCTGGCCGCGCCATGGCCGCGCCGCGCCATGACCGCGCGCCCCGCTGGCCGCGCCGTGGCCGCGCTACGCCGCCCCGCCTCGCTGGCCGCGCCGTGCGCGCCGCCGCGCCGTGCCGCACCGTGCGTGCGCACGGGCCTGTCGAGGTCGCCGCCGCTCGGGCGCTCGGGCGCTAGGGTTGGAAACCCTAGCGACCCCTGAGCCGGCTACACGGGCCGACGGCCCATTTTACGGCCTGCAGATGAACTGGGCCAGGCCAGAGAGGGCGCGCGCGCGCGGTCATTTGCGTTTTAGCCCCTGGCATTTCCTATTTTTACGCGCATTATATTCCTGCTGTAATATTTCGTGTAGAAGCCCCTGAAACTGTCTGTTTTCGTTGAAAATGCGTATTTTGGCTTTAAAATGTCTCGGGAATTCAATTTTTGGGCTAGTTTTCACATACTAGATGCGCTTAACATGCTATCCTTTGTAACATGATATTATTGTATGATTTTACTGCTGTAGATTAATTGTTTAGCACTCTTAATCATTAGTAAGTCATATAATAGCATGTTTTAAATAATAGAACGCCATTTTTATTGAATAAGTTTATCAACATCGCATTTATGCCAAAGATTACCTGTTGTAATCTCATGATTTTTGCATAAATTGCAGATGGCCGGAATTGTCCACAAGGAGTTTGCTGAGTTGGCCCAGACGGGGATGAACTACCTGTCATGGGCCTCGGACTGTGAGATTTTTCTCCAGGGCAGAACCCTCCTGAGGGCGATCGGTAAGGGGGCCCAGCTGGCCGTCACTGATCCCAAATTCGAAACTGAGAATGCGCAGGCTCTGCACTTTCTCCGTCATCACCTGTCACCTACTCTGAAAGATGAGTATATGGCTGAGCGCGGTGCTTCTGGCCTTTGGACCGCTCTTAAGCAGCGGTTTGAGCGGCTGAAGTACACTGTGAAGCCACGTGCAGAGGCAGAGTGGATCCGTCTGAGGTTTGCGGACTTCAAGACGGTTGGGGAGTACAATTCGGCTCTGCACCGAATTTGTACGACTCTTCAGATGTGTGGTACTCAGATTACCGACACTCAGAAGATTGAGAAAACCCTATCCACTTTCCACCCTGACGCGGTCCTGTCCGCACGGAACTACCGCCAGGGCAACTACACGAGGTATTCAGAGTTGATTGACGTTCTCTAGGTGGCAGAGGCGCAGGACGAGGTTCTGAAAAAGAACTTTGCCACGCAACCACTTGGGGGGAGTTCTCGCCAGGAGGTGAATGCTCTCAAAGTCCGCAAGCCTCAACAGAAGAAGAGGGGTCGCAAGGGCAAGAAGAAGGGCCCTCAGCCCTCCGCCCCGGCTAAGCAGCAAAAGCCGGGCAAGAGGGGGCAGTGGCCTCAGGACTGCTTCCGTTGTGCCTCGGTGGAGCATTTCTCCCGCCAGTGCCGCGCACCACCGGAGGTCGTCGAAGCATACAAGGCTCGGAAGGCGCGTGAGACGCACCTCGCCTTGGTTCAGGAGGCAGCACCACCGACGCCCATGGCGGCACCCGTGATGACCTCTACGCCCCCTGCTGCGCCCATAGAGGCGACCCCCGTGGTGCCCATCGCGGCAGCTTTGGCGGTCTCTACTGATGCCCACGTCGCCATGGAGGTTGACCACATGGTCGCCTCGGCGGCGGCGCCGCCACTAGACATTGATGCTGCCTCCAAGATGATTTCTAAGGAGGATGAGCTCACTAGTATGGAGATTGCGGCTGAAGTGAATGGCTTCTTCACCGAGTCCACTTAGCATACCTCTTTGGTTATCATGATTCCGTGATTTGATACAATAAAATTGAATAAATTCGATTTGGTTGTAAGCTCTATGAGAGCATAAACTTATTCTTTACTTTGGCGATTGGATGACATTTATTTCATTCATTTATTCCATTATTTATACATGATAGCATTTTATGTTCTGAGATGTGTGCATTTATTTTTAATGTATTTTCTTCCTCATTACATTAATTAGATGTCATATTTTAGAACGCGTGTGGCGCCCGAATGGAGGAAACGTGCCTTGCCGATAGCGCCACCACTCATACCATTTTACGAGAAACTAAGTACTTTGAGTCCATTAAAAAATCTCCGGGAAGTATTATGACAATCGCCGGCTGCGGTTCTCACATAGTTGGCTCCGGACGAGCCACTATTATACTCCCTATGGGAACAACTTTGATCATTAATGATGCGTTGTTGTACCCGGAGTCGACTCGTAATCTTTTGAGCTTTAGAGACATCCGCGCTAATGGTTTCCATGATGAGACCGATGATGAAAACGGCAAGGAGTGCCTACTCATCACAAAGCGGGATGCAGGTGGTAAACATGTTATCGAAAGGCTTCCTTCATTTGACACAGGGCTATACTACACTAAGATAGTAGCACCGCCCGTGTACACTACCCTCAAGACCGTCTTTAGAAGCTCTGAACTCTTCTGCCTCTGGCACGATCGGTTAGGACACCCCGGACTTAGGATGATGAGAAATATAATAAACAACTCGCATAGCCATAATGTTAACGTGAAGAACTTCCCGAATCCCGATGATTTCGTGTGCTCCGCATGCGCTAAGGGGAAGTTAGTCATTAGGCCATCGCCCCTCAAGGTGAGGGATGAAATCCCCGCGTTCTTGGAACGTATCCAAGGGGACATATGCGATCCAATTCAACCCCTCACGGGGCCGTTTCGGTACTTCATGGTGCGCATTGATGCTTCCTCTAAATGGTCCAATGTTTGCCTGCTGTCAACACGGAACCATGCCTTTGCAAAATTGATCTCACAGATCATACAAATGAGGAATAATTTCCCGGATTATCGTATAAAGTCTATTCGAATGGACAACGCCGGAGAATTTACTTCAAAGGCGTTCGATGATTATTGCATGGCAATGGGAATCAAAGTTGAGCACTCGGTACCACATGTTCATACACAAAATGGACTTGCCAAGGCATTGATTAAAAGAATTAAATTCATTGCCCGACCGCTCCTTCAGGGTTGTAATTTACCAACTACATGTTGGGGCCACGCAGCGTTACACGCGGCCAATCTCATCAACTTTAGACCGTCGGCCTACAACATCCACTCTCCTGTTCAGCTTGCGCAAGGGTCGGCACCGAAAATTTCCCACCTTCGTAGGTTCGGTTGCCAGGTATATGTACCAATACCACCAACTCAGCGATCGGCGATGGGCCCGCTCCGTAAGTCAGGGATATACGTTGGTTATGAGACTGTGTCCATAATCAGGTATCTGGACCCCATGACAGGTGACTGTCACACGGCTCGTTTTCCTGATTGCATTTTTTATGAGGATCTTTTCCCGACTTTAGGGGGAGAGAATCAACCCCTTGATGCTAAAAGTTGAGAAATCACGTGTCAAGCCACGGGAATCCACGCTCATGACCCGCGCACTGCTGAGACTGAGAGAGAAGTCCAAAAGATAATAGATTTGCAGTCATTAGCAAATCAACTGCCTGACCACTTTAGTGACTTAAAGACTGTGACAAAATCGCATGTGCACGCGCGCAATGCACCAGAAAGGGTAGAAATACCGAAGAAAAATGATGGTATACCCGCTCCCGTCCAAAGGCCTAAAAGGACGAGAAATCCGGCTTCTCAAATCCCAAGTACTCGGGGACGCCTGGCGAAAAAGGATAAGAGAGATTTATCGCAGCCTGTCGCCAAAGTACCCCAAATTGAAACGGGGAGCCAGTCGAGACCTGGCACAAGTACGGGAAATTCAGTGCACGAAATTCCAGACTTAAACTTTCCCATAGGGGAAACACCCAGCGGAGATGTGAGCGCACACATCGGCGCGGGAAATCTAAAGGACCTTGCTCCCATAATGGGAAATTTGGTAGAGCAAGTGTTTGCGCCGGATGCGCTCCATGACGAAATGGCCATAAATTATATTTATACGGGGGAGTCCCTGAACCGAGCAACGGTGGTTGTCGACATTAACTTTGCTACGAAAATTGCCTCAATCATAGATCTTGACCCTGAGCCTAACACGCTCGCTGATTGCAAGAAAAGGTCGGATTGGAAAGATTGGCAGCAGGCAATTACTACCGAATTATTATCTCTCAACAAAAGGAAGGTGTTCGGACCAGTTTGTCGAACTCCTCCCCACATTCACCCTGTTGGCCATAGGTGGGTTTTTGTTCGTAAGAGAGATGAAAATAATAAGGTAGTACGGTACAAAGCAAGGCTCGTCGCTCAAGGGTTCACTCAACGACCAGGTGTCAATTTTGAGGAGACTTATTCCCCAGTCATGGATGGAGTTACCTTTAGATACTTGATCTCGATGGCAGTAAACATGGGCTTGAAAATGAAACTAATGCATGTTGTCACTGCTTACCTGTATGGTAACTTGGATTCGAACATATACATGAAGGTTCCAGAAGGTATCCCTGTTCCGAACCATGATAGAGCAAACAAGGGTCTATACAGTGTTCAACTTCAAAAGGCACTGTACGGACTCAGACAGTCTGGTAGAATGTGGTACAATCGCTTAAGCGATTTCCTTCATGAGAAGGGCTACACGAGCAATAAAGATTGCCCATGTGTTTTTATACGGCGATCCCAAGATGGATTCTGTATAATCTCGGTGTACGTGGACGATTTAAACATAATCGATACACCTGAGGATATTGAGGAAGCGAGTTCCTACCTGATGTCGGAATTCGAGATGAAGGGTTTGGGTAAAACCAAGTTCTGTCTAGGTCTGCAACTTGAACATTCCCCTGATGGGATTCTAGTGCACCAGTCGGCCTACACCCAGAAGGTGTTGGAAAGATTTGGATTTGATAAGGCATATCCTTCTAAGACCCCGATCGTCGGAAGATCTTTACAGCCAGACAAGGACCCGTTCAGGCCAAAGGAAGAGGGGGAGGAAACTCTGGGACCAGAATTTCCTTACCTGAGTGCAGTTGGAGCACTCATGTATCTCGTAAACTGTACACGGCCAGACATTGCGTTCGCCGTCAGTTTACTTGCGAGGTACAGTTCTGAACCTACCAAGAGGCATTGGAAAGGTGTCAAGGACGTCTTCCGTTACCTGCAAGGGACCAAAGATCTTGGCCTGTTTTATAAGAGAAATCAAGACCTATCTATTATAGGCTATGCCGATGCTGGGTACCTATCGGACCCGCATGATTGCAAATCGCAGACTGGATATGTTTTCCTTTGTGGTGGAACTGTGTTTTCCTGGAAATCGTCCAAGCAAACACTTGTGTCGACTTCCACGAACCACTCAGAAATCATGGCACTATTCGAAGCGTCAAAAGAGTGTGTATCGCTTCGGCGGATGATCGGCCACATTCAGCAGACATGTGGGCTGAACACCGTACAAACCCCTACCATTATCTATGAAGATAATGCTGCTTGTGTTGCACAAGTCCAGATGGGTTATGTGAAGAGTAACCTCACAAAGCATATTAGCCCCCAAGTTCTTCTATGCACATGAGCTGCAACAGTTGAACGAGGTGCGAGTTTTGCATACTAAGTCCTGTGACAATCTTGCTGATATGTTCACTAAATCATTACCGGCATCAACCTTAGAGAGGTGTGTGCGTGGAATCGGTATGATGAGACTTAGAGAGATGCAAGGTTCAGGGGGAGAAACTTCACAAACTCGTCGCTAAAATCTCAATCCTGATGATCGAGTACTCAACTTGATGGTTGAGTGGATTGTACTCTTTTTCCCTTGAGTGAGTTTTCCTGATGTTTCTCACACGAGGTTTTTGACGAGGCAATTCGTGCAATACAACAACGTATACTATGTTCTCTTTCTCCATATTTTTTCCCACTGGGTTTTTTCGGAGTTTTGAGGCATGGATATACGGATAATTACCCAAGGGGGAGTGTTGGGAAACAGGGACCACCGAGGAGGTGGCGGCGGCCTCGTGCGTATTGCACGGGGTAGCCCCTCTCGTTTCCCCACTTTACGTTAAGTGAGTACTTATCCCTTGACCCCCTAGTCCCTATATAAAGCAACGAGGAGCTATCACTGTAATCCCTGATCATTGATTAATAAAGCTGGTCTCCTCCATATCTCTCTGTGTCATTTACTTTCGCTTGTTCGACTACTTCGACTACTTCGTCTACGACGCTCGCCCTCGCTCCACAACCTCGGACCGGACTCGCCGGCGGAGTTGCGGAACACTTACTTGTCCGACTCTTGTTCGTAGCATTGGTCACTTTTAACCGAAGGAAAAAACTGCTTTAGTGAGGAGGCGAAGGCAGCTTGAGGTCAATCCGGGTCGAAAACAGCGGCGGTGAATTTCCTCGGGGTCAACCCGGAGCCCAGGCGGCTTGACGAAAAAACCATAGCAACCAATCCGGGTCAAAAACAGCAGCTTGACTTAGTAAGAGCACCGGTTCTCTTGGAGTTTTAGAATCCTTTGGCTTCAAGCGACTCGAAATCTAGTGACCAGATCGCAGGACGGCGTCAGCTAACCGGTTGTAACCCTAATTTTCCTTGAACTTTAAACCTCATAGACTGTAAATGCGAACTGATAAACCCAAAGTTGATGCCAATCCAAGCGGCTTTTCTTCATCTGGAATTTACAAACTCTTCGATCCCTGGGAGAGATCCCTCCAAGAACTCAACACCACCGTGCGCGCGCCCCATGGTGGGCGCCAACTGTCGTGGAATTGTCACGTCAGATGTCCTAATGTGAGGACTTAGTCGTGAGGCCAACGCATCTATGCGGTAGCTTGAAGGGGTTGGTCGGAATTGAGAGACGTGAGGCGGATCAACACACAAGACAAAGGATTTAGACAGCTTCGGGCCCCGGGAAACATCATCCGGTAATAGCCCTACATGCTGTTTGTGGCTAGGTCTCATTATGCTCATGAGGGAGTCGTCGGTAAGCCGGCTCTCCTCTAATTGTGTCTAGCCCTAGAGATTATTGCTTCTTGCTTGTCCCTCTTTGGGGAGCCCTGCCCCTCCTTATATAAGTTCAAGGGGCGACTTACAGGTAGAGTCCTATTAGGATTAGAACTAACTTATTCTCTATTACAAGTCGGATACAAGTACGGGTCTTGCTTCCTCGTAAAGGAAATATTCCTCATGCCTTCTGTCTTAAGGCGGCCCACCATAACATGAGCAGGCCTTCTGGGCCGTGGGCCTAGTCTTCTATCTGACCCGCCGTCGGGGTCATCCGTGAGTCGTCAGGCTCATGAGTCGCCAAACCCGTGAGCCGCCAGTCCTCCGGCGGGTCATGGGTGAAGCGCCAAGTCCGGCCGGGTTATACTTCCGGCCGGGTTACACCGCGGGGTATATCCCCGACAATGTCATTTCTAAGAGAGATGATATTAGCAGGATGAAAATACTTAGAGATAAAAGCATCGTTGAAGTTGTTCCAAGAATCAATACTATTTTTAGGAAAAGACGAAAACCAAGCTTTAGCACGATCTCTAAGCGAAAAAGGAAATAGCTTCAATTTAACGACATCATTATCGACATCTTTTTTCTTTTGCATATCACATGAATCAACGAAGCTATTCAGATGAGTAGCGGCATCTTCACTAGGAAGGCCGGCGAATTGATCTTTCATAACAAGATTGAACAAAGCAGTATTGATTTCACAAGATTCAGTGTTGGCAAGAGGAGTAATCGGAGTGCGAAGGAAATCATTATTACTGGTATTGGTGAAGTCACACAATTTGGTAGTATCTTGAGCCATCGCGACAAACAAGCAATCCAACACACGAGCAAACAAAAGGCAAGCGGAAAAAGAGAAGGAGAAGGAGATTGGGAAAGAGAGGGCAAATAAAACGGCAAGGGTGAAGTGGGGGAGAGGAAAACGAGAGGCAAATGGCAACTAATGTAATGTGAGAGATAGGGATTGTGATGGGTACTTGGTATGTTGACTTTTGTGTAGACTCCCCGGCAACGGCGCCAGAAATTCTTCTTGCTACCTCTTGATCTTGCGTTGGATTTCCCCGAAGAGGAAAGGATGATGCAGCAGAGTAGCGTAAGTATTTCCCTCAGTTTTTGAGAACCAAGGTATCAATCCAGTAGGAGGTCACGCTCAAGTCCCTCGTACCTACACAAAAACAATAGCTCAATGCAACCAACGCGATTTGGGGTTGTCAATCCCTTCACGGTCACTTACGAGAGTGAGAGCTGATAGAGATGATAGATAATATTTTTGGTATTTTTGATATAGAGATGCAACATGAAAAGTAAAAGACAAAGTAAAAAGGCAAAGCAAAATTAAAGTGATGGAGATTGATATGATGAGAATAGACCTGGGGGCCATAGGTTTCACTAGTGGCTTCTCTCAAGAGCACAAGTATTCTACGGTGGGTGAACAAATTACTGTTGAGCAATTGACAGAATTGAGCATAGTTATGAGAATATCTAGGTATGATCATGTATATAGGCATCACGTCCGTGACAAGTAGACCGAATCCTGCCTGCATCTACTACTATTACTCCACTCATCGACCGCTATCCATCATGCATCTAGAGTATTAAGTTAAAACTGATTAACGCCTTAAGCAAGATGACATGATGTAGAGAGACAAATTCATTCAATATGAAATAAACCCCATCTTGTTATCCTTGATGCAAACGATGCAATACGTGCCTTGCTGCCCCTTCGGTCACTAGGAAAGGACAGCACAAGATCGAACCCAAAGCTAAGAACTTCTCCCATGGCAAGAAAAACCAATCTAGTAGGCCAAACCAAACTGATAATTCGAAGAGACTTGCAATCATAACCAATCATACATAAAAGAATTCAAAGAAGATTCAAATATTATTCATAGATAGACTTGATCATAAACCCACAATTCATCGATCTCAACAAACACACCGCAAAAAGAAGATTACATCGAACAGATCTCCACGAGAGAGGGGGAGAACATTGTATTGAGATCCAAAAAGAGAGAAGAAGCCATCTAGCTACTAACTATGGACCCGAAGGTCTGAGGTAAACTACTCACACTTCATCGGAGGGGCTAAGATGATGTAGAAGCCCTCCGTGATGACGGCCCTCTCCGGCGGAGCTCCGGAATAGGCCCCAAGATGGGATCTCGTGGATACAGAAAGTTGCGGCGGTGGAATTAGGTTTTTGGCTCCGTATCTGATCCCTTTGGGGGTACGTAGGTATATATAGGAGGAAGGAGTACGTTGGTGGAGCTCCAAGGGGCCCACGAGGCAGGGGGCGCGCCCTAAGGAGGGCGCGCCCCACCCTCGTGACTGCCTCTTGGCTCCCTTGGAGTAGGGTCCAAGTCTCCTGGATCACGTTCGGTGAGAAAATCACGTTCCCGAAGGTTCATTCCATTTGGACTCCGTTTGATATTCCGTTTCTTCGAAACACTGAAATAGGCAAAAAAAACTACAATTCTGGGCTGGGCCTTCGGTTAATAGGTTAGTCTCGAAAATAATATAAAAGTGGAAAATAAAGCCCAATATAGTCCAAAACAGTAGATAATATAGCATGGAGCAATCAAAAATTATAGATACGTTGGAGACATATCAAGCGCCGCCGTCTCGAGGCGGAACTTGGGCAGGAACACCTTTGCCCTCCGGTGGAGCGATTCTGCTGGGGGAACTTCCCTCTGAGAGGGGGAAATCATCGTCGTCATCATCACCAACAACTTTCCCATCTTGGGGAGGGCAATCTCCATCAACATTTTCACCAGCACCATCTCATCTCAAACCCTAGTTCATCTCTTGTATTCAATCTTGTTACCGGAACTATAGATTGTTGCTAGGGGGTGACTAGTAGTGTTGATTACATCTTGTAGTTGATTACTATATGTTTATTTGGTGGACGATTATATGTTTAGATCCATTATGCATATTAATACCCGTATGATCATGAGCATGTTTTTTGTTTGTGAGTAGTTACTTTCGTTCTTGAGGTCACGGGATAAATCATGTTGCAAGTAATCATGTGAATTTGATATGTGTTTGATATTTTGATGGTATGTATGTTGTGATTCCCTTAGTAGTGTCATGTGAACGTCGACTGGGTGGCGCACGACACATACGCCGAGTACCTAGAGAAGCTTCAGGATCGTGCCGGTAGATGAGATGAGATGTGGGATCGAACTATGAATGCTTGAGTATGCTTAATGACGGTTGAACTATGTACTTATGGTTGAACTATGCTTGTGTACGCTTATTATTTATGTCTGAGTATGTCTAATCTATGTTTACTTATGTCTAAATGTGGGATATGGATGCAATCAGTTCGGTTGATGGAATCTAGCTCCCTCCTGGTTTATTGGTCCCCTTTGTAATTTGTGTTAAATTTTGACCAAAGATTTATCTGACAAAATGTTAGTGCAGGTCAACAAAAATTATCTCGTTGGATGCGTATTTGAACATGGTGTTAAATGATATAATTTTTTGTGACATGCATAAACATTTGTTAGTTAGATATTTGGTCAAAATTTGGTACAAATTACAAATGGGACCAATAAACCAGGATGGAGGTAGTACGTCAATCACACATGGTTCCCAAAATTGGAACTGTGCGCAATGACTTTCATTTTGTGTGTTGCGTCAATCACACACGGTTGACTCTAGAAAATCGTTGCCTCCGAAATTCTTTGTGGGACAGAAAACCCTCACCACTCAATTCAAAAAATAAAAAGAAAACCCTCACCATCCCCACATCACAAAAACCCTCACCCCGCCCGCCACCCCCTCCGCTCCCCATTCACACCTGCACAAGCTCCTTCGCGTCTATGCATGGCACCGCCTATTACGGCGGCAACCACTTAGCTCGATGCCTGCCGCCACCGCCAGGCTGCCGACAAACCCCACCGCATTTTGCCACTTCCGCTTGCCGCCGCCTATCGCCATTGATTCTCTCGACGCTGCTCGCGCTCGACCCAGCTCCGCTTGGTTGGGGAATCCGCTGTATTGAGGGTTTTTTCTCATGGACAACAAGGTAACTTATTTAATGAGATATTATCTCATCTCTTATCCCAGTTTATCTGCCTCCTTTAATCACCCGGCCGAAATTGCCGTGAATTCATTTTTATACGAGCTGATTTGAGGGTTTTCTTTCATTCATAGAGTGTAGAGTGCACAGACACATTAGGAATTTGCGACCTTTGCCAGACATCCATGGAGTTCCATCTCACCATACCAGATGACTTGAGGATGCGCGCGGTATGTTCAATCTCACCATAAATCGGTTGGCATGGCCTACTTTCCGGAATATATGCTAAATATTACTAGATTTGGATAAAAGGTGCCACATGCACCATATACGTCAAAGGGGATTTTTTCCTCTTCTTTCTATATTAGGAAAATTAATGATGTATTGTTCTTTCGATTACTCTGATATTTCCATGACATCATGTTTAACCTATCTATTTAATTATAGATTTTTGTCCTTTGATTTCAACTGCTGTATAGTTCTTTCAATTTGGGACCATATTGGCATGTTACCATATTTTCTTTAACAATCCTACCATTTTCTGCAGCGCGTCCCTTGCTATGCAACAGAATATGTAGTGCACAATCTTTCCCTTTACATAAATCAAGACTGCAGGGATGTCATACTGAACACAAACTGAGGGAGTCCTGGATTAGGGGGTGTTCGGGTAGCCGGACTATACCTTCACCGGACTCCTGGACTATGAAGATACAAGATTGAAGACTTCGTCTCGTGTCCGGATGGGACTTTCCTTGGCGTGGAAGGAAAGCTAGGCGATGCGGATACTCAAGATCTCCTGCCAATGTAACCGACTCTGTGTAACCCTAACCCTATCCGGTGTCTATATAAACCGGAGGGTTGTAGTCCGTAAGGACGAATCATCATCATACACAATCATACCATAGGCTAGCTTCTAGGGTTTAGCCTCCTTGATCTCGTGGTAGATCTACTCTTGTACTACCCATATCATCAATATTAATCAAGCAGGAGTAGGGTTTTACCTCCATCGAGAGGGCCCGAACCTGGGTAAAAACATCGTGTCCCTTATCTCCTGTTACCATCCGGCCTTGACGCACAGTTCGGGACCCCCTACCCGAGATCCGCCGGTTTTGACACCGACATTGGTGCTTTCATTGAGAGTTCCTCTGTGTCATCGCCTTTAGGTCCGATGGCTCCTTTGATCATCAACAACGATGAGGTCCAGGGTGAGACTTTTCTCCCCGGATAGATCTTCGTCTTCGGCGGCTTCGCTCTGCGGCCCAATTCGCTTGGTCGTCTGGAGCAGATCGAAAGCTACGCCCCTGGCCATCAACTCAGGTTTGGAAGCTTAAACTACAAGGCTGATATCCGCAGAGACTTGATCTTCGACGGGTTCGAGCCACAGCCAAGCGCGCCGCACTATCTCGAGGGGCACGACCTAGCTCTGCCTCCGAACAGTGTCCTAGAGGCCGCACACGCACCGGTTCCGACCCTTAACTCGGAGCCTGTTGCGCCAATTGAGGATGAGCGGTTGGACATCACCTCGGGGGCTGCGATCTCAAAGGCGATCGAGCCAAACGCCAGCCCCGCACTCCGCGTGACCCGTGATCCGGAGGGTCCGGACTCCATCCCGGACTCCGAACCCCCCGTTCCCCTGCCAGTCGAAGCCGATTGGGCGCTGATAATGGAGTTCACCGCCGCGGACATCTTTCAGCACTCGCCTTTTGGCGACATCCTGAATTCTTTCAAGTCTCTCTCTTTATTAGGAGAGCCCTGGCCGAATTACGGTCAGCAAGGATGGGATACGGACGATGAAGAAATTCAAAACCCACCCACCACCCACTTGGTAGCCACTGTCGACGATTACACCGACATGCTTGACTTCGGCTCCGAAGACTTCGACGGTATGGACGATGAGGTAGGAGACGAACAGGAACCAACACCTGTAGGGCGCTGGACGGCCACCTCGTCATATGACATATACATGGTGGATACTCCAAAGGATGGAGATGGCGATGGAACAGCGGGGGATGACACCTCCAAGAAACAGCCAAAGCGCCGACGTCAGTGGCGCAGCTCTAAATCTCACCACAGCAAAAACGGTGATTCCGGCACGGGAGATAACACTACCCCGGATAGCGCCGAAGAACACCCAGCCCAGCAGGATTCAGCGTAGGAAGATGGAGAAGCCAGCCCTCATGAGAGAGCAGCAGAACGGGAGGTTGAGGATGATAATTATATGCCTCCCTCCGAAGACGAGGAAAGCCTCGATGACGACGAATTCGTCGTACCATCAGACCCCGCCGAACAAGAGCGTTTCAAACGCAGGCTTTTAGCCACGGCGAACAGCCTAAAGAAAAAGCAGCAACAGCTTAGAGCTGATCAAGATTTGCTAGCTGATAGATGGACTGAAGTCCTTGCGGCCGAAGAGTACGAACTCGAGCGCCCCTCCAAGAATTATCCTAAGCGCAGGCTACTACCCCGATCAGAGGAGGAAGCACCTACATCACCAGCGCACGACACGGCAGACCGGCCACCTCGCCGCCGTGACAGAGAGGCCTGTCGAACCTCCACCCAAGCCATGCCCCGACGCCGCTCAACCAAGGCAAGGGAAAATGCGCCTGACCTACGAGATGTACTGGAGGATAAAGCAAGGCAAACAAGATCGATCTACGGATCGCGCAGGCGCCCGATGACACGTGACGATGATCTTCACTCCGGACACAATAAATCCGGCCGGGCCAAACACAACAGGCATAGCTCTTCCGAGCTGCGTCGTGACATAGCCCAGTACAGGGGCGACGCACACCCACTATGCTTCACAGATGAAGTAATGGATCATAAGATCCCAGAGGGTTTCAAACCCGTAAACATCGAATCATACGATGGCACTACAGACTCGGCGGTATGGATCGAGGATTATCTCCTCTACATCCACATGGCACGTGGCGATGATCTACACGCCATCAAATACCTCCCTCTCAAACTCAAAGGACCGGCCCGGCACTAGCTTAACAGCCTGCCATCGGACTCAATCGGTTCTTGGGAGGACCTGGAAGCCGCATTCCTCGACAACTTCCAGGTCACTTATGTGCGACCACCGGATGCCGACGACCTAAGCCACACAATTCAGCAGCCAGAGGAATCGGCCAGGCAATTCTGGACACGGTTCCTAACAAAGAAAAATCAGATAGTCGACTGTCCAGATGCAGAGGCCCTAGCAGCCTTCAAGCATAACATCCGCGACGAGTGGCTTGCCCGGCACCTGGGACAGGAAAAGCCGAAATCCATGGCATCCCTCACGACACTCATGACCCGCTTTTGCGCGGGCGAAGATAGATGGCTAGCTCGCAGCAACAACTTATCAAAGAACCCTGGTAATTCGGATACCAAGGACAAAAGTGGCAGGACACGTCGAAATAAGCAAAAGCGCCGCGTTAGCAGTGACAACAATGAAGATACGGCAGTCAACGCCGGATTCAGAGGCTATAAATCCAGTCAGCGGAAAAAGCCATTTAAAAAGAATACTCAGGGCCCGTTCAGTTTGGACCGAATACTCGACCGCTTGTGCCAGATCCATGGCACCCCCGAAAGGCCGGCCAATCACACCAACAGGGATTGTTGGGTGTTCAAGCAGGCAGGCAAGTTAAGAGGCGAAAACAAAGACAAGGGGCTGCATACCGACAACGAGGTGGAGCCCAGGCCGCCAAACAACAATGGACAGAAGGGGTTTACCCCACAAGTGCGGACGGTGAACATGATATACGCAACCCACATCCCCAAGAGGGAGCGGAAGCGTGCGCTACGGGATGTATACGCGATGGAGCCAGTCGCCCCAAAGTTCAACCCATGGTCCTCTTGCCCAATCACTTTTGATCGAAGGGACCACCCCACTAGCATCCGTCATGGCGGCTTTGCCGCATTGGTTCTTGACCCAATCATCGACAGATTTCATCTCACAAGAGTCCTCATGGACGGCGGCAGTAGCCTGAACCTGCTTTATCAGGATACAGTGCGGAAAATGGGCATAGATCCATCAAGGATTAAGCCCACAAGAACGACCTTTAAAGGCGTTATACCAGGTGTGGAAGCCAACTGTACAGGCTCCGTAACACTTGATGTGGTCTTCGGATCTCCGGATAACTTCCGAAGCGAAGAGTTAATCTTCGACATAGTCCCGTTCCGCAGTGGCTATCACGCCCTGCTCGGACGAACCGCATTTGCCAAATTCAATGTGGTGCCGCACTACGCATACCTCAAGTTCAAGATGCCAGGCCCTCGAGGAGTAATCACGGTCAACGGAAACACCGAACGCTCCCTCCGTACGGAGGAGCACACGGCGGCTCACGCAGCGGAAGTACAAAGCAGTCTTTTTAGGCAACTCTCCAGTCCGGCCGCTAAAAAGCCAGACACTGCCAAGCGCGCCCGGAGTAACCTACAACAAGACCGCCTGGCACGTTCTGAGCAGGCGTAGCAATGCGGCCCCAACCCCTGCCATCGCAACATAGCGGAGCTAGTACCTCGCGTACATAATTACGCCCTTGAAATACCATGGGCGTAGGGGAAGGGGCACAGTAACGGCATGCTCACAATACGGCTTAAAACATACTAGGGGCTGCCGGATTCTTTTTACTACTTTCAGGACTCCACACTTCGGACAACATGTTCGGCAATTCGACTGCCGCACAAACGATGCAAGATCCAGGGAAGCAGACAAAGCTACGCCGCATTATGGAATTCTCAGGTGGTCTCTATTACGAGCGGTATATCTGTTCCGAACTCAATTCCGCGGCCTGCCCCTGGTCAGGACATGTTAAATGGTCTGATATCTTTTTGTTCATCGCACTACTTGTATCGTTCGGCTTTGATAAATAGCCTCTTTATAAACAATGCATAGCTTTTTCTCCTATTTTTTGCATTATTCTCTTTTAATATATATGTTTATCAAATAACATGATTGCACCCGTACACCATGGTACGGCAAACACGCCAGGGGCTTCAGTACCCTTCGATCTGGCGTGAGAAGTCCGTACACTTTCACAAGTGCGGCACCTCGAACTTATAGCATTATATGCATCGGCTCCGAATCATGATTTGGGTCAATAGTTGGGTTTGCCCGGCTCCTATGTTTTGGTGCCTTACATTCCGCTATATCGGCTAAGGTAGCACTAGGAGAACCACTGCGATTGTGCCCCGGTTCAGCTGGGTTAAGCACCTCAGTGGAGAAAGCTAAAACTGACTGTCATGATAAGGCGAGAGACCGGTCGCTGTTCGAGAGGTTTTTCGAGTCCCTAAAGACTTATGCCACTTCGAGCGAGGAGCTGGCTCTGTCGGCCAAAGGTGTGGATAGCGCCCCGAATTCGGTCTTCCGAACTAGGGGCTTCGCCAAAATTTAAAATTATAAAGTTCTATGGCTAAGTGAGAGTGCTCAAGCATTATAGTCCGATTGCCTGGTTCGTTGTGCTGAGCGCCTCCCTCGAAGGACCCAACCATGGGAAAAAGAGCACTCAGGTTTATCCCGAACACCCCAGCACTAGAGGCATGGGGGCAGAAGCCGACGACTGGCCATCTCTAAATTTTTTATAAATGGCCGCACAGAAAATAATATTTTAAATTCCATAAGCATTGCTTAGCGCATATGAACAAGTTTTCAGCGCACAGGATAAACATGAGCGAGTTCATTCAAATATTACATCTCTAGTACATTCATCCGCAATAAGGCGGGCACCGACAAGAACATCCTTGTAGTAGTTCTCAGGCTTGCGATGCTCCTTCCCCTGCGGCGGCCCGTCCTTCACCAGCTTCTCTCCGTCAAGCTTACCCCAGTGCACCTTTGCACGGGCAAGGGCCCTCCGGGCACCTTCGATGCAGGAGGAACGCTTGATGACCTCAAGCCATGGACAAGCCTCCACCAGCCGCCGCACCATCCCGAAGTAGCTCCCAGGCAGGGCCTCTCCGGGCCACAGCCGAACTAGGAAGCCCTTCATGGCTTGTTCGGCCGCCTTGTAGAGCTCGACCAGCTGTTTCAGCTGATCGCTCAAAGGCACAGGGTGTCCGGCCTCAGAATATTGAGACCAGAACACACTCTTCGTCGAGTTGCCCTCTTCAGCTCGGTAGAATGTGGCAGCGTCGGATACGCTGCAGGGAAGATCTGCGAACGCCCCTAGAGAACTCCGGATTCGGGTAAGTGACAAGTAGTTTACTTTTATATTCCTACTTTGCATTGAGAATGCCTTACCCAATGCTATCTTTTTCATCTCCTCCAACTCTTGGAGGGCCTTTTGGGCTTCGGCCTTGGTACGCTTGGCGGTCTCGAGGGCCTTCGCGAGCTCGGATGCTTGCGCCTTTGACTCAAGCTCCAAGCTCTCATGTTTTTTCATGAGAGCCTGCAGCTCTTGCTGCACCTCGCCAACCTGAGCCCAAGCCTCTCTCGCTCGGTGCGCTCCTCGGTCGTTTTCTTTTCGGCCTTAGTGAGCGCCTGCTTGAGGGTCGCCACCTCATTTGTGGCCCCTACAATAAGCAGCACGATCCTGTTATTCTTTTTTTTGCAATCACGCCTCTCTATAGGCACCTTTTTTCTTTATAGGGTATTTCTTACCTTCTTTTTCCTCGAGCTGCCGTTTGGCAAGGCCGAGCTCTTGCTCGGTCCGCCCGAGGTCCTTCTTTAGGACTTCCACCTGTGCAGTCAGTGCGGCGGTGGATAGCAGCGAAGCCTGCATATGCATATTGACTCTTTACTGTTAGACTCTTGCGAAAATTAGTAGATCATCTATTCGGCTTTTCTTTTCGAACGCCGAACAGAGCATCAGGGGCTACTGTCTATGCGGTCATATTTTGACATATTTTCTACTTACCTCGAAGCCTGTCAGAAGGCTAGCTATGGGGACCCCGACTCATAGGTCGTGATCACCGAATGCACGTGTACAGTGATCCCAGAGATCAATGCTGACTGAACACACAGAAGCTGAATGACAAGAGTCTTACATCCATACATACCGTATTACACAAGTAGGACCTTTATGGTCAAGTCTTGAGTATAACATTGCAGCGGAAATCTTCGTCGATAACTTGGACCCATGTCATCTGCCTTAACCCTACAGGCATTCTGACTGGGAAGCGTCCTAGCTCGCATGCTCATCACCACAGTATTCTTCTGCATATCATGTTCTTTCATGCCTGGCCAATAAAATAACCAGTGGCAAGCCAATGAGTACTTTGAATGTACTCGCAAGCAACCCATGTTTTGGTTCAAGGTACAACAATGCATGATATAGGTAAATTTTTGTGGAAAGCTAGTTTTGAGTGCAATGACATGTTCAACAACTTGTAAGACATGCATCAGGGGAATTTAAGTAACCAAGAGGACATGTAACAGATATCAACATAAATAGAGTGGGCACCAACCCAACTCAATCATGTCAAGTCCTTGACTTGACCCAAGTAGTTCTTCCCACACACACTCGTTTGTAAACAAGTGGACGTAGCCCAAGAGCGGTTACCCAACTGTCCTTGACCGTGGACACGGCTATTCGAATAGTTTTACACTCTGCAGAGGTTGCACACTTTACCCACAAGATCCGGGGAACTTCCGTGTCATCCACGACCCGCGGTACCTCAAGTACCCGGGGTAAGCACCCGATCACTATCTTTCCCTAGACGACACTAACATGGAGTCCACTCGATTGGTAGTAACCCCCGTGCCCAACATTTCACAACTTAAAATTTGTGGAGCCTCTCTCCTATATTCATCACATACCACTGGCACGGGGTACCAACGGTGTGTCTGGTGCCCCATAAAGATGTTCTTGGCCGCCCTACCTGGCACGACCCCGTCCCGAGAGAGAGCACCAACTCTCCCCCGTCACTAGTAATGCGGGCTCCAAGCTAGTATCGGCCTAGGTAATCAATAATGCCCTTTCCCATATAAGGGTAGAGTGGTTGCGCATGTAAGGTTGGAATAACGGTCGCAACTTAAACCAATCCATTTTTGAAAGCAACACACACACACACACTTGCCTCGGTACACCACTTCGTCATCAAGTGGTTACCCATCTCATTATCTCCTTCGGGCATAAGTGGCACCCGACGGGGTTTTCGAAAAGTCCTTTGAAAATACTTTGTCTCCATCACCATGCATATTTTCGTCCCTTTTGCGTAGCAACTACTTTAGCATCCTACCTACTCCCACCAGCATAACCCTCATAAGGAGGTAGGGTCATGCACAATGCAAGTATCAACGAGGAAGTAATAGAGGCAACCCATCAAAGTGGTTAACACCTCATCATGATTCCGTTGCAACAACAATATGGTGTTATGTGACATGCATAAAAAAAGGGTTTCATAGACATGGTCAAAGGGCTGCTTGCCTGTTTTTAACAAAGTCTTCGAGGTCTTCAAATATCTCTGGTCCAACTCCGAGCATTTCGTCTACTTCGTCAACTATCGTCGAAAGCAACCATAATAAGCAACACAACAAGGCAGAAAATAAAAGTGCTCTAAAAATATGAAGTTGATTTTTATTGGATACCCCTGGTCATATGAGGAATGACCAAAGTGGTTTCATTGGAAGTGGATCAATGGATATTTCTAAACATTTCGATATGATGGAATCAAGGGTTTTATGAGATTGCAAGAAGTGTACAGAAACATATTTTTGAAAAATGAGCAAAGGCACCCATTGAACAAAGGATGATTTTAGAAGCATCTAGGAATTGGTTTCACTGGATTTGGAGTTCAAATGAATTTCCTATGAATTTGCAAAGTTGATAAATATGAAGAAATGGCTCAATAATTTATGTGGTACAGAAAGTATAAAGAAAATGTTCATAAACTAAGTTATGGACTTAGAAACATCTAGGAATTTGAATCATAGCATTTGGATCAAATTTGAGCTCTCTGTGATTTTCTAAAGTTCATCACAGAAATAGAAAATAGGGTTTTATTCAATTTGTGTGAGGAAAATTGTTCTAGAAAAATGCGCATGCTGCACCAACTTGTAGATCATGATTTATGGAGTCACCAGAAATTTGAATCATTCAATTTGGAGTTAATATGAATATTTGGGAGATTTTACAAATTTCTGGAAAAGAAAAAGGACAAAGGAAGTGGGGTGGGGGGGTTATACCTATACCGCGCACCGAGCGCAACATAGCGCCACAGCGCACTGGGCCAGCCCAGCGGCTCGGTCGCACGCGCGTAGGCGGCCACGTCGAAGGCGCCTGCCCGGAATACATCTTCGCCGCGGGGAGACGGCGCCCAGGGAAACCGTGTCCACTTATCCCACGGGCCCGGCCCTCAGGGTCGCCGACACGCGGGGCCCACTTGTCGGGTTCATCTCCCTCCCTCCGCTCGAATAGATCAGCGGCAGGAGAGACTTGCCGTCTCTCGCGCTGGCGACCTAGGCAACCTCCGGCGACGTTCCACCCACCTGCGTGTTCAGAGTGAAGGGGCGCATCCATCCATGGGTCACACGCATGCCGGAGAGGACCAGGTCAAGGAGAACACCGACCGTGGCGGACGTGGCCGACGGTGATGGTGGGCTCGGCACCTTGGCCTCCGGGAGGAGTAACCGGAGCGCGGGGGAGCTCCGATGGGCAGTGGGGGTGCAAGGATACCCATATATGGACAGGAGGGGGCTCGGGCGTCGAGGATTTAGGCGATGGCCAGCGGCTCGGCTGCGGCCATGGGCGAGGCTGGAGGGCGCGGGAGGAGGAATGGGCTAGCTTGGGTGGTGTACGGGAGATAGAGGGAGCAAATGGAGCAGCGAGGAGGGCCTGGAACGGCCTTAAGTAGTGAGGCCAGGTGCGCCGTAGGCGGAGCTCACGGCCACGGCCTAGGGCATCGCCAGAGGCCATACCGGCACCTTGGGGCGTGTCTGTGGCGCTTGTCGTCGTGGTCCAGGCCGAGGGAAAAGGAGAGGGGGAGCGGGGCGTGCCTCAGGAGGGTCCCAAGCTCGTGTGCCCATTGGCCGAGCGGGGCGGCGCCGGGCACGGGCAGCAGGGGGGTGAGAGAGAGGGGGAGAGGAGGGGGCCTACACGTCTGCCGTGTTGCGGACGTCAAGGGCCTCGACTGGCGCGAGGGGGAGGCTCAAGGTGGTCGGGGGACGCGGCGTCAACGGTCGGGAGCACGCTGATGTGCTCCAGAGCACGTCTTTGGCCGGCATGGCATGTGTTTTTGCAGAATGGGCGCGGCCACTTGTGTCTGGAAGCTGCAGGGGGGAGTAAACAATGCGGCAAGGACATAGGATGCCCTGGGGAGCCAGTGGAGGAGAGGAGGGGTGAAGAGAGAGTGAAAATGTTGTTGTCCAGAGAAGAAAAGTGGATCCCTACCCCCCCTTCATCATTGCCTCTCGGGCAGGGAAGCACATCAGAGGTAGAGGGGGACTAGGAGGGGTTGTGGTAAAAAGGATAACTCATGGAGATTAGTGGAAATGGCCAAAACATGCATTTTAAGTTTCTGCCAGAAGGTGTTTGATGTAGGTTTGGGCAAGCAAATGGACTTCCCCTGTCATGAGTCTTGACAGGGTCAAATGGCATGTGAAAATAAGAGGTTCCACCAAGATTGAGCTCATTTGGGCAAAGTGGCCCATGCAACTTTTGTAAACCCTAGAAATTAGCAGAAATGGACTTGTGTAGATCTAGTTGAGAAAATCATTTCTCCTTGATGCACCACTTGGTTTAGTGGCCTCATTTGGTCATTTCAACATGCTCACAAAAGTTGGGGTCAAGGAGAAAAAGTTGGCAGTACAAACTTGTTCAAATTTGATTCTGGTCAGAGAGGGTTTTGGGGTACTTTGATCAATATAAAATTCTCTCCAACTTGTGCCATTTGGTCTAGATGCATTATTAAACCATTTGAGAGTGTGCACCAAGTTTGAGAGCATTTGGACATGTTTGACAGTGCAAAGCTGTTCAAACTTGAAAAAGGACAAAAATGGTTTTGAGAGGGTTTGATGGGGTTATACTATTTTACACGACATGGTACTTGGTAAGATCATCCAAAATGTCATATGTGAAATGTTAGAATTTTCTTGGATTTTTATGAAAATATTTCCTGTAGAAATATTTCAAATCCTTGAAATGAGCAGAAATGGTTTTTGGGAGGTTTTGTCCAATATTTTGATCATGACCATGTGTTGAAACTCATATATATGGAAAATATATGTCCACTGAGTTTCCCTGATTTTTCTCAAATATTTTTAAAGCTTAAAAATAATTTTAACCTATTTAAGACCATTTCTGGCCTTAAGAAAAAGCCTTTAAATAAAATAGGAAAATAACTTTTAAAATTATATTTTTGTGGTTTCTGGGTATCCTATATCTAATATGAGTCAAATATATTTTTGGAAAGATTTTTACTGCCCTTAATTAAGTACTTGCAGTGCAAACCTCAATCAAAGGGTTTTTGGAAAACAAATTTTTTTGAAAATACTATTTGGCCAAATTATTTTTGTAAGAAAATACTATATTGCTCTATACACATGGCATGGTCATTGGAAAAAGGTTTTGGATCAAGGAGAAGGAGTATAAGAGTTGGAGGATTTATTTGATTTTTAGAGCACTTGCAAACAACACACAAAAATCAAATCAAGCAAAGTCCAAAACACTCAAAAGTTTTTGTCAAACCACATGTTATCATGATTTATTAGCTTAAGTGTTGTGGCATGAAACTCAGGGTGTGACACTAGCGCAAGCTTCAGTCAGTCCGCTCTTGGCGGACTGAACCCTTCGAATCACCGTACTCATAATAGTATGGTGTTCCTCGTCGATGGAGGCGCCGTCAAGCACCTCCAGCAGATTGTCCGGCACCTCCGGTTGGACGGAGGCTGCCGGCTCAGAAGGCTTGCTCCTCTTGGAAGGAGTTCGCCAACCGCAAACCGGAACTGTTGAAGAGTCCAGCGCGGCATCCGGCACAAAGCGGGACTCGGAGCCCTGGGGGGTTTTGTCCCCTTTATTCTTGGGGTCTAGGAGGTCGCCTTTCGGCTCCTCCAGGACCACCTCCTCCTGCCCCGGAGCTTGTCGCGACGCCACTTCGGCGTCACCTACAGTGCGGGGGGAGACAGCGGGCGGAATTGAGTTCACGTCCGACGTATCCAGGGAGCCGCTCGACGAATCGTCGAGTTCAGCCCGGGGCGGGCTGCATAAATCACATTCGACATTAGGGAAAGCTGTGCAATAAAGGAATATCATGAGTCACTCTGGTATGCGAATACTTACGATTTCGCCGGACGCTTGGCCCTGTCTGGCCGCTCCTCTCCGCTCTCTGCGGTGTCGTGGGAGTAGTCCGGCGGAGGGGTCTTCCTCTTCCTAGACCCCTCGGCCTCCCCCGATGGGGCGGCCCTCTTCTTCTTCTTTTCTCCCTCCACTGGGGGGGAGAGCTTTCTTCTCCCTCCTCCTCGTTTTCACGAGAGGAGGGCGCCTTGGACTCGTCAGACGACGAGTTCGACACCACCAAGTTACGGGCACTCTTTCGAGTCCCGGTGGTCTTCTTCTTCTTGACCTTCTTCTCCGGCACCACGTAAGGTGCCGGAGTCAGCAGCTGCACCAGGAGAGCTGGGGCTGGGTCTTCGGGCAGGGGAGCCGGACAGTTGATTGGTCCGAATATCGCATGCCAAGCCTGTCAAAGGTAAGGGAGTTTAGATCCCGCATAGAGTTAATCTATGAAAAAAGAGCTTAATGATCCTGTCAAAGGCATAGATAGCTTACCTCGCTAGCATGATGCTGCGAGCTGTATCCGCGGTCCTCGGAAGCGGATGCGGGGGCTTCGGCGCCTTTGATTATCACCTTCCAGACGTCTTCATACGACGTGTCGAAGAGCCTGTTGAGGGTTCGGTGCTGCGCCGGGTCGAACTCCCACAAATTGAAATCCCGTTGTTGGCACGGGAGGATCAGACAAACGAGCATGACCTGGACTATATTGACCAGCCGGATTGGCTTGTCTACCAGGGACTTGATGCAGGTCTTCAGTACGGCCACCTCTTCCTCGTTGCCCCACGACAGGCCCGTCTCTTTCCAAGACACAAGCCGCGTGGGGGGTCCGGATCTGAATTCGGGGGCTGCGACCCATTCCGGACCGCGCGGCTCGGTGATGTAAAATCACCCGGCTTGCCACCCCTTTAGGGTCTCCATAAAGGAGCCCTCGAACCAGAGGACATTGGCTATCTTGCCAGCCATAGCACCTCCGCACTCCGCTTGGCTGCCGCGCACCACCTTGGGCTTGACGTTGAAGGTCTTGAGCCAAAGGCCGAAATGGGGGCGAACGCGGAGGAAGGCCTCACACACGACGATAAACGCCGAGATGTTGAGGATGAAGTTCGGGGCCAGATCGTGGAAATCTAGGACATAGTAGAACATGAGTCCCCGGACAAATGAGTGAAGTGGAAAACCCAGTCCGCGAAGGAAGTGGGGAAGGAAAACAACCCTCTCATGGGGCCTTGGGGTGGGGAGAAGCTGCCCCTCCTCGGGAAGCCGGTGCGGGATGTCCTTGGACAGGTATCCGGCTTTCCTTAGCTTTTTTACTTGAGCCTCCGTAACGGAGGAGACCATCCACTTGCCTCCCACTCCGGATATTGCTGGAGAAGGTTGAGGTGGGAAGAGCGGGCTTGGGCGCTGGAGCTTGAGTGCGCGAGAGATGGATTGGCAAAGGAGGAAGAAGGCGTGGGTGAAAAGGTGGATCCTTATCCCCTTATATGGGCGGATGCGGTTATGCGTCCCCACCTACCTAATAAAACTCGCTTGCCTCCCAAGCGCCATGGTAAATGGCGCGGTTGGGTTACCCACGTCCGTATTGATGAGAATCCCGTTAAAAGGGGCACACGATCTCTGCTTTGACAAGACGCGCCAAGGAAACCGCCTCATTAAACGCGCTGAGGTGGAAAAGTGAAAACAATTTGTATAAAGAGCTTGGCCGCAGTGTGTCGACGCACTGCGGAATACATCAGCAGATTTGATTTGTGTTAATATTATTCTTTCTATGGCAATATGTGGAAACTTATTTTTGCAGAGCCGGACACTATTTTTGGTGATTACAATCTTCTATGAAGGACTTGGAGGAGGAACCCGCCTTGCAATGCCGAAGACAATCTGCGCGCCGGACTCGTCGTCATTGAAGCCTGGTTCAGGGGCTACTGAGGGAGTCCTGGATTAGGGGGTGTTCGGGTAGCCGGCTATACCTTCGCCGGACTCCTGGACTATGAAGATACAAGATTGAAGACTTTGTCTCGTGTCCGGATGGGACTTTCCTTGGCGTGGAAGGCAAGCTAGGCGGTGCGGATACTCAAGATCTCCTACCAATGTAACCGACTCTGTGTAACCCTAACCCTATCTGGTGTCTATATAAACTGGAGGGTTGTAGTCCGTAAGGAAGAATCATCATCATACACAATCATACCATAGGCTAGCTTCTAGGGTTTAGCCTCCTTGATCTCGTGGTAGATCTACTCTTGTACTACCCATATCATCAATATTAATCAAGCAGGAGTAGGGTTTTACCTCCATCGAGAGGGCCGGAACCTGGGTAAAAACATCGTGTCCCTTGTCTCCTGTTACCATCCGGCCTTGACGCACAGTTCGGGACCCCCTACCCGAGATCCGCCGGTTTTGGCACCGACACAAACCATGGATTTACAATAGTTGCTACTGTAAGACTTGATGAATGTGGTCACTCCTATTTTGGCACCGGCCTTTGGAAAGAAAATTCTAAGTTCTATGTACTGAAATCTGGCTCCAAAATTGCATTGCACATAAAAGAGCCTGGTCATGAGATATATGCTAACTTCCCCGACGATACCATTCGTCCAGACTTTGTTCGAAGTAAGTTTTCTTTTCAAGTATCTACATGTTGACTTACCCAGCAATATCAAATGAATTTTGTAGTATTTAAGCAACCAATTGTTATTCCATTTTCTTACTATATTCCTACCTACTAACTTCTAGTTACCAATACACTTTTCTATTGCCCTGTTTTAACTAAATATTCCCTGTACTCCCACTTCTATCAGAAATCGCCGCTGGCAAGGAGACTCCAGGGGTGGATAACGGGGCTGCCAACAAGCGGAGGTGGGGCGAGATAGAACCGCAAGCGACTCCAGTAGGCCTAGACTTCATCAGCAGCATCCTGATAACCCACAAGTATAGGGGATCGTAACAGTTTTCGAGGGTAGAGTATTTAACCCAAATTTATTGATTCGACACAAGGGGAGCCAAAGAATATTCTCAAGTATTAGCAGCTGAGTTGTCAATTCAACCACACCTGGAAACTTAGTATCTGCAGCAAAGTGTTTAGTAGCACAGTAATATGATAGTGGTGGTAACGGCAACAAAAGTAAAGACAGCAAAAGTAATGTTTTTGGTATTTTGTAGTGATTGTAACAATAGCAACGGGAAAGTAAATAAGCGAGAACCAGTATATGGAAAACTCGTAGGCACCGGATCAGTGATGGATAATTATGCCGGATGTGGTTCACCATGTAACAGTCATAACATAGGGTGACACAGAACTAGCTCCAATTCATTAATGTAATGTAGGCATGTATTCCATATATAGTCATACGTGCTTATGGAAAAGAACTTGCATGACATCTTTTGTCCTACCCTCCCGTGGCAGCGGGGTCCTATTGGAAACTAAGGGATATTAAGGCCTCCTTTTAATACAGAACCGGAACAAAGCATTAGCACATAGTGAATACATGAACTCCTCAAACTATGGTCATCACCGGGAGTGGTCCCAATTATTGTCACTTCAGGGTTGCGGATCATAACACATAGTAGGTGACTATAGACTTGCAAGATAGGATCAAGAACTCACATATATTCATGAAAACAAAATAGGTTTAGATCTGAAAGCATGGCACTCGGGCCCTAGTGACAAGCATTAAGCATAGCAAAGTCATAACAACATCAATCTTAGAACATAATGGATACTAGGGATCAAACCCTAACAAAACTAACTCGATTACATGATAAATCTCATCCAACCCATCACCGTCCAGCAAGCCTACGATGGAATTACTCACGCACGGCGGTGAGCATCATGAAATTGGTGATGGAGGATGGTTGATGATGACGACGGCGACGAATCCCCCTCTCCGGAGCCCCGAATGGACTCCAGATCAGCCCTCCCGGGAGGTTTTAGGGCTTGGCGGCGGCTCCGTATCGTAAAACGCGATGATTTCTTCTCTCTGGTTTTTTTCTCTCCGAAAGCGAATATATAGAGTTGGAATTGGCATCGGAGGATTTCCAGGGGGCCCACGAGGTAGGGGGGCGCCCTAGAGGGGGGGCGCGCCCCACCCTCGTGGACAGGGTGTGGGCCCCCTGGTCTTCATCTTTGGCGAGGATTTTTTATTGTTTTTTCTAAGGTGTTCCATGGAGTTTCAGGACTTTCCGAGAATATTTGTTTTCTGCACATAAAACAACACCATAGCAATTCTGCTGAAAACGGCGTCAGTCCGGGTTAGTTCCATTCAAATCATACAAGTTAGAGTCCAAAACAAGGGCAAAAGTGTTTGGAAAAGTAGATACGACGGAGACGTATCAACTCCCCCAATCTTAAACCCTTTCTTGTCCTCAAGCAATTCAGTTGACAAACTGAAAGAAAGAAAAACTTTTACAAACTCTGTTTGCTCTTGTTGTTGTAACTATGTCAAGCCAGCATTCAAGTTTTCAGCATATATCATAACTAACCACATTTGCAATAATTCTCAGGTCTCATAATTACTCATATCAATAGCATAATCAACTAGCAAGCCATAATAATAAATCTCGGATGACAACACTTTCTCAAAACAATCATAATATGATATGACAAGATGGTATCTCGCTAGCCCTTTCTGCGACCGCAAAACATAAATGCAGAGCACCTTCAAAGATCGAGGACTGACTAGACATTGTAATTCATGGTAAAAGAGATCCAATCATAGTCATACCCAACATAGATTAATAGTGATGAATGCAAATGACAGTTGTGCTCTCCAACTAGTGCTTTTTAATAAGAGGGTGATGACTCAACATAAAAGTCAATGGATAGGCCCTTCGCAGAGGGAAGCAGGGATTTGTAGAGGTGCCGGAGCTCGGTTTTGAAATAGAGATAAATTGCATTTTGAGCGGTATACTTTCATTGTCAACGTAACAACTAAGAGATGGCGATATCTTCCATGCTAAACAAATTATAGGCAGTTCCCAAACAGAATGGTAAAGTTTATACTCCCCCTCCACCAACAAGCATCAATCCATGACTTTCTCGAAACAACGAGTGTCTCCAACATACATCAGGTCCGAAGGGGAGTTTTGTTTGCAATTAATTTTGATTTAGTTTGCATAAAGCATGGGACGGGGCATCCCGGTGACCAGCCATTTTCTCGTGAGTGAGGAGCGGAGTCCACTCCTCTTGAGAATAACCCGCCTAACACGGAAGATAAGGACAGCCTTGGTTGATACATGAGCTATTCGAGCATACAAAACAGAATGTTTATTTGAAGGTTTAGAGTTTGGCACATACAAATTTACTTGGAACGACAGGTAGATACTGCATATAGGAAGGTATAATGGACTCATCTGGAATAACTTTGGGGTTTAAGGGATTGGATGCACAAGCAGTATTCCCGCTTAGTACAAGCGAAGGCTAGCAAAAGACTGGGAAGCGACCAACTAGAGAGCGACAACAGCCATGTACATGCATTAAAATTAATAAACATTGGATGCAAGCATGAGTAGTATATAATCCACCATGAACATAAATATCGTGAAGGCTATGTTGATTTTGTTTCAACTACATGCGTGAACATGTGCCAAGTCAAGTCACTTAAGTCATTCAAAAGAGGATACCACCCCATCGTACCACATCATAATCATCTCAATAGCATGTTGGCACACAAGGTAAACCATTATAACTCATAGCTAATCAAGCATGGCACAAGCAACTATGATCTCTAATTGTCATTGCAAACATGTTTATTCATAATAAGCTGAATCAAGAACGAGGGCTCATCATATTTACAAAAACAAAAGAGGTCGAGTTCATACCAGCTTTTCTCATCTCAGTCAGTCCATCATATATCATCATAATTGCCTTTCACTTGCACTACTGAAGGGTGTGAATAATAAGAGTGCACGTGCATTGGACTAAGCTGGAATCTGCGAGCATTCAATAAATAGGAGAAGACAAGGCAATATGGGCTCTGGGTTAAATCAACATTAAAGCATATAAGAGCCACTTCAACAATTTAATCACGGTCTTCTCCTACTGACCCTCAAAGAAAAGAAAAGAAATAAAACTATTTACACGGGAAAGCTCCCAACAAGCAAAAGAAGAACGGGAAATATTTTTGGGTTTTCTTTTTAGTTACTACTACAGCAGGAAAGTAAATTACTACTAATTTTTTTGTTTTTCTTAAGGTTTATCAAACACACAAGAAGAAAGCAGGAAAAATAAAATAAACTAGCATGGATATTACAATGAAAGAGTATGAGCACCGACATCTAGCAATGAGTGTGTGTGAACATAAATGTAAGGGACATTTACGTTTATGCCCCTAATTTGCGCCCACTCTCAGATTTGCCCCTAATTTCAAAGCCTGCTCAAATTTGCCCCTCCGCCGTTAGGTGCCCTTATAGAAATGCCCTTCTGCGCCGTTATCGTCCGGTCAAAGCCGGTCAAAGGGCTTTGACCATCCTAAAAAAATAGCAAAAAAATTCTAAAATTTTTGAAATATTGTGAGTTCGAAAATACTCATGTGCGCAAGGTGCATGCAAGTTTTCGTGCTATTTGGACATCCAAAAGATCGTGACGAGGAAAAACAGTTAATATGTACGCTTGTGAATAGTAAATTCAAAAAAGAATTGCAAGAAAATTCAAAAAAATATGAAAAAATTTGGCATCAAAGAGGCTCGGGTTTGCAAGGTGCGTGCAAATTTTATTTGTGTTTGGACACTGTAGGAGCTCCAAAATAAAAAAAAACAAAATAGTCATTTTTTCCAAAGTTTTTTCCCAAGCCAAATTTTGTTTTTTTCTCCACGAGCTCCTACAGGGTCCAAACACAAATAAAATTTGCACGCACCTTGTAGACCCGAGCCTCTTTGATGCCAATTTTTTTCATATGTTTTTGAATTTTACTGCAATTTTTTTGAAATTACTGTTCACAAGCGTACATATTAACTGTTTTTCCTCGTCACGATCTTCTGAAATGTCCAAATAGCACGAAAACTTGCACGCACCTTGCGCACATGAGTATTTTCGATCTCACAATATTTCAGATTTTTTTAGAATTTTTTTGCTATTTTTTTCAGGACGGTCAAAGCCCTTTGACCGGCTTTGACCGGACGGTAACGGAGCAGAAGGGCATTTCTGTAAGGGCACCTAACGGCGGAGGGGCAAATTTGAGCAGGCTTTGAAATTAGGGGCATATATGAGTAGGTGGTTCGAGTTAGGGATAGAAATGCAAATGGCCCTAAATGTAATGTCGGTGAGAAATACGTACTCCCCCAAGCTTAGGCTTTTGGACTAAGTTGGTCTATTGCCAGGGATAGCCTGGCGGATACCCGTAGGTGTAGCTGGGGTTGTACTGCGATGAAGAATAGTTGGGATCATACTGCGATGAAGAAGAGGACTCCGACTGCCACTGGCTGATAGTCGTCTCTAGATCCCATGAATAAACAGATTGTCGTGGAGGCTCATCTTGTGGTTCCGGTTCCGAGGCTGGTGCAGGGTTCTTGTAAGCTTGGACGGAAGCCCACGTAACGAGATAGGGCCCTACAAAATTAAACAAAGAAGGAGCAGGGAACGTAATAGTTTCAGGATAATGTTTATCAAAGTATAACTTGTATTTGAGCTCTCCATTCCTGTCCTTAACAAGAAAATCATGGGCTATCATGCTCTTATAGTCTAGATAAGCATCAGGAGGTAATTTCTCTTCTTTCTCATAATACCTAATAGCTATGTTAAAGTGTGCAGCAAGGCGAGAAGCATAAATGCCTCCAAAGATGGGGCCTTTAGTACGGTTCAGACTCAACCGCCTAGCAATAATTCCGCCCATACTAACAGTGTTGTCGCGGTATAAAGCATGGAACGAAATGATAATATTAGGAATGCTAAAGTTCCCACAGTTCCCACGACCTATCAGGCATCTACTAGCAAATAAAGCAAAATAGTGTAACACAGGCAAATGTATGCTAGTGATCCTCGCATCAGAAACCTTCCTGGTTTCTCCCACAGAGATAAGTTTAATAAATGGTTCCAACTCCTTACTAGGTGGTTCCTCTAAAGTGCCCTCAGAGGGTATGTTGCAAACCGCGCAAAATTCAGACAATGGCATTTTCTTCACAACGTCATATAAATGAAACTCTACTGATGGAGGTGATTCTTTAGGGAAAAAGTAGAAGTTTTGCACAAAAGTATTTGTGAGTAAGAGATACTGTGCACGTTGGTCGCGGACGAAGTCGGTGAGGCCAGCATTGTCAATTAATGAGTAGAAATCTTCATAAATCCCGGCCTCTCTCGAGAAATTATCAGAAGGCCATTCACACGGCCGGATTTCCGTGGTGCGAGGCAAATTATATTTGGGCCTCTGAGCTTCTTCATCTTGTTTATCCTTTGAGCTGCGGCTCGATGAGCCCCTCAAAATTCTCTTCATCATTTTTCTGAAATAATCTGAAATTTTTAGTAACTTCAAACGAAAGTGAACCAACTTCAATAAAACTGATAGCAACTACTCCTACAAGTGCCTAGAGCCTATATCAAGCATTAGAACTACTTGGAACCATATAAATTTGACATGCAAGCTCAAGAACATGGTCACCTATGCAGCACAAATTTGCAAAGAATGAAGCACTAGAACAAAAACTAATTGGACCAATGGAGGAGTCACATACCAAGGAACAATCTCCCGAAGCAGCTTTGCGAGAGGTGCTTAGAGTAAGGAGATCGAAAATCACAACAAAAGTGGCTGGAACTCGTGCTTGAGTTGGTTTTTCGGGTTTGTGTGAGACAGAGGAAGAAGATGGGTGCTGGGATAAGTGGAGGAGGGCCACCATGGGCCCACGAGGCAGGGGGCGCGCCCACCACCCTCGTGGCCAGGTGGCAGCTCCTCCCGTGGTAATTTTTGTACAGTAAATCCTCAAATATTCCCGAAAAAATCATATTAAATTGGCATGGCATTCTGAGGACTTTTATTTTTGGGATTTTTTTATATTGTACGGATAAGCCAGGAAAAAGACAGAAAAATACTATTTTTTACTTTATTTCTACTAATTAACAGAAAATATAGAGAGGGTACAGAAGGTTGTGCTTCTAGTTTCTTCCATCTCATGATCATCAAAAAGAATCCACTAACAAGGTTGATAAAGTCTTGTTAACAAACTCGTCCCGATAATCATGAAACCGGAGAAATTTCTAGTAACACTAAGTTACCTCAACGGGGATATGCACATCCCCAATAATAAGTATATCATATTTTTTTGACGCTAGGAAGAGGAAATTCAAAACCTCGAAATTTAATTGATGGAATTTTTCCAATGGAGTTGATACTATGAACTTGAGGTTGTTTCCTCGGAAAGTGTACCGTATGCTCATTACCATTAACATGAAAAGTGACATTGCCTTTGTTGCAATCAATAACAGCCCCTACAGTATTAAGAAAAGGTCTTCCAAGAATAATAGACATACTATCATCCTCGGGAATATCAAGTATAACAAAGTCTGTTAAAATAGTAACGTTTGCAACCACAACAGGCACGTCCTCGCAAATACCGACAGGTATAGCAGTTGATTTGTCAGCCATTTGCAAAGATATTTCAGTAGGTGTCAACTTATTCAAGTCAAGTCTACGATATAAAGAGAGAGGCATAACACTAACACCGGCTCCAAGATCACATAAAGCAGTTTTAATATAATTTCTTTTAATGGAGCAAGGTATAGTAGGTACTCCGGGATCTCCAAGTTTCTTCGGTATTCCACCCTTAAAGGTATAATTAGCAAGCATGGTGGAAATTTCAGCTTCCGGTATCTTTCTTTTATTAGTAATGATATCCTTCATATATTTAGCATAAGGATTTTTTTTGAGCACATCAGTTAATCGCATACGTAAAAAGATAGGTCTAATCATTTCAGCAAAGCGCTCAAAATCCTCATCATCCTTTTTCTTGGATGGTTTGGGAAGAAAGGGCATGGGTTTCTGAACCCATGGTTCTCTTTCTTTACCATGTTTCCTAGCAACGAAGTCTCTTTTATCATAATGTTGATTCTTTGATTGTGGGTTATCAAGATCAACAGCAGGTTCAATTTCTACATCATTATCATTACTAGGTTGAGCATCATCATGAACATCATCATTAATATTTTCACTAGGTTCATGTTCATTACCAGATTGTGTTTCAGCATCAGACATAGATATATCATTAGGATTACCAGGTGGTTCAGCAATAGGTTCACTAGAAGTTTGCACAGTTCTATCATTTTTCTTTTTCTTCTTTTTAGAAGAACTAGGAACATCAATATTATTTCTTTGAGAATCTTGTTCGATTCTCTTAGGGTGGCCTTCAGGATACAAAGGTTCCTGAGTCATTCTTCCAGTTCTAGTAGTCACTCTAACAGCATAATCATTTTTCTTACTATTCATTTCATCAAGCACTTCTTTTTGAGCTTTAAGTACTTGTTCTACTTGAGTGGTAACCATAGAACCATGTTTGCTAACAAGTTTAAGTTCACCTCTAATGTTAGCCATATAATCACCCAAGCGTCTAATCATATAAGCATTTTCTTTTAATTGTCTACCAAAATAAGCATTGAAGTCGCCTTGCTTAAACATAAAGTTATCAAACTCATCCAAGCACTCACTAGCAATTTTAGTAGGAGGGACTTCAGCTTTATCATATCTATAGAGAGAATTTACCTTTACTACCTGTGTAGGGATATCGGGAGGTTCTTCAATAAATAAAGGATTAAGATCATAAACTTCATCAACAGGTGGTAGATTAAGACCATGCATTTCTTCAATAGGGGGTAAATTCTTAACATCTTCAACTTTAATACCTTTTTCTTTCATAGATTTCTTTGCCTCTTGCATATCGTCGGGACTGAGAAATAAAACACCTCTCTTCTTCGGAGTTGGTTTAGGAATAGGCTCAGTAATTGGAGCGGGAGCTGGCTCAGGAGGTGCCCAATTATTTTCATTTGTCAACATATTATTCAATAGAATTTTAGCTTCATCTGGTGTTCTTTCCCTGAAAAGAGAACCAGCACAACTATCTAGGTAATCTCTGAAGCATCGGTTAGTCCATTATAAAAGATATAAAGTATTTCAGGTTTCTTAAGAGGATGATCAGGCAAAGCATTAAGTAACTTGAGAAGCCTCCCCCAAGCTTGTGGGAGACTCTCTTCTTTAATTTGCACAAACTTGTATATTTCCCTCAAAGCAGCTTGTTTCTTATGAGCAGGGAAATATTTAGCAAAGAAGTAATAAATCATATCCTGGGGACTACGCACACAACCAGGATCAAGAGAATTAAACCATATCTTAGCATCACCCTTTAATGAGAACGGAAATATTTTGAGTATATAAAAGTAACGCGATCTTTCATCTTTAGTGAACAGGGCAGCTATATCATTTAAATTAGTAAGATGTGCCACAACAGTTTCAGATTCATAGCCATAAAAAGGATCAGATTCAACCAAAGTAATTATATCTGTATCCACAGAAAATTCATAATCCTTATCAAGAACACAGATAGGTGAAGTAGCAAAAGCTGGATCAGGTTTCATTTTATCTCTAAGTGATTCTTTGTTCCATTTAATCAATAACCTCTTAAGCTCATATCTATCTCTGCAGGCTAAAATTGCTAAAGAAGAATCTTTATCAAAAAGATAACCCTCAGGAATAACAGGCATATTTTCATCATCACTTTCATCATCGTATTCAGTTTCATCAAATTCTCTTTCTCTAGCCCTAGCAATTTGTTCTTCAAGAAATTCACTAAGGGGCACAATAGTATCAGGCATAGAAGCAGTTTCATCATAAGTATCATGCATAGCAGAAGTGGCATCATCAATAACATGCGACATATCGGAACGAATAGCAGAAGCAGGTTTAGGTGTCTCTAGCTTACTCATAACAGAAGGTGAATCAAGTGCAGAGCTAGATGGCAGTTCCTTACCTCCCCCTCGTAGTTGAGGGATAAATTGTTGTCTTAGCGTCTTTCAAGTTCTTCATAGTGTCCAGCAGATATAAATCCCAAGTGACTCAAAGAATAGAGCTATGCTCCCCGGCAACGGTGCTAGAAAAAGGTCTTGATAACCCACAAGTATAGGGGATCGCAACAGTTTTCGAGGGTAGAGTATTTAACCCAAATTTATTGATTCGTCACAAGGGGAGCCAAAGAATATTCTCAAGTATTAGCAGCTGAGTTGTCAATTCAACCACACCTGGAAACTTAGTATCTGCAGCAACGTGTTTAGTAGCACAGTAGTATGATAGTGGTGGTAACGACAACAAAAGTAAAGACAGCAAATGTAATGTTTTTGGTATTTTGTAGTGATTGTAACAATAGCAGCGGGAAAGTAAATAAGCGAGAACCAGTATATGGAAAACTCGTAGGCACCGGATCAGTGATGGATAATTATGCTGGATGTGGTTCATCATGTAACAGTCATAACATAGGGTGACACAGAACTAGCTCCAATTCATCAATGTAATGTAGGCATGTATTCCGTATATAGTCATACGTGCTTATGGAAAAGAACTTGCATGACATCTTTTGTCCTGCCCTCCCGTGGCAGCGGGGTCCTATTGGAAACTAAGGGATATTAAGGCCTCCTTTTAATAGAGAACCGGAACAAAGTATTAGCACATAGTGAATACATGAACTCCTCAAACTATGGTCATCACCGGGAGTGGTCCCGATTATTGTCACTTCGGGGTTGCCGGATCATAACACATAGTTGGTGAGTATAGACTTGCAAGATAGGATCAAGAACTCACATATATTCATGAAAACATAATAGGTTCAGATCTGAAATCATGGCACCTGGGCCCTAGTGACAAGCATTAAGCATAGCAAAGTCATAGCACCATCAATCTCAGAACATAATGGATACTAGGGATCAAACCCTAACAAAACTAACTCGATTACATGATAAATCTCATCCAACCCATCACCGTCCAGTAAGACTACGATGGAATTACTCACGCACGGTGGTGAGCATCATGAAATTGGTGATGGAGGATGGTTGATGATGACGACGGCGGCGAATCCCCCTCTCCGAAGCCCCGAACGGACTCCAGATCAGCCCTCCCGAGAGGTTTTAGGGCTTGGCGGCGGCTCCGTATCATAAAACGCGATGATTTCTTCTCTCTGATTTTTTCTCTCCGAAAGCGAATATATAGAGTTGGAATTGGTGTCGGAGGATTTCCAGGGGGCCCACGAGGTAGGGGGGCGCGCCCTAGAGGGGGGGGCGCCCCCCACCCTCGTGGACAGGGTGTGCGCCCCCTGGTCTTCATCTTTGGCGAGGATTTTTTATTGTTTTTTCGAAGGTGTTCCGTGGAGTTTCAGGACTTTCCGAGAATATTTGTTTTCTGTACATAAAACAACACCATAGCAATTCTGCTGAAAACAGCGTCAGTCCGGGTTAGTTCCATTCAAATCATACAAGTTAGAGTCCAAAGCAAGGGCAAAAGTGTTTGGAAAGTAGATACGACGGAGACATATCACATCCCTGATGATATGTTGACAGTCATCATCTCCCTCCTCCCAATCAAATATGGGGCGCGGACAACCGTCCTTTCCCGGCGGTGGCGCCCCCTATGGAAATCCACCCCTCTCAACCTCATCGACACCCACGAGCTCTGCCATGCCTATCGCAAAAGCTTGGATGCGTTCTCCAAGATCCTCGGTAGTTACCCTGTGATGTGGAGAATCCCAAGGTCATCCACATGGACGTATCAACATCTCCCACAACACCACCTGGTCCCATGACAAGAGCTAGAGTGAAGGCTATCGAAGATAAGGTGAACTCATTCCTCTCCGAACTATCACTTTCTACGCATGAGACATGGTTACTACCTCAAGCGGAAACACTATGTGTGATTAGGTACACGGAGGAAGGCCCCGGAACCACTACATCCCATGGACAAGATGGCGAGGACCCCGAGCACAAGGCACAAGAAGAAGAGCCCAAGAGGAAGCTCCAGCCACCGGACGTCCATAAAGGACCTGACGTCCGATGACTCCCAGGCCCCGGACGACCAAGCCCCTTCGGACGACCGGCACCCCTGCCCCTGGCCAACTCAGCGAGCCCACCTACGGACGACCGGCGCCCCTGGACGTCCGACGCCCGGACGACCGCAACTTCCCGGCCGACCGATGTAACCTGACCAGGGCTGCAGCTTACAGACATCCGAGGATCTACGGACGTCCAGACCTCCGCGAGCCTCCGGATGTCCGGCACCTTACGAACGTCCGACGCCTGTGTGCTGATTACGTGTTGGGCCGAAGCCCATGTACCCTTTCGACCTCTAAGACTATATATAGACCTCCTCCTCCTCTTTTCTAGGGTTAGCAAAGGATTATCTCATTGAGATAGAGCTTTGCTCATCCATCCGGATCTCCTCCATCGTGAGAGACCGCGGCCTCCTACGGAGAAGATCCACTTGGATTCAAGACCTCCTTCACGGAGAAGACCATCAAGATGTCCTCACGGAGAAGAACCCGTTACCACTTGTATCGTCCTTCGTTGGATTTGGACCGTGTATCCCCTTGCGTGTTCGAGAATCTAGCATATGTGTGATTGTTATCTTGTCGGTTGAGTGTTTCTCTTATGTTTCCCCTCGTGTTCTTCGTGTTCATCGTGGGATCTGCTCCTTTCGTGAAAGATCGGGCCATAGGGTTCTACCCTACATCATCTTATGGTATCATGAGCCACGTTGATCACGATTTTGGAGCCTCCCCTCGTAGTTTTCTAGCTTGATTTTGTTGTTTTCTTCCCTAATTCGAAAATCCCCACAAAAATAGCCCCAATTTTTTTTGTGATTTGTTGGTGTGATAAGATTTTGTTGGATTTGATCCATGGATTTGCTTTGCCACGAGTGGACCTAGCTTTTCCCCATATTTTCCACCTTTTCCATCCATAAATTCCCTCGAATTTGATGAATTCCCCCTTCTCCACCAAGAATCCTAGCCGTTCATCCCGTGCACGAAATTGCCCAGGCACCGGACGTCCGACAGCTTCCGGACAACTGACGAACGGATGACCGTAAATCCCCGGACGTCCGATAGCCGTACGACCGTAACCTCCCGGACGTATTGTGACGCCCCCGATTCAATCGTACACTAATCATGCACGCAAACGTGTACGATCAAGATTAGGGACTCACGGGAAGATATCACAACACAACTCTAAAACATAAATAAGTCATACAAGCATCATAATACATGCCAGGGGCCTCGAGGGCTCGAATACAAGTGCTCGATCATAGACGAGTCAGCGGAAGCAACAATATCTGAGTACAGACATAAGTTAAACAAGTTGCCATAACATGGCTAGCACAAACTGGGATACAATCGAAAGAGGCGCAGGCCTCCTGCCTGGGATCCTCCTAACTACTCCTGGTCGTCGTCAGCGGGCAGCACGTAGTAGTAGGCACCTCTGGTGTAGGGGGACTCGTCGTCGACGGTGGCGTCTGGATCCTGGGCTCCAACATCTGGTTGCAACAACCAGGTAGAAGGGATAGGGGGAAAAGAAGGAGAAAGCAACCGTGAGTACTCATCCAAAGTACTCGCAAGCTAGGAGCTACACTACATATGCATGGGTATATGTGTAAAGGGGCCATATCGGTGGACTGAACTGCAGAATGCCAGAATAAGAGGGGGATAGCTAATCCTGTCGAAGACTACGCTTCTGACAGCCTCCTTCTTGCAGCATGTAGAAGAGAGTAGACTGAAGTCCTCCAAGTAGCATCGCATAGCATAATCCTACCCGGCGGTCCCCTGCTTGTCGCCCTGTTAGAGAGCGACCACCGGGTTATATCTGACACTTGGAAGGGTGTGTTTTATTAAGTATCCGGTTCTAGTTGTCATAAGGCCAAGGTACAACTCTGGGTCGTCCTTTTACCGAGGGACACGGCTATTCAAATAGATAAACTTCCCTGCAGGGGTGCACCACATAACCCAACACGCTCGATCCCATATGGCCGGACACACTTTTCTGGGTCATGCCCGGCCGCGGAAGATCAACACGTCGCAGCCCCACCTAGGCACAACAGAGAGGTCAACACGCCGGTCTAATCCTAAGCGCACATGGGTCTGGGCCCATCGCCCATAGCACACCTGCACATTGCGTACGCGGCCGGAGAGCAGACCTAGCAACCTCCATTACAAAGGAAGTCACGTTACGCGCTCCAACCCGGTGCGCGCCGCTCAGTCGCTGATGTCACGAAGGCTTCGGCTGATACCACAACATCGAGTGCCCATATCTTTCCCACGTAGTTGGTTAGTGCGTATAGACCAAATGGCCAGACTCAGATCAAATACCAAGATCTCGTTAAGCGTGTTATTTTGAAATAACCGCGAATGCCGACAGGGCCAGGCCTACCTCTCGCCCAGGTAGTCTCAACCTGCCCTATCGCTCCGTCACAAAGATCCACCCACAGGGCCGTCGGGACAAAGGTACTTTCAGCCCCCAATCCGTGAATCACTCGCGGGTACTCCTCGAGCCGACCTGACTTTAGTCACCACATGTATCATGTATAAAGTATACAGTATATACCCGTGATCACCTCCCGAGTGATCACGGCCCGATAGTATAGCACAGCAGACGGACAAGAATGTAGGGCCACTGATGGAATACTAGCATCCTATACTAAGCATGTAGGATTGCAGGTAAAGGTAACAATAGTAGTAGCAAGGACAGGCTATGCATCAGGATAGGAATAACGGAAAGCAGTAACATGCTACACTACTCTAATGCAAGCAGTATAGAGAAGAATAGGAGATATCTGGTGATCAAGGGGGGGGGCTTGCCTGGTTGCTCTGGCAAGAAGTAAGGGTCGTCAACAGCGTAGTCGATCGGGGCATCAGCAGTGGCGTCAGTCTTGTAGTCTACTGGAGAGAAGAGGGGGAGGAAACAATGAATACAATGCAAACAGATGCATAACGATGCATGACATGACAAGTAGCGGCGCTAAGTGTGCCCTAACGCAGTATGAGGTGATACCGGTGAAGGGGGGAAACATCCGGGAAAATATACCCGGTGCTTCGCGTTTTCGGACAGATGAATCAGAGGGGAAAAGTTACGTGTTTGCTATGCTAGGGATGTGTGGCGGACGAACTGGCTGCGTATCTGGATTCGTCTCGTCGTTCTGAGCAACTTTCATGTACAAAGTTTTTCCATCCGAGCTACGGTTTATTTTATATTGATTTTAAAAGATTTAATTCATTTTTAGGATTTATTTAATTATTTTAATTCAGCATTATCCAAAACAGTGCCTGGTGACGTCAACATGACGTAAAGGTGACGTCAGCTGTCAACGGTCCGCTCACCAGAGTCAAACCTGACCGGTGGGTCCAGTGGGACCCACCTGTCATAGTCTGAGACTAACTAACAATGTTTAATTAGCTTAGTAAATTGATTAGGTTAATTACTGATTAGATTAATCTATATATGATAAATTAGATTAATTAATTAATTATTATTTATTTATTTAATTTTTTTAATTAAATTGTTCTGGGCAAGGGCCCACTTGCCATAGGCCCCAGGGGCCTTTGCGGGTGTGCACTAGCGGGCGAATGGGCGCGGGGCGCAGCAGGTGAGCGGCGGCGGCTGCAGAGGCCGGTCGGGCGCGAGCTCGCAGCCACGACGCGGCAGGGGGAGGTTGGTCGAAGGTGGGGCGGTCGGCGACCGGCAACACGCGGGAGGAGGGGCGCGCAACAACGCAACGACGAGCAGGGGGGCGCGGGACGCGCGGGCGGCAGTGGGCACTGGCAGCGTCGGGCGCGGGCACGGCTTGGTGCGGTGGGGCTAGCGGAGCAGCGACGCGGGGAGCGGGAGGCAACGCGACGGGCGCTGGCGTGGCAGACAGGGGAGGCCGGAGGAGGCCACGGCGGGCACGGGCCTCGGTGGCCAAAGAGCGGGGGGGAGGCGCGCGGGGCGAATGGGGCATGGCAGCGCGACGCGGCCGTATGCGGCAAGCGCGGAGTGAGGGGGCACGAGGCAGAGGCAGGGGGCGTGAGAGACCGGCGGGCAGTGCGTGCGACAAGCCGCAACGGTGAGCGGCAGCGCAGCAGCTGCTACGTGGGGACGCCGGCGCGGAGCTCGTCGGAGCCGAGCACAGCAGGAGCGGGCGGGCGGAGTCGGCCGGAGTGGTGCGAGTGTGTGGTGGCCGGGCGTGGCCACGGTAGTGGGGACGAGCGAGAGGGAAAAGAGGAGGTTGGGGTCCTCACGGGCGAGTAGAGACCAGGGGGCGGCGAGGCTCGAGGGAGGCCCTTGGGGAGGAGGACGGGGACGACCTGCCGGGGGGGAGGCAGTCCGGCTGGGAGGCGGCACGGGGGGTGCGGCGCACAACGGAGAGGACGGCAAGGCGTCCAGCGAGGAGTGGTCGAGGCGACGCGGTGCGGTCGATCTGGGCGGCGGGGTCGTCGGGGGCGAGGGCGTGGTCGGGGCGACGTTGCCCTGAACTGGATCGAGCAGAGGGGGCGAGGTGCGAGGGGAGTGGGGAGGTTAGTCCCCGATCCAGATCGGATCGGGAGAGGGAGTGGCGACATGGGGCGACGGGTTAGGGTTTGGGTGTCGTGGGGGTTATGGAGGTGTGGGGGTGGGCCGGCCTAGTCGGCATGATGGCCAGTTGGGCCAGTTGGCCCAGTGGGGGGGCTCCTTTCTTTTTTTTGTTAGTTTTGTTTTCTGTTTTTTTGTGTTTTCTTTTCTTTTATTTATTTTCCTTTTGTTTTTTTATTTAATTTAGGGAATTTAAGTATATTCTAAACATGTGCTTTCTTCACTATAATTACCTATGTAATATTTGGCACTGTCCGAACATTTTTGTTTTAATGTTTGAAAACTTTGTTGTTTGCCATATTTTGAATTTGAATTTTGAACCGGTTTCGAACTAACGTGAGATTATCAACACTAACCGAGGTGACGTGGCATCATTTCTAGAGGGTTACTGTAGCTTAATTACCCGGGCGTCACAATTCTCCTCCACTACAAGAAATCTCGTCCTAAGATTTAGGAGTGGTTGTAAGGGGGAAGGGATATGGTTATGAAATTCTAACGATTCTTCTCGGCCATAGTTGCTCTTCTCGAAGAGGTCGGTCCATTGCATTGATGTCTTCATTTCTCTGCTTTAGGTCATCATGATGAAGTTGTCGTCCTTCCTTCAGGATCTTCACCGTACTTACGAAAAGGTAAGAAGGGAAAACTCTATAAGGACGGATTCTAACAAGATCGAGCATCAGATGGTTAACTCAGGGGAAGAAGCATAAGTATCTCCCGAATTGAAACTTAAGAAGATATCGAGAGCAAAGTAAGAAGGTACCATGAGAAGTTTCAAACAAGTAGGCAAGCGTTCGATGACTAATCAGAAGGTGAAAGGGGTTCAGAGCAACGAGAATAAGTATTGCGTCTGATACCAGAATAGATCACTTGGCAGGTGGCCCGTGAGTTACATAAGAAGTCAAGCATGAGGAATAACTGTGACAACAGGGTGTACAGGAGAGTCAGGTTTTGATCCTTGGACCTGTGGGTTATGGGCCCACCATGTGGGTTAAAAGTAGAAAGGGCAGTAATTTCTTCCACGATCATGTAAGCAAGGCATGTCAGAGGATAGCCTGTCAGTTATGTTGGCAACAACATCGGTACCAAGGGCGAGGGACAAAGTGAACCATTTTCCTGCTCGTTGAACGAGGCGGACCAATAGGGAAAGTTCTCATCCATCGGTGGTTATCGGAATGTTTCCAACAATAGTAGCAGGTTCTTACTAACAGAGTTGTACACCGAGGTGCTTACAAAAGCAGGAGAATATTACTGCTTAGATCATATAGATCACAAGGAAGATTAAACCAAACAATGGAAAGGAAAACATATGTATCAGATTAAACAGGACAATGGAAAGGAAAATGTGTTTAAACACATTTTTCAAGGGTATATCCTTCCCAAGGACAAGCAGAGCATGATATCCATGACAGGATATAATGTAGAAAACTCCTTAGGTAGGGGAGAGAATTTTCATGACATGGTGTTCAAGCAAAGGTCGGACTTTGGAAACACAAAGGATTCATCAAAAACAACTTATAGGATAAGTCTTACAATTTCCTCATGGAAGAATGGATAACCTTGCTGAAAAGGAATCTATAACAATAGGTCATCCGGCCAGGTGTGTTGGGCATGCCATCACCTTACTGGGTCATAAAAGACCAGTGTTATAACTCTTTGAAAAATGTTCCAACCATCATATATGACCGAGATTCAGATCTGATCGGTGTTAGGATACCTTAGACTCAGGATGCCTGAGAAGAAAAGGTGCAACACAAATTGTCGAGATGACATTGTAAGATTCTCGGGAATTGAACTGTGGAAGCTAGTTCCGAATCATGAGTTCATTGTTAAATCAAGGACAGAATGAGGAGGTGGCTGATGATCTCAGCGACAATTCACCAAGATTTCCAAAAGATGGATTTCCACAATTATGTGAACAAGGAGATAGCTTTTGTCGGTTCAAATGATATAATGAGGTATGCTCAAATAAACATACACGATTAAACATTGGTTGACGGTGTACCCGAATACGGACTTGGGTAGCACAAACAATGTTAGAATGGTGATTCGATAACCAATAGTCTAAGAAATGAAATGTTGACCATTAACTTCAAAGCAATAAGGATGCTAGAAGTTTTTTAAAATTACTAGTCCATCTGTCGGTATTCGTGTTAGGAACAACATGGGGACCAAGAAAAGAATGGTGATGGTGAAGTATCACCTATATCAAGAATTCTTAAGAGGTGGTGAAATTCTCACAACCTTCTTGATATATAAGATGGTACTACTCCAAGGTAGGACATAAGACAAGTTGGATTTCTAGGAACTCAAGGTATAACACAAAACAAGAACAAGTTTTGTGTTGGAGGGAATGCAAGAATGTTTTCGATGTTAATACCAATCATCAAGAGGAAGGGATGGTATTTCCCATCATGAATTCGATTTACACTTGGAAGAAGGCATATCATTGCTGATGATGATCACGACACTTTTGTCGAGAGATTTCATTAAGATGTAATCGGTCGGTGATGACCTCAAGTCAAAGGAATGATGGAGGGAAAGGTTTTTGAAACCACTGGTACAATACAAACTTGAAATCAAAGATTGTTGTTCAAGGCGAAAAGATATATGCCGAGGACGATCGCCGTAAGCTTAGCTCATCGTTGAAAGTTGTGCTCCAGAAATAAGGACCAGGTAGCACGGTTAAAATTTAGCACGATAACGATATAGCTGATCAAGCTAGGAATGACTTGACGGAGTATTAAAATTCTCAACAACAAAGTACTGGGAGTGCTGAACCACAGTGTTGATTTGATCCACAAATCGGTGTTCTCGGTTGACGACAACCCAGAACCCGTGGAGTGACTATGGCGGGGAAAGGTATTACTTCATCAGAAATTCATAAGAGGAAGTGCAATGTGGTGATATACTTGAGATGCCAGGGGGCAATACTCGAAGGTAGAGTAGAATAGATGCTTGATAGGTGAAATGAGGTGCAGAAGACAAGTATTTTAACTTGTCCGAGACACGGGATCAAAGAAGAACAATATGGTCAGAACCACGATTGCAAAACATCAAATCCCAGATATAAGATGAACTTATACCAAGGGGCTAATTAATTTAAGAGAAGCTTCCATGATAAGATCTACATCGTGTCCATGGGCATGAACACAAAGTTCAAGGTCGACTCCCACTTCTCCAATGCATAACCTTTCATTCACTTCTCACTTTCGAAGAAGTTGTAGTGTTGAAATTTTATCTGGCAAAATACCAGAAGTGTATGACTCGTGAAAACTTTCGAGTTCACACATATTAAGGAAGGCATAGGTTCAACCCATCAGGGTATCGTGGAAATATATACCACAAGCTTCAATAGTAAATACCACCAGCTCGAAAGCTGAGCATGGTTGAGAAAGCAGAGGATACAATTTACCAAAGGCATTATGTATCTAAGGGAAGGCCCACAAGGTTATTGAGTATGAAGGACGCTGTTGGATAAAACCCAACAAAGGATCTGCCGGTCCATAATGGAGCTGATATGAGTATCGGCACACGATCAGAGGACAAAACAAAGCTAGGGTTTGAATTATAGAAACAACTGACTAATCCAGAGCTCAAATGCAAAGGGATTATGATTTTCAAATCAAAGGATCAGAAGCAAATGCTCTGATTAAGGATGGATAAGTTGAGTAAGCTTAGGGGTAAAATCGACAACGATTTGATTGGTCGAGATCCAGCTCATGTTTAAAATGACGTCTGAGCCGAAAGGATGAATTCTAGGATCCGATTGAGGATTGCGAGCATTCGCAATATTTTGAATCAATGGACTCAAAATGATAGAGACAAAGGCTGCCAATAAGATTATTATACTTATGGGATTAACCATAATGCAAGCAAGCAAGAATTTCAAGAGCAATAAGCTGCTAAGGATTTTCGGAAGATCGAATATTATTTCGAAGACCTTAGTGAAACACATAAACAACGGGGAAAAAAGGATATCCAGTAAGTGTGAGGAATTATCCGTAGGGGGTATTCATGTGGCAAGAACTACAAGTTAGTAGGCACAAAGTATACTCGAAACATTAGAGATAATTTCGGGGTATCTTGTAATAACAAGATCAACTGGGAATAAAAGTAAGAACGACAGGTGTAAGTATTTATCCATAGGGATGTTTCGGTGGTAGGGAATTGCAAAAGCGACAGGCACAAGGTCTCGAGAGAATATCGGAGAGTATCTTTGAATTCTTATGGTTCCCGGAGCAATCATCTGGAGAAAGGGGTTCTCCGGGAGGAAGCAGTAACGAGATGCTAAAGCTAGATTTTAGTAAATTCATTTAACCCGAATAGAAGAGAGATCAGAGTCCCAGAGTATAGGTCGAGGAATAAAAGATCTTAATACCACCCAATGGCGACGTGGGCCCATAGGCTGCACAACCATGTTAGTAAAAAAGTTTTCATCGACTAGACTCAACTTCGGCCAAGGAGTTTGGAAGGGGGATTCCTACAGGAAGTCGGCTCTGATAACGACTTGTGACGCCCCTGATTCAATCGTACACTAATCATGCACGCAAACGTGTACGATCAAGATCAGGGACTCACGGGAAGATATCACAACACAACTCTAAAACATAAATAATTCATAGAAGCATCATAATACAAGCCAGGGGCCTCGAGGGCTCGAATACAAGTGCTCAATCATAGATGAGTCAGTGGAAGCAACAATATCTGAGTACAGACATAAGTTAAACAAGTTGCCATAAGATGGCTAGCACAAACTGGGATACAATCGAAAGAGGCGCAGGCCTCCTGCCTGGGATCCTCCTAACTACTCCTCGTCGTCGTCAGCGGGCAGCACGTAGTAGTAGGCACCTCCGGTGTAGGGGGAGTCGTCGTCGACGGTGGTGTCTGGATCATGGGCTCCAACATCTGGTTGCGACAACCAGGTAGAAGGGATAGGGGAAAAGAAGGAGAAAGCAACCGTGAGTACTCATCCAAAGTACTCGCAAGCAAGGAGCTACACTACATATGGATGGGTATATGTGTAAAGGGGCCATATCGGTGGACTGAACTGCAGAATGCCAGAATAAGAGGGGGATAGCTAATCCTGTCGAAGACTACGCTTCTGGAAGCCTCCGTCTTGCAGCATGTAGAAGAGAGTAGACTGAAGTCCTCCAAGTAGCATCGCATAGCATAATCCTAGACGGCGATCCCCTCCTCGTCTCCCTGTTAGAGAGCGACCACCAGGTTATATCTGGCACTTGGAAGGGTGTGTTTTATAAAGTATCCGGTTCTAGTTGTCATAAGGCCAAGGTACAACTCCGGGTCGTCCTTTTTCCAAGGGACACGGATATTCGAATAGATAAACTTCCCTGCAGGGGTGCACCACATAACCCAACGCGCTCGATCCCATTTGGCCGGACACACTTTTCTGGGTCATGCCCGACCGGGGAAGATCAACACGTCGCAGCCCCACCTAGGCTCAACAGAGAGGTCAGCACGCCGGTCTAATCCTAAGTGCACAGGGGTCTGGGCCCATCGCCCATAGCACACCTGCACGTTGCGTACGCGGCCGGAGGGCAGACCTAGCAACCTCCATTACAAAGGAAGTCACGTTACGCGCTCCAACCCGGCGCGCGCCGCTCAGTTGCTGACGTCACGAAGGCTTCGGCTGATGCCACGACGTCGAGTGCCCATATCTTTCCCACGTAGTTGGTTAGTGCGTATAGACCAAATGGCCAGACTCAAATCAAATACCAAGATCTCATTAAGCGTGTTATTTTGAAGTAACCGTGAACGCCGACAGGGCCAGGCCTACCTCTCACCCAGGTAGTCTCAACCTGCCCTATCGCTCTGCCACAAAGATCCACCCAGAGGGCCGTCGGGACAAAGGTCCTTTTAGCCCCCAATTCGTGAATCACTCGCGGGTACTCCTCAAGCCGACCCGACTTTAGTCACCACATGTACCATGTAGAAAGTATATAGTATATACCCGTGATCACCTCCCGAGTGATCATGGCCCGATAGTATAGCATAGCAGACAGACAAGAATGTAGGGCCGTTGATGGAACACTAGCAGCCTATACTAAGCATGTAGGATTGCAGGTAAAGGTAACAACAGTAGTAGCAAGGACAGGCTATGCATCAGGATAGGAATAACGGAAAGCAGTAACATGCTACACTACTCTAATGCAAGCAGTATAGAGAAGAATAGGCGATATCTGGAGATCAAGGGGGGGCTTGCCTGGTTGCTCTGGCAAGAAGTAAGGGTCATCAACAGCGTAGTCGATCGGGGCATCAGCAGCGGCGTCAGTCTCGTAGTCTACCGGAGAGAAGAGGGGGAGGAAACAATGAATAAAATGCAAACATATGCATAACGATGCATGACAAGACAAGTAGCGGCGCTAAGTGTGCCCTAACGCAGTATGAGGTGATACCGGTGAAGGGGGGAAACATCCGGGAAAATATCCCCGGTGCTTCGCGTTTTCGGACAAATGAATCGGAGGGGAAAAGTTGCGTGTTTGCTATGCTAGGGATGTGTGGCGGACGAACAGGCTGCATATCTGGATTCGTCTCGTCGTTCTGAGCAACTTTCATGTACAAAGTTTTCCATCCGAGCTACGGTTTATTTTATATTGATTTTAAAAGATTTAATTCATTTTTTAGGATTTATTTAATTATTTTAATTCAGCATTATCCAGAACAGTGGCTAGTGACGTCAGCATGACGTAAAGGTGACGTCAGTGGTCAACGGTCCGCTGACTAGAGTCAAACCTGACCGGTGGGTCTAGTGGGACCCACCTGTCATAGTCTGAGACTAACTAATCATGTTTAATTAGCTTGTTAAATTGATTTGGTTAATTACTGATTAGATTAATCTATATATGATTAATTAACTTAATTAATTAATTATTGTAATTATTATTTATTTATTTACTTTTTTTAATTAAAACGTTCTGGGCAGGGGCCCACTTGCCATAGGTCCCAGGGGCCTTTGCGGGTGTGCACTAGCGAGCGAATAGGCGCGGGGCGCTGGGCGCAGTAGGTGAGCGGCGGTGGCTGCAGAGGCCGGTCGGGTGCGAGCTCGCGGCCAAGACGCGGCAGGGGGAGGTTGGTCGAAAGCGGGGCGGTCGGCGACCGTCAGCAGGTGGGAGGAGGGGCGCGTAACAACGCAGCGACGAGCAGGGGGCCGCGGGACACGCGGATGGCAGTGGGCACCGTCAACGTCGGGCGCGGGCGCGGCTTGGTGCGGTGGGGCTAGCGGAGCAGCGACGCGGGGAGCGGGAGGCAACGCGACGGGCGCTGGCGTGGCGGACAGGGGAGGCCGGAGGAGGCCACGGCGGGCACAGGCCTCGGTGGCCAAAGCGGGGGGAGGCGCGCTGGGCGAACGGGGCATGGGCACCGCGGCACGGCCGTATGCGGCGAGCGCGGAGTGAGGGGGCATGGGGTAGAGACAGGGGCGTGAGAGAGCGGCGGGCAGTGCGTGCGACAAGCCGCAACGGTGAGCGGCAGCGCAGCGAAGAAGCAGCAGCTGCTGCATGGCGATGCCGGCGCGGAGCTCGTCGGAGCCGAGCACAGCAGGAGCGGGCGGGCGGAGTCGGCCGGAGTGGTGCGAGTGTGTGGTGGCCGGGCGTGGCCACGGCAGCGGGGACGAGCGAGAGGGAAAAGAGGAGGTTGGGGTCCTGGCGAGTAGAGACCAGGGGGCGGCGAGGCTCGAGGGAGGCCCTTGGGGAGGAGGACGGGGACGACCGGCCAGCGGGGAGGCAGTCCGGCTGGGAGGTGGCATGGGGGTGCGGCGCACAGCGGAGAGGATGGTGAGGCGTCCAGCGAGGAGTGGTCGAGGCGACGCGGTGCGGTCGATCCGGGCGGCGGGGTCGTCGGGGGCGAGGGCGTGGTCGGGGTGCCATTGCCCTGAACTGGATCGAGCAGAGGGGGCGAGGTGCGAGGGGAGTGGGAAGGTTGGTCCCCGATCCAGATCGGATCAGGAGAGGGAGTGGCGACATGGGGCGACGGGTTAGGGTTTGGGTGTCGTGGGGGTTATGGAGGTCTGGGGGTGGGCCGACCTAGTCGGCATGATGGCCAGTTGGGCCAGTTGGCCCAGTGGGGGGCTCCTTTCTTTTTTTGTTAGTTTTGTTTGCTATTTTTTTGTGTTTTCTTTTCTTTTATTTATTTTCCTTTTCCGTTTTATTTAATTTAGGGCATTTAAGTATATTCTAAACATGTGCTTTCTTCACTATAATTACCTATGTAATATTTGGCACTGTCCGAACATTTTTGTTTTAATGTTTGAAAACTTTGTTGTTTGCCATATTTTGAATTTGAATTTTGAACCGGTTTCGAACTAACGTGAGATTATCAACACTAACCGAGGTGACGCGGCACCATTTCCAGAGGGTTACTGTAGCTTAGTTACCCGGGCGTCACACGTCCGTAATAACCCTGACGAAACTGAACTTTTTCAGTTCTATTGCCACCGCTCCATCCCCACTTCCGCATACACACTCCTTTTGCCACCCCTTTCCGGTTGCCGCACTCTACCACCATCACTTACCGCGACGACCTCCGACAATTTTGTCACATGTTCATTTGAGAATTTGAGTTGTGCTCACCGTGTCCTATTGTGTTTCAGCTATCTAGGTACGGTTTGACATCGACATCACCACCGCTCATCTTGGCAACGAACTCGTCATCAACTACGAGGGTAACCTCATCTTGGTATCGTCATATCCTCATACATTCTTGCAATTGCATTTGATCACCCCATAGCCCATCTTTGCATAGCTTACCCATTGAGACTAGCCGTTGAGTATTGCCGGCCATGTAACTTGTGCACATTAGTGATCATACTCCAATTGCATACATACCATCTCATAGTGGTGCATATCTTGGTATCATCTCTTGTGTCACATAGTTGCAACCACATATACTCAATTGGTATCTTGGTTCATCAAGCATTGCATGAGAAAAGAGCTCCAAGAGCCACACAAAGCTTCTAAGAAAAAGGAAAGATAAGCAAAGATCTTATGAGCAAGAACCATAGCATCATACAACATTAAGATTGTCATACTCGATCATCTTGGATCATAGCTTCGAAACATCATCATATAGCATACTTGGGATAGGAGTCCTTGCATTTTTCCTAGTAGGTCGGGCACAAGTTTGTATCCGCCTATTGTGCAATCGTGCTAGCGTCTCTCTAGTGTTGTGCAACAAGAGCATTTTCGTGGATTCCACATTTTGGCTCAGCCTTGGTTGCACGACCCCAATTATCTATTTGCGTGTGTGTTTCCATGTACCTTATCTTGCTATTGGTCTACTTGTTGCATTCGTGAATTGTGAATCATTTCCAACTTTATTGAAGCTCACTGACAATTGCATCAATTTTTGTGCCACCATCCTAACCGAGCTCCACCATAAGCCTTTACTTGTGTAGGTGTGAGAACCGACAAGAATCAGTACCAATTGTGCTATTTCCTTGTTCCACATTGGAGTGATCATTGATCCATCTTCAACATCGGTCAAGGTACATTTGGTATAAGTTCTTATCTTTCTCCCACTCACATATTTGCTTGGTATGATGGATAGGCCAAGTTCTTCAACCAATTGTTGGTGTACAAAAAGGGGGGTACACTTTTTGTACCCCTATAACTATGCACGGGCAGTCTGAGACACAGGCGCTGCCACACCGAGCACGGCAAGGGAGGTAAGCCAAGGTAAGGACGAAGCTGAAGAGAAGCAGAACGACGCCAATACCAAGACCACAAAGAGCAAAGGGGACAGAGCAGACCCCCCCGGCAAGATCCTTGCCGGGGGGGCAGCTTTAGCAAACCCGGCAAGGCCCTTGCCGTGGCAGCTCGCCCAACACCTACGGAGTGAAGTCACCCTTGAGTCCACTGCCCCCATGGGGCAAGGATTAGGGAGACATCCCCGTGGTGGCATGCAGATCTTTGTGAAGACATTCAAGACCAGATGCCCACTTAAGAAGGTGATCCTTGGCGGGATCCCAGCCAAGGAGGACCACAAGGTCCCCGGCAAGAGCCTTGCCGGGGATGACAGCAGGCGCCACGGCAAGACCCTTGCCGGGGCCCCGGCAAGGCCCTTGCCAAGGACGCCCGTGGGGCAACCATCAGGCCCGCACCAGTCGCACCTCCACCGCCGTTCGCATGCAGCTGCCGACCCAACCAGTTGGGCAGGCACCTGCGTGGCGGCGTACAGATCTTCATGGCCACCACTGCGCCACCTCAGCTGCTTGCCTGCCTACATGGCACCACGAGCACCGCTAGCCAGGGCGCGTGTCAACACAAGAGGGAGCGGCGACAGACGAGACAGGGCTCTCCCCCGTCCCCGATAAAGCAAGGACACCTAAGCAAGGCGCATTAAATGCGCCTTGTCATGTAATGCGAGGGATAACCTCGCATTACTGTACCCTTTCCACCTCCTGTGTGCCACTGTGGCAACCCCTTTCCTATAAAAGGAGGCCCGAGGCGACTAGGAGGAGGATTCGGCTTTTTCGAGCTCCTCACGCCCCATAGCTAGCTCAAGAACACAGATATACAATCCACCAAAGCAGGAGTAGGGTTTTACGCATCCTCGTGGCCCGAACCTGGATAAACGAACCGTGTGCTATCTGTTTGATCCGCTCTTCTCACGACCCCCGCGCCCCGCAACCGTAGTAGGGATTCTTGTGATCCCATAGGTGTCGTTTCCCACCGACATCTTTGGTGCACCAGGTAGGGGGCAGCGCAGGTGTGAGAATCGGCTGTGGCAGTTAGCCCGACGCTCCTTCATCTTCGTGACCCTTGAAGAAGAAAGGAGGCCAGGAGGTCCGCACTCGAGCGATCACAAACAGAAGCTAAGTTGCACTGAACCCTTGCTTATACTACCCTTTTTATTTGAGGTTATTCCCCCCCCCCCCCCGGAGATGTCGCACCTTTGTATGAAAAACCTGCACGCCAGGGGGCTCCACCACGATCGGCAACGCCCTTGCCCTGTTTCGAGTCCGCTCAAGCGGCTGCGTCGAGAGTGGTAGAGTAGCCTTCCGTGATCGACAACGCCCTTGTTCTGACTCGAGTCAAGCTCGACAGTTCGAGCGGCCGCGTTCGGAACGGGGAGGTGGCTCGTCCGGCAGCACACGTACCCGGCAGGCCATGGGGATCCGTCCCCAAGACGCCGCTTGGGGCTTCCACGCTGGCAAGCCTTCCCGATCGGCGTAGGGCACACATACAAAGAGGAATTGAACAGGGAAATAACATGCATGAAAATTAAGAGTACTTCAAAGTTATAGTACATCACATCATTGCTGCGGTCCTAACTAAAGATAAAATTTGTCTTGGTCGGGAACCCGCAACGGCGAAGAAGAACGGGATGCCTAATCCCGGCGCTGGCCTTCCACCCTCTTGATTTCGTCGATGTAGTCGGTGATGGGCTTGATGCGCTCCTTGAGCACCGTGGGGTCAGCACCCTCCGGCAAGCTCTTCATCACGGCCGCGAAGTCAAGATCGGGATTCCAGTACGCCACCTTGGTGAGGACCTTGGTCACGACCCTCCGGCAAAGTCGCCGGGCCTCCTCGGCCAGCGTGGCCATCCTGTTGGAGTGGAGATAGGCCAAGGCTCCAAGGACACCCTCGAAGAACTGGGTCAGCTTGGCGTTAACGGTACCGCTGCGCTCAGGGGCGTACCTCACGTTTGGCATCCCCATGGTGGCCAATTGCGAGGTAACCCTTCCAGCGATAACCTCCACATGGCTGATCCACCTGTTCTCGCCCACCACGTATTCCTAGTGGGAGGCGGCCTTGTTCGCCCGCAGCTGCTTCTCCTCCTCCAGGCTCTGGGTCAAGGTCTCCTCCCGAGCCTTGCTCTCCGACGGCAGCTTCCAAAGATCCTCCAGCTTCAGCTTGAGGTCTCTGATGGAGTTCTGCGCCTCGGAGAGCTCCCCGACCTTGCTGTGACCGCTCCTTGCGCCTCTACCAAGGCGCGGTTGAGCGTGTTCTTCTCGCCGGACAGCTTGAGGGCCTGCTCCTTCAGCTTGTCCCGCTCTGCCTCCAGCTCCTTCACCTTGCCAGCATGGGCCAGGGCTTGGGCATCGAGTGCCTCTGCTCCAGCTCGCGGGTCCGCCGCGCGACAAGGGCCTCGAGCTCCTCGTCCTTGCCATGGAGCGTTGCGGCAAGCTTCGCCTCACGCGCGGAGAGGTCCTCCTCCTGGGGGTCCAAGGCGGCTTGATGCTAGTTCCGGGTGGCTTCGGCCGCGGCAGCCAAGTTCGCCGCCTTCTCCTGGGCCTTCTCAATGTTGGCCAGCTTCATGGTGAGCTCCACATCGCGCTGGGCCAATTTCTCTTGAAAGGCCCTCTGCTCCTCGCGAGACTAGTGGAACCAAGTCTGCGTCTCGGCGACGCGCGCCTTGAAGTCCACCTACGCGTTGTCCACCGCTGCCGCCCTGGACTTGACTTTGTCCAGGCGGGCGCGGTAGAGCACTTGGAGCTTCCGGAAATTGGCCCCCATGATGCGGAAGAGCTGCTCTTCTAGAGAACCGTCGCCGCCAACGCCCGGCGCGTCGACAACCTCGAACCTGATGGCGGCAAGCACCTCGCCGTCAAAAACTTCTCCTTCGGCGGGCGCTCGGTTTGACGCCCCTGGGAGGTGGACGAAAAGATCATCGCCCACCTTCAGATACCTGTCGGGGCCCGAGGTTGAGGAGGAGGTAGGCTGATCATCCATCACCTCTTCCTCGGCGGAGGCCTTGCCGCCCCCTCGGCAGGACCACCGCTGGCGCCCTTGGTGGAAGCCTCGTCGGTAGCCTTGGTGGCCCCCACGGCAGCGTCCTCGGCCGCGCCCTTGGCGGCCTCATCAGCATTCTTGGCGGCCTCCTCGGCGGCAATTTTGTCGGCCTCAGCCGCGGCCTCTTCGGCAATATCTCTGACGACGGCGTCCACGTCCTCCGTGTCTGTTGAAGGAGGGCCTGGGCAGCAGCGGGAGCAATGAAGCCAAGAAAAGCACAAGGGAAAAGAACAGAGACGAAGGACGTGCGACTTACCAGTGCTGGGCTGTGAAGCAGAAGTCCCCTCTCCACCAGCATTTGGCACCGAGACAGAGCCACCAGCGCCCAACTTCCCCTCTTCCTCCATGGGTGTGGGCTCCGTGCTTGATGCCCATGCCGGGGACGCCCCCCGCGGCAGCGTAGTCGATGGGGGTGGTGTGTTAGGAGTAGCCCTCTGCGGCTCCTCCTGCTGCCGCTCCCCTCCTGCAAACCTGGCAAGGTCAGCGTCGTGGCATCGAGCGCCTACCACATGTCGAGTAAGAAGGAGGTGATGAACTTACGCTGGGGACTGCACCGGGGGCTGCTGTCCGGGCTGCTCGGCACCACCAGTGGTGTCTTTGAAGCCCCAGCTGGGGGCTGGTTGCTCGCCGAGGTCCTCTCCCTCTTCGCCCTCTGGGCCAACGTCTCTGCATCCCTACAAAAGCAAAAATAGATCAAGACAAACGACCCAATTCAGGGAAATGGAAATGATAGTAAGGAACAGAGTACTTACTCGTCATCCGTCTCCTCCTCTTCCGCCAGCTTCCTTTTCCTCTCCGGGCTGAGAGGCCCGATATCAAAAGGGAGCTCCGCATCATCATCCGAGTCGACGCCTGTCGGAGGAGGCGAAGAAGGCGGCGGGGTCTGTGTGCGCCCAGATGAGGAAGGGGCTGTCGCTTTCTTCTTCTCAGCGGCCTTCATCAGCCTCTTCGCTGCCGAGGCCCTCGTGTGACGCCCGGACCTTCCAGGCTCAATTGAGTCCGCGTGGCCCTGCCAGGCCGGACCGGCTCGCCAGAGCCAGCCCGCCGCAGGACTCGCCCTCTTCCCCTGGCTGGCGTCGAGCCCGCCGCCACGCCCTCCTCCTCCGACGACTCGTCGGCCGCGTCCTCGACGAGCGGAGCTCCAATCTCGGCGCTGCTGGCCTCCCCAGTGGTCGCCGCCCACATGGTGAGCTGCTCCTCCTCTGCGGCCGTGGCGACCTAGTCCTCCACGCCCCCGGCGCTGCCGGCCTCCAGAGCAAGCTTTTCCTCCCTCGCCCTGGTGGCGATGTAGTCCAGCTCTGCCTGGGTGGTGTCCATGACAAGCCACCGCTCGGCGTCGGCACTGACGTACACCTCAATCATGGTGTCGAAGAACTGCTGCACATCTGCGGCCGTCGGCTCCCTCCAGCTCGGAACGGGGCCGTGCGCGTTGCAGTCCGGCATCATGGCGATGATCTCGGACTGGCGCGAGTTATTGCACAACGGGGCCACCCCCGCTGGCAACTTGAAGAGCGGCCCCTTGACGGCCTTGCCGGCCTTTACGGCAACCCTTGCGGCCTTGCCGGTCAGCTCGACCTCGCCGTCGCGATCCACATCCAGCTGGAAGAGCCACTGGTAGAAGTGGGCATGCGCCGTCACCGTGAAGTTGTGGTCGAGGCTAGGGGGGAGCCGCATAATGTCAGCCGGATTCGTGACGAGCCAAGCTGGCCTCCCCTTATTGTGCAGCGGGGCGATCCGGCGGCAGATGAAATCCACCCCGATCATCTCAAGGGTGAGCCCAGCCCGGGTCAACCGGAGAATCCTTGTGGTGGCGACAGTAAGCCTCCCGTCGGCGGCTTCGACATCACCCCAATCGTTGCCGCGGACCGGCGGCGCTCGGCGGACCTTGCAAAATTCCGGCGGGTCTTCATCTTCAATCCAGCACCACCGGTCATGACATTCATCCCACCTCTCCCTCACGGCACCATCCGGGTACGCCTCCTTGGATCTTGGGATCCAGGTGACGCAACCAGCGATGGCACCTCCCGTTTGGATTCGAGGATAGAAGTAATGGCGAAAGAGCGCCGTGTTGGGCTGCACTCCGGCAAAGCCCTCGCAAAGATGTGCAAAGCAAGACATGCATGCCACCGCGTTCGGAGTAAAATCCAAGAGGCGAAAACTGAAGGTGTGCATAATGTCACAGAAGAAATCGGAGAAAGGAGGGCATAACCCGCAAGAAAAGTAGTCGACGAAGAAGGGGTACCGATTTGGGGCAGGATCAGCGCAAGCGGCAGGGATGACGCGTGTCGCCGGGTGTCCCGAGTTCTCTCCCCCTGTCTTCACTCCCCACAGGGGCTTGAAAGAGGCCCGGAGCTCATGAACGTCAACCGTCGAGGGGAAGAAGAAGGTGGACTTCGTCTTGTTCCCCAACAGCGCGCTCTCCGGCGGCTCCATGGTCCTAGAGCCCTTAGCCACCCCCTTGCCCTTGGCGGATTTGGGTGCCATGGCGGCCAAGGAGTCTAGAGGGTTGAGGAAGGGGGGTGGCGAAGCAGCAATGGCGGGCAACGCCGAAAGCTTGCAAGGGAAGGAAGAAAGGGAACGGCGGTTCTGAGATTGTAAAAGGCACGAAGGAAGAGGAGAAAGTGAGCAGCACGCCCGCGGTTATTCCTTTTTATGGGGGAGAACGCGGGCCGCCTCCTTTCACATTAACTGTGATGTGACGCATGCCCGCGGGAAGCAACCTCACGCATGCTGCCCACGTCACACACGCCTCCCCACGCCGCGCCACGCGCGGGAAGCGTGGGAAGCGCAGCGCGCGAAGAAATTTACCGCGGTAAAAAACCGCCCCGCCTACCCGTGCACCGTTCTTGGGCCTAGCCCAACAACGCATTGCGCTTATGTGTGGCCCAGGCCCGGGGGCTCCTGTCGGTGTACAAAAAGGGGGGTACACTTTTTGTACCCCTATAACTGTGCACGGGCAGTCTGAGCCACAGACGCCGCCACACCGAGCACGACAAGGGAGGTAAGCCAAGGTAAGGTCGAAGCTGAAGAGAAGCAGAACGACGCCAAGACCAAGACCACAAAGAGCAAAGGGGACAGAGCAGACCCCCCGGCAAGATCCTTGCCGGGGGGCAGCTTTAGCAAACCCGGCAAGGCCCTTGCCGTGGCAGCTCGCCCCACACCTACAGAGCGAAGTCACCCTTGAGTCCACTGCCCCCATGGGGCAAGGATTCGGGAGACATCCCTGTGGTGGCATGCAGATCCTTGTGAAGACATTCAAGACCAGATGCCCACTTAAGAAGGTGATCCTTGGCGGGATCCCAGCCAAGGAGGACCACAAGGCCCCCGGCAAGAGCCTTGTCGGGGATGACAGCGGGCGCCACGGCAAGACCCTTGTCGGGGCCCCGGCAAGGCCCTTGCCAAGGACGCCCGTGGGGCCACCATCAGGCCCGCACCAGTCGCACCTCCACCGCTGTTGGCATGTAGCTGCCGACCCAACCAGTTGGGCAGGCACCTGCATGGCGGCGTACAGATCTTCGTGGAGACCCACCACTGCGCCACCTTAGCTGCTTGCCTGCCTACATGGCACCATGAGCACCGCTGGCCAGGGCGCGTGTCGACGCAAGAGGGAGCGGTGACGGACAAGACAAGGCTCTCTCCCGTCCCCGATAAAGCAAGGACACCTAAGCAAGGCGCATTAAATCCGCCTTGTCATGTAATGCGAGGGATAACCTCGCATTACTGTACCCTTTCCACTTCCTGTGTGCCACTGTGGCAACCCCTTACCTATAAAAGGAGGCCCGAGGCGACCAGGAGGAAGATTCGGCTTTTTGGAGCTCCTCATGCCCCATAGCTAGCTCAAGAACACAGATATACAATCCACCAAAGCAGTAGTAGGGTTTTAAGCATCCTCGCGGCCCAAACATGGATAAACGAACCGTGTGCTATCTGTTTGATCCGCTCTTCTCACGACCCCCGCGCTCCGCAACCGTAGTAGGGATTCTTGTGATCCCATAGGTGTCGTTTCCCATCGAGCAACAAGAAGACATGTCCGCCTACGTCACCAAAGTCCATCTATTTGGTGCACAACAAGCTTTGCATGAAGAGTAACAAGCAACGAGCGACCGCATCGACAATCTTGCCACCGACTTGCAACACTCCGAGCAACGTATAAGAGACTACTTCGACCACAAGCTCGACGAACACAAGCTCGCCAACGATGCAAGAATGGATTAGATTCAAGCCCTTTTGGTCAACCGCTCTTCTACCTCTTCGTCCTACTCAAGACGGAGCCGCTCAAGTCGACACTCCGACGACATCTACTCCGGTCAAGTACCCCGACATCGAACATTCTTCGATGAGCCGCACGACACGAACGTCATGCAAACCACAACCCTCTACACGACAACAACTCTCCCGAGCAAGCTCATGCGCAAGAACATCGACATCATCAAAACCAAGCTTCCTTGGTGCAAGCACAAGAACGACAACGTCTTCGACAACAAGAGGAAGAGCAAGCGCGACAACATCAAGATCCACAAGATGGCGACACACAACGTCAAGCACAAGAACTTCGTGAAGCTCAAGCTCTTGAGGCGCAACGTGCCCTTCGAGACTCAAGTCACGCCGTAGCCACGCGCACTCGGCAAGCACGTCAACAAGAAGAAGCGCTTCGCGATGAAGTTCACGAACGCATCTATCAAGCAAGAGTAAATCGTCAAGCTCCATAAGCTCCTCGTCAAGATCACCAAGTTCGTCAAGAGCAACATGAAGAAGTCCCACGCCAAGAGCACCATGAGGATGACAACCTCCTTCGCCAAGAGCATCAAGAGGTCGATAATCCTCCAAGACAAGGGCGTCATCATCCACGACCCCAACACAACGAAGAGCAACGCTACGGCAAGCTTAAGTTCACCATACCCAAGTTCAATGGAAGCAATGACCCCGAAGAATTCCTATCATGGGCATTGAAGGTTGACAAAATCTTCCGCTTGCACTACTTCGAATAAGAGAAGAAGATTACAATGGCATCCCTCGATTTCCAAGACTACGTCCTCATTTGGTGGGAACAAGTCGTCGAGCGCCATGCGACAAGAGGTGATCCACCCATCACTACTTGGGCACAAATGAAGGATGTCATGAGAGCACGGTTTGTCCCAACCTACTACAATCATGACCTCTTCAAGAAACTCCAACTACTCAAGCAAGGAACCAAGAGCGTTGAAGAATATTACAAGGAAATGGAGATTGCCATGATACGAGCCAATGTTTCTTGAATGGACTCAATCACCCAATCAAGAAGATTGCCGACTTCCAACCATACTCGAACCTCATCGAGCTAGTGCATCAAGCTACCAAAGCGGAACGCCAAGTGCAAGATGACTTCAAGTATGCCAAGTTCTCTTCCAAGAGCTACGGTTTCTCCAACCCACAAGCTTCAACGACTCCAACACCTTCTACCTCAACCAAGCCATCTACAAGCAATGGTGACAAGTCAAGTTACAAGAAAACTTTGACAACTCCAAGTCATCTTCCTACTACAAGCAACTTCAAGCCACGAGCTTCATCATCATCTACTCCAATCGATGAGACCGTCAAGACAAGTTCCAGCAAATGCTTGACATGCGGAGGCCAAGGCCACAAGTCCTTCCAATGTACAGACAAGTGCACCATGATCCTCAATGACGATGGTACATATGACTCCATGAGTGAAGGAGAAATGGAAGCCCTTGAGCAAGTGGCCATGCACCGGCAAGCAACGACGACGACGATGATCAAGTCTTTTGTGACGAAGATGCAAGCCCCGCTCTTGTTGTCTCCATGGTCTTGACTCTTCAACATCAACAAGACGAAGACCAACGATGCAATTTCTTCCACACCAAGGCCGACATCAATGGAGGGAGTTTCCATAACTTGGCTAGTGAAGAACTTTGCTCCAAGCTCCAATTGGTCAAGATGAAGCACCCGCACCCCTACAAGGTTCAATGGCTAAGCGACACTGGCACCATCCAAGTCGAGCATAGAGTACAAGTTTCCTTCAAGATTGGAGCATATGAGGACACCTTGGAATGTGATGTTGTTCCTATGTCCGTTTGCCACCTCCTTCTTGGACGGACATGGCAATATGACTGAGGCGTCATCCACAACGGGCGTTCAAACCACTATAGCTTCAAGATTAAAGGGAAGGAGTACGTGCTAGGACCTATGTCTCCAAGCCAAGTGATCGCCGACAAGCAAGCCACCCATCGTGGAGAAAATAGTGAGAGAGCGAACCACCCAAAAGAGAGTGAGCGCCACAAGCCCAAATTGAGTGACTCCACGATGAGTGAAAAGAACTTAGTCCTCTTTGCCACCAAACGTGAGATGAGAGAAGTGTTTGAGAACCCATCAAGTGTCATGCACTATGTCCTCTTGTGCAAGGACGAGGCACCAAAAACTAACACCTCTCACGATCTACCTTTGGCGTTATCTTCTCTATTGCAGGAATTCCAAGATGTTTTCCCCAACGAGCTACCTCCGGGTCTACCTCCACTAGGTGGCATCGAGCACCGCATCGACCTCATACCCAGACCACCACTTCCAAACAAGTCTCCTTACTGCGTCAACCCCGAGGAGACCAAAGAAATACCAAGGCAAGTACAACATCTCATAGACGATGGACATGTGCGCGAAAGTTTGAGTCCTTGTGCCGTACTGGTCATTCTTGTACCAAAATGAGACGGTAGCTTTCGCATGTGTTCCAATTGTAGACCTATCAATGCTATCACCATTAGATATAGGCACCCCATTCCACGCCTCGATGATATGCTAGATGAGGTTAGCGGTGCCACTATATTTTCCAAAATTGATCTTAAAAGTGGTTACTATCAAATCCGCATACAAGAGGGTGATGAATGGAAAACCGCTTCCAAAACCAAGTTTGGCTTGTATGAGTGGTTAGTCATTCCTATGGGTCTATCAGAAGCACCGGGCACTTTCATGCGTCTTATGCATTATGTCTTTCGCCCTTACATTGGTGAATTTCTTGTTGTCTATTTCGACGATATCCTTGTTTTTAGCAAATCTCTCAAAGAGCATGTCACCCACGTTCGAACCGTGTTACAAACTCTTCGAAAAGAGCATCTCTATGATAATATGGAGAAATGCCTTTTTGGCGTTGATAAGCTTGTTTTCTTGGGTCTTGTCGTATCCTCTAAGGGTGTTCATGTAGATGAATCTAAGATCAATGATATTAAAACTTGGCCCAAACCAACTAACTTGCAACAAGTGCATAGTTTTCTTGGTTTAGCCAGTTTCTACCGTTGATTCGTGAAGGATTTTAGCACCATCGCTTCACCTTTGCATGCTTTAAGCAAGAAAAATGCACCGTTTGTTTGGGGAACTTCCCAAGACACCGCTTTCGATGAGCTTAAGAACTTACTTACTCACGCTCCCGTGCTTGCTTTACCAAATTTGACAAACCGTTTGAGATACATTGCGATGCTAGCGGTTATGGCATAGGAGGCATGTTAATTCAAGAGAACCACCCCGTAGCATACTTTAGTGAGAAACTTTCCGGCACGCAACTCAATTATCCTATCTATGACAAAGAGCTATATGCTTTAGTGCGAGTTTTGCGTGAATGGGAACATTACCTCCGTCCCCATGAGTTCATTCTTCATATCGACCATGGAACACTAAAGTACCTTCAGGGTCAAACCAAGTTGAACAAGCGTCATGCTAAGTGGAGTGAATTCATAGATTCTTTTCCTTATCATCAAGTACATCAAAGGCAAGGACAATGTTGTGGCGGATGCACTTTCCCGTATATGCATGCTTGTTACTAAACTTGAGTTGAATGTCATTGGCTTTGAGCACATAAAAGACTTGTATGCGCATGATACTACCTTCGCAATTCCTTATGCCAAGTGTTTGACGCATACATATTGGGAAAGCTATTACATCAAAGATGGATATCTTTTGAGAGCTAAGAAACTTTGCATTCCCGAGTTTTCTCTTCATTTGTTGCTTTTGCAGGAATCTCATGGAGGACTAATGGGACACTTTGGACGTGACAAGACATTTGCTACGCTCTCCAAGAACTACTTTTGGCCCAAGATGTTTCGCGACGTCAATCTCTTCACCAACCGATGCTCTACATGCCACAAAGCTAAGTCTAAAGCTCAATCCCATGGTATTTATATGCCTCTTCCTATTCCATATCACCCATGCGAAGATATTAGCATGGATTTTGTGCTTGGTTTGCCTAGAACTAGAAATGGCAAAGATTCCGTGTTTGTTCTTGTCGACCGATTCTCCAAAATGGCACATTTCATTCCATGCAACAAGATAGATGATGCTTCACAAGTTGCCAATCTTTTTTGTAGGGAAATCTTGCGACTTCACGAAGTTCTAAAGACGATTGTCTCGGACCTCGATGTCAAGTTCTTGAGTTACTTTTGGAAGACGCTATGTGCCAAACTCGGAATCAAGCTCCTATTCTCCACGGCATACCATCCACAAACCGACGGCCAAACGGAGGTGACGAACCAGACGCTCTCCACTCTACTCTGCATGTTGATAAAGAAGAACAGCAAGGAGTGGGAGGAGTGCCTACCCATCGCCGATTATGCCTACAACCGCGCAAGACATTCGACTACTGGCAAGTCCCCTTTCGAGGTCGTCTACTGCTTCAACCCGTTGTCCCCATTGGACATTCTTCCTATACCACTACAAGAGCACACAAACATGGACGTGAGTGCACGAGTCACATATCTCAAGAAGATGCATGAAGATACAAGGCACACCATCGAGCGCCAAGTACAACGACTCGCGACCAAGCTCAACGTCAACAAGCATCCCATGATCTTCATCAATGGCGATCTCGTGTGGCTACACCTTCGCAAGGATCGCTTCCCCAACGAATGCAAGTCCAAACTTCTACAACGAGTCGATGGACCCTTCAAGGTGCTAGCATGCTACAACAACAACACCTACAAGATCGACCTCCCGAGCGACAAGTACAACATGAGCGACATCTTCAACATCAAGGATCTTTCGCCCTACCATGGTGATGAAGATTTCGATCCGAGGTTGGATCTTTCCCAAGGGGGGGGGGAGATGATGCGGAGCATCCCAAGGTCATCCCCATGGACGTATCAACATCTCCCACAACACCACTTGGTTCCATGACAAGAGCTAGAGCGAAGGCTATCGAAGATAAGGTAAACTCGTTCCTCTCCGAACTATCACTTTCTACGCATGAGACATGGTTACTACCTCAAGCAGAAACACTATGTGTGATCAGGTACACGGAGGAAGGCCCCGGAACCACTACATCCCATGGACAAGACGGCGAGGACCCCGAGCACAAGGCACAAGAAGAAGAGCCCAAGAGGAAGCTCCAGCCACCGGACGTCCGTAAAGGACCGGACGTCCGACGACTCCCAAGCCCCTTTGGACGACCGACGCCCCTGTCCCTGGCCAACTCAGCAAGCCCACCTACAGATGACCGATGCCCCCGGACGTCCGATGCCCGGACGACCGCAACTCCCCGGACGACCAATGAAACCTGACCAGGGCTGCAGCTTACGGACGTCCGAGGATCTACCGACGTCCGGACCTCCACGAGCCTCCGAACGCCCAGCACCTTACGGATGTCCGACGCCTGTGTGCTGATTACGTGTTGGGACGAAGCCCATGTACCCTTTCTACCTCTAAGACTATATATAGACCTCCTCCTCCTGTTTTCTAGGGTTAGCAAAAGATTAGCTCATTGAGATAGAGCTTTGCTCATCCATCTGGATCTCCTCCATCGTGAGGGACCGCAGCTTCCTACGGAGAAGATCCACTTGGATTCAAGACCTCCTTCACAGAGAAGACCATCAAGACCTCCTCATGGAGAAGAACCCGTTACCACTTATATCGTCCTTTGTTGGATTTGGACCGTGTATCCCCTTGTGTGTTCGAGAATCTAGCATATGTGTGATCGTTATCTTGTCGGTTGAGTGTTTCCCTCCGTGTTTCCCCTCGTGTTCTTCGTGTTCTTCGCGGGATCCACTCCTTTCATGAAAGATCGGGCCATAGGTTTCTACCCTACATCTTCCTGGCCCAACCAGAGGCCTTAGAATGGGTAAGTTCCGTTCCAACGCCAAGGACCGACCAAACATGATGACTGGTTCCGATCCCCCGCCCTAGATCAGCTCGAGGAGCTCACTTTTGATGATGGGCATATGCGCTTGAAGGAAATATGCTCTAGAGGCAATAATAAAGTTGTTATTTATATTTCCTTATATCATGATAAATGTTTATTATTCATGCTAGAATTGTATTAACCGGAAACTTAGTACATGTGTGAATACATAGACAAACAGAGTGTCCCTAGTATGCCTCTACTTGACTAGCTCGTTAATCAAAGATGGTTAAGTTTCTTGACCATAGATATGTGTTGTCATTTGATAAACGGGATCACATCATTAGAGAATGATGTGATGGACAAGACCCATCCGTTAGATTAGCATAATGATCGTTTAGTTTTATTGTTATTTCTTTCTTCATCACTTATACATATTCCTCTGACTATGAGATTATGCAACTCCCGAATACCGGAGGAATACTTTGTGTGCTATCAAACATCACTATGTAACTGGGTGATTATAAAGATGCTCTACAGATGTCTCCGAGGTGTTTGTTGAGTTGGCATAGATCAAGATTAGGATTTGTCACTCCATGTATCGGAGAGGTATCTCTAGGCCCTCTCGATAATGCACATCATTATAAGCCTTGCAAGCAATCTGACTAATGAGTTAGTTACGGGATGATGCATTATGGAACGAGTAAAGAGACTTGCTGGTAATGAGATTGAACTAGGTATGAGGATACCGACGATCGAATCTCGGGCAAGTAACATACCGATGACAAAGGGAATGACGTATGTTGTTATGCGGTTTGACCGATAAAGATCTTCGTAGAATGTGTAGGAGCCAATATGAGCATCCGGGTTCCGCTATTGGTTATTGATCGGAGATTTGTATCGGTCATGTCTACATAGTTCTCGAACCCGTAGGGTCCGCACGCTTAACGTCCGATGACGAGTTGTATTATGAGTTATGTGTTTTGGTGACCGAAGTTTCTTCGGAGTCCCGAATGAGATCAGGAAATGAAGAGGCATCCCGAAATGGTTGAGAGGTAAAGATTCATATATTGTAAGGTTATATTCGGACATCGGAATGGTTCCGAGTGATTCGGATATTTTATCGGAGTACCGAGGGGTTACCGAAACCCCCCGGGGGAAATCATGGGCCTCATGGGCCATGGGAGAGAAGAGGGGACAGCCCAAAAGGGGGGGCACCCCCCAAGGGGAGTCCAAATAGGAAGGGGAGAGGGCGTGGCCCCCCTTTCCCTCTTCCTCTCCTCTCCTTCCCTCTTCCCCCCTCCGTTGGAAGGAAAAGTTGGGGGGCGGATCCTACTTGGACTAGGAGTCCAAGTAGGACTCCCTCCTTTGGCGCGCCCCTCCTAGGCCGCCGGCCTCCTCCTACCCCCTTTATATACGTGGGCAGGGGGCACCCCAAAGGTACACCAAGATTTGTCTTAGTCGTGTGCGGTGCCCCCTCCACAGTTTAATCCTCCGGTCAAAGCGTCGTAGTGCTTAGGCGAAGCCCTGTGCGTATCACATCACCAACACCGTCGCCACCCTCTACTGGATCAAGAGCCCGAGGGACGTCATCGAGCTAAACATGTGCTGAACACAGAGGTGCCGTACGTTTGGTACTTGGATCGGTTGGATCATGAAGACATTCGACTACATCAACGGCGTTAACATAACGCTTCCACTTTCTGTCTACGAGGGTACGTGGACACACTCTCCCCTCTTGTTGCTATGCATCTCCTAGATAGATCTTGCGTGATCGTAGGAATTTTTTTGAATTACTATGTTCCCCAATAGTGGTATCCGAGCCAGGTCTATGCGTAGATGATATGCACGAGTAGAACACAAAGAGTTGTGGGCGATAATAGTCACACTGCTTACCACCAACGTCTTTGATTCGGCGGTATTGTTGGATGAAGCGGCCCGGACCGACATTACATGACCGCGTTCATGAGACTGTTTCTATCGACGTGCTTCGCACACAGGTGGCTGGCGGGTGTCTGTTTCTCCAACTTTAGTTGAATCGAGTTTGACTACTACCGGTCCTTGTTGAAGGTTAAAACAACACACTTGACGAAAAATTGCTGTGGTTTTGATGCGTAGGTAAGAATGGTTCTTGCTAGAAGCCGGTAGCAGCCACGTAAAACTTGCAACAACAAAGTAGAGGACGTCTAACTTGTTTTTGCAAGGCATGTTGTGATGTGATATGGTCAAGACGTGATGAGATATAAATTGTTCTATGATATGGTCATGTTTTGTAGGAGTTATTGGCAACTGGCAGGAGCCTTATGGTTGTCGCTTTGTTGTATGAAATGCAATCGCCGTGTAATTGCTTTACTTTATCACTAAACGGTAGCGATAGTCGTAGAAGCAATAGTTGGTGAGACGACAATGATGCTATGATGGAGATCGAGGTGTCAAGCTGGTGACAATGGAGATCATGACGATGCTTTGGAGATGGAGATCAAAGGCACAAGATGTTGATGGCCATATCATGTCACATATTTTGATTGCATGTGATGTTTATCTTTTTATGCATCTTATTTTGCTTAGTACGGCGGAAGCATTATAAGATGATCCTCACTAAATTTCAAAGTATAAGTGTTCTCCCTGAGTATGCACCGTTGCTACAGTTCGTCGTGCTAAGACACCATGTGATTATCAGGTGTGATAAGCTCTACGTTCACATACAACGGGTGTAAGCCAGTTCGTGCAGAATACTCGGGTTAAACTTGACGAGCCTAGCATATGCAGATATGGCCTCGGAACACTGAGACCGAAAGGTCGAACCTGAATCATATAGTAGATATGATCAAAATAGAGATTTTCCTCATTGAAAACTACTCTATCTCACATGATGATCGGACATGGTTTAGTTGATATGGATCACATGATCATTTAGATGACTAGAGGTATGTCTAAGTGGGATTTCTTTAGTAATATGATTAATTGAACTTTAATTTATCATGAACTTAGTACCTGATAGTTTTTGCATATCTATGTCATTTATAGATCAATAGCCCGTGCTATTGTTCCCTTGAATTTTAATGCATTCCTAGAGAAAGCTAAGTTGAAAAATGATGGTAGCAATTACACGGACTGGGTCCGTAACTTGAGGATTATCCTCATTGCTGCACAGAAGAATTACGTCCTGGAAGCACCACTAGGTGCAAGACCCGCTGCAGAAGCAACTCCGGATGTTATGAACGTCTGACAGAGCAAAGCTGATGACTACCAGATAGTTCAGTGTGCCATGCTTTACGGCTTAGAATCGGGACTTCAAAAATGTTTTGAACATCATGGAGCATATGAGATGTTCCAAGAGTTGAAGTTAATATTTCAAGCAAATGCCTGAGTTGAGAGATATGAAGTCTCTAACAAGTTCTATAGCTGCAAAATGGAGGAGAATAGTTCTGTTAGTGAACATATACTCAAAATGTCTGGGTACCACAACCATTTGACTTAGTTGGGAATTAATCTTCCTGATGATGTGTCATTGACAGAGTTCTTAAATCACTGCCACCAAGCTATAAAGGCTTCATGATGAACTATGATATGCAAGGGATGGAAAATACAATTCCCGAGCTCTTCGCAATGCTAAAGGCTGCGGAGGTAGAAATCAAGAAGGAGCATCAAGTGTTGATGGTTAACAAGACCACTAGTTTCAAGAAAAAGGTCAAAGGGAAGAAGGGGAACTTCAATAAGAACAGCAAGCAAGTTGCTGCTCAAGGGAAGAAAACCAAGTCTGGACCTAAGCCTGAGACTGAGTGCTTCTACTGCAAAGGGACTGGTCACTGGAAGCGGAACTGCCCCAAGTATTTGGCGGATAAGAAGGATGGCAAAGTGGCAGGTATATTTGATATACATGCTATTGATGTGTACCTTACTAATGCTCATAGTAGCGTCTGGGTATTTGATACTGGTTATATTGCTCATATTTGCAACTCGAAACAGGGGTTACGGATTAAACGAAGATTGGCTAAGGACGAGGTGACGATGTGCGTGGGAAATGATTCCAAGGTTGATGTGATCGCCGTCGGCACGCTGCCTCTACATCTACCGTCGGGATTAGTTTTAGACCTGAATAATTGTTATTTGGTGCCAGCATTGAGCATGAACATTATATATGGATCTTGTTTGATGCAAGACGATTATTCATTTAAATCAGAGAATAATGGTTGTTCTATTTATATGAGTAATGTCTTTTATGGTCATGCACCCTTGATAAGTGGTCTATTTTTGTTGAATCTCGATTGTAGTGATACACATATTCATAATATTGAAGCCAAAAGATGCAAAGTTAATAATGATAGTGCAACTTATTTGTGGCACTGCCATTTAGGTCATATTGGTGTAAAGTGCATGAAGAAACTTCATGCTGATGGGCTTTTGGAATCACTTGATTATGAATCACTTGATGCTTGCGAACCATGCCTCATGGGCAAGATGACTAAGACTCCGTTCTCCGGAACAATGGAGCGAGCAACTGACTTGTTGGAAATAATACATGCTGATGTATGCGGTCCAATGAGTGTCGAGGCTCGCGGCAGGTATCGTTATTTTCTGACCTTCACAGATGATTTGAGAAGATATGGGTTTATCTACTTAATGAAACATAAGTCTGAAATATTTGAAAAGTTCAAAGAATTTCAGAGTGAAGTGGAAAATCATCGTAACAAGAAAATAAAGTTTCTACGATCTGATCATGGAGGAGAATTTTTGAGTTATGAGTTTGGACTTCATTTGAAACAATGTGGAATAGTTTCGCAACTCACGCCACCTTGAAGACCACAGCGTAATGGTGTGTCCGAACGTCGTAACCGTACTTTATTGGATATGGTGCAATATATGATGTCTCTTACCAATTTACCGCTATCATTTTGGGGTTATGCTTTAGAGACGGCTGCATTCACGTTAAATAGGGCACCATCTAAATTCGTTGAGATGACACCATATGAACTGTGGTTTGGCAAGAAACCTAAGCTGTCGTTTCTTAAAGTTTGGGGCTGTGATGCTTATGTGAAAAGGCTTCAACCTGATAAGCTCGAACCCAAATCGGAGAAATGCGTCTTCATAGGATACCCAAAGGAGACTGTTGGGTACACCTTGCATCACAGATCTGGAGGCAAGATATTCGTTGCAAAGAATGGATTCTTTCTAGAGAAGGAGTTTCTCTTGAAAGAAGTGAGTGGGAGGAAAGTAGAACTTGATGAGGTAATTGTACCTTCTCCCGAATTGGAAATTACTTCATCACAGAAATCAGTTCCAGTGATTCCTACACCAATCAGTGAGGAAGCTAATGATGATGATCATGAAACTTCAGATCAAGTTACTACCGAACCTCGTAGGTCAACCATAGTACGGTCCGCACCAGTGTGGTACGGTAATCATGTTCTGGAGGTCATGTTACTTGACCATGATGAACCTACGTACTATGAGGAAGCAATGGTGAGCCCAGATTCCGTGAAATGGCTTGAGGCCATGAAATCTGAACTGGGATCCATTTACGAGAACAAAGTGTGGATTTTGGTTGACTTGCCGGATGATCGGCAAGCCATAGAGAATAAATGGATCTTCAAGAAGAAGACTGACACTGACGGTAATGTTACTGTCTACAAAGCTTGACTTGTTGCAAAAGGTTTTCGACAAGTTCAAGGAGTTGACTACGATGAGACCTTCTCACCTGTAGCGATGCTTAAGTCTCTTCGAATAATGTTAGAAATTTTCGCATTTTATGATTATGAAATTTGGCAAATGGATGTCAAAACTGCATTCCTTAATGGATATCTTAAAGAAGAGTTGTATATGATGCAACCAGAAGGTTTTGTCGACCCTAGAGGTGCTAACAAAGTGTGCAAGCTCTAGCGATCCATTTATGGACTGGTGCAAGCCTCTCGGAGTTGGAATATATGCTTTGATAGTGTGATCAAAACATATGGTTTTATACGGACTTTTGGAGAAGCCTGTATTTACAAGAAAGTGAGTGGGAGCTCTGTAGCATTTCTAATATTATATGTGGATGACATATTATTGATTGGAAATAATACAGAATTTCTGGATAGCATAAAAGGATACTTGAATAATAATTTTTCAATGAAAGACCTCGGTGAAGCTGCTTATATATATGGCATCAAGATCTATAGAGATAGATCAAGACACTAAATTGGACTTTCACGAAGCACATACCTTGATAAAGTTTTGAAGAAGTTCAAAATGGATCAGTCAAAGAAAGGGTTCTTGCCTATGTTACAAGGTGTGAAGTTGAGTCATACTCAATGCCCGACCACTGCAGAAGATAGAGAGGTTCTATCATGTATGCAATGTTGTGTACCAGACCTGATGTGTGCCTTGCTATAAGTTTAGCAGGGAGGTACCAAAGTAATCCAGGAGTGGATCACTGGACAGTGGTCAAGAAAATCTTGAAATACCTGAAAAGGACTAAGGATATGTTTCTTGTTTATGGAGGTGAAAAAGAGCTTGTCGTAAATGGTTACGTCGATGCAAGCTTTGACACTGATCCGGATGACTCTAAGTCACAAACCGGATATGTATTTATATTGAATAGTGGAGATGTCAGTTGGTGCAGTTCCAAGCAGAGCGTCGTGGCGGGATCTACGTGTGAAGCGGAGTGCATAGCTGCTTTGGAAGCAGCAAATGAAGGAGTTCATATCTTATCTAGGTGTAATACCTAGTGCATCGGGTCCAATGAAAATCTTTTGTGAAAATACTGGAGCAATTGCCTTTGCGAAGGAATCAAGATTTTACAAGAGAACCAAACACATCAAGAGACACTTCAATTCCATCCGCGATCAAGTCAAGGAGGGAGACACATAGATTTGCAAAATACATACAGATCTGAATGTTGCAGACCCATTGACTAAGCCTCTTCAACAAGCAACACATGATCAGCACCAAGACTCCATGGGTTTTAGAATCATTACTACGTAATCTAGATTATTGACTCTAGTGCAGGTGGGAGACTAAACGAAATATGACCTAGAGGCAATAATAAAGTTGTTATTTATATTTCCTTATATCATGATAAATGTTTATTATTCATGCTAGAATTATATTAATCGGAAACTTAGTACATGTGTGAATACATAGACAAACGGAGTGTCCCTAGTATGCCACTACTTGACTAGCTCGTTAATCAAAGATGGTTAAGTTTCCTGACCATAGACAAGTGTTGTCATTTGATCAACGAGATCACATCATTAGAGAATGATGTGATGGACAAGACCATCCGTTAGCTTAACATAATGATCATTTAGTTATATTGCTATTGCTTTCTTCATGATTTATACATATTCCTCTGACTATGAGATTATGCAACTCCCGAATACCAGAAGAACACTTTGTGTGCTATCAAACGTCACAACGTAACTGGGTGATTATAAAGATGCTCTACAGGTGTGTGTGAAGGTGTTTGTTGAGTTGGCATAGATCAAGATTAGAATTTCTCACTCCGTGTATCGGAGAGGTATCTCTGCGCCCTCTTGGTAATACACATCACTATAAGCCTTGCAAGCAATGTGACTAATGAGTTAGTTATGGGATGATGCATTATGGAACGAGTAAACAGACTTGCCGGTAACAAGATTGAACTAGGTATGACGATACCGATGATCGAATCTCGGGCAAGTAACATGCCGATGACAAAGGGAATGACGTATGTTGTTATGCGGTTTGACCGATAAAGATCTTCATAGAATGTGTAGGAGCCAATATGAGCATCCGGGTTCCGCTATTGGTTATTGATCGGAGATTTGTCTCGGTCATGTCTACATAGTTCTTGAACCCGTAGGGTCCGCACGCTTAACGTCCGATGATGATTTGTATTATGAGTTATGTGTTTTGGTGACCGAAGTTTGTTCGGAGTCCCGAATGAGATCACCGAAATGACGAGGTGTGTCGAAATGGTCGAGAGGTAAAATTCATATATTGGAAGGTTATATTCGGACATCGGAATGGTTAGCACTAATAATAACATGATATATCTTCTTTTCATCAAGATAAGCATTTTTAAGATTATCAGGCAACGGTTTAAGCTCAAACACGGGATCACCCTTGGGTGGAGGAGGATCCCCTAAAATTTCAACAGGCAAATTGTGTTGCAGAATAGGTTCCTGTTTAAAGAATACTTCATCTATTTCCCTTCTTTCATTCATGAACATATCATTTTCATGGTCTAGCAGATAGTGTTCTAAAGGATCACTAGGAGGTACGGCAATAGAAGCAAGACCAATAATTTCATCCTTACTAGGTAATTCTTTCTCACGATGTTGTTTACTAAATTTAGAGAAATTAAACTCATGAACCATATCATCCAAGCCAATAGTAACAACATTCTTTTCGCAATCTATCTTAGCATTAACAGTGTTCAAGAAGGGTCTACCAAATATAATGGGACAAAAGCTATCTTGTGGAGAAGTAAGAACAAGAAAATCAGCGGGATATTTAGTTTTCCCACACAAGACTTCAACATCTCTAACAATCCCAATTGGTGAAATAGTATCTCTATTGGCAAGTTTAATTGTGACATCAATTCCTTCTAACTCAGCAGGTGCAATTTCATTCTTAATTTCTTCGTATAGAGTATGCGGTATAACACTGGCACTAGCGCCCATATCACATAAGCCATGATAACAATGATCTCCTATTTTACCAGAAATAACATGCACGCCTACCACACGTCTATGTTTATCTCTACCACATGGTTTAGCAATTCTAGAAGTTTCAGCGTTGAACTGAATAACATGCCCATCAATATTATCAGACAAGAGATCTTTAACAATAGAAATATTAGGTTCTACTTTAACTTGCTCAGGGGGTACATAAGTTCTGATATTGCTTTTACGAACAATAGTTGAAGCTTTATCATGATCCTTTACTCTAACAGGGAAAGGTGGTTTCTCAACATAAGAAGTAGGAACAATAGGATCATTATAAGTGACAATATTTTCTTCAACTTTAGTAGGTGCTTCTACTTTTACTTCTATGGGAGGATGATACTTAAACCACTTCTCCTTAGGGAGATCAACATAAGTAGCAAAAGATTCACAGAAAGAAGCTACTATCTCAGAGTCAAGTCCATATTTAGTGCTAAACATACGGAAGATATCGGTATCCATAAAAGATTTGACACAATAAAACTTAGGTGTCATACCTGACTCCTTACCTTCATCGAGATCCCAATCTTTAGAGTTGCATTTAATTCTATCCAATAAATTCCATCTGAATTCAATAGTCTTCATCATAAAAGAGCCAGCACAAGAAGTATCGAGCATGGTGCGATTGTTTTCAGAAAGCCGAGCATAAAAACTTTGCATAATTATTTCTCTCGGGAGCTCATGATTGGGGCATGAATTTAACATTGATTTAAGCCTCCCCCAAACTTGAGCGATGCTTTCTCCTTCGCGAGGCCAGAAATTATATATATAATTGCGATCACGATGAACAAGATGCATAGGGTAATACTTTTGATGAAATTCCAATTTCAATCTTTTATAGTCCCATGATCTCGTATCACATAGCCTATACCATATCAATGCGTTTTCCTTCAAAGGTAAAGGGAAGACCTTCTTTTTAGCAACATCATCGGGTACACCTGCAAGCTTAAATAATCCACAAACTTCATCCACATATAATAAGTGCTCATCAGGATGCTTTGTTCCATCTCCTGTAAAAGGATTAGCTAGCAGTTTTTCCATCATACCCGAAGGAAATACAAAAGGAGTTTCATTTTCAATAGGTTCAGTAGGTTGAGGAGCAACTCTTTGCTCTATTGGACGGGGCGAACATACCCCGAACAAGCCCCTCAGAGAATTACTTTCCATAATAAAAAGTGACAGTAAATTTCAGCACACTATATAAATTTTTCCTTACCAAATTCCACCTACCAAAGGCGCTACACTCCCCGGCAACGGCGCCAGAAAAGAGTCTTGATGACCCACAAGTATAGGGGATCTATCATAGTCCTTTCGATAAGTAAGAGTGTCGAACCCAACGAGGAGCAGAAGGAAATGATAAGCGGTTTTTAGCAAGGTATTCTCTGCAAGTACTGAAATAAGTGGTAACAGATAGTTTTGTGATAAGGTAAATTGTAACGAGCAACAAGTAACAAAAGTAAATAAAGTGCAGCAAGGTGGCCCAATCCTTTTTGTAGCAAAGTACAAGCCGGAACAAACTCTTATAATAGGAAAAGCGCTCCCGAGGACACATGGGAATATCGTCAAGCTAGTTTTCATCACGTTCATATGATTCACGTTCGGTACTTTTATAATTTGATATGTGGGTGGACCGGTGGTTGGGTGCTGTTGTTACTTGAACAAGCATCCCACTTATGATTAACCTCTATTGCAAGAATCTGCAACTACAACAAAAGTATTAAGGTAAACCTAACCATAGCATGAAACATATGGATCCAAATCAGCCCCTTACGAAGCAATGCATAAACTAGGGTTTAAGCTTCTGTCACTCTAGCAACCCATCATCTACTTATTACTTCCCAATGCCTTCCTCTAGGCCCAAATAATGGTGAAGTGTTATGTAGTCGACGTTCACGTAACACCACTAGAGGCTAGACAACATACATGTTATCAAAATATCAAACGAATACCAAATTCACATGACTACTAATAGCAAGACTTCTCCCTTGTCCTCAGGAACAAACGTAATTACTCACAAAGCATATTCATGTTCATAATTAGAGGGGTAATAATATGCATAAAGGATCTGAACATATGATCTTCCACTAAATAAACCAACTAGCATCAACTACAAGGAGTAATCAACACTACTAGCAACCTACTAGCACCAATCCCGTACTTTGAGAAAAGAATTGGATACAAGAGATGAACTAGGGTTTGGAGATGAGATGGTGCTGGTGAAGATGTTGATGGAGATTGCCCTCTCCCGATGAGAGGAGCGTTGGTGATGACGATGGTGATGATTTCCCCCTCCCAGAGGGAAGTTTCCCCGGCAGAACAGCTCTGCCGGAGCTCTAGATTGGTTCCGCCTCGTGGCGGCGGAGTCTCATCCCAAAAGGTTGCTTCTGATTTTTTTCTCATCAAAAGACTTCATATAGCAGAAGATGGACATCGGAGACCCACCAGGGGGGCCACGAGGTAGGGGGCGCGCCCCCCACCCTCGTGAGCAGGGTGTGGGCCCCCTAGACTTGATCTTCGGCGAGGATTTTTCTTTATTTATTTTAAGATATTCCGTGGAGTTTCAGGACTTTTGGAGTTGCGCAGAATAGGTCTCTAATATTTGCTCCTTTTCCAGCCCAGAATTCTAGCTGCCGGCATTCTCCCTCCTTATGTAAACCTTGTAAAATAAGAGAGAATAGCCATAAGTATTATGACATATTGTGATATAACAGCCCATAATGCAATAAATATCGATATAAAAGCATGATGCAACGTATCAACTCCCCCAAGCTTAGACCTCGCTCGTCCTCAAGCGAAAAGCCGATAACAATAAATATGTCCTCATGTTTAGAGGTAGAGGTGTCGATAAAAATAAAATACGGACATGAAGGCATCATGATTATTCTCATAACAGCAACATATATAGATTTGGTCATATGATTACTTATGTTCAAGCGATGATCTATTCACAATGCAAAAGTATGAATCATAAACCTTATTGGGCTCCAACAAACTATAATCTCGGTCATTGAAGCAATTGCAATTTATCATAACATCGGAAAGAGTCTATGTCAGAGCTTAAAAGCAAGTCCACATACTCAACTATCATCTAGTCCTTCATAATTGCTAACACTCACGCGATACTTGTGGTTACGGAGTTTTAATCGTACACAAAGAAAGATAGGGACTTATAGTTTTGCTCCACAACCTTTTACCTCAAGGGTAATGTCAACAATAATGGTTCATGCTCCCCTACATCCAATTATATATATATATATATATATATATATATATATATATATATATATATATATATATATATATCATGTTCTTTCCAACATGCTAAGCTTGCCAAAGGATAAAATGAAAAAGAAAAGGTGAAGATCACCATGACTCTTGCATAAGGTAGAAGATAATAATAAAAGATAGGCCCTTCGCAGAGGGAAGCAGAGGTTGCCATGCGCTTTTATGGTTGTATGCACAAAATCTCAATGTGAAAGAACGTCACTTTATATTGACCCTTGTGATATGAACCTTTATTATGCAGTCCGTCGCTTTTATTACTTTCACATCACAAGATCGTATAAAGCTTATTTCTCCCACACCAATAAATCATACATATATATAGCTCACGGACTTGATTACAAAGAGAGATCATAAAGCAAAACTCAAAACTAGATCATGCCATAAACTTTATTCTACTAGATCAAGATACTATTAATAGGATCGAACTAAGAAAAATGATAAAGATAGGAGAGGTGATGAGATAGGAGAGGTGATGTGATACGATACTGGGGCACCTCACCCAAGCTTGGCAGTTGCCAAGGGGAGTGCCCATACCCATGTGATCATGTCTCCTTTGTCGGCGAAGAAGGTGGAGGTGTTGTCGATGATGCGGGCTTTGCATCAATCTTCCAAGGCATATGTTCACCATCATAGAAGGATGATTGAGTCTCCGAAATCCTTAAATCTGCAGCCAAACTCATCCTTTTGAATCTATATTCATACTCACAGTTTTCGTTTTACACACTACCAGAAACTGGAATATTTCTGTGTGTTGAATCTTTTCCTGTCGGGCCCGCACTAGCGCACAGGAAAATCAACTTTATTCCTGTGCGTCTGGCCCAAACACACAGAAATATTTATATTGTTGTCGGTCATCGTTCGGCCCACAGAACTAATCAGTTATCCCTGACGTGCGTAACCCACAGCAAAAATCAAGCCCATGTTTGGCGCCATGAATTCAGCTAGGCGCGCCAAATAAAGCCCGCCCCGCCGCTGAACTAATTTTTGGGCTGCCGCTCACCGGTTGGAATAAAGCCCCAGCGAAAGAAAAACTCAAAGTCATTCCCCACCCCGAGTTATCTTCCAAGTCCCAGTCACATCTAGATCTCGCCGCCGCCAGCCAGCGCCGCCCCAAATCGCTCGTCGTCGCCAGGCTAATGCGCCTAAAATCCATCGCCCACCTGCTGTGTCCCAAATCTCTCGTCACCGGATGAGCCCCCTCCAACCTCTCGCTCGCCCCATTCGCTCTATTCGTTGGGTTGTCGACCAAGGAACGGCCACCTCCGGAATATCGCTGCCAACTTCCTCGCTACCTCCGGCGGAGGTTCACCGTCAAAGTACCTGCCGATGTCGTCACTCGATTGCCACCGCATCCTTCTTTGAGTGCCACCCCTTAACATCCAGGTACCACCCCCTCCAGATCCAGTTTTTTTATTCCCTTTAGGATTTGTTTCCGTTTCCTAATAAATTTCATGTGTGAGTACCCCCGATTGGATTCATCAGAAAATAATGAAAATTGCTTCCTTCCTCATATGCTGGGTACTGGTCGAAGAAAATGTCTATACAGACATTGGTTTTGAATAGGCCAAGGTAGTGCCTCTGCAACCGTATCTCTGCAAGAGATTCTACTAGTACTAGAACGACAACTGCTTTTAGAAAGTTTGTGTGATATATTTTGATTTTCACCTTCCAGGTTACAGTACTAAAAAATCACTTCTTAAGAGGAAGGAAACGGAGTCGAACTGTTAATTGTAAAGGTAATGGACAATACTGCATGCTTGCTATCATTTAATATATCACTGGTTTCTCAAATATAGCTCTGCGTATCTTCTTTTCTGGTTCTATAAATTTGTGTTACCCCTTCCAATATTTGGATGTGTATCAACATGTACCCGGAAGTTGAAATTATTGAGTAAGCTGTAACAGTGAACATTAGTTACCCAATTATTTTCTCAAGATTGAGCAGTAAATAAAAATATTGAAAAAGGCATTAGCAGGTTCTACGCATAAACTATTTTTTATCTTGTTTTGGGATACCTGGTGCATATGGTTTTCTACTTCTGCTTTCGCCCTTCCAAAGTTTATCATGAATAATTGCATGGCTTGTTTTCTCCAATATATTACAATACCATTTGATGTCTAGTATGCTCAAGATCATCTGGTCTGTTTTGAGCCAATAGTTGCTACGTTTGTTCAAACTGAATGTTACCTTCGATTCTATTTACTTATGATTTTTATTGTCTGATTATCGAGTATGTAACAGTTTAGCTCTCTAACATATTTGTCCATACCTTTTGATTTAGTCTCTTTCGTTGTGCTAGGATTTAGGAAGAATTGGAGAACCATCATCAGTGCAACATAGAGGTTAAAGCAGGTGGTTGAGGTTATCACTTAAGGTCAAGAAATTGAATAGTATTCTTCCAAATGAAATTCCCTTACATATTTTGTTATTGTATTGCACATCAACCTATAAATTATATATTTCTCAATACCTATTTGAGGTCTGATTTTTTTAGTTTGCAATTCATCTCGTTAGGAGCAAAATTGAAGATTCAGGATCTATGAGAGATGCAAGAGCCTTTGCTCTAATCAAGGTATTTTTACTTTTGCTTTCACCCTCGTCTCCAAAGTTTTATCATGGATGTCCATTGTGCCCAAGATTATGAGATGAACATTATTGAGCCAGTAGTTGCTATGTTGGTTTAGTCTGAACACAACCGCTTTCAATTACTTTGGGGTCCTTTATTGTCTCACCATGCAGTACTATAAAAATGTATTCTCTAGTTTTGTTTGTCCATACCTTTTGGTTTCATGCTCTTTCATTATGTTATGATTTAGGAAGCAATGATCCGTTGCACGGAAAGTACAAGGAAGATGTTTAGTATAACAAGGAGGCTGCAGCACGAAGTTAAGGTTATCAATCAAGGCAAGAAATTCTACATATTCTTCTGAATAAATAGGTACCTTCCCTGCTCCTACATTATCGAATAATTGCATAGTGCTATTTTTACTAATCTGGAGATGATGATGACTCTTCCCATTTTTCTCGAACATCTGAAATGGGTAGACTTAACTCCCTATTATTTTCTTATTATACAATTTTGTGGTTATGCATCATTGAGCAGTTGCACTTAAGAGTATTGACATTGGTACCGTGATTTGAGCCTGACTTGCAAGAAGCCTCTAATGTCACATCTACTCAGGATGTTTGCTGATAAATCTTTCAAACTAATCCGGAAGCATGTGGTCAGGTTGTCATTTGAGTGGATTCTGTCAGTTGAATGGTTTGTATAAATTTGAGATATAATGCTAGAGAAGTTACTCCATTATTGTCTATATAACTGTAAAATTGGTTAACTTTGCTGTGACAGAAATAAGTGGGGATATATGCCACTGTTCTTGCGAGAAACTGAGATCCCAGATAGACTATTCTTTTTATATCTTCTATATATTGTTCCTGTTTCTTGTCACCTTTTTGTAGCAAAGTGTCGGCACTTGCACTTTTTTATGGGAGACACTCGCACATTTTTACATGTTCATTTATGTTCACTGCAGGGTAACATTGAAGAGAAGCTTGCAACTTAAGCTGCCACAAAACATTATTGAAAATGAGATCTCATGCTGTGAATATTTAGTTGATACACTTGTGTGTTTTAGATGTTGCACCTCTGTTTTTCTTGAGCTTTGGTTCATGTATGTAAATTCGATAGAATTGTATCTCTATGGTGATGGACGCTATTGATGGTGATGTTTCTCTGTTCTAAATATTCTGAGTAATGAAATAGCTACGTGCAGAACTAGCAATATGAAGTTTTTTTTTTGTTCATTCGAATCTTCTTTTTCCTGTCGGTTATGTATGTCAGGGATATGCTATTTTCCTGGTTTGCCAAACCTGACGAATATGCAACCCTGTCAGTCTAGAACCGTCAGGGAAACAAGGAAAACCGACAGGAATAATGTTCCTGTCGGCCAACCGACAGGCATATGTAATTTTCCCTGTCAAGCTATGCCTGACGGCTATCCTTGATGGCTGGCCGACAGGGAATGCTTTTCCTGTCGGTTTACCATATTTTCCCGTCGGGTCTGGGCTCACAGAAATATTCCAGCTTTTGGTAGTGGCAAGTCATAGATTTGGGCTTGGAGGTGCTCGATCTTCTCGTGAAGCTTGAAGATGGTCTCCCCGATGTTGTCAGCATCCAACTTGTGGTTGCTAATGAACTCCGCGATCATCATATAGTTGGAGTTGAGTCCACGTTCCACCATCCCTTGGCACTTGAAAACTTGTTGCTCCACTCCTTCCAGCCTCGTCTCCACGCTTCCGGTTCCCTTTGGTCCCTCTTCATCGCGGATGTGCAGCAACCCATCACGCAACTCAAAGGTTTGAGGGTGTCGCAGCACCTCCGCGAGGTAAGGGTTGATAACCTTCTCGAAAAATTTGTCCTTGGAAGCACTTGGGGCCGTCATGATGGCTTGGATCTGTAAAAAAAAACAGCTCGAAACGAAAATAGAGGAGATTTGCGTGATACGGAAGTCAAAACCTTCGGGAGGTTATATAATGAATTTTTACCGACCAAAATACATATCGTGCGAGAAAACGGAGTCCGGAAGGCACACGAGGTGCTCACGAGGTAGGGGGCGCGCCCAGAGGGGTAGGGCACGCCCACCACCCTCGTGGGGCCCTCGTGTCCTTCCCGGACTGGTACTTATTTTTTCTATTTTTCCAAATATTCCAAAACGGATAAATATTGCCTTAAAAATTGTTTTGGAGTCGGTTTACTTACCGTACCACATACCTATTCCTTTTCGGAGTCTGAAATGGTCTGGAAGGTGTCCCTTATGTATTCCTCCGGAGTTACGGTTTCAATAATATTGGTTTCAACATTTATGGGATTACCTGAGATATAATGTTTGATTCTTTGACCGTTTACCACCTTCGGATTTGTACCTTCGAAGTTGTTGATTTTTACTGCACTGGAATGATAGACCTCTTCGATAACGTAGGGGCCTTCCCATTTAGAGAGAAGTTTTCCTGCAAAAAATCTTAAACGAGAGTTGTATAGCAATACATAATCACCTACATTAAACTCACGCTTTTGTATCCTTTTGTCATGCCATCTTTTAACTTTTTCCTTAAATAACTTGGCATTTTCATAAGCTTGGGTTCTCCATTCATCAAGTGAGCTAATATCAAATAACCTCTTCTCACCGGCAAGTTTGAAATCATAGTTGAGCTCTTTAATAGCCCAATATGCCTTATGTTCTAGTTCGAGAGGTAAGTGACATGCTTTTCCATAAACCATTTTATATGGAGACATTCCCATAGGATTTTTATATGCAGTTCTATAAGCCCATAATGCATCATCAAGTTTCTTAGACCAATTCTTTCTAGACCTATTAACAGTCTTTTGCAAAATTAATCTGAGCTCTCTATTGCTCAATTCTACTTGACCACTAGACTGTGGGTGATAAGGAGACGCAATTCTATGATTAACATCATATTTAGCAAGCATTTTGTGGAAAGCACCATGAATAAAGTGTGAACCACCATCAGTCATTAAATACCTAGGGACTCCAAACCTCGGAAAAATAACTTCTTTAAGCATTTTAATAGAAGTGTTATGATCAGCACTACTAGTTGGAATAGCTTCTACCCACTTAGTAACGTAATCAACAGCAACTAAAATATGAGTGTATCCATTAGAGGCAGGAAAAGGTCCCATATAATCAAAGCCCCAAACATCACATGGTTCAATAACAAGTGAATAATTCATAGGCATTTCTTGACGTCTACTGATATTACCAATTCATTGACATTCATCATAAGACAAGACAAACTTACGGGCATCCTTGAAGAGAGTAGGCCAATAAAAACCGAATTGCAATACCTTGTGTGCAGTTCTATCTCCAGCGTGGTGTCCTCCATAAGCTTCGAAGTGACACTTGCGTAGGATCTGTTCCTGTTCATGCTCAGGTACACAACATCTAATAACACCATCTACTCCTTCCTTATAAAGGTGTGGGTCATCCCAAAAGTAATGTCTCAAATCATAGAAAAACTTTTTCTTTTGTTGGTATGTGAAGCTAGATGGTATAAATTTAGCAACAATATAATTGGCATAATTAGCATACCAAGGAGTACTACGAGAAGTACTTATAACATTTAATTGTTCATCAGGAAAGCTATCATTAATAGGCAGTGGGTCATCAAGAACATTTTCTAACCTAGATAAGTTATCTGCAACAGGGTTCTCAGCTCCTTTTCTATCAACGATATGCAAACCAAATTCTTGTAGCAGGAGAACCCACCTAATAAGTCTAGGTTTAGCATCTTTCTTTTCCATAAGATATTTAATAGCAGCATGATTAGTGTGAATAGTTACTTTAGAGTCAACAATATAAGGTCTGAACTTATCCCAAGCAAATACAACTGCTAAAAGTTCTTTTTCAGTAGTAGCATGATTTCTTTGAGCATTGTCTAGAGTCTTACTAGCATAATGGATAACATTTAATTTCTTATCAACTCTTTGCCCTAGAACAGCACCTACAGCATAATCACTAGCATCACACATAATTTCAAAGGGTAAATTCCAATCAGGTGGCTGAACAACAGGTGCAGAGACTAATGCTTTCTTATGTATTTCGAATGCTTCTAGACAATCATCATCAAAGACAAATGGTATATCTTTTTGCAATAAATTAGTCAGAGGCCGAGAAATTTTTGAGAAGTCCTTAATGAACCTCCTATAAAATCTGGCATGACCAAAGAAACTTCTTATACCTTTGATTTCCCTGGGACATGGCATCTTTTCAATAGCATCAACTTTGGCTTTATCAACTTCAATACCTCTTTCGGAAACTTTGTGCCCCAAAACAATACCTTCATTAACCATAAAGTGGCACTTTTCCCAATTCAAGACAAGATTAGTTTCTTCAAATCTCTGCAAAACTCGATCAAGATTGCTCAAGCAATCATCAAAAGAGGAACCATAGACGGAAAAATCATCCATGAAAACCTCACAAATCTTTTCACAAAAGGTAGAGAATATAGCCATCATGCATCTTTGAAAGGTAGCAGGTGCATTACATAAACCAAAAGGCATACGTCTATAAGCAAAAGTACCAAAAGGGCATGTAAAAGTAGTCTTTGATTGATCTCTAGCCGACATAGGTATTTGAGAGAAACCAGAATAACCATCTAGAAAGCAATAATGTGTATGTTTGCATAATCTTTCTAGCATTTGATCAATAAAAGCTAAGGGGTAATGATCTTTCTTAGTAGCTTTATTTAATTTATGGAAATCAATTACCATCCTATAACATGTGATAATTCTTTGTGGTATCAATTCATCTTTATCATTAGGAACAATAGTAATACCTCCTTTCTTAGGGACACAATGGACAGGACTTACCCACTGACTATCAGCAACGGGATAAATTATACCTGCCTCCAGAAGCTTGAGTATTTCTTTTCTTACCACTTCTTTCATTTTAGGATTCAGACGTCGTTGAGGATCACGAACTGGTTTGGCATCTGACGAGGTGTGTCAAAATGGTCGAGAGGTAAAATTCATATATTGGAAGGTTATATTCGGACATCGGAAAGGTTAGCACTAATAATAATAGGATATATCTTCTTTTCATCAAGATAAGCATTTTTAAGATTATCAGGCAACGGTTTAAGCTCAAACACGGGATCACCCTTGGGTGGAGGAGGATCCCCTAAAATTTCAACAGGAAAATTGTGTTGCAGAATAGGTTCCTGTTTAAAGAATACTTCATCTATTTCCCTTCTTTCATTCATGAACATATCATTTTCATGGTCTAGCGGATAGTGTTCTAAAGGATCACTAGGAGGTACGGCAATAGAAGCAAGACCAATAATTTCATCCTTACTAGGTAATTCTTCCTCACGATGTTGTTTACTAAATTTAGAGAAATTAAACTCATGAACCATATCATCCAAGCCAATAGTAACAACATTCTTTTCGCAATCTATCTTAGCATTAACAGTGTTCAAGAAGGGTCTACCAAATATAATGGGACAAAAGCTATCTTGTGGAGAAGTAAGAACAGAAAAATCAGCAGGATATTTAGTTTTCCCACACAAGACTTCAACATCTCTAACAATCCCAATTGGTGAAATAGTATCTCTATTGGCAAGTTTAATTGTGACATCAATTCCTTCTAACTCAGCAGGTGCAATTTCGTTCTTAATTTCTTCGTATAGAGTATGCGGTATAACACTGGCACTAGCGCCCATATCACATAAGCCATGATAACAATGACCTCCTATTTTAACAGAAATAACAGGCACGCCTACCACACGTCTATGTTTATCTCTATCACATGGTTTAGCAATTCTAGAAGTTTCAGCGTTGAACTGAATAACATGCCCATCAATATTATCAGACAAGAGATCTTTAACAATAGAAATATTAGGTTCTACTTTAACTTGCTCAGGGGGTACATAAGTTCTGATATTGCTTTTACGAACAATAGTTGAAGCTTTATCATGATCCTTTACTCTAACAAGGAAAGGTGGTTTCTCAACATAAGAAGTAGGAACAATAGGATCATTATAAGTGACAATATTTTCTTCAACTTTAATAGGTGTTGCTACTTTTACTTCTATGGGAGGATGATACTTAAACCACTTCTCCTTAGGGAGATCAACATAAGTAGCAAAAGATTCACAGAAAGAAGCTACTATCTGAGAGTCAAGTCCATATTTAGTGCTAAACTTACGGAAGATATCGGTATCCATAAAAGATTTAACACAATCAAACTTAGGTGTCATACCTGACTCCTTACCTTCGTCGAGATCCCAATCTTTAGAGTTGCATTTAATTCTATCCAATAAATTCCATCTGAATTCAATAGTCTTCATCATAAAAGAGCCAGCACAAGAAGTATCGAGCATGGTGCGATTGTTTTCAGAAAGCCGAGCATAAAAACTTTGCATAATTATTTCTCTCGGGATCTCATGATTGGGGCATGAATATAACATTGATTTAAGCCTCCCCCAAGCTTGAGAGATGCTTTCTCCTTTGCGAGGCCAGAAATTATATATATAATTGCGATCACGATGAACAAGATGCATAGGGTAATACTTTTGATGAAATTCCAATTTCAATCTTTCATAGTCCCACGATCTCGTATCACATAGCCTATACCATATCAATGCGTCTTCCTTCAAAGATAAAGGGAAGACCTTCTTTTTAGCAACATCATCGGGTACACCTGCAAGCTTAAATAATCCACAAACTTCATCCACACATAATAAGTGCTCATCAGGATGCTTTGTTCCATCTCGTGTAAAAGGATTAGCTAGCAGTTTTTCCATCATACCCGAAGGAAATACAAAAGGAGTTTCATGTTCAATAGGTTCAGTAGGTTGAGGAGCAACTCTTTGCTCTATTGGACGGGGCGAAGATACCCCGAACAAGCCCCTCAGAGAATTACTTTCCATAATAAAAAGTGACAGTAAATTTCAGCACACTATATAAATTTTTCCTTACCAAATTCCACCTACCAAAGGCGCTACACTCCCCGGCAACGGCGCCACAAAAGAGTCTTGATGATCCACAGGTATAGGGGATCTATCGTAGTCCTTTCGATAAGTAAGAGTGTCGAACCTAACGAGGAGCAGAAGGAAATGATAAGCGGTTTTCAGCAAGGTATTCTCTGCAAGTACTGAAATAAGTGGTAACAGATAGTTTTGTGATAAGGTAAATTGTAACGAGCAACAAGTAACAAAAGTAAATAAAGTGCAGCAAGGTGGCCCAATCCTTTTTGTAGCAAAGGACAAGCCGGAACAAACTCTTATAATAGGAAAAGCGCTCCCGAGGACACATGGGAATATCGTCAAGCTAGTTTTCATCACGTTCATATGATTCGCGTTCGGTACTTTGATAATTTGATATGTGGGTGGACCGGTGCTTGGGTGCTGTTCTTACTTGAACAAGCATCCCACTTATGATTAACCTCTATTGCAAGCATCCGCAACTACAACAAAAGTATTAAGGTAAACCTAACCATAGCATGAAACATATGGATCCAAATCAGCCCCTTACGAAGCAAAGCATAAACTAGGGTTTAAGCTTCTGTCACTCTAGCAACCCATCATCTACTTATTACTTCCCAATGCCTTCCTCTAGGCCCAAATAATGGTGAAGTGTTATGTAGTCGACGTTCACATAACACCACTACAGGCTAGACAACATACATCTTATCAAAATATCAAACGAATACCAAATTCACATGACTACTAATAGCAAGACTTCTCCCTTGTCCTCAGGAACAAACGTAATTACTCACAAATCATATTCATGTTCACAATCAGAGGGGTAATAATATGCATAAAGGATCTGAACATATGATTTTCCACCAAATAAACCAACTAGCATCAACTACAAGGAGTAATCAACACTACTAGCAACCTACTAGCACCAATCCCGTACTATGAGACAAGAATTGGATACAAGAGATGAACTAGGGTTTGGAGATGAGATGGTGCTGGTGAAGATGTTGATGGAGATTGCCCTCTCCTGATGAGAGGAGCGTTAGTGATGACGATGGTGATGATTTCCCCCTCCCGGAGGGAAGTTTCCCTGGCAGAACAGCTCTGCCGGAGCTCTGGATTGGTTCCGCCTCGTGGCGTCGGAGTCTCATCCCAAAAGGTTGCTTCTGATTTTTTTCTCATCGAAAGACTTCATATAGCAGAAGATGGACATCGTAGACCCACCAGGGGGCCCACGAGGTAGGGGGCGCGCCCTAGGAGGGGGGGCGCGCCCCCACCCTCGTGAGCAGGGTGTGGGCCCCCTGGACTTCATCTTTGGCGAGGATTTTCTTTATTTATTTTAAGATATTCCATGGAGTTTCGGGACTTTTGGACTTGCGCAGAATAGGTCTCTAATATTTGCTCCTTTTCTAGCCCAGAATTCCAGCTGCCGGCATTCTCCCTCCTTATGTAAACCTTGTAAAATAAGAGAGAATAGCCATAAGTATTGTGACATATTGTGAAGTAACAGCCCATAATGCAATAAATATCGATATAAAAGCATGATGCAAAATGGACGTATCAAGGGGGCGCGACCCCCCTTTCCTTCTTCCTCTCCTCTCCTTCCTTCTTTCCCCCTCCGTTGGAAGGAAAAGGTGGGGGGTGAATCCTACTTGGACTAGGAGTCCAAGTAGGACTCCCCCCTTTGGCGCACCCCTCCTAGGCCGCCAGCCTCCTCCTCCCCCCCTTTATATTATGTGGGCAGGGGGCACCCGGAAGGCACACCAAGATTTGTCTTAGCCGTGTGCGGTGCCCCCCCTCCACAATTTACTCCTCCGGTCAAAGCATCATAGTGCTTAGGCGAAGCCCAGCGCAGATCACATCACCAACACCGTTGCCACGCCGTCGTTCTGACGGAACTCTCCCTCGACCCTCTACTAGATCAAGAGCTCGAGGGACGTCATTGAGCTGAATGTGTGCTGAACACGGAGGTGCCGTACGTTCGGTACTTGGATCAGTTGGATCGTGAAGACGTTCGACTGCATCAACCGCGTTAACATAACGCTTCCGCTTCTGTCTACGAGGGTAGGTGGACACACTCTCCCCTTTCGTTGCTATGCATCTCCTAGATAGATCTTGCATGATCACAAGATTTTTTTTGAATTACTACGTTCCCCAACAGCGCTCGCTGCCAACGTTCGCGCTCCGCCTCGTGCCCACGCTGCGCATCGCCATGTTCAGGAACTGCCATCCCCCTTAATGACGTGCCTACTCTTATTCTACCACGACTGAAGCACCTTGAGCTCGTCACCGTTTGCAACCCAAACGGTGACATGGAGCGCCTGCTCCGTGGCTGTACTGCACTCGAGTACCTTCGTCTTCAGGCAATCAATGGGTTGAGTAGCTTCCACATCACCTCCATGACTCCTCGGACTATTTATGTGTGTTGCTGGTGCGGCAAGAAGACATCACAAGATGTGTATCACAGTATAGTCATTGAGGACACACCTTCACTTGAGAGATTACTTGTAGTTGATCAAGAAGATCCAACAAGAATCAATGTCATTTCTGCGCCGAAATTGACAGTGGTGGGCTACTCTTCTGACAAATACTCCGAACTTGTTATTAAATCCACACCCGTTTAGGTATACAACAGCCGCCTTCTACCTATCCTTCTAGAAATTAACATTATTTCTAATTTTGAAGATGTTTACTCGTCTGTCATCCAGAAAATGATTCTGACAAGCTTGACCCCGAAACTGCGCATAGTGAAGGTCTTGGCACTAAAATCTATCGGCCTCAACCTGGAGCAAGTTGTCAGTTTCCTAAGATGCTTTCCGTGCCTAGAGAAGTTATATATCAAGGTGATGTTCCTTTCCTGTTAAATGTTAACCATAAGGGAGTTGAATTTGTGACACCTTTTTCAAAGTTTACAATGACATTTTTCTAGATTGTAATCAAATGCCCATGTTAATCATGTCGGATCGAAGATGGCAGGTTAGTGCATTTTGCAAATCTTGCAAACCAAATAGGCATGTAGTAGTGTTCAAAACTGCATGTAGGCACTAACACATTTTCTTCTTTTGTAGATAAGATTAGGCCCGGTGGTGGATAATGTGATACAATATAACAATCACGTTGAATGCCTAGATCTGCATCTCCCAGAAATTACTTTGAACTCCTACCGAGGGACGTTAATGGAGATTATATTCGCCAGGTTCTTTGTTGTCAGAGCAAGGGTGCCGAAGGTAATGAGGTTTGCCCTACATTTATTTCGCAAAAATGAATGGTTTGTTGATCAGCACCGACGGCTGTGGCAGAATGGAATAGGCTTCGAAAATGTTGAATTTCATTTTGGAACTTCAGATGACAGAGTAATCCGAAGTCATCGTGTCAACCCCATACATGACTTCTTAGTGGCTGGCCCCTTTGCAAAAATTATGAGTTTTCGAAACCAGACTTAGAAGTGGTAATATTAGTTTGAACCTCTCTGATATCCATGTTCAGCGGATCAGCGCGAGCGTTTGCAGCTGATGAGCTGAATTTCATTTCTAATATCAGTTTGAACCTTGTAATCTTCGAATTTGAGCCATATAACTCTAGAATTTGAACCTTGTAATATTTCGAGCTTTTGTGGTACAATCGTTGAAATGGCATCGTATGAGACTCATATATTGGTAGCATTATTTTGACCTTAATATGCAATGGACTTGGATTTTATTAAACATTATCGAATTTGTTTACCTTGTCGATCTCATAGCACACGATCTGTATAGCTAACTCGACTGTGATCTTTGACATTATTGCACTCAGTTGGTTTCTTCAACCGTGTGCCCTGTAGAGCTCATAATTAATTATCGCACTCGAGTGTCCATCATCACCCTTCTGTGTAACTTTGACCTCATCACCCACGGTAAACTTATGACCGAAGTCATTCCACACACTTCATTTTTACAAAGTTTTTGTCAATAAACATCCATGATTTGTCCCTCTTCTAGCCAACGCGTGGCCAAACTAGCCGGGCGGGAAGCTTGCGCGGTAGCGCGGGAACAGGCTCACCGACGATACATTTGGCGCCTCTTCGAGCCCATGCGTGGTCAAACGAAACGCGTGCGGTGTGGTGTTGTCAAGCGTGCACTGGAATCCTCCGCTATGAATGTCGTGACAAGACATGACGATTACAGGCTGGCCGGCCCCCATTTATTACAGCGGCCATTTAACCCTTGTGTCTCGTCAACCTTTCGATCGCGCCCCACCATTCACTACAAAAAAAAGACACATCCGTGACATTTTGGGCCGAATGAATTTTTTCTGTCATGCTTATGACACTTCTATGATGATGTGGGCTCCTACTTCCATGACAAAAAATCATGACAGAAAATGGGCTTTTTGTCCTAGTCGGGCCGGAGACGCAGCTGCATGACATTCTTTGGGCCGTCCATGATGGAAAAAACCATGGTAGAAGCGAGGGCGAGGAAAATATCGGGGGAGTTCCCGGTTATGGTGGGTGGTCAGGGGCCGAGCGATGCGCGTTTCTCTCGTACGTATGCGCATGTGTGCAAGGCGTTGGGCTCTAACTGAACCCGAGGGAGGCGTTGGGCTCTAACTGAACCTGAGCGATTGCACTACTGCAAGCTACGCGTTACTGAACCCGAGCAATCGATCGATGGCTGTTAACTGAACCCGATTGTCGTGGTTTTGTCACGGCAGATGTCCTAGTGAAAGGACTTAGTCGTGGAGCCATCGTGCGATAGCCCCACGGTGGGCGCCAACTGTCGTGGTTTTGTCACGGCAGATGTCCTAGTGAAAGGACTTAGTCGTGGAGCCATCGCGACGGGTTAGCTTGAAGGGGTTAAAGCGGACACAGGGACGCAGAGAGTTTATACTAGTTCGGCCCCTTCGATGAAGGTAAAAGCCTACGTCTAGTTGTGATGGAATTGATGGGGTTTCGATGACTAGGGAGCAAATAAGCTTCGCCTAAGTCTCGAGTTGTTGTTGTCTGTCCTTGAACCGCCGCTGGGTCGTCCCCTTATATACACGGGTGACACCCGTCGGTCCACAGAGTCCCAACACCGGTTCATACTCGTATCCGGGTTGGTCTCTCCTTATTCCTAACTTACAATACAAGTTTACACATAAAGCCGGTTTACGGCTACAGGTCCTAAACCGACTACAGGCCTTGGGCCCTTATCTGCCTCTTTGGGCTTTAACACGTTTGAACTACTGATGAAGTTAACCCAGCCCAGGTAGGCCGGTTTACGCCCAGTAGTAATATCCCCAACATTAGGCCCCAGATTGATTTGAACGAGTTCATGTCAATCCTTAGCAAAAAATCTTCATATTCAACGTCTTCTGTAGTTGTTGAACCGCCGTGATGTCACCGTCTCTGGTTGCTGTAAACCGGCATGACATCATCATAGAGATAACATTCATGATACCTTCTTTGTTTAATAGATCTGCAATAACCGAGGCGACAGCTCCGCTTCCAATATTTATGGTTCCTTGATTCACGCGCCTGACACATGTCTATTGCCTTATAAATAGGACCGAAGGGTCATTTCTTTTCTCCCCTTCGTCCCCTTTCTCTTCGTCTTCCTCGCATTGCCAGCCTCGGAGCTCCGCCGCCGTCGTCGACCTCTGCACCGTCTTGGGCCTGCTGCATCAACCTGAACGCACCAGAAAACTGCGGCGATCTTCCGCGCTTTCCTCAGCTCTGGTAGGTCCTTCGCTTTCCTCGACATAGATCTGTTCTAGGGTTTCTTGTTCTTGCGGTGCTCCATCAACTGTTCATACTCATACCCAGACTCCTGGATAGATCTGTGAAATCCTGCTCTGATTAGCAGTAGCTTTTAGCATCCGCCTGTAGCTTCATGCTCAAGTCTATAGATCTCACATATTTTCATGTCCATTGAATCAATATTGTTCTGCCTTAAGCTTTTGAATATTTTCTTGTCTTTCTGAACTTGCCTCAGATCCATTGCTGTAACAAGACCTTGTGAAACCTGTTTCTGCATACTTAGCCATCCGCAACCTCAATTGCTTTCAATGTTTAGATCAGGCGGTTTAACTTAGTATAGAAGAAGTTAATAAACCGCTATATACCATTAGTCCCCTGATTAAACTGCCAGAACTCTTTAGCCATATGACGCCGCTTCATAGAACTCCAGTTTAGATATAATTGCCTCCGGTTTAACATTGTTCATACCAGTGTATACCTTTTACCCAACACAATCTTGAACCGGAATAACTTATTTTGTAGACTTCACCATGGCCAAACAAGTATATGAGTGCAACTGGGTTCCTTCTCGCGTCACAGAAACTCAACTGAATAATCTTGTCCTGACTGGCGCTTTAAGCAGCAAAAATACCATCCATTGGAGGGTCCCTGGCAAAGAATGCCCGCCCACACCTCAAGAGGGAGAGGTTGTCGTTTTTGCAGATCACTTAGCCCGGGGTTTTAATCCGCCCGGTTCAAAATTCTATCGAGATGTCTTAGCCAACTTTCAACTCCGCCCGCAAGACACTGGAAACTCTGTTACCAACATCTGTCACTTCCAAGTGCTCTGTGAGGCATACTTTCAAGAGGAACCCACAGTTGAGTTGTTTAGAGACTGCTTTCACCTAAACCGCCGCACAGAATTCACTGATGGCTCCAATACGGAATTGGGTGGTGTGGCGATTCAGAAAAGAAAGGAGGTCACTTACCCTCACGCCAAACTGCACAGCCACCCCAAGGAGTGGAATCAATCATGGTTCTATTGCAAAGACACCTCCCCTGCTAATGAAAATCCTTTGCCTGGCTTTCGTCCGGAGCGGCTTAGCAATACACACCCTTTTCCACAAAGGTTGACTGCCAAGGAGAGAAGTAAATACGCTCCTCAACTATCCAAGCTCAGAGCCTTCATGTCCAACGGTTTAACATGAATTGATCTCGCACGTTGTTGGATATCATGGAGCATATTTCCCCTCAGCCAGCGCTCCGGTTTGATGTGCGAGTATACCGGTAGTGTCGATGACCCACTCCGTCATGTTAACATCCAGCTCACAGATGACGAGATCACAAAAGCTGTGAAGAAAATGTTGAACGAACCGGAACACCTCTGCGCTCGAACCGGCCTGCTCCCCTTCTGTGCTACCAACAACCGCCAGCTGTAAGATTTTGACTGTACTTTTTACTGAACATGTCATTGCTATTTCTGTATATTCTTTAACATCAACTACTGCTTAAATAGGGTGACGGTCCGTTTTGGAGCAAGAAGCTTCCTCTGGAGAAACCAGAAAGACCAGATAAACTGGAAAGACCAATCCGGCCAAAAACCAAAGTCATTAAGAGGACTGCTCATAAAAGAAAAACCACTACATCTTCTGATCCGCCCGCTAATGACGATGTGGGTAATCCGGACCTTGAGGTAGAACTTGATTCACTTGGCTTACTTTTCACATGCCTTATTGATGATAATATTTGTCAGGATGATGCCGAAGCTAGCCATGCTGATGCTGCAGAGGTAATCTCTCTTTCTTCTGATTCGAACCCTTTGCCTTCACTAAAAATCCGTCAGGCAAACTGGAAAGTTAAATTTTCTCATCCTCTTGCTTACTTGGATCCCAAATTTCTTATGAAGACCCAACAGCACGAAGTTCGCCGCACAACCCGGCACAGCGGCCAGGTAGTTACCTCCGCCGGTTTAACGAACAGTCCGGTTCCGAAATGCCGTTCAGAGGTCTCTAATTTGTTTGTCAGTGCTTGTCCTAAAGCGGGCTGTTTTCGTCAACCTCTTAATCCATATGACTCCGATTATCAGGTTACTTCCCAGTCATCCTCTGGCGAGTCATCAGCCACTCAGCTGCCACCGCTCAAAACGGTGCTTGGGTAAGCTATACTTATCATAATATTTCTGATACATCACGTTGGAACATGTGCTGCATTTAACTTTGATTACTCCTTTTAGGGCCTAGCCTAGGCCAAGCAAGAAGGCCCGCCTGGATAAAGCGGCCGAGGAGGATGCCGTTCCTGAACCGGAAAAAAATACCAGAACCTGAAGCGGCCATTCGCAAGATATACCCAACGAACCCCCACTGCAAGATGAAGACGTCATTGCTGAGGAAAGGCCTGTTGATACCACAGGCCCTGCTGACCAGCCCGGAAGCCCCATCCGGATTGAGACATCCACCAGTCCAATCCGGCCTGCTGACAAACCGACTGCCCCTGGCCAAACCGGTGACACGAAGGATATTGATGTTGTGATTACTGGCATTTGCCGTACTGAACCAAGCAATCCCGTCGCCTTATCAAAGCATACTGCCAAAGAAGAATTTGCTACTATGAGCAAAGGCAAGTGGAATGTTGATCTGGCGACTTACGCTGCTCTGAATGCCCAAGACCTTCATTCCGGCTACTGGAACCGGCTGTATACCAGCAGTGACTATGAAGCCGGTCTGGAATATGATGAAAGAAAAACTTGAGGTAACTTCCATGTGCTTTTTCCTGCTTGGATACTTCAATTTTGTTAACTCTCCTAGCCCCCAAGGGCCGGTTTGGCAATCCTCTTGTAAACCGGGACTTACTATTATAAAACTGAATGCTTCTACATTCACTGATGTAGCCCCCAAGGGCCGGTTCAACTTAATGTAGTTAAACCGGGACTTAAGTAATTTAACATGGCAGCACCAGAACTTATTTGAGCAAATAGCCATTAGCCCCCAAGTGCCAAGTTGAATACTTGTATTGAGCTTGGGACTTTTGCAATCAATTGACAGATGAAGATCAAATATGCATTAGCCCCCAGGTGCCAAGTGCATAACTTGTTATGCGGTTGGTACTTCGATTCTTGTACTGTTTGTTGAGTCATATGACTGTCTGTATGCAGGCTGAGCTGAAGACCAAAGAAAACCAACTCGCCGATCTTCAAGAAAACTTGAAATCCCAACAAGCTGAAACCTCAAAGGTGAAAGAGGAGTTGACCAGCGCTTTAAGCGTCATGGAACAGCTGAAGGAGGGCTTCAAGAAAGAGCGGACGGATTGGGCCACTGAGAAGGCCGCTTTGACCAAGAAAATTGAAACTGCTAAAGCCGCCCTTAAATCGGTAGTAGATGAACTGACCGGCGTAAAGCGGCAAGTGCATGCAATGACTGCCGCCATCTTTGATAAGCGTCCTTTGACTTCTGTAATAATTTGGCCTTCCTATGATAGGTCCGGTTTGTGAACTTTCTATCATGTTGCAGGCACCCGCATTGGTCCCTTGGGGTCAGATGGTCGGATGAAATTGAAGGCCGCCTACACATTAATCGAACAGCTGTATACCGGAGCGCAATGGATCATTTCTACTGCATCACATAACAATCCGGCACCCATGTTAGTTCAAGATACTCTTAAGAGGTTGTCAATGCTTCCCGCCCGGATTGAAGAGCTGAAGAAATCTGCTACTCGAACTGGTGCCATCAATGCCTTAATCCGGGCAAAAGCATGGGTGCCGGATTTCGATCCTGTTGAGGCAGCTCAGGGCTATCCTAGTTTGAAGGAAGACGGCTCAGAGTTCAATGAAGATGACCTGAGAGCGATAAACTGGGCGGTGCGCCCTCTGGCTTGCCAATTGGTGGAAGAGGCAGACTTGACGCATTATCAAGCTCAATATAACAATCAGAACAAACGAGTGGCTGCACCAATTCCCGAAGCGGAGAATATGATCCCTCCAATCCGTAAGCATACTTACGCTCCTGATATTGAACCATTTTCACCGATCCATGACGAAGCTGTCTTTCAAGCCTTAATGGGAATCGACTGGACCACTGTTGACTTCCAGCCACTGGGTAGGGAAGAAGAAGCTGAAGCGGCGCAGGATGACCCACAACCATCAGACCAGGGCGGTGACCAAGCTTGAACCGGAGACCGGTTTAAATGGCTGTTTTATTATATTCCGCCAAGAAAACAATGATCTTATTTGGGCACCATGTTGCCTTGTAATAGGATAGCCAATACTCTTGCTTCTGAGATGCCTTCGTGGATCAGTGCTGATACTTTTGTTTGAAAGATCGAAACCTTCAATCTATATCTCCTGCAATCATAAAATCTTAAACTGCCCTGGCGGTTGTACCACCAGCCGGTTTATGACCTTCATATATATATGCAAGGAAATTGAGGTATATGATCAAATTTTGTGATACAAAATACCTGCCATCGCTGGGCATGAAGTTGGCTTAACCAATCTTGAAGCGGAGGTTTATAAACCTGTACCGTCAAAGGAGAAAATAGCTCCTGTGTATACAATGCCGGTTTACCATGTAAACCGTGCCGGGTTACCATAAACACCCTTGTTACTCCATCATGAGATGTTAACAGAAAAAGTTAAACCGGGCAAATAATCTTCGGATTAAAAATGGACCGTGTTCCATCAATTAACAGTTTGAACCGGTTTAAAACGTTGTCGGTTTAAAAAACGCAACAAAAATAAAGCAACAGTTATTAAGAAAAACATTGAAGCAAAGGCAATGATAAAACCGTTTGCAAAGAGAGGCTTTATTGAGCCGATCAGATGGTGTTACCATGGTCGGACACGACCAAGCTCCCGATAGGTGTAGCTATGGTTCAAGTCAGCCAGGTCCCCAAATGAAACCGTGGCATTATGCCGATCAAGAGGCGTGGCAATGGTTCGGGTTCGACCAAGCCCCCAAGTGATTCTATGGCCTTAGGCCGATCAAGAGGCGTGACTGGTTCAGACTTGACCATGTCCCCAAGTGATCTGGTGGCTTTCGCCTATCAAAAGGTGTTGCATTGGTTCGGATACGACCAAGCCCCCAAGTGATGTTTATAAAATTTTCAAGGGGTAAACCGGAGGCCGCTTTAAGACAGAACAACTCCGTGTAACCACGCATGATGTAAAAGAAACAAATACCCCACTTTAGCTGAGGCTCCGGTTTATTATATTAATCATAATATATACACTGTCATAATATGTACATAAGTAGAGCCGATGGCTCAGGTATAGTAAGGCCGAAGATGAGCTATGTTCCACGGCCTGTTGGTCTCCTCCTCTGATGTACGTGAGTCTTTATGCTCTCGAATATTGATCAGATAGTATGACCCGTTGTGCAGATTCTTGCTGACCACGAAAGGTCCCTCCCAAGCTGGGGATAACTTATGCATATTAGTCTGATCCTGGATGAGCCGAAGCACCAAATCTCCCTCTTGAAAGGTTGTGGTTCTAACTCGACGACTGTGATAACGACGAAGATCCTGTTGGTAAATCGCCGAGCGGGCGGCTGCTATGTCACGCTCTTCATCCAACCGGTCCAAAGCGTCTTGCCGTGTTGTCTCATTGTCCGCTTCAACATAAGCCGCCACACGAGGTGAATCATGATGGATATCACTAGGGAGAACCGCCTCCGCTCCATAGACCATGAAGAACGGCGTGTATCCTGTCGATATGTTGGGTGTGGTATTGATGCTCCACAACATAGATGGCAACTCTTTTACCCAACAACCCAGTGTTCTCTGCAAAGGAACCATAAGCCGGGGCTTGATGCCTCTCAAGATCTCCTGATTAGCTCTTTCTGATTGCCCATTGGACTGTGGGTGTGCCACTGATGAAACGTCAACTCAGATGTGCTCACGTTCACAGAATTCCTTCATAGCCCCCTTGGACAAATTGGTACCATTATCTGTAATGATATTGTGTGGAAAGCCAAACCGAAAAATCACCTTTTTGATGAACTGAACCGCCGTGGCCGCATCACACTTGCTAACAGGTTCTGCCTCCACCCACTTTGTAAATTTGTCAACCGCCACCGGGAGGTGGGTCTTCTTATCCTTGGACCTTTTGAAAGGCCCAACCATATCCAGCCCCCAAGTTGCAAACGGCCAAGTGATGGGAATCATCCTCAATTCCTGAGCCGGCACATGAGCGCGTGTTGAAAACTTTTGGCAACCATCACATCGTCTGACCAGATCCCCCGCATCAGCCTGAGCAGTTAACCAATAAAAACCGTGGCGGAACGCCTTAGCCACCAAATATTTTGAACCGGCGTGATGACCACAATCTCCTTCGTGGATCTCATGCAAAATTTCACAACCTTCTTCAGGAGACACACAACGTTGGAACGCCCCTGACACACTGCAATGATGCAATTCGCCATTAACAATAGTCATGGACTTGGATCGCCGGATTATCTGCCGGGCCAAGGTTTCATCCTCTGGTAGCTCGCCCCGGTTCATGTACGCAAGATAAGGAAGCGTCCAATCCGGAATGACGTGAAGAGCTGCCACCAATTGAGCCTCCGGATCAGGAATAGCCAAATCCGCTTCACCAGGGAGCTTGACCGACGGGTTGTGCAGCACATCAAGAAAAACATTAGGCGGGACCGGTTTACGCTGAGAGCCCAACCGGCTTAAAGCGCCCGCCGCTTCACTACTAGAAAAAGGGCTACTAATGGCGCACCTAATTTGGCCATTAATGGCGCATTAGTGGTGCGCCATTAGTACCACGCCATTAGTATATTTTACTAATGGCGCACCACTGGTGCGCCATTAGTATCTGGTATACTAATGGCACACCTCAGATGCGCCATTAGTATATACAACAGTGCGCCATTAGTATGCCTCCCAGGGGCCATGTATACCCAGGTGCTTTGGCATACTAATGGCGCACGGCAACAAGATGCGCCATTCGTAACTTCGGCATACTAATGGCGCACTATTTAATGATGCGCCATTAGTATCCTCTGGCATACTAATGGCGCACTGTGATGTGATGCGCCATTAGTATGAATATTAGGTTTTTTTTAATTTTTTAATTTTCTGTTTTTTGCACAGGTTACAAAATGTATAATTGGACAAAATATAGACAGCACACATCAACAACAGATTCATCGAATACAATGGAAGATTAGTCTCTGAATACAATTCATCATATTAGTCTCCGAATACAATTCATCATATTAGTCTCCGAATACAATTCATCATATTAGTCTCCGAATTGAAAAGACCGAACAAAGATAGAACATTATATTACAAGTCTCGAGACCGCGAGTAGCGAGTTGTCTTCACATTACAAGTCGATATCGATCATCTAAACTACCATCACATAGAAGAGAGTTGCGGTCATCACGATGAAACTCGTCTTCATCCGGTTCCTCCAACGCTCCCTCCCCTCTCCCGCTAGATAGCGGGCGTATCTAGATTCAGCCTCGACCCTAGTGGTGTACCTTTTGTAACTGTTACCGCTGAATCGGTGAACCTGTCTCCGACACTCCTCCCAGTCGTCGTAGACTCCGGGAACCTTACCCTTGTACACGACATACGACGGCATCGCTATGCACTAGCCAAACGAAACTTTAGTACCAATTCACAGACAATACATATGCAATATATAAGTATGCAACAGAACGATCGGAAGAGAAAAGCAAGACATTAATAGCATCGATTACATCTAGGTTGAACGACTCTCGAAACCAAAGAGACATACTACAAGTTCATTAAAGTTTTTTTGAGGGCAAGTTCATTAAAGTTTAATTACAACATGAGCCAATCGATGTTTCAGAACTAGACACAGCATCACTGCTTTCGACTCGACTCAAGGGACCGGAACGTGGATGAAGCCGCCGCCTATCGTGGGAGTCATGAAATTACGGGCGTTGTCAGCCTGCATTTGTAGCATTGTGTCGATGTCACTGTTGGACGGTTGATTTCTGAGGTAGAACTGCCCCGAGGTACGAAGGACATCTTGATGGATGATTTCCGCAAACTCCGACTGGATGCGAAAGAATTCTTGTCTGATGTCCGCGTCCTGGATTGCCGACACGCTCGCGGCCCAATCTTTGAGTTTACTCGGTAGCAGAAGTTGATGATGGTCCCGTACGATCACCCGCATGTGATGGATGGCATAGTAGGCACCCTTCTGACCGCCAAGCGGCTGCTTGACGCAGCAGAACATCGTATTGTGGGAGAACACGTGCTTGCCGTACTTACGAATAGGCCTGGTGAAGGTGCCTCCGGATTTGGCGTAGCCGGGGAGAACATCATCAAGAACCTTCTTGACATTTGTGTAGTCTACGTTCGACTGACGGTCCGGGTCGAAATACGTGGCCATGGAATAATTGGGGCTTAGGAGGATGAGCGTGCAATGTGTGTCACTGCAGAAAACACGGAATGTTAAAAGAAAAACGATCGAAATCTAAGAATTCATATGTTACGGGGCGGTTGAGGGGAGGACTTATTCGGGAAAGTAAGGCACGAGGAAGTTATCCTTATCTGGGTTTGCCAGAATGACGCCTTCGAGGTAAGAACTCGCGACTTGCCGGTCCCCAGCGCTGCCCAAGATCTTGGCACGCATGTAGAAGAGGTCGACTATCACGATGTCCGGGGTCTTGTCGCGAATGATCCGCATCTCCATACTCAGCGAAAATAGCCGAACGAAGGTGTAGTGCAGCGGATAAAGGTTCAACATAGCGTGGATGTCATCAAACCGTAGGACGATTGTACCCCCGATGGAGTTATCCACAAAGCCCTTGCCCTCTGGCACCTTGGCCGCGAAAACCGGGTATGCCACATCCTTCTCTCTGAGACGCCGCTTCTCCAAAGAAAGAACACTGTCATGCAGACTCCGCATAGCACCGGCTGCAACATTGAGCATATTTCTCGGTAGCATCGGCCTACCTGCCACATGCACCCTCCTCATTAAATCCTCAGGTGAAGGTGGCCCGTCCTAAGCACGGATCGTACTCGGTGCCGGCTGGCCCGCACCCTTGTTAGTCTTTCTTTTGCGTGCCTTCTTCTTCCCCTGTAATGGGACCGAGTTCTGCTCACAGACTGCCTTCTTGAGTGTGTTGGGGCTGAGAATATTTCGCACCTCGCCTATCTGAGGCTCGGTGAAGTCGGCAGCTGGAGGCGTCTCCTGAGTGCTGAACGACAGACGACGCCTGTTGCAACTTGGCTTCTCCGCGGTACCAGCTAGATCGCGCACGTCTTTTGTTGGGTTGGGTTCTTGAGAAGGAAGCCCCATGAAGTCGCCATCGTACCCATGATTGGCAAAGTACTGATCGACGTTGCCAAATGTATCGTCGTCGTCGTCGTTCTGATCCTGTGCCATATGCATGTTTGGATCCAGTGGCATAGGGATGTCCGGCACCGTTGCGGCGGTCTTGCCATGGGTCCGACTTGGCGCCGGCACGACTGGCGGTGTTGTCTTTGGGGTGGTCTCCCCCGCCCCCAAACGAATCTGGCTCTTCGGCCAAAGCAGGGGCCAGCTCAGGCAGGCGCTGAGGGTCATCACGTCATCATCGTCGGCCCCGACGGGTCGAATCGGAGGTAACAACTCGTCGCAGCCTGGCAGCACCCGAACCAGTTGAACCCTAAACAAGTTGGGTGGCATCTGGGTACCGTGGAACAAGGGGTTGCCCGGTTGAACGATTTTGCCCTTGGCGACATCGACCAACTCGTTGTTCACGAAGTGCAGGAGAGTGCACGGAACGTCGGCGGTGCCCTGCGAAAACATGTAGGGCGTCAGGGATGCCCAGTCAAAGGCAAGGAGATGAAGTCCTCGGCCGAGAGAGGCTTAACTAGTTACCGTGATGATGGCGTCGAGCTCGGCTAATGTCGAGGCACCGCCAACGCCGGGCGTGCAGTTGACGGAGGGGCCGCTTGCTGCAGAGGTGCCGGCCGGCGTACACCCGGGTGCATTAAGCTCCCGTGCCGGCGTCAGAGACACCAATGCCGCCTCCGCCGGAGACACCAATGGCCCCGCCATCGCGTTCTGCGAGTTGCTGGCCGTGAAGCTAGGAATCAGGGGCGGCCCCTGTTGGCCGCCCGCAATCCACGCACTCAACCCCTGGATCAAGGTAGGCACAATGGCGGTGATCGTCGCTCCAAGTTGTTGTTGCACTTGCTCTTGGACAATATCCGGAATCCGCGCCACCTGTGCCTTGAGTTCTTGAACCTCGCGCGCCTGGCTTTCTGAGCTGGTCTTTTTCTCCTTTCGCCCACCAGTGTTATAGTATGACCCCCATTTTGTCGACAAGCCTTTGTCGGCCACACGACCAGCTGACGTCGGCTTACTGAGCTTATCCTTGTTCTTCATTACATTCAACGCCCTATTTAGAGTGGTGTCCCAAGGGTTGCTCTTAGTCGACCCCGCGCTACTGCTTTCAGTCGCCTGCAGAAGGAATGTGAACCATTTAGAAATTTGGCTTCATTAATTAGAATGCAACCATATGGAGCTAATTACGCGGGGGTGTATTCCTTACCAGAACAAGCTCAAGCGCCCTGGTCTTCAGATCCGTGGTAAGCTCCTTTTGTTTTCGGGTCCTTCTTGTACCGGGCCCTGACATAGTTCCTAGTCTGCTTGTCACCGTATTTATCGAAGAGGGGCGGTAGGCCTTGCTCGGCACGGTCCGCCTCCTCCTTGTCCCATATAGGCTCCGCCACTCTGTAACCGCCGGGACCGAGTGTGTGTTCCCCTAAGTTCAGCTCCCGCATTTCTTTCCCCCACCGATTTGATTCGGAGTTTGCGGTGCTCGAGCAATTGATCTTGAAGTCGTTGTAGTCATCTTCGGTGATCGAAGGATTTTTCTCCTTGATCTTCTCATAACTCTCACCTTTCTCGAATATTCTCTTCACATTGATTTTCCAAGTAGACAGGGCCTTGCTCATCTTCGTGAGGGCAGCATTGTTCACTTTATTCCCTTTGAGGCTTGTGTTTTCAAATTCAGCGGGGAACTTGTATCGTTCGTGCAGCTTCGTGAAGAGGAGGTTGCGCAAATTCCATCGGTCAGGATGCCTCAGGTTCTCAGTGTTGATCGAGACGGTGCTCCAGAGAATGCACCCGAGCTGAAGCGAGTACCCCTTTACTATTCGTTCGGGCGCCGTTGGATTCCCGTCGGAGTCCACTTCAGTAACTTCCTCCTTGAGGGTGCGGAGCACGGTCGGGCGCCGGTCCTTCCATTGCCTCTTCGGTTGGCTGCCATCTGTGTGCGCGCCGCCATCATCAGTGGTGGCATCCTCTGCAGCACCATCAGTGGTGGCATCAGTGGGGTCATCCTCGGCGGCACCATCAGTGGTCTCAGGATTAGTGGGGAAGGCGGTGTCCTCATACAAGTGAGGTTGTTCCTCCATCTCCTGGGACAGCTCCCAGAATGCCTTGCCGCCCGAACCCCCGGCCTCATCGTTGTTGGCCATGTTTCTCTCTAAATAGGAACAAAGTTTGGTCAAAAAGTTGGTTATTGTCAAGGAACAAGATCATGGTCTCATCATTTAGGGTTTGTCGACACCGAGGCATCCTAAAAGCTAAGCTTTTATCATTGAGGGGTTTTCGACGCCGAGGCACCCTAAAAGCCTAAGCTTTCATCATTTCGGTTTTTATCGACACCGAGGCACCCTAAAAGCCAAGGTTGTATAATTAATGGTTTGTCGACACCGAGGCATCCTAAAAGCTAAGCTGGGAAGGATAATTCTAAGTTGGGCCTAATCACTTGGCTCTATTGCCGCCTATGGTTTAATGCAGCTAGAATAAAGAGGCACTTGATCCTACTTAATTAACTACTAAGATACCCCGGCCCATCCATTAGTCACAAGTACCCCATATGTCCTATTTTCAGCAAAGTCATGCTAAAATTCATGGAAAATTTCAGCATGACCTTTGCTGAAAATAGGACATATGGAGTACCCGAATTTGCCGGAACGGAAGTTAATCGACATTCCGGCAAACTCAAGGGCCTCTCGGGGTACCTGCAAAATCATTATCCCAGGTGGACAAGGCAATGTGCTACGTGCTTAAATCTCTGTCCAATGCTCTATTTACAAGACAAACAACAGGTGGCAAAGCCCAGTGTTAAAAAAAGGCCTCCATCACAATATGGAAAATACGTTGGCCTGTGAAGAGGTGAAACAATATATGCATCTCCAGGCAGTATCATTCAACATTTTGGACAAACCACTACAAGCAATACTGGATTGGATACAAGAAGAATGTGAGAAAATACAAACAAATACAAATGTTGTCATGAACTAAAACAACAGGACCCCGGTATTAAGCAGAACTGTAACGAGCAAGTTATGGATCTGAACTGTTTAGGAGTAACGATTAAATATCAGAAAGTACATTAAGCCTGAGTACATGTTTTTACCATGGTATTGTTGTTACTCATATTATATACAAGTATAAGGAACATGTAGATTTGCAAGGAAACTAGAGATGCACACAAGTAATGGCTTAGTAAGGTGGATGTCTTCCAGCTTTGTTTAGTTATCAGAAAATCGGTGAATGATTTCTGTTAAAGTACTATGCTAGGTCTACATAAGGCGCTCCTCCTATCTATATGAAACAAATGGTAGGTCCTTACTATGCTAGTACTTTTTGACTGCCTAAGTTTATCCATGTACTGGACAGTTGGTATTCAGTTATGTCTTGTGGCTCGTGTTTCATTCTACAAGTTGAAATGTTTTCTCATGGGCTAGTGATTACAATTATCTACCTACCAAGTCATCACCTCTGCTGATCCTAATAAAATGTTTTTTCATTTAGTTCTTGGAAAGCTCTCATTTTGGAGACAGCACTTTGACTACCTATATATATGTAAACATTTATATTGGATAATTATATGTCATGTGTAAATTTGTCTCAGCAAGTAGCCCAGTTTGAAAAAGCAAAAAACAAACTTAAATGATACAAAAATACAGATTTATGTGCATGAACATGAACCTGTATGTATTTGCCACTATGATCTAGAAATAAGAAAAAGGGAATTCATTTGCAATCCCCTGTAGATAAGAAACTAAAGAGGCAGCTAACACCTAGAAATTCAAACTTGCAGTTTCATCATGCAAATTCAATTGGACCTTCTTGATTTGATATCCTCAACTACATAATCCCAGGTTTAAATTGTGCACCTAATGTGCCTCAAGATCACCTAACCCTGAGAAAGTGTTGCAGCAAGCTGAACTATTTTATCATATTAACAGGTCATGATGAAAAAAGTTATGGCAGTCAGACAAGTGTATTCCTAATGCGAAATCATGACTAAAGTGACCAACTTGTACGGCAATCACTCCTATGCACCTAAATTTCTACTACAAAAGCTGCAAAGACAGTAGATCACATGATCATATGGCAAATTCCAAGCAATCATTTGCTCTTATTCAGCTAAAATCCCAGCGTACTACTGAACCTGCGAAGACCATGGATCAAATTGGTTAACGAATGAGAGGGGGACAGGAGGAGGGGGATCTCACGGGGGCCGTAGGGATAGGGCAGTGGGGCGCGGGGAGGATGTCGGGGACGACGACGATGCAGGGGAGGAGGCGACGACGTACGGGTGGTGGTGGTGCTCCGGCGACGGTGGTGTGGACGGGGAGAGCGGCGGGGCAGCGGTGGGGCGGCGTCGCGGCGTCGGGGAGAGCGGCGGGGCAGCGGCGGGGCGGCGGTGGGGCGGCGTCGCGGCGTCGGGGCGGCGTCGAGGCGCGGGGCAGCGGAGTCGGGAGAGGAGAGGGGAAGGGGATCGAGGGCGAGGGCGAGGGAGAGAGGGGATAGGTTTGGGCCGGGGAGGGAATATGGATGGGGGCGGCACAATACTAATGGCGCACCACCCCTCGGTGCGCCATAAGTACATCCATACTAATGGCGCACCTCACCCCGGTGCGCCATTAGTATTTTTTTTTTGATTTCTGCTCGAGCCAACAGGTTATCTTCCACCTGACCTGATCCACATCAAGTTCCCTCTACTAGCTCGACTGGTCAGCAGCCAGTTCTCACACCAGGAGGTCCTGGGTTTGATTCCTAGGCTCCACAATTTTTTTATGCATTTAAAATGCTGTTTGATACTTATTTGTGTTTAAATATGTTCAAACTTGTTTAAATCATAACAGTAATATTCTTTTTATAAGACTGTAATAATTTTTTAAAAAATATCATCAAACAGTAATGCCGGTCGAGCGGGGGAGGGTGCGAGGGGTGCGGGGGTCGGCGGCGGCGGTTGAGTAGGGGAGGGGTGCGGGGGGTCGGCGGCGGCGGCGGCGGTTGAGTAGGGGAATCAAGGGTGCGGGCGGTCGGCGGCGGCGGCCGGTGGACCGGGGGGTGCTCGGCGGTGAGGGGGACCGGATCTGGCAAGGTGGGATAGCGATCGAGATGGAGGGGGATCGAGATCGAGTGTCCATGAAATTTAAAAATATTCATGATAGTTCAAAAAGTGCCCATGAAATACAATCGAGAAATGAAGGCTACGATTTAAATACAATCGATCTTAGCTAGCTATCTGTTCACAATCTTCTTGCCCTTCTTTTTCGCAAATGAAGTTCTTCTGTGGAACGGACGTCCTTTAGGTAGGGTGGTCCTGCTTCTTCTTGTGGTGTATGCTGCTACTTCATCATCATCGTCATGTTCGATCCTCGGGTCGGCGTACTTGTCGAAGTCTTGCTCATTGGCTACTCCATCCATTCCGATGATGTTCCTTTTGCCTCTCCTCACGACAACACGACTGGTCTTTGACGGGTCGGTAATGAAGAAGCATTGGTCCACTTGGGAAGCCAGTACCCATGGCTCTTTTTTCGCGGTGACGTTTGCGCCCGCGGTCTTGGATTTGGCTTCGGGTATAACCATGGTGGTGAAATACCGGTCTTCTTTTAGGACGCTCTTGGCCCATCTGACACGGAACATCGGGACCTTCTCTCCAGCGTAGCTCAGCTCCCAGATCTCCTCGATCCTTCTGTAGTATCTGTCCTTGTCGTTATCGGTGTAGGATTCCATCGTTACCCCGGAGTTCTGATAACCATCGCTCTTCATGTCCTTGGCCTCGGTGTAGAATGTGTAGCCGTTGATATCGTACACCTCATAGGTCATTAGGTTGTGCTCGGCGCCCTGTGACAAGGCGAATATGAGTTGTTCTTCCGCGGAAGAATCCTCATGTAAAGGGTACGACAGAAGCTTCTGCTTAAACCAACGCGTGAAACATGAGTTGTGCTCTTTGAGTATATCTCCGTCCGTCCTCTGTTGGCCTCGGTCATTGTACGTCTTCTTAATAAAGGTTTTGTGCTCTACCACCCAAGGATCGACCAAGTCTATGTGTTGTAGCGCGACTAGGTTTGCTCTTTCAAAGTCGGCGAGTCGACCCTCGAAGTTGACATGCATTTTGCGGCGACCCTCACGGTGACCCCATCCAGCGAGCCTGCCGAGGTGCCTGTTGACGGGCAGACCAACGGGGTTCCCGATGCCTAGATAATTCGTGCAGTAGGAGATGCACTCTTCGGTCAGAAAGCCCCTGGCTATGCTTCCCTCTGGACGTGACATGTTGCGAACGTATCCTTTGATGACACCATTCATCCTTTCGAACGGCATCATGCTGTGCAGGAACGTCGGCCCGAGTTGGATGATATCCTCCACTATATGGACCAGCAGATGCACCATAACGTCGAAGAATGCGGGAGGGAAGTACATCTCAAGCTCGCATAGTATCAGCACGATCTCTTCCTGTAGCCTTCTGAGTTGCCTCACGCCAATTGACTTCCGAGAGATGATGTCGAAAAAGTTGCATAGGCCAAATAGCGTTTCACGGACGTACACGTCCATGATCCCACGGATTGCAACTGGAAGTATCTGCGTCATCAGCACGTGACAGTCGTGAGACTTCATCCCGCTGAACTTCTGTTTCGCTGGGTCTAGGTATCTGCTTATCTTCCCCGTGTAACCGTAAGGAAGTTTTACTCCTAGGAGGCAGGTGAAAAACTGCTCGATCTCCTCCTGACTTAGAGTGAAGCACGCGGGAGGGTAGTCATTTCCGGTCTTCTTGGCATTTTTGCCTTTGCGATGACTTTCTGTGTCCTGCTTCGCCTCATCATCATCATCATCATCATCATCATCATCATATATAGCGTGAAGCTCCTGCCTGATGCCCATTGATTTCAAGTCTGCCCTTGCTTTTGGCCCATCTTTGGTCCTCTCTGGCATGTTGAGCAGGGTACCAAGCAGACTCTCGCACATGTTCTTCGTGATAAGCATGACATCAAGGCTGTGAGGCACACGGTGGATCTTCCAGTATGGCAAGTCCCAGAAAACAGACCTCGTTTTCCATACCTTCAGCAGCGGCTCTGGCGCCTTTCGCTTCTTTCTCGGCTCTGGCGCCTTTTGCTTCTTTCCCGGCAGTGGGCAGTCTTTCCAATTTTTCAACAGCTTGTCTATTTCCTCGCCGCTCCTTGTACACGGGCGTTTTCGGGGTTCGATTTCACCATCGAACAGATCCTTGTGTTTCCTCCACGGGTCATCGTCGCGAAGCCACCTTCGATGTCCCATGAACACGGTTTTCGTAGACCCGGGATCTCTATCTAGCTGGCGATACGTTGTGTCATCCATGCACCTTACGCATCCAGAAAATCCGTGGACTACCTGCCCCGCGAGATATCCGTAACCGAGATAGTCGTGCACCGTCGTGAGCAGTGCGGCTCTCATAGGGAAATATTCTTTCTCTGCGGCGTCCCACGTATTGGCTGGCATTTTCCACAGCGTGTCTAGCTCCTCCTTCAGCAGCCCCATATACAGATTGATGCGGTTCCCTGGTTGTTTCGGCCCTTCAATTAGCATACTCACATGAATGTACTTCCTCTTCATGCACAACCAGGGGGGAAGGTTGTACATCCACACAAACACAGGCCAGGTGCTATGTGTGCTTCTCTGGCTGCCAAACGGATTGAATCCATCGGTGCTCGTGCGCAGCACGATGTTCCTTGGATCCTTCCCAAATTCTGGGTATTCGAAGTTCAACGCTTGCCACTGGCTCGCATCCTTAGGGTGACTCAGCATCTTGTCTTTTTTATCTATCTCCGGATCATTTGCATCATCTTCGCACTTCTTCTCCTCCCTATCCGCGTGCCAACGCAGGAGCTTTGCTACCTTAGGATCCGCGAAATACCGCTGCAGACGAGGAGTGATCGGAAAGTACCACACCACTTTTCGAGGAGCTTTCTTCCTCTTCTTGTATCGAGTGACGCCGCACACCGGACATATGGTAGACTCCGCGTGCTCGTCCCGATAAATGATGCAATTGTTCATGCACACATGTTATTTCACGTGCGGTAAATCCAGAGGACACACGATTTTCTTCGCCTCCTCCAAAGTGGTCGGGCACTTGTTCCCCTTGGGAAGACGTTCGTGCCAGAATGACATGTTCTCGTCGAAGCATGCGTCGGTCATTTTGTGTTTTACCTTCATCTCCAGAGCCATGAGCGTTACTTTCAGGCGGGTATCCTCGGGCCTGCATCCTTCATACAATGGAGTAACCGCGTCTAACTCAAGTTGATCCATCTTGGCTTTCTCTCGGGCGGCAGCTCTTGCGTTATCCGTCTGCTTGAGAAGCAGCTCTTGAATATAAGGGTCCTGCACCCAGCCCATCGATGGTCCACCGTCGTCTGCTCCGCTGGCATCATCATCTTCATGATCATGCCCGTCGTCTGCTCCGGCATCTTCCTCATCATCATGTCCTGCATCTTCTACATGATGACTGTGTACAGCATCACCGTCGTGATCATCTCCTGGGGATTCTTCGTCTTCTCGCCCTCCCGAGCCGCGGTGGTTGTCTTGCTGCCCTTCCTCATTTCTTGCCCGGCCCCCATGGACGACTTCGTAGTCATCTTCATCACCTTGCCACCGATAGCCATCCATGAAACCACGCAAGAGCAGGTGGTCCCACACCTGCCCGGAATCCGGGTCTGCAATAAGGCTCTTCAGCTTGCATCTTCGACACGGACATCTTATCTCCGTCTCGTTCTTTTTAAGCATCTCGGCCTTCGCGGACCTCAAAAACCTATTCACGATGCCTTCGGTCATCGTGCAGACCATGGTCGCCTGCGGGGTAGAGCAAAACGATATTTTAGAACCAAGAAAAAATTTGGCATGACTTTCCCTAAAAATAGGACCAAAAAGAATGCTTAATGCCAAAATTATCGCCGAAACGGAAATGAATCAACATTCCGGCAAAATATTGGCAACTATCGCATTTCAAATACCGGTACACCTCCAAACACAAACACATATGCAACACCACAAACATATGCAACACCACGAACATCCATAGATCTAGCTAGGCCATAAAAAGTGCATGTGCACATTGTTGTCGGGAGAATAACATAAATATAGCTTCCCCCCTTACTTACCTATCAAAACAAGGTAATTTAACCACTTAATTTGAATGAATCTATGGTGGAAATGAGGTGAAAAAGAGGAGGCACCCGAGACAAGGAGGAGGTGGAGAAAATGAAGTGGGGAGAAAGTGAGTGTCGGTAGGAGAGGCTGTCCAAAATATCTTGTTGCTGCCCACTTACTAATGGCGCACCAACACCAAATGTGCCATTAGTAATCCAGGTTACTAATGGCGCACCTTCTGCTGGTGCGCCATTAGTAGTTTTGCAAAAAAACATACTAATGGCGCACTATTCCGCAATGCGCCATTACTAGTTTAAACTAGTAATGGCGCACGGTGGAACAGTGCGCCATTAGTAGTTTTGCAAAAAAAAGGAATAAAAAATATAATAAAAAAACAACATTAGTGGCACACTTTCCGACAGGTGCGCCATTACTAGTTACAACTAGTAATGGCGCACTTTGTCTGGATGCGCCATTAGTATGTTTGGACAGGAGCACTAGTTCAAAAAATAAATTGTTTGATACTAATGGCGCACCCTGGGCCAGGTGCGCCATTAGTAGTTTCAACTCTAATGGCGTATCTGAAGGTGGTGCGCCATTAGTATATACTAATGGCGCACCGCTTGTTCGGTGCGCCATTAGTGTCAATCCCATCTATAGCCCTTTTTCTAGTAGTGCTTCATTCTTCCGACGGTCCACGTGGTCCACTTGATATCCCTTGAAGTGACCTGCAACAATATCCACCTCACGACGATATGCGGCCATGAGTGGGTCCTTAGAATCCCAAGTGCCAGACACCTGTTGAGCCACTAGGTCTGAGTCACCGAAGCACTTAACCCGGCTAAGATTCATCTCTTTAGCCATCCGGAGACCATGGAGCAAGGCTTCATACTCAGCTGCATTGTTAGTACAAGGGAACATTAAGCGGAGAACGTAACAGAACTTGTCACCTCGTGGGGAAGTTAATACGACTCCAGCCCCTGAGCCCTCCAACTGCCTGGATCCGTCAAAATGAATGGTCTAATATGTGTGATCCGGCTTCTCTTCAGGTGCTTGCAACTCTGTCCAATCATTGATGAAATCAACAAGTGCTTGAGACTTCACCGCCGTTCGAGGCACGTATTTCAACCCGTGCGGCCCAAGCTCTATAGCCCACTTGGCAATCCGGCCAGTCGCCTCCCGGTTCTGGATGATATCACCTAAGGGAGCAGAACTGACCACTGTGATGAGGTGCCCTTGAAAATACTGCTTCAGCTTCCGGCTTGCCATGAAGACTCCATATACCAGCTTCTGCCAATGCGGATACCTTTGCTTGGATTCAATAAGTACTTCGCTGATATAGTAAACCGGAGGCTGAACCGGATGCTCTTTTCCTGCCTGCTTCCTCTCCACCACAATAGCTACGCTAACTGCGCAAGAGTTAGTAGCAACATATAGCAGTAGCGGCTCCTTGTCAATGGGAGCGGCGAGCACAGGCGGATTGGCCAATTGCCGCTTCAAGTCCTCAAATGCTTTGTCAGCAGCGGGGCTCCAGACGAATTGACCCGTCTTCTTCAACATCTGATACAAAGGGATTGCCTTCTCACCAAGGCGGCTGATAAACCGGCTCAACGCGGCAATCCGGCCAGCCAGACGCTGAACCTCATTGATACACTTGGGTTTAGCCAGGGAGGTGATGGTTGTGACCCTCTCCGGATTAGCCTCAATTCCCCTGTTGGACACCAGAAAGCCCAATAATTTGCCTGCCGGTACACCAAAAACACACTTGGCCGGATTGAGCATCATCTTGTACGTCCTCAGGTTATCAAAGGTTTCCTTCAAATCATCAACCAGAGTCTCCTTCTTCCTTGACTTAACCACAATATCATCCACGTAAGCATGCACATTACGTCCAATCTGCTTGTGAAGGCAATTTTGTACACACCGTTGATAGGTTGCCTGGGCACTCTTGAGCCCAAAAGGCATAGACACATAGCAAAAGGCTCCAAAGGGAGTGATGAATGCCGTCTTCTCCTGGTCCTTAACCGCCATTTTGATCTGATGATAACCAAAATATGCATCCAAAAAACACAAACGCTCGCAACCCGCCGTAGCATCAATGATTTGATCAATATGGGGGAGGGCAAAAGGATCTGATGGACAAGCTTTATTAAGATCTGTGTAATCCACACACATACGCCAAGTGCCGTTTTTCTTAAGGACCAGCACCGGATTAGCAAGCCACTCAGGGTGAACTTCAACAATAAAGCCAGCTGCCAAAAGCCTGGCTACCTCTTCTCCAATAGCTTTGCGTCTTTCTTCGTTAAACCAGCGGAGGAACTGTTTCACCGGTTTGTATTTAGGATCCACATTAAGAGTGTGCTCAGCGAGTTGCCTTGGTACACCTGGCATGTCAGAGGGCTTCCATGCAAAAATATCCCGATTCTCACGGATGAACTCGATGAGCGCGCTTTCCTATTTTGGATCCAAGTTGGCACTAATGCTGAACTGCTTGGACGAATCGCCAGGCACAAAGTCAACAAGCTTAGTCTTAGCTGCCGATTTGAATTTCAGAGCCGGATCATGCTCCGTAGTTGGCTTCTTCAACGGTGTCATATCTGTCGGATCAACATTGTCCCTATAAAATTTTAGCTCATCAGTGGCACAAACCGACTCTGCATAGGCCGCATCTCCTTCCTCGCATTCCAAAGCGACTTTACGGCTTCCTGAACCGTTATTGTCCCCTTGTGACCCGGCATCTTGAGCTGCAAGTACACATAACAGGGTCGTGCCATAAACTTGGCGTAGGCCGGTCGCCCAAACAGGGCGTGATATGTACTTTGGATTTTTACCACTTCCAACGTCAGTGTCTCCGATCTGGAATCATACTCATCTCCAAAGGCCACTTCCAGGGCTATCTTCCCAACAGGGTATGCTGATTTGCCAGGTACCACACCATGGAACACCGTATTGGACGGTTTGAGATTTTTATCTGTTAGTCCCATACGACGGAAGGTCTCATAGTATAAGATATTGATGCTGCTCCCTCCATCCATGAGTACCTTGGTGAACTTATAACCTCCCACCTGAGGCGCTACCACTAGTGCTAGCTGACCCGGATTGTCAACCCGGGGAGGGTGATCCTCTCTACTCCACACGATTGGCTGCTCTGACCAGCGTAGATAACGGGGCACAGCCGGTTCAACAGAGTTGACTGCCCGCTTCTGAACCTTCCGGTCTCGCTTGTCCAAGCTGGTGGTGAATACATGATACTGCCCACTATTCAACTGCTTTGGGTTGCTCTGGTAACCCGACTGTTGCTGCTGCTGGTTGTAACCACCCTGGTTATTCTGATTATTTTGATTGTTATGTCCACCCGGATTACCATTAAATCCTAAACCGGAATTTCCTCCACCGCAACCCGGCCCGGATCTTGAGCCACCGCCAGAGCTGTGATCATACTGTAAAGCATTAGAATTTTTGAACTCCTGCATAATGTAGCAATCCTTCCAAAGGTGGTTTGCTGGCACCTCCTTCGTCCCATGCTTCGGACAAGGCTGGTTCAATAGATAATTTAGGCGGTAGGGGTTAGGGTTAGGCGCTCCACTGCGATTCGGCGGTTTACCCTTGCGTCGCTGGCCCTTGTCCTACGCGTTGGTATTAGCCACGAAGTCCATGTTGCCATCCGCTTTACGCTTGCCTCCGCCACCATTGCCTGTCGAGTGATGTTGTTAACCTTTAGAGTTGTCGTTCTTCTTTCCCTTCCCTGTCTTTTCATCATCAGACTCGGGATCCTTGGTACTATCAGAATCAGCATACTTTACCAAAGCGGCCATGAGAGTCCCCATGTCAGTGCAGTGGCGTTTCATCCGCCCTAACTTCAACTTTAGGGGCCCGAACCGGCAATTGCCTTCTAGGGTTATAACCGCGGTGTCAGCGTTGATGCGGTCCGATGAATGCAGAACTTGCGAGACCCGGCGCACCCAATGAGTCGTTGATTCTCCTTCCTCCTGGACACAGGCAGCTAGATCCACTATCGACATAGGCTGCTTGCACGTGTCTTTGAAATTACTGATAAACCGGGCTCGTAACTGGGCCCATGAACTGATAGAATTGGCCGGTAAGCTTTTTGACCAAGTACGGGCCGTTCCCTCAAGCATCATGGTGAAATACTTTGCACACGCTGCATCATCCACATCAAGCATCTCCATGGCCATCTCATAGCTCTCCACCCATGTCTCTGGAGGTTGATCTGCCGTATAATTTGGTACCTTGCGTGGGCCCTTGAAATCCTTGGGCAGGCGCACATTGCGTAAAGCGGGGACAAGGCAAGGCACCCCCAAAGAGCTAGAGGTAACTCCAGGCTCGACCGAGGTGGTCGGACGAACCGGCATAAGCTGACGAGCTTGATACTGTGCTGCTAACTCGGCCTCCCGCGCTCGGGCCCGGTCCACCACTTCCTGAGCATTATCGTCACCACCTGCCGGGTTGTTACCACGCGGCGCTCCACGCCGTGCATTACTTGACACGGCCGGTTCATCCATATGCCTGCTATAGCTCCGACTTGGACGAGGGTTAGAATGGATCTGGTCGCGGTTGTACGAATATGCTTCCTGTTGGACCAAAGCAGTCCTAAGGAGCTCCTTGACCCGGCACGTCTCTACCGCCTGTGGCGAATCACCTTCAATTGAAATGTCCTCCAGCCGTGCAGTGGCAGCAAGGAGATTGTCCATCGGGTTGGAGTAGTGACCCAGGGGTGTTGAAACAGCCTGAGGTACAACAATGTTATGGCGAGGTAGATCTATCAAACGGGGCTAAACCGGCGTGCCCGTCCCAGGTGCTTCCGTTCGGTTTACCACTGGCGGATTACTGGTTCCTGCCCCTGGGTATTGAAGAGATCTCTGGCTTCGAAGACCGAAGGCAAACGGGATCTGTATTTCCTCTTCATGACTTCATGCGACGCGTTCTGATCCAACATGAGCCTGTAGGCTTGCGCATCTAAAGCGGCCCACTCTGCAGTCATCCTGGCATCTTCAGCTGCTAGGTCCGCCTTGGCCTGAGTGATTTGTTCCCTCACTTTTGCAATTTCCGCATTTTGAGCGTCCTGATCCGCCGCGTTAGCCTCCGCCATCAGCGCAGCCAACGCATCGAACATATCCGATAAAACTTGAGCCGGCGGGCGCACGGAACCTCCTGCCCCAGCAGCCGTCGCCGCTACTGAACCGGAATTCATTGCCGCAGCGGTCGAAGAATGAAGCACTACTTGTGTACCGGCCATGAATATTCCAACCCGGTTGGGCAGATCAGAGGGGTCCGGAATACTGTCGTTGTCGGAACAGCCCCCAATCCGGCCATCTTGCAGTTGATACAGAGATTTGGTTTCCCCGGTTGATGACTCATCGCCAGAGTAAAAGACGGTCTCGCCACCAGATTCCGATCCGTCCTCATAACTTCCTCCATGCATGACTCCCACGAAGGCACGTTTCACGGCCGGTTTAACCTGGGCGGATCGCGCGCGCTGAGCAGTTTCAACGAGGTCGGTGCAGATGTCCGGCTCAGGGCCGGGTTCACCGATCTTGCCGATGAAAACGTGGATGCCACCAAAGGGGACCCGGTACCCGTACTCGATTGAGCCGGCCTCGGGGCCCCAGCCTGCATCGTCGATGTAGAGCTTGCCACGACGACTTTTAGTCATCCGGCCCACAGCGTAGCCCTCGAGTCCTTCAAAGCGGCCCTCCAAGAACTTGAAACCATCGTGTGATAGCCCCACGGTGGGCGCCAACTGTCGTGGTTTTGTCAGGGCAGATGTCCTAGTGAAAGGACTTAGTCGTGGAGCCATCGTGACGGGTTAGCTTGAAGGGGTTAAAGTGGACACAGGGACGCAGAGAGTTTATACTAGTTCGTCCCCTTCGATGAAGGTAAAAGCCTACGTCTAGTTGTGATGGAATTGATGGGGTTTCGATGACTAGGGAGCAAATAAGCTTCGCCTAAGTCTCGAGTTGTTGTTGTCTGTCCTTGAACCGCCGCCGGGCCGTCCCCTTATGTACACGGGTGACACCCGTCGGTCCACAAAGTCCCAACACCGGTTCATACTCGTATCCGGGTTGATCTCTCCTTATTCCTAACTTACAATACAAGTTTACACATAAAGCCGGTTTACGGCTACAGGTCCTAAACCGACTACAGGCCTTGGGCCCTTATCTGCCTCTTTGGGCTTTAACACCTTTGAACTACTGATGAAGTTAACCCGGCCCAAGTAGGCCGGTTTACGCCCAGTAGTAATATCCCCAACACCGATCGAGCGATTCCTTCGCTACTGCTGCTAACTGAAGCCGATCGAACCTGCTGCCTCTGGATGAACAGTGAGCGTTGTTGGGGGATTGGATGAACAGTTCCCCGACGGGGGTGGATGAAGAGGACCCCGTTGTAGTAGAGGCCGTTGCCGCTGGATGAACAGTACCCTGATCGATCGAGCCGGTTGGGGGGTGGATGAACAGGACCCCGTGTAGGGCTGGATGAACAGGACGGCCCCGTGGAGGGCTGGTTGCACAGTAGCCGGTGGAGGGCTGGAAGAACAATAGCCCGTGGAGGGGTGGTTGAACAGGACCCCATGGAGAGGGCTGGTTGCACAGTAGCCGGTGGAGGAGCACGCCGTGGAGGCTGGATGAACAGGAGCCCATGGATGAACAGTCGCAGGTGGAGGCTGGAGGAGGTCGACGGTGGATGAACAGTTGCCCATGGAGGCTGGAGGAGGTTGACGGTGGAGATGAACAGTATCCCGTGGAGTCCCGTTTTGTGGTACGCCACACCCCTCCCGATGGACAGGACCCCCGTTTCGACAGTAGCGGTCCAACACAAGTCCGTTTCCTCCATTTTGCGGTACGCCACACCCCTCCTGATCAATAGGACCCCGTTTCGACCGTAGGAGGTCGAAGAGAAGTCTTTTTCCTCTGTTTTGCGGTATGCCAGACCCCTCACGATGAACATGATCCCGTTTTGACCATGGCCGGTCGAGCACAAGGCCGTTTCCTCTGTTCTGCGGTGCGCCAGGCCTCATTTCCATCGTCTGTTCCGTCCAAGCCGGTTGGCTCCAGATGAACACGACGACGCATTTCCTTCCTACCTAGCCGGTTGTATGTACGTGGCCGTATTTACTTTCTTGCACCCTGGCCGCTGTACATACGTGTACATGCTACGTGCACGCCTCTAGTACGACACGTGCGTGCCTCTACATCGACCGGTATGTACGTAAATGTTCGCGACCAGAATGACAACGCTACGTACGCTTCGAGCAGGTGGGTCCCGACTGCCAGGCACTTCCTTGCGTGTGAAGATGTAGCTGGTGGGTCCCAGCAGTCAGGGGGCGAAATAATTTTTTTACCCGTAATATGGACGCACTTCCCTGCGTGCGAAGATGTAGCTGGTGGGTCCCAGCAATCAGGGGGAAACGTTATTTTCATGAAATACGATGGCCCGTCCAGTGGGAACCTGCTGTCAGGTGGAGGAATCATTATTTTCCGCTTAATAAGGAGGCACTTCGTTGCTGCGGCCGTGGACCAAGCTATCAGCCTCTCCGCGTACAGTACTCTTCCGATGGAAGTCGGTCGTTGACCACATTAACCGCGCCGCGCCAAGAGCACCAAGGCGGTGGACAATGGCGAGGCCTAGGAAGGGGACGACGCAAAGCCGGGGACGACGCGGCAGTGGATGCCCACGCGGAGAGGAGTACGAGGTTTCACTGGTTCGGTTGCGGTGTGAGGCTGTCGTCGCTGCAGGGCTTGGCCAGCAATGGGAGTAGTAGGGGACGGTGATGCCTCCGCGGTAGCACAGCCGACCACGGGAGGCAGGAGCAGGCGGCACGACCAACGCTGCTTTGGGCGGCTGGAGCAAGAAGACCAGAGGTTGAAGAATCACTACGGCCGTTGGATGGACATCATACGGTCACTGGAGCTAGAATCGTTCATATTGACTAAGTTGACAAAGCCCTCGGTCCCCGTCTACTTAGTAGGCCCACAAGTCAGCCTCCCATATTGTGGGTCCCAGCTAGCAGGGGGAGTATTCATTTTTTTTGTGCGTAATAAGGAAGCACTCCCTTGCGTGTGAAGATATAGCTTGTGGGTCCGAGCTGTCAGCGGCGGGAATGTTTTTTTCACGAAATACAGAGAGCCTTCTGGTGGGCCCCAGATGTCAGGTGGAGGAATCATTATTTTTCGCATAATAAGGAGGCATTTCCTTATGTGCGGCCGTGGGCCCAGCTGTCAGCCTCTCCATGTAGAGCCCACTTTCGAGGGATGTCGTTCGTTGACCACGTTGACCATGCCACGCCAAGCGCATCCAAGGTGGTGGACGACGGCGAGGCGCCGGACAGCAATGAGCCGGAGATGGGAAGGCGTGGGAGTGGAGTCGCAGACAGAGAGGTGTACGAGGGTTAACTGGTTCTAGTGCGGTGTGGTTCGGTAGTCGATGGAGAAGAACAGGAGGTGTGCAGGTGTGGAGGGGTGGAGGGATGGCCTGGCCGGCGGTGGGGTAGCGCTTTACAGTGAAGCGTGCTAAGCAGATCTGCTAGCAGCAGGAGGCGGGAGCAGGTGTGGCGGCGCTGGAGGAAGAAGACGAGAGATTGAAGATGGATGTCGGTCGTTGGATGTAAATCCAACGGCTAACAATGTCAGAATCATTTGTTGACTAAGTTGACAACGACTTGCGTTGGCTTCGACGTATTGGCCCACATTTCAGCCTCCAAAAATGTGGCATGTATTGAACCCATTTATTCAGAATTTACAGTCAATTTCATCTCTTTTTTTAGAATTATAGTCCATTTGCTGGGCTGGGTGAACAAATAATGTAGCGTCCATGCGGCCCATTTATTATTTTTTCTAAAAAGAATTACAGGCCATTTGCACTTTCTCAAAATACACGATTTTGCTGGGCTGATTCTAATTATAATGTTGGGTTTGGCTGAGCATTTTGTTATAAATATATTTAAATAATAAGTGATTTATTATTACATTGGTCCTTAAATCTTACCAAGCTTTTGTACATAATCACCAGGATTTTCGTTGCCAAAAAAATGCAGGATTTATTGTTAAGATTTTGTTAAGTTAATAAGATGTGGGATATTGTTTTCTTACATATGTAAGTATCTATTAAATATATGATGACAATAACTATAACATATAATAACATATAAAATAATTTAAATATATATAATATAGTTAGAAGGGAAACATAAGTTGGACAAGGCGTTCCTATTCTTATATAGAAAAATAGAACAAACCTCCGTGTTTTCTTCAAAAAAATACATAAATTGGGTTGCCGATGATTCAGGAAAAATATAACCTCGGATGGGAGGTCCATAGGCCATTCGATACATGACGACCCTCAATAAAATACAAACCGCATGTCATGGGCTGCACATGTTAAAAAAGAAAGCCTAGATGGGGCAGCCCACAACCCAGCTGATAGTTGCTGCCCCAGTGATAATAAATGATACCTGCCAGCTCCCCGGCTTCGTTGTGAATTTATCTCCTTTAGTAATTACGTTGAAGCACCTAAAAAGTGTAACTATGTTGACAAATCCGTGGGCCCCAACGTCAGTATAGCATTAGGAGGAAGTATTTTTTCAATGCGGCACTTGCTTGCGTACGGCCATAGACCTGGTGGGTCCCGACTGTCCGCCCCTCTACGTACAGTCCTCTCTAGATGCTTCTCGTTTGTTCAGCATGCTCACAACGGCAGACAGTGGCGCCGCAGCGAGCGCACAAAGGCACAGGACGAGATCGGACCACCTGAGGCAGTTCCTTATTTGTAACGAAAGTATTGAACTAGCCCAGTGGCCAAGTTACACTACCGACGGCTGTGCCGCCCGGGTTCGATTCCACCTGATGCAGGGAAAATATCTCCAAATTTTTTGCCTCTGCCATTATTGACATGTGGGTCCGCATTATCATCTACGCACACCACGTCCAACAATTACCAAAACTTCGTCCCTCGTATTCTCTGTTTTTCACACACTCGACATTGTGTGAGCATTTTGAAAATAGCATATCTTTTTGACTGTGCATCATATGAAGATGTGCTATGCATGAATGTTCATCAGCATGATGTTAACTGGCTGGTAGTTCCATTTTCGACCATGAATAAAACTTCCAACATGATGTTACCCATGTTTGAAAAGGCCGTGTTAATATAAATGCTCTGCCTCTGAAAGTTGCAGTTTCTTCATGAAATTGGACTTGCAGTTTCTTATCTGAAACTGAAACTTGCAGTTTCTTCTCTGAGAATCACATTGTCTGCACTTTTATACTCCTATGAAAATACATTTTTTAAGTGCTAAAAATAGATCTCTGGAATTCATAAAATACTTCATATTCTCAATACTGCAAATCTGAAATTCAAAAGACATTCATATCTGAAAGTACTCTCAAAATACACAACACAAAACACAATTCACAACCTGCAAATACTGACAACCCTAAGCTCCTCCTGACAATTCACAACCTGCCCGACTATTGGGCTAGGGGGGCAGTCCCCTCCTATTCCTCGGCGGCAGACAGCCGCCCCATGAGACGATGTGAACAGTGAGGGAGAGGATGGCGGGGAAGCGTCGTCGGGCCAACTGCTTTTCTCCTCTTGCAGTAGGGTGCGGTCGACGAGGACTCCACCGACTCGCTCTTGCACGGCACCCTCACAAACGGTACCCTGTAGATGCTCGATCCTTCAATCTCCGGTGGATGCTTCATCTGAGATCAATATTCCCACCGCCGCACCCTCACGATCGGATTCGGTGAATCTGTTTGCTCCATGGCCTAGAGGAGCAGTTCTATGTACTCCTGCGCGACTCCCTTCGGGAGTATCCCTGCCTTTTCGCTCTATTGCAGATATTTGGCCATGGATGTAGCCGTCGCCGCTAGTTGGTCCTTGTTGTCAAACCAAGACTGTATCTCCAACATCCTAGCTGGCCTCACAGGGTTGCCGTCTGCGATCCTCACATATCTGTTGTATTCCTCCATCGATCTACTTCTCCACAGCACCTTCACTCGCCGACAATGATTTTTGAATGGAAGAGGAGAGGAGCAACGCTGGTTTTGGATTAGAACGGTAGAGGAGTGACACTGGTTTTGGATTGGACCAGGAGAGGAGGGGCGGTGGTTTTTAAATGGAAGAGGAAAGGAGCGGCACTGGATTTAGATTGGAACAGGAGAGGAGCGACACCAGTCTTGGAAGTATTTTTTTGTTTTTCGTATTTTGGGTCAAAGTTTGACCACGTACTGTATTTGACAAGCAAAATGATAATGCATGTCACCAAAAATTGTATCGTTTGGTTCATATCTGAATGTACTTTCAAATTATATTATTTTTGCAGCGTATAACATATATTTTATTTGTGAAAATCATGGTCAATTATGACCCAGAATAAAAGGGAGACTAGTTAATGTGGGGTCACTTTCTTAATTGAAGGGTAAATTGATTTTGATTTTGATCCAGTCACAGCGCGCCGGCCCTCCTGTCCAATCCTAAATCTCTACGGCACGCTCCTCTCCCTCTTCTCCATTGCAAAACCACCTCCGCTCCTCTCCATCATCTCCATTCCAAAACCACCGTCTCGCCTCTCCCTCTTATCCATTGGAAAACCACCTCCTCTCCTCTCCATTATCTCCATTCCAAAACCATCGTCTCGCCTCTCCCTCTTCTCCATTGGAAAACCACCTTCTCCCCTCTCCATCTTCTCCATTGCAAAACCAACGTCTCACCTCTACATCTTCTCTATTGCAAGACCACCGTCTCTCCTCCCATCTTCCAAAGCTAGCACCGGACCACTCAGAAGGACATCTATGGAGAGGATGCAGCAGTGAATCAGGTAGATCACCGGCGGCGACTAGGCAAAGTTAGCTAGGTTAAAGGAGATCCTTACTTGGTTTGACAATGAGTGGGAGATTTCGAGGACGGTGAGGGCCATGTGGCAATGTATGCAAAAGAGCGAGACGGCGGCGATGAGGGCGGCGATGTACTCCTCGGTGGCAGTCACGCCGTAGTCCTTCGAGTTCATCTAGTATCTCCTTTGGGTGATGGAGCAAATAGATTCTCCCAAGGCAAAAGTTAGGCGGAGGTGGTGGGCGTACATGTCGAAGGTCGAGCACCCAGAGGATAATGAATCGATCGAGTACGGTGTTCTGTTCGTGAGGGTGCAGAGCCAGCCGGAGCCACAGGAGTATTCGTTCTCCCACCACAAGAGGAGGCCGGATGGCGTGACATCGCTTCCCCGCCGTTCTCCACGGTTCCCTTGATGCTCGCCTCATTTCAACGGCGACGGCCGGGTTTAAGGTAAGCTTCGCACTAACCTAATCGTCCATCTGCTCATGCTTACAATCAGTGTGACAGCTAATTAAAATCATGCTTACCATCAGTCTCCGAGTACTACGCCAATCACCCTAAAATAGCTCTGGACCTTTGGGTCAAAGTTGTGACACTGTGTACAAATAAAGAAAAAATGATTGGTGCTTCTTTCAGAAAAGAGTACTCCCTAGAAAACTGCCAATATAGGCTACTGGTATTTGGTTAGAGGATTTGCTGCCAAGAAAGATATGTGCATGAATCCATTTATCCACCATAGTACTATGCATGAATCCATTTATCCACCAGGCAAGCCACTACCCTGTTGTTCGCACGCCCCACATAGCATTTTTACAATCGAAAAACCGCTGGCAGTTTGCTCCTACTCGTCTCCGGACGTCCTTTAACATTACGGCAGTTCGCTCCTAGTTGTCCCGTCCTTTCACATTACGGTAGTTCCACTAATCCTAACCCTGCTCCCAAATCCATGGTCCCAAATCTCCATGATCAGCGGTGAGTACAAGGTTAGAACCATCACCGGTGATGAGTTCGACGTCATCTACACCTGTTCTTCCGTGACGGTGAAAGGATGCCTTGCTCGCTTCAGAGGCATGTTCAAAAACTCAAAGGATGAGTGGGTCGCTGGGCTAGATGTTGAGTACACCACAGTCCAGGAAAGCGAGAACATTCTAAAGGAGGCAGAGAAGAAGAAGCCCGCCGTGATCCAAGTTTGCGTGCATGACTTATGCTTGGTCTATGCCATGCCGATGCTGAGTGCGAGGAATTTAAGAACTTCCTCAAGGGCGGCCGAGTCAAATTTGTTACAGTAGACTTTAGGAACGATAGGGATGTCCTTAGGCCTCATTGTTGGCAACCCCTTCGACCTCCAGAAGAATGGGCTGGTGCCCTCCCATGATCAGCCTTCAATGCTGACCCTGGCAGGAGCCATGGTTCATCCTTCGTATGGTACACTAAAGAAACCTCCGTTCAAGTTTCATCGTGCATGGCAGTGGAATGTACTAGATATAGACCACATCCACTACGCTGCAATGGATGGCTACCTTTGTTTCCAAATCTACAAGGGTTGGATGAAGAGCAAGAACCAAGTGTGCGGTTCAAGCAAAGAAGTATCGGCCAATAGGAAGAGGGACAAGGACGAAGTCGAGCACGTGGACGAGGAATCCGAGTAAGGTGGCAATGTCGTTGCTCATGGTGGTTCTAATGTAGTGTCTACCGGATTAGTTGCTTAGTTTAATTTCAGGTGTGCTTAGTTTTATTTGAGGGGTGTGTTGTGCTGAGCCCCCAGCAGAACTATGTTATGTTCCTTCTCGTTACTTTAACTCTTCAGTATGTACATACTAGTATTTCTTGCAGTTCATCTTTTAGTTGGTAGGAGTATAGTACTACCACTCGTTTCTTCACATTATATACGTATAATATATATGGCCAACATCATATAGCTAGCAGTTTTGTTGTCAAAGAATTTCAGGGTGCTTAGTTTTATTTGAGGGGTGAGTTGTGCTGGACACCATTATTGTGACTCAAATCTCTTTGGCCATGCTATAATGACATAAATACCGATGGACCAACAAGCCAGCTCTCCCTCTATCTCACTACAGTAAAATAAAGTGTGGGGCCTACTTGATCCCAACAGCGTTCTTATTTTCCTGTAAAATTATTTGCTTGGTTACTCCTGACAAGCGGGGCCACACTTATCATTGTGAGAATTGGCTTATTTTTGTCATATAACATGGTCAACGTGTTTGACGTGAAAATAACAATGTCTAATGGCATTTTTGAGCAAAGATCTAACTTAACGATGGCATTTTTTAGATGTCTAATTGCATTTTCGAGCAGGCATCTCACGGATCGATGGCATTTTTGAGTAGTTGTAACTTCTAATGGCAAAACTGAGTAGTGATACACAACTAGTGGCCTAAATAATAAGAACACCGAATTAAATAGGTATGCTAATTTCTTTAATAGAATTTAGCACCCCATTTAAGCACGTACTAGCTTTTTTAATAGTACTATATGCATAATTTGGCGACGAGCACTCTCTTTATGTACCACCTTTTTTCTTTAATTTCATCTTGTTAGTTTTGCTCCATGGCGCAATCCATCGATACTACTACTGTACAAAAGTATACATTTTTTAAAAGGCAAGAGGGTGGGGCAGTCTAGCTTGGTCGATTTCAAGAGAGGCGGGGGCGTTTGTGATTTGACGGCTCATTACTACTGGAAGGTGGGGCCTTGTGATTTGACTGCTCGTATAAATGTGCCGACTACCCGAGGAGGAGCAAAGAACCATGCGGTATACTCAAGTTTTCCACTGGAGTAGTACGACGGAGGAGCACAAAACACGGCAGCCCAGTGCCGTATGGCAATAAAAAATGATCTAATTTGCTAGTCATCTCATTGTTAGCATTGTTCTATTCATGCCTCGCAGAGAACATGACATGTGTGGCGAAACACCCTAAGCAAAAGAAGAAACACAGGAGCAAAAGAAGAAGGAAGATTATCACCCCAAAAAAAGAAGGAAGATGCACACACAAGTCTGGGGCGCTACTCTCTACTACATGAAGTGTTGTTGGCCGCAGAGTCGTAACTGCTTCTTCATCGCCTCCACGACCTCCATCTCCTTGCGCGTCCCCTCTGCCATCTTATTCATTCTATCCATGACGCGAGATTTCTTGACGCGAGTGAGGGAGTCCTGGACTAAGGGGTCCTCAGGCGTCCGACCCGTTATGCATGGGACGGACTGATGGTCCATGAAGATACGAAGACCAAAGACTCTACCCGTGTCCGGATGGGACTCTCCTTGGCGTGGAAGGCAAGCTTGGCGGCCAAATATGAAGATTCCTTTCTTTGTAACCGACCTTATGTAACCCTAGATCCCTCCGGTGTCTATATAAACCGGAGGGTTAGGTCCATAGAGGCCAATCATCACAATCATAGTCACACAGGCTAGACTTCTAGGGTTTTAGCCATTACGATCTCGAGGTAGATCAACTCCTGTAACACTCATACTCATCAAGATCAATCAAGTAGGAAGTAGGGTATTAACTCCATAGAGAGGGCCCGAACCTGGGTAAACATTGGGTCCCCTGTCTCCTGTTACCATCGACCTAGATGCACAGTTCGGTATCCCCTACCCGAGATCTGCCGGTTTTGACAGCGACATTGGTGCTTTCATTGAGAGTTCCACTGTGCCGTCATCAAAGGGTTTTGATGGCTCCTTCGATCATCCATAACGATGATGTCCAAGGGGAAGTCTTCCATCCCGGACAAAACTTCGTATTCGGTGGCTTTGCACTACGGGCAAACTCGCTTGGCCATCTGGAGCAGATCGAAAGCTACGCCCTTGGCCATCAGGTCAGATTCGGGAGCTTGAATACATCACGGATATCCGCGGAGACTTGATCTTCGATGGATTTGAGACCACGGCAGCCGCTCCCTACCACCACGATGAACATGACGTAAATCTGTCATCGGACCACACCCAGGAAATAGTGCATGTAACTGCTCTGACCTTAGATCCGGAGCAGATCGCGCCATCCGAGGACGGGAAGCTCAACCCCGCCATGAAGGCTACAGACTCAGCGGTGTTGGAGCCGCACATAGACCTAACTTCAGGTGGCGCCTGTGTCACCGGAACCACGGACTCGTGTCTGGCTACAGGTTCTGAACCTTTTTCGTCCGCATACGTCGAGCTTGATCAGTCATCGATCGTCGAATTCAGCTCCGCGGGCATCTTCTGGCACTCGCCCTTGGGTGACGTGCTAAACTCATTAAAAAATCTATCCTTAGCAGGGGACTCACAGCCGAATTATATCCGGTTCAAACTGGAGGCTGATGACGGAGAATTTCATTTCCCACCCACTTCCCACTTCATAGCCACTATCGAGGACTTAACCGACACGCTCTATTACGGCTCCGAAGACATCGACGATATGGACGACGATGCCGGAGAAGAAGAGGCCCAAAATCCGCCGTTTACCAGACGTTGGACGGCCACTTCCTCATACGACGTATACATGGGGGATGCACAAAAAGAGAATAGCGGCGATGACAAGGAAGATCCAGTTGAGGATAAACCTCCCGAGACACAACCAAAGCACCGGCGTTAGCAGGGCCGCTCTTAATCACGCCGCAGTAAAGATAACAACACCGGCACAGGAGACGATAACACTCCGGACGGTGCCGAAGACAATGAAGACCCCATTGCGGCAACCTCCGAACAGGACGAACGGGAAGAAGTGCAAGTTAGCCCTGATGAACAGGCCATAAACGAAGACTTGGAGGACAACAATTATTTTCCGCTCTCTGAGGAGGAGGTGAGCCTCGGCAACGAGGATTTTATCGTGCCTGAGGAACCTCTCGAGCAGGAGCACTTTAAGCACCAGCTAATAGCCACTGCAAGGAGCCTGAAAAAGAAGCAGCAGCAGCTTCAAGCTGATCAAGATCTGCTAAACGATAGATGGACTAATGTCATGGCAGCCGAGGAATACGGACTCAAGCGCCCAGCCAAAAGTTACCCGAAGCATAAATTGCTACCTCAGTTCGATGATGAGGCACTCGAGCCTGTACCGTCATCGCGCAATGCGGCTAACCGACCACCACGTGGTCGGGACAAAGCGGCAATTCAAACCGAACACCAGCCTGCTCCACCTCACCGCAAAGACAGAGATAAAACATCTAGGGGACATACCTATGACCTGCGGCAGGGCTTGGATAGTAGAGAAGGCCAGAACAGATCAATCTATGGATCACGGGGACGCGCCCTGACACGTGACAATGGCTATCTAGCCGGACGCAACAATCATACTCACACCCGGGCCGCGAACCACAGACGGACTCCATCCGAGCTACAACGCGATGTGGTCGGACACATAGCCGCCGCACACCCCCTTTGCTTCACTGACGAGGTGATGGATCACGAATTCCCAGAAGGGTTTAAACCCGTAAACATTGAATCATATGATGGGACAACGAACCCCGCGGTATGGATCGAGGACTTTCTTCTCCATATCCATATGGCCCGTGTTGATGATCTCCACGCCATAAAATATCTCCCACTAAACTCAAACGACCAGCTCGGTACTGGTTAAACAGTCTGCCTGAAAACTCCATTGGTAGCTGGGAAGATCTTGAAGACGCCTTTCGCGACAACTTCCAGGGTACATATGTCCGGCCACCAGATGCCGATGACTTAAGTCACATCGTCCAACAACCCGGAGAGTCAGCCAGGAAGCTCTGGACTAGGTTCTTAAATAAAAAGAACCAAATCGTCGATTGTCCAGACGCCGAAGCCCCCGCGGCCTTCAAACATAGTGTCCGGGACGAATGGCTCGCCCGCCACCTCGGTCAAAAAAACCAAAATCCATGGCAGCCCTTACCGCTTTAATGACCCGCTTTTGCACGGGAGAGGACAACTAGCTCGCTCGTGGAAGCAACATCACCAGCGATCCGGGTACTTTAGAAGCCCGAGACGGCAATGGCAAGCCAGGACGCGGTAAACACAAGTGTCGCAATAATAAGGAAATAACGCGAGACACGGAGGTTAACGCCGGGTTTAGCGACTCCAAATCCGGTCAACAGAAAAAGCCATTCAAGGCAAATAGAGATGGACCATCCAATCTAGACAGGATACTGGATCGGCCTTGCCAGATTCACGGCACCCCCGATAGACCAGCCACTCACACAAACAGAAGCTGCTGGATCTTCAAACAAGCCGGCAAACTTAACACCGAACACAAGGGGAAGCGGCCGCCCAGTGACAATGATGACGAAGAGACTCGCCAGCCGAACACCTGGGTTCAGATGCAATTTCCCCCCGAAGTAAAAACTGTAAATATGGTATATGCGAGGCACACCGCTACAAGGGAGCACACACGCGCACCACGGGACATATACGCCATAGAGCGGATCCCTCCAACATTTTAGTCATATCCGGCCCGACGGCCTGGCAGCTCTTATCATCGATCCAATTATCGATGGGTTCCATCTCACGAAAGTCCTTATGGACGGCGGTAGCAGCCTTAATCTACTCTACCAAGACACTGTCCGCAAAATGGGCATTGATCCTTCAAGAATCAAGCCCACCACAACTATTATCAAGAGAGCAATACCCGGCGTAGAAACTCACTACACGGGCTCAATCACACTGGAAGTCATTTTCGGTTTGCCGCACAACTCCCGAAGCAAGGGCTTGACCTTTGATATTGCCCCGCTCCATAGTTGCTACCATGCACTTCTGGGGCATACCGCTCTTACTCATTTTAATGCGGTCCGACTCTACGCCCGCGCAAAATTTAAAATGCCCGGTCCACGCGGCATCATAACAGTAAATGGAAATACGGAACACTCCCTCCGTACATATGACCACACTACGGCTATTACGACCGAAGTACAAAACGGCCTCATTGAGCCGCACAACTCATTGCCGTTAGGCTGCCGAGCTCTATTAAATGGAACCGATCAATCTCAGAGTTGGAATAGCAGTTCGGCCTCCACCGTTTGCCTTACACACCAGGGAGGTTTACACCGCGCATGCATAATTACGCACTCAAAATACCCTGGTCATCGGCAGAGGCACAATACGGAAAAGCTTACAAGCACTCACATTTCCTACTTTTCTTTTCTAACCACCTTTTTATTTCTTATTACAAGTGGCTCAAACATTGGTCATCTCACGGAGTCTTTTGGAGTTCGGCTACATACCCTCACCCAAAGGTTATCCCTGTTAAGGAATCCTTCCACCGAGGAAAGGTGGCGCAGACGTGCGACAGGAGGTCCAAAACAACTTTTTCTAGACCGCACTCTCTATTTTCGAGCATGTAAAGTGCCTTTTTCCTCAGCCATCGATCCCTGGCATGTCAAATAGCCGAGATCGTGGAATTATTATTTATAAAATGATGATTGGCATATCACTCAGGTTCCAGTGAACATAATTGTATCCAGTATTCACTTCTCTCTAAAACAGCTAAAATTTTCCTGTTGTTTCACACTTGCACCTCGGCACAATTGCCAGGGGCTCGGTATGGGAAAATATTGAGTTGCCGACAAAGTCCGAACAACTTTATAGCACACTTCGGTGTCACGAGTTTGGCCTTATATGCACCAGCTCCGAATCATGTCATTGTTTAATAGTTGGGTTCCCGGCTCCTGTGCTTACTACCTTACGTTCCGCTATATCAACTAGGGTAGTAAATGGAGAACTACTGCGATTGTGGCCAGGTTCATTCGGATGAGCACCTCAGTAGAGAAAGCTGAAAACTGACTGTCATGATATGGCGAGAGCTGATCAACCACTCGATGACTTACTAGAATCTTTCACGATTCTTTCCATACTAAACGAAGGGACGTTCTTAAGGTCATACAGGTAACGCACCATATTCGGATAACCGCGTACATACCAGGGGCTATATCATAGACCCACCATAAAACTCCTATGGCTAAGTAAAAGTGTTAACGCCCTATAGTCCGATTGCCTAGTTCGCCGCATTGACACCTCCTTCATGGACCAAGACGTTGGGTTAAGAGTGATCAAGTGCTTTTCCGAACACCCCTGTATTTTCTACGAGAGGGCAGAAGCCGACGACTGGAAAACTTTCAGATTATACAAAAACGGCCGCACAAGAGGTACCAAAGTTTTTTAGCGACTATCATAATATTGTCTATTACAATTCCAATACATTTCATTCGAATATTGTGTCTTTTGAACACTAACCCTTTATCAAGCGGGCACCCTCTAAAACGTCCTCGAAATAATGCTCTGGTGCGTGATGGTCCTTGCCGTTGGGTGGACTCTTCGTTGCATAGTCGGTGGCCTTCATCTTCGCCCAGTATGTCTTGATGCGGGCAAAGGCCATCCATGCACCTTCAATGCATGTCGATCTCTTAACAGCGTCGATACGCGGCACCGCATCAACAAGTCGCTGCACCAAACCGAAATAACTATCCGGAATTTGCTCGGTCGGCCACAACCGGACCACGACGCCCTTCATGGCGGATCCGGACATCTGTTCATTCAGCAACTGCGGACGCTTCGTCATGCTAAACTGCGACAAGAATAGCTTTTTGGTTTCACATCCTTCTTGCGCTTGGAGAAACTACGTCGCATCGGAGGCACTCTTCGGCAGGTCCAACAATGCGTTTGGAGAACTCCACACATGATTAAGCGGGGCATAATTCAGATCGCCGAAGTTAGTTTGTAATAAAAAGGGCTTACCAGGCGCGATCTCCTCAGCTTGCCGGATCTCCTACCGGTCCGCTCTGGACTCGAATCGCGCTTCTTTCGCCTCTCGTAAGGCCTTGTCAAGATCAGCCGTTCTGGCTTTATTATCCTTCTCGAGAAATTCACAGCGGCTAGTGGCATCCTTTGGCTCAAGCGTCATCGTGGATATTTTCTCCCCGTATTGGCGCCGAGCAGCCTGTTCAGCATTTAACTCAACACATGCCTTTTCTGCAGCCGCACTACTAATCCTGGCATGCTCCTTGGCCCGGGCTAGCTCAGCCCGAAGGATCTCAACTGCGACAACACCATCTGCAGTCATACATATTTCAGTATACTATTCTTAGCATCATGCTTATATTATAAGCATGTGCATATAATGACTACACCAAAAACATACCTTGTGCCTCGTCAAGCCGCTTGTTGATAAGCGTGATGTCATCATCCACCTCATCAATCTTCTGTTGCAGATCGACAATTTCTGCAGTTCGGGCAGTAGCCAGGGAGGTAACAGCCAGTGTTCCAATTAGTTAGATTATTTCCTAAGCATATCTTTTTGATCCTCTGATCGCCTCCCTTGGGAGGCCAATCAGAGTCTCAGGGGCTACTATCTATACACAGCTGCATCTTGTGAATAAAACACAATCGAAAATATTACAGTACAAACCTTGAAGCCTCTCAGCAGGCTCGTGAAGGCCTCGTTCAATCCACTTTTCGCAGACAGGACCTTTTCAACCATCGTACCCATTGCTACCTCTTGAGCACTGCGTTGGTTTTCCTTTGAAGAGGAAAGGGTGATGTAGTAAAGTAGCATAAGTATTTCCCTCAGTTTTTGAGAACCAGGGTATCAATCCAGTAGGAGACCACGCTTGAGTCCCACGCACCTACACAAACAAATAAGAACCTCGCAACCAACGTGATAAAGGGGTTTTCAATCCCTTCACAGTCACTTACGAGAGTGAGATCTAATAGAGATGATAAGATAATATTTTTGGTATTTTTATGATAAAGACTAAAAGTAAAGAAAGCAAAATAAACTGCAATAGAAATAACTTGTTGTTGGGAGATTAATATGATGGAAAATAGACCCGGGGGCCATAGGTTTCACTAGTGCACTACTAGGAAAAGGCTAATTAGTGGCGCAACTGTTTTGGCCATTAATGGCGCATTATAGGTGCGCCACTATCACCACGCCACTAGTAAATAATACTACTGGCGCACCTCTGGTGCGCCATTAGTATACCAGATAATAGTGGCGCACCACATAGTGCGCCATTACTATGTCCAACGGTGCGCCATTACTATCTGACTTAGTAATGGCGCACCACATATCTGGTGCGCCATTACTAGCAATTTTTTAAAAAAAACAGAATTTTTTTCAATTTTTTTTCATTTTTTTCTTAATCTCGGGTCACTATGGCTTAATCTCGGGTCAATATGCTTAATCTCAAGTCAAATCGCACTTCGTTGTCAAACTTTCCGAGAGGTCACCCATCCTCACACTACTTTAGCCCGAGCACGCTTAACTTCGCAGTTCTACCCAACCCCAGCACCACCTCACTTAACAGGCACTTATTGATATATTTATCATATCAATCCTATTAAACCTTGTTGATGTCGAGGACTTCGTTCATGTCCATGAGTGTGATGAAATTTTGAAAAAATATTTCAAACTTCACAGTCATATTACGTATCATATTTTGAAAAAAATTCCAAAAAAAATTGAAACCAATTTTTTTTCTATTACTAGTGGCGCACCTAGCAAATGGTGCGCCACTACTAAGTTTGATTTTTTTTCGTTTTCCCCCCTCTAGATCTTAAAAGCCCCATATCTTTCGTTCTGTTAGGTTTTTGGGGATTCTAAAAATCTTCAAAGGGGCTCCCCCGGTTGAATTCGGATGTAACTTTCTAAGTAGATGATTTTTCATATAAAAAACTTTTTAATCCGAGCTCGTATGCAAAAGTTATGCCCATTTTACTAAATTCCAGAGAGATTTTGCAAATAAAGTCGAAATTCATATTTGTAAATTTTCCCAACAAGTAGACCACATATCACATGGGAAACTTATTTTATTTTATTTTATTGACATTTCCATCATTTTCTTTTATTTTTTTTTAAAACTGACAAGGCGGTCCACAGGGGGGTGCAAAGAAAGTTAGTAACGGCGCACCTTCACAAAGTGCGCCATTACTATGTGTATGACTTGGTCAAACCTTGGTCAAAGTTAGTAATGGCGCACTTTGTGTAGGTGTGCCATTACTAAGTTTGCATAGTAACAGCACACCTATGCAAAGTGCGCCATTACTAAGTTTGACCAAGGTTTGACCCAGTCATACACATTGTAATGGCGCACCTTGTACAGGTGCGCCATTACTATGTCAACTAGTAATGGCGCACTATCCCCTGATGCGCCACTGCTAATAATCTTTTTTCAAAACTAGTAATGGCGCACCATGAAAGTGCTTGATATCGACTAGAGGGGGTGAATAGGCGATTTTTATGAAAGTCTTCAAAACATGAAAGTTTCGAAGGCAAACTCTTCCATGATCGCCGACACGTTTCATGCGTGACAAAGGCATTCTTGGTGGCAAGATTGCGAATGCGATTGACATCCACCAAGAGGCTCTGCATTTGGCGCTTAAGCCAGTCATGATGCTTATCTTGTTTCTGATGAAGGGCAACCAGAAGCTCTCTGTCATTGAGAATGCGGGAGCGCTTCTTAGGCCTTTGGGCAATTGTGCTCTCAGTGGCTTCTGTTTGCGCACGATGAGGCATGCGAGTAATCCCAGCCAGAGGGTAGACTCGAGCAACAGCTTGAACTCCTTCATCATTTTGAGTGAAGCTTTGATGGTCAGCATTGTGAAGACTAAGAGGCTCCTTTGCAGTCTCTGGGTATATGGCTTCAACAGATAAATCAACATCTGGCATAAATATGATATGATTGCGTGTAGAGGGTTGATAGTTGAAGGCACAGTGAAGCTTGATCAGTCGCATGATCCAGGGAGCATAGAACTCCAGACCAAAGATGTCAGATCCAGATGCATCAAGTTGGCGAATGAAGAAGTCTTGGGGATTGAAGCGTTTGCCATGAAGAATATGGGAAACCAAAGTCTTCATTGCGCCTTCCAGCTTGGCATTAGGAGAGTGTCCTTTGATAGGCCAAAGAGTTCGCCTGACTATATGATAAATGGTGCGGGGCAGATACTCAAGGTCTTCAACAAAGAACGCCTGCGGGTATTCAGCATCTGGAGGCAATGGCTTCATCATGCTGAGCATCTGACTCATATTGGGTTCAGGCTTGTGGAAGATGCTCTCCATAGCATCATTGTGAAGCTGACAGCCAGGTTCATAAAGATCATCTGCTGAGGGCAGGCCTGTAAGCTCAATGAAATCAATGGCTTTGGCTTCATGATGAACATTTCCTGTCATCCACTCAAGAACCCATGTCTTTGTATCTTTATAGTAGCCACGGATATGGAGAGTGGCATAGAATTGGAGCAATAACTCTTCGTTCCAGTGCTCCTTATCAGTGACAAACTACAGCAGGCCGGACTCTCTGAAGCAGTCCAGAGCCTCTTCCAGACATGGCAGACCAGTGATGGCTTCAGCATCAAGACGCATATGTGGGAAAATGCGACCTTGATTGTATAGAATGCATGAGTAATAGCTTCGCTGCTGATAGCTCCAGAACCGATCAGAAGATATCCTTGCTTTTGAGTAAGGGTTCTTTGCACTGTCAAAGAAGGTATTGTGTGCCTTGAAGCCATTATATTGAAAGATCCTGGTGCTGATGCAGTACCTGGAAACCTTGGCAACCTGGGCTTTGGCTTCTGAACCCGTGGCCTGTGCTCAACATGGTACTCAAACTGAGGACCAGCAGCGGCAGGCGGAGGAGTCAGAACAGGCCATTTGACAGAAATGAGCTGACCATAGTTGAAAGCTTGCTCGATAGTGTGTGGCCTTGGTAGCGGAACAGGAGCAGAGGCGTCAACATTGGCTTCAGGTGCAGATGCAGCATTGGCTTCTGGCACATTTGTCGGTGCAGGCTCCACATTTGCATCAGCCATGACAACGTCATTGGCTTCATTAGTGTTGGTGGTGGCAGCCTGAAGATTTTCAACCTCCACTTGACGAGCTGGAGGGTCTGGCACTTGCATGTTCACTTCTGGAACAGCTTCTTCGATAATGGGGGGAGTTGGGACACGTTCTTCTTCTTGTCTTTCATCGGCTGATGCAGCCGGAATGTCTTCAGCACCTTTGGCTTCAGACTCAGAGACATTCACAGTGGGAGTGGCATCTGGAAACACTTGACGTGCAACAGATTGTTGAGGCACTTCTCCTTCTGGAACGCTCGAGGTGGTGACTTGAGGCCTTGGTCCTTTGCGAAGCCTGCGTAACGCTGGCGACGCCTTTGGCGATGGAGTTGGCTGGGCCTCAAAGTCGTCATCTTCATTTCGCACAGACGGGGTAGCTTGATGTTGGGGAGAACTTGGTGTGTCTTGTTGTTGTGGGTGATCAGCCCACGAAGCATCATGTGCCATTGGCGTCAGAGGACGACCAATGCTGATGAGTTCGCTGTTCGTGAGAACAGGCGATGATACCAGGTTTTGTTCGATCTAAGGAAGGACTTCATCATCTTCAACATTGTCGTGGTGACCAATGTCTTCAGCAGCGTTGGGGTCAACTGCTGGAATGTCTTCAGCTTCATGAGCCCCTATGGAAGAAGGCTCATGAACTATCATCCTTTGTTCTTGATGATCAGATGTAGGAGGGATCATTGAGATTGGTTCAACAACTAAGGGCTCTGAGGGAGCAACCCTATCCTTTTTGGTTTTGCGCTTCTTCTTAGTGGGAGCAGCATCAGAGGCTTCAGGAATTTTCCTTTTTTTGGCTTCAGCCTCAGCAGTTCTCGTCTTCTTTAGCTCAGAAGCGGTTGATCTGACCTTTGGCTTCGAGCCGATCATGCTAGTTGGGAAGACAATGCGCGGCTCTTCCTGCCTTGAAGGAGCAGTTTGGTCAGTCGAAGGCTTCTTCTTCTTGGCAGCCATTCTTGGGTCGATTCCAGGACGACCAAGAGCCTTGCGCTTCTCAGCCTCATTGTAGGCTTGCACACACTTGTCAGTCAGGTTCTTCATGCGCTCTCGAGAACCTTTGGCTTCTTCACGCTTCTTGAGGAAGGATTCCTTGAGCTCGTGCAGCATAATCTTGAAGTTCTTGACGTCTTGCACGCTGAGTTTGGCCACATGCTTCTTGAACTGAGCTTTCTCATAGTCGATCTTGTGCTTCAGCTCAACGATGCGCTGAGCGAGAGCTAGCTCTGAAGCAATGGCTCCATTGAAGGAGACGCTAAGGCCAATGGGAAGTTGCAGATCTTCAAAGCTGAGGTTTGGGGTGTCAAACCACTCATCAATGAAGTTATGGATAATTGCCACATCAAAGAGAGGCAAATCATTGAAGATCTCTGCCTCTTCCTTGCTCTTGATCAGTTGCTCAAGGGCATCATCTGCAAGATCTTCATCACTGGATAGATCGATGTGCTCTTCACGCAGAATAGCAGCAGGGGTCAGTGCCTGATCAGTATGCTTGACAAGTTTCTTCTTCTTCTCCTTCTTCTTGGAGATGCGTGACAAATCTTCAGACTGCACACTGTCTTCAGGAGGTGTAGTTGCTAGTGGCGTCAAGTGCGAAGCTTTTGGTGATGCAGTTTGTTTTGATGCCTTAGCCTTCTTCTGGTTTTGGGGCTTTGGGGCGGGAGGTGCTTCATCTGTGTCAGCCTCTTCAGAAGCGTCCCCAACAGCAACTCCTTGGACTGCAATGTAGGTGAGGAGACCTTGAAAATCATAGAAGGGGCCAATCTCATTTTGATCAGCTTCACGAGTGCCATCCTCCCTTGGAGCAGATGGGCCAGGGTTGAAGTTCAAACCCAGCGACTTCTTGTTCTCTTCTGCTGAAGCCTTAGCAAATTGAAAGTTGCGTTTGAAAAGGTCATCATCGCGACACCACAAGAGAGAAGTGGGGTCGGCATTGGCAGGCTGTGGTCCTCTGACCATGCACGGGTAGAACCTTTGTTCAATAGCTTCAGCTTTGCTCTTGGGTTGAAGACCTCTGTAAGTGATATCTCCCCAAGGACACTTTATCGCATTCTTCTCAGCGTATTCCTTGGTCACGAAGCGGTACTTGAACCATTCTTCAGCCCAATATCTTCGAATCCATTGGATACGGGTTTTGCGCTGATTGTAATCCTCCTCAGGATCTGTCTTGTAAAGCTCTGCTAGATCTGGTGGCAAATCTTTTGATGTGTTGCCACGGCGCTGCCTGCCACCCTTCCTTGCTGTTTTTTCTGTAGCCATAAACTTCAAACTGAATGGTTTCAATACGTTCAAAGGCTTCCTCTTGCTGGACAGACAGGAACTGGCTTCAGGAGAGTTAATATGACGCTGTAAGAATTCTGCAAACGAATGCAGACTATGAGAACCAAGGGATTCTCCCACGGACATGTACCTGTGACAGCATTAGAGATGCGAGGGAAGGGGAAGAGGTCATATGCATTCTCAGAAGATTTTGAAGATAAATCAGTTTGAAGACATTGACCTCATGATGCGAAGACATTCACTTATATGTTGAGAGTTGGTTCCAGATTTGTACGAATCCGCGAATAAGTACAAGTAAGGAATCTAACTTGTTATGAAGCTTAAGTGAATATGCTAGGCAGTATGATATTCAGACAGAATGGGTCTAACTTGTATAGGCAGAAACCTATTTTGGTAGACAGGATAAATCTATGAGGATCAAAAGCGGTAAAAAAGAGAGTTTTATTTACCACACGAAGAACTGCTAGATGGAAAGAGTAGGAGACCGAGCAGTTCAATCCACCGTGCCCTAACTTGGCGACGGACGACACCTACGGCGGCGGCGGAGAAGACGATGTCCGCGGCCGGCGTGAGGACGACGTCGGAGAAGTCGCGACAGCTAAGCGCTTCATCGTCGACGTCGTCGAGAGCTAGCGATGGCGCTAGGATTTTGACGAGGTGGAGAGGTGGAAGAAGTTTCTTTTACCGCAGGGGACATGTATTTATAAGGAAGTGGGCGGCACAACGCAATTACGCAGGTGCCCCTGGCGGTTCACATCTGATGGGCACGTGGCAAGCATGCCACATACTTAGAGTTGTCCCACGTTCCCACGCCCGCCAGGTTTATCGGATAGACGTTCCGGCTTCTCCGGATTTCAGGCAATAAGGATGACACATTTAAACAGAGTTAATGTTTGTCTCTGTATCTTCTGCTGACAAGGACGCAGAGAAGACATTCGATAGTTTCAATAGAATGCATATGATTTGGACAGATAGAGTTTGAGATAGAAAGCATAGACAGATTAGGGTCCGATCACATTCACTTAGTTCCAAAGATTCAACAAGAAAACATAGCTATAAGTGAATGCTGTAGAGGACAGAACACTAGTATATAAATCAAACAGCAACCAAATCAATGTAATGAAGATAATCATGAAGATAAATTGAAACTGAAGTCAAACCAAAAGTGAAGACATATCAAATGCAACGCCATGAGTGAAACACTTCAAACAGAAAAGTTTGGTGGTGGCATTACCCACCGTATAGGAAGTATTAGACCCAGACATGGCGCACAATTATCGTGGTGCTCCGAAGTCAAGTTCCACGTTAATGTATTCACACTCAGAATGTAAGTCTTCATTGATTGAAGATATACTTTACTTCATGTGTTGCACATCTAAGTCATCAACATGCATAAGTGTTAGGATGTGTGCCTATCACAGGACATTTGAGGATTCCAAGATATTTAGCTCACACCGTAACTTGCAAAACCTTTTCTCGTCCAAGGGCTTTGTGAAGATATCTGCCAATTGCTCTTCAGTGTTGACGTGAATGATATCAATATCTTTCTTCTCGACATGATCTCTGAGAAAGTGATGACGAATTTCAATGTGCTTTGTCTTCGAGTGCTGGACTGGATTATTGGCAATCTTGATGGCGCTTTCGTTGTCGCAGAAAAGAGGCACTTGTTTCAGATTGATGCCATAGTCCTTGAGAGTTTGCTTCATCCATAGAAGCTGAGCACAGCAAGATCCAGCAGCAATGTATTCAGATTCAGCAGTTGAGAGTGACACACAGTTCTGCTTCTTTGAAGACCAACAGACAAGTGATCGTCCTAGAAAGTGACATGTGCCTGATGTAGACTTGCGATCCACCTTGTCACCAGCATAATCAACATCAGAAAATCCAACCAGATCAAACTCTGAGCCCTTTGGATACCATAATCCTAGTGTTGGGGTGTGAGCCAAATATCGAAGAATTCGCTTCATAGCTAGGTGATGCGATTCCTTTGGTGCCGATTGGAATCGAGCACACATGCAAACACTAAGCATAATATCTGGCCTAGATGCACATAGGTAAAGTAAAGAACCAATCATGGAGCGGTATACCTGTTGATCGAACTCTTTACCATTTTCGTCGGAACCCAGATGATGTTTGGCTGGCATTGGCGTCGTGTAACCTTTGCAATCTTGCATTCCAAACTTCTTCAGGCAGTCTTTGAGGTATTTCTCTTGAGATATGAAGATGCCATTCCTTTGCTGACGAATTTGAAGACCAAGGAAGAACTTCAGCTCACCAATCATGGACATTTGATATTGCTCTTGCATCATGTATCCAAACTCATCACTGTACTTTTGGTTGGTGCAGCCGAAGATAATGTCATCCACATAGATTTGGCACACAAACAGTTCACCATCATATGTCTTCGTGAAGAGTGTAGGATCGAGGGATCCAGGTTTGAAGCCTTTGCTCTTCAGGAAGTCTTTGATTGTATCATACCAAGCGGGAGGAGCTTGTTTGAGGCCATACAGTGCTTTGTTTAGTTTGTACACCATATTAGGATGTTTTGGATCTTCAAAGCCAGGTGGTTGTGCAACGTATACTTCTTCTTCAATCTTGCCGTTGAGAAATGCACTCTTCACATCCATTTGATATAGCAAGATATTGTTGTGGTTAGCATAGGCTAGCAATATGCGAATAGCTTCAAGTCTAGCCACAGGAGCAAATGTTTCATCGAAGTCAATCCCCTCAACTTGAGTATATCCTTGTGCAACAAGACATGCTTTGTTTCTAACGACTTGGCCATGCTCATCTTGCTTGTTTCTATATATCCATTTTGTTCCAATGATGTTATGCTTGCGAGGGTCAGGACGCTTGACAAGTTCCCAAACATTGTTCAGCTTGAACTGTTGAAGCTCTTCTTGCATTGCTTGAATCCATTCAGGTTCCATATAGGCTTTAGCAACTTTCTTGGGTTCTGATATTGACACAAAAGAAAAGTGCCCATAGAAATTTGCTAACTGCGTTGCTCTTGAACGAGTAAGTGGACCAGGTGCATTGATGCTATCAATTATCTTCTCAATTTGCACTTCACTTGCAACACGAGGATGAGCTGGGCGAAGAATTTGTTCTTGCTGATCATTGTCATCATTGGGAGGATTGTCTTCAGGCTGAGCATTGATAAGTTCTTCTTCAGGCTGTGCTTCAGCAGGCATGATTTCACCAGTTCCCATTAGCTTGATAGACTCGCTGGGTGGAGCTTCTTCAAGATTACTTGGCAGGAGCTCTCTTTGTGAACCATTGGTTTCATCAAACCGCACATATACAGTTTCGAAGATTTTATAGAGATAGAGGTTGAAGACTCGGTAAGAGTGCGAATCCTTTCCGTAACCGAGCATGAAGCCTTCGTGAGCTTTTGGTGCAAATTTTGACTTGTGATGGGGATCCTTGATCCAGCACCGTGCTCCAAATACTCTGAAGTAGCTTACATTTGGCTTCTTGCCAGTGAGGAGCTCATAGGATGTTTAGTTCAGAAGCTTATGGATGTAAACACGGTTGATGACGTGGCATGCTGTATCAATAGCTTCAGGCCAGAACTTTCTTGGTGTTTTGTATTCGTCCAGCATCGTCCGAGCCATCTCAATGAGGGTTCTGTTCTTGCGCTCTACGATGCCATTTTGCTGAGGTGTGTAAGGAGCAGAGAACTCATGAGTGGTTCCCATTGTATCCAGATAAAGATCAAGTCCGGTGTTCTTGAACTCAGTGCCGTTGTCACTTCTGATATGCTTGATCTTGACGCCATAATTGTTCATGGCTCGATTGGCAAAGCGTCTGAAAACATCTTGCACTTTGGTCTTGTAGAGAATTATGTGCACCCATGTATATCTTGAGTAATCATCGACAATAACGAAGCCATAGAGACAGGCAGTTGTAGTGAGGGTAGAGTAGTGAGTAGGGCCAAATAAGTCCATGTGTAGCAGCTCGAAGGGTTGAGACGTAGTCATGATTGTCTTTGAGGGATGCTTGGCCTAATCATCTTTCCAGCTTCGCAGGCACCGCACAAATGATCTTTCTTGAACTTGACGTCTTCAATGCCAATGACATGCTTCTTCTTGACGAGCGTATGTAAGTTCCTCATCCCAGCATGCCCCAGCCTCCGATGCCATAGCCAGCATTCTGAAGCTTTTGTAAGAAGACATCTTGCAAGCTGTGGACCTGCTGAGAAATCTACCATGTACAAATCATCTTTCCTGTACCCTTCAAAGACTAGAGATTTGTCAGATTCCATTAGTACAAGGCAACGATACTTTCCAAATATTACAACCATGTTCAGGTCGCAAAGCATTAAGACAGACATTAAGTTGAAGCCAAGGGATTCAACAAGCATCACTTTATCCATGTGCTGATCCCTTGAGATTGCAACTCGACCTAGACCCAATACCTTGCTTTTACCAGTGTCAGCAAATGTGATGTGACTCTTATCAGATGGACGTAAGGTTGAGTCCATGAGAAGACTTTGATCACCAGTCATATGATTAGTGCATCCGCTGTCCATAATCCATTCTGAAGCATGAGGTGTCATACTCTGCATTACAGTTAGGAGGATAGGCTTCACCTAGAGTATTGTGAAGCATAAACATTTGACGGGCAAGAGGATTATGGAATCTCGGATCAAGATTAGGACTGATAGGATGAATGGCAAGCGATCCAGGAACAAAATACATAGTGAGACCATTTGGGCATTTGATCTTGCGCCCTACAAGATATTTTAGGTCCCCAGCAATAGCATCAGACGCCTTTGATTTTCGGCTGGAGACCTTTCCCTGCAAAAGAAAGTTAATTCTTCTTAACCACCCACATCTTCAGGGGTGGCTTAGAAGCAATGAGTCTAAGTGCAACATCTGAGAACTTCGGCTTTGGAGCCCTAGCAAATAGCCTTGCAGGAGATGAATGATACTTGTATGAATAAGCAGAAAAGTTCTTAGTTCTATGAACATAGCGGTTTGAAGATACACGCTCATATTCATAAGTCTGAGTACTGTTTTCCTGCAAAACATTGGCGTTAGGGTGACTTAGGTGAGTCCTCTGTCTGTATGAAGCCTTTGGACCATATGAAGCCTTAGGTCTGGGATTTGTCTTCTTCCCAGGTGGTGTCATGATGACATTCACTGAAAGCTTCTCAAGACAGCTTTTGGGAACCCAGATCTTCTTCATAGGTGGCCCATTCCTGCAGTTAGTACCAATATATCTGGCAAACACTTCACCATTCTGATTCTTGAACAGTTTATAGTTTGCATCAAAGGATTCATCAATGACAACAGGCTTAGCACAGGTAAAGCCAGATAAGGTGGATGGATCCACTAAAGGTCCCTTTGCAGTAACCCATGTGGTTTTGGGATACTGCTCAGGCTTCCAGTAGGAACCATCAACATTCATTTCCTCTCGAACCCAACACCCTCTTTCCTAGGGTTTCGGTTCAGAATATGCTTTTTGAGGACATCGCAAAGTGTCTGATGCCCTTTCAGACTTTTATACATCCCTGTTTCAAGCAATGTCTTCAACCTAGCATTTTCATCAGCAATAGTAGTGGTATGCTCCGCAGAGGGGTTAGTTACTACATCAGTAGTTGAAGACAATGCAACAGCGGTAGTAGTGGAAAATCCAGCAACAGAGGTAGCGTTATCACGCTCAAGGCATTTTAGACATGGTGGTTCAAATCAATCCTGAGCGGGACTGATCTGTTGAGCGCGTAGTGACTCATTCTCTTTTTGAAGATCTTCATGAGCCGCTCTCAACTTGTCAAGCTCTTTCTTCCTTTGAAGATAATCATAGGAGAGCTTTTCATGAGTGGTTGTGAGCGTATCATGACGACTTTCAAGTTCTTGGTACTTAGCATGAAGATTTTTTATGTCTTCAACTAAGGACTGTGAACGAGTCATTTCCGTGTCCAACAGGTCATCGCTTTTGTCTAACAGTTTTTGAGTATGTTCCATAGCCTTTTGTTGTTCAGTTGCAATTTTAGCAAGTGTTTTGTAGCTAGGCTTGGATTCACAATCAGAGTCATCTTCACTAGATGTTTGAAAGTAAGCATCGCGTGATTTTACCTTGGCACCACGTGCCATGAAGCAGTAGGTGGGAGTAGGGTCATCCTTATCATTAGCTTCAGCGTTGGTGTGGAAGTCGTTGTCTTCAGTGTTGAAGATGGACTTGGCAACATAGGCAGTGGCTAGAGCTAGACTTGCAACACCAGGGTCGGACTCCTCCTCAGACTCCACCTCCGCCTCCTCAGAAGCAGACTCCTCCTCTGAATCCATTTCCTTCCCAACAAAAGCACGAGCCTTTCCAGATGAGCTCTTCTTGTGAGATGAAGACTTTGATGAGGACTTGGAAGAAGACTTTGCAGATTTCTTCTTTTTCTTGTCATCAGAATCATATTCCTTGCTCTTCTTCTTCTTCTTCTCGTTGTCCCACAGTGGACACTCAGAGATGTAGTGTCCAGGTTTCTTGCACTTGTGACATGTTCTCTTCTTCTAGTCATGAGTAGAAGCTTCATCATTTCTTGAGCTGGATCGTGAAGACTTTCTGAAGCCTTTCTTCGTAGTGAACTTCTAGAACTTCTTCACAAGCATAGCAAGTTCCTTTCCAATGTCTTCAGGATCATCAGAACTGCAGTCAGATTCTTCTTCAGATGAGGAAACAACTTTTGCTTTCAAAGAGCGAGTTCGTCCATAGTTGGGACCATAGATATCTCTTTTCTCAGATAGCTGGAACTCATGTGTGTTGAGCCTCTCAAGTATATCAGCCGGATCGACTGTCTTGAAGTTAGGACGTTCTTGTATCATGAGGGCATGGGTGTCAAAGGAGCTGTCAAGTGATCTCAGTAGCGTCTTGACGATTTCATGCTTGGTAATCTCAGTGGCGCCGAGAGCACGAAGCTCATTTGTGATGTCAGTGAGGCGATCAAACGTGAGCTGGACATTCTCATTGTCGTTTCTCTTGAAGCGGTTGAAGAGGTTGCGAAGAACGCTGATCCTTTGATCTCTCTGGGTTGAGACGCCTTCGTTGACCTTGGATAGCCAGTCCCAGACTAGCTTTGACGTCTCCAGAGCACTCACACGGCCATACTGTCCTTTGGTCAGATGACCACAGATGATGTTCTTGGCAGTAGAGTCCAGTTGAATGAACTTCTTGACATCAGCAGGGGTGACACCTTCACCAGTCTTGGGAACGTCGTTCTTGACGACATACCAGAGGTCGACATCAATGGCTTCAATATGCATGCGCATCTTATTCTTCCAGTAGGGATATTCAGTTCCATCGAACACGAGGCAAGCAGCGGAGACTTTGATTATCCCTGCAGTCGACATAGCTAAAACTCCAGGTGGTTAAACCGAATCACACAGAACAAGGGAGTACCTTGCTCTGATACCAATTGAAAGTGCTTGTTATTGACTAGAGGGGGGTGAATAGGCAATTTTTATGAAAGTCTTCAAAACATGAAAGATTCGAAGACAAACAGTAGAAATGAACCTATTGATATGCAGCGGAAGATAAACTACACAAGGCAAGCCATACTCAAGTATGCAATAATGTGAGAGTACGACGACTAATGGCAGCTAGGTAGTAAGGATCAGGATGGAAGATGGTATGAAGCCAAACAACAATAGTAGTCAAGCAATGAAGTCAAACAGGTATGACAAGCAGGCAATGACTTCACGAATACAAACTATAAGTAAAGGGAAGAGAGGATAGAACCAGTCACTCGTTGAAGACACATGATTTGTTTGACCAGTTCCAGTTGCTGTGACAACTGTACATTTGGTAGGGAGGCTGAGATTCAACTCAGAAGACCGCGTCTTCACCTTATTCCCCTTGAGCTAAGGACACACAGTCCTCGCCCAATCACTCTGGTAAGTCTTCAGGGTAGACTTCCAAACCTTCACAGACTTCATTCACCGGCGATCCACAATGACTCTTGGACGCTCAGAACGTGACGCCTAACCGGCTGGAGGATTCACAGTCCTCAAGTGTAATAAGTCTTCAGGTCACACAGACAGAAAGACTTCAGTGATGCCTAACACTCTTTGGCTCTGGGTGTTTGGGCTTTGTCCTCGCAAGGATTTCTCTCTCAAAGTCTTTGAGGTGGGTTGCTCTCAAACGACAAAAGCCGTGCACTAACTCTGAGCAGCCACCAATTTATGGTGTAGGGGGTGGGCTATTTATAGCCACTAGGCAACCCAACCTGATATGTCCGAAATGACCCTGGGTCACTAAGGAACTGACACGTGTTCCAACGGTCAGACTTCAAACACACGCGGCAACTTTACTTGGGCTACAAGCAAAGCTGACTTATCCAGCTCTGGATAAGATTTTCTCTCATTGTCTTCGCTCGAAGACATAGGATTTGGGTTGAGCATCACTTCAGTCACTCTGACTGTATTCACTTGGACCCCACTTAACAGTACGGTGGTTCCTATGACTCAACAAAGAAGAAAAGGAAACAACGAAACAACTAAGTCTTCGTGCTCCATAGTCTTCACAGAATGTCTTCTCATGTCATAGTCTTCAATATGAAGATCTTCATATACCACCATTGTCTTCAATGTCTTCACACATTTTCAGGGGTCATCTCCGGTAGGTAAACCGAATCAATGAGGGACACCACCTGTGTTATCCTGCAATTCTCACAAACACATTAGTCCCTCAACCAAATTTGTCGTCAATACACCAAAACCAACTAGGGGTGGCACTAGATGCACTTACACACCACACACCAGGTGCGCCATTAGTAATATGTCATTAGTGGCGCACCTGTATCTAGTGCGCCACTGCTATACAGCAGTGGCGCACCACATATATGGTGCGCCATTAATGTCCATATTAGCTATAGCCCTTTTCCTAGTAGTGGTGGCTTCTCTCAAGATAGCATAAGTATTACGGTGGGTAAACGAATTACTGTCGAGAAATTGATAGAATTGAGCATAGTTATGAGAATATCTAGGTATGATCATGTATATAGGCATCACATCCGTGACAAGTAGACCGACTCCTGCCTGCATCTACTACTATTACTCCACACATCGACCGCTATCCAGCATGCATCTAGAGTGTTAAGTTCATAAGAACGGAGTAACGCTTTAAGCAAGATGACATGATGTAGAGGGATAAACTCATGCAATATGATATAAACCCCATCTTTTTATCCTCGATGGCAAAAATACAATACGTGTCGTTTCCCCTACTGTCACTGGGATCGAGCACCACAAGATTGAACCCAAAGCTAAGCACTTCTCCCATTGCAAGAAAGATCAATCTAGTAGGCCAAACCAAACTGATAATTCGAAGAGACTTGCAAAGATAACCAATCATACATAAAAGAATTCAGAGCAGATTCAAATATTGTTCATATATAATCTTGATCATAAACCCACAATTCATCGAATCTCGACAAACACACCGCAAAAGAAGAGTTACATCCAATAGATCTCCAAGAGAATCAAAGAGAATTTTGTATTGAGATCCAAAGAGAGAGAAGAAGCCATCTAGCTAATAACTATGGACCCGAAGGTCTGAGGTAAACTACTCACACATCATCGGAGAGGCTATGGTGTTGATGTAGAAGCCCTCTGTGATCAATGCCCCCTCCGGCAGGACGCCGGAAAATGCCCCAAGATGGGATCTCACAGGTACAGAAGGTTGTGGCGGTAGAATTAGGTTTTCGTGGTCGCTTCTGATGGTTTGGGGCACATAGGTATATATAGGAGGAAGAAGTAGGTCGGTGGAGCCATGAGGGGCTCACGAGGGTGGAGGGCGCGCCCAGGGGGTAGGTGCGCCCCCTGCCTCGTGGCTGCCTCATCGGTTGTTTGACATCCAGTCCAAGTCCCCTGGATCACGTTTGTTCCAAAAATCACGTTCCCGAAGGTTTCATTCCGTTTGGACTTCGTTTGATATTCCTTTTCTGCGAAACACTAAAATAGGCAAAAAACAACAATTTGGGCTGGACCTCCGGTTAATAGGTTAGTCCCAAAAATAATATAAAAGTGTATAAATAAGCCCATTAAACATCCAAAACAGAATATATAATAGCATGGAACAATCAAAAATTATAGATATGTTGGAGATGTATCACCCATCAAGGTACGATGTTCCTCTGAGACGAATGCCTGTCGCAGCATGTTCGCCAGGGTGTCCGGCGCTTCTGGATCCCTGGAAGCCGCTGTAGGAGTAAGGCCTCCCTTTGAAGGGATCCGTTTATTCGTCCCTGGAGTTGTCTCCGGTTGTAAGTCGGACAGTTTGGGGCCTTTATTGTTGGCCCCCGGACCCTGGGCTACCAAAGTATCACCTTCGGGCAGTGTCTTCATCATCCCTCGCACCAATCGTTGATCAAGAGAGACCCTCCAGGATGACACCTCGAAGTCGTCCGCCCTATTGGGCGAGGAAACCGGTGGAGGCATCTCGCTTTCCATCATATCTAGGAGAAGGTTCCCCGAGGAAGAGGATTGTTGAAGAAGACTGTGTGCCGAGCTGCAAAAACGTATATTCTAGGTGTTACCTTGGTCACAGGAAAGGAACGGGATATGTTCAAAATACCCTTGTTCACTTACGATTTGGCTAAAGGCTTGTCCTCACTGTGGGACTGCACGATGACGTCGTCCTCCAAGCCTGAGCCGCCCGACAGGGGCATCTTGCCTCGCTTAGGAGCCTTTTCCTCCCAACCTTCGGAGGCGGCCCTTTTCTTACCATGGGGAGAAGAGATGTTGTCTTCTCCTCTGCTTTTGTCTTCGGACGATGGAATTTCGATTTCCCCGGACACAGTGTCTGATTTACCTTCTGGATGGAGGCCACCTTTGGTTCTCCCGCTCTCCGCCTTGTCCTCCTTCGCAGGCATCTGGTATGGTGCCGGGGCCAGCATCCTTGTTAGTACGGGATCCGCTGAGTCTTCGGGGAGGGGGGCCGAACAACTAATTCGCTCTGCTTTCTTTATCCAGCCCTGGAAGAAGATAGTTTTCTCATTGCCATATTACGGCATGCATGGCAAAAAAAATTTCGGGAGTCGATCGCTTATCGAGGAATCCGGATGGTTGCAGTGGAGGCCGATGTCCTCGGTGGTGTCCGTCCACTGTTTTCATTTCCCGAAAAACAACTTCCACATTCCTTTGTGCGTAGTGCCTAAGAAGTGTTGAAGGGTCCGTGGCCCTTCCGGATTAAACTCCCACATACGAAGAGGCCGTCGCTGGCACGGCAAGGCCCGGCGGACCAACATTACTTAAATCATGTTGATAAGATCGATGTCCTTCTCGAGGAGGCTCCGCAGGTGGCTCCATAGAGTCTGCACTTCGTCAATCGATCCCCAGTCCAGCCCCTTATTAATCCATGATGCAAGCTGTAACGGAGGGCCAGATCGAAATGCAAGTATAGCTTCCCACTTGGTACCGCGGGGTTCAGTGACGTAAAACCACTCCCGCTACCATGGGTTGGGAGTTTCAGTGAAGGAGCCTTTTGGCCAGAGAGCATTGGTAAGCTTGCTCACTGTAGCACCTCCGCACTCCGCTTGTTCCCCGTCGACTACCTTCGGCTTCACACTAAATGTCTTGAGCCATAAGCCGAAGTGTGGGGGAATACGGAGAAAGGCCTCGCACGTGATAATGAACATCGAGATGTGAAGGAAAGAATCTGGGGCTAGATCGTGAAAATCTAGTCCGTAGTAGAACATGAGCCCCCGGACGAAGGGATGAAGAGCGAATCCTAGCCCTCGAAGGAAGTGGGAGATGAATATAACCCTCTCCCTGGATCTAGGAGTAGGAATAACCTTGCTTGAGCAGTAAGCCTGTGGGGGATCTCAGCGGTCAGGTATCTGGCCGCACGAAGCTTCGCAATGTCCTCCTCTGTAACAGAGGAAGCCACCCATCGGCCCCATGGGCTGGGTCCAGACATGATTGGGGAGCTTGAAGCAATGAGGACAAACCTTGGGTGCTAGAACTCGGGGTTGGAAGGGCTGACTAAAGGGTTGGCGTGAAATAAGACGGCCAATTGGCTCCTTTATAAAGCCAACGAATATCGAAGGCCTCCTCCTAAGCCTGAAAACCTGCCTATTCCTAAGGAATCATCCCAATGGAACGGTTGGGTTACCCACGCTCGTATTGATGAGAATCCCGTAATAAGGGGACACGGTCTCTGCTTCGATAAGACGTGCCAGTAAAAACCGTGCCTCGAAACGTGGAACGGCAGGACAAGAAATGGTTCGTAATAATGACCGGGCAGACATGATGTCACAGTACAAAAAGTTTTCAGCAGATTGGACTCGTGAAATATTATACTCTCTGCATTGTGTGTGGTATTAGTGTTGCAGATCCGGAAACATTCGTGGTGTCCGAAGACTATCTTGGAGTATTCGGGAGAAGGAACCCGCCTTGCAATGCCGAAGACAATCTACGCACCGGACACCTCGTGTTTGAAGCCTGGTTCAGGGGCTACTGAGGGAGTCCTGGACTAAGGGGTCTTTAGGCGTCCGACCTGTTATGCATGGGCCGGATTGATGGGCCGTGAAGATACAAAGACCGAAGACTCTACCGATGTCCGGATGGGACTCTCCTTGGCGTGGAAGGCAAGCTTGGCGGCCAAATATGAAGATTCCTTTCTTTGTAACCGACCTTATGTAACCCTAGATCCCTCCAGTGTCTATATAAGCCGGAGGGTTAGATTCGTAGATGCCAATCATCACAATCATAGTCATACAGGCTAGACTTCTAGGGTTTTAGCCATTACGATCTTGAGGTAGATCAACTCCTGTAACACTCATACTCATCAAGATCAATCAAGCAGGAAGTAGGGTATTACCTCCATAGAGAGGGCCCGAACCTGGGTAAACATTGTGTCCCTTGTCTCCTGTTACCATCGACCTAGACGCATAGTTCGGGAACCCCTACCCGAGATCCGCCGGTTTTGACACCGACAGCGAGCCTTCATCATATGTTCCACGGATGCATTACATACCTTGACAACATCCGGGTGGTCGATGTGGAGCTTCGCCAACTCCTCCTTCTGTTCCATGACGAGGGCCTGCAGCATCTTCATCGAGGAACTACTATTCTCATGCAGCTTCTTCGAGCCAGTGTTCTCCTCCTTCAGCAGGTCGAGCTCGTGGCAGAGCTTCGCCTTGTCCTCCTGAAGTTGCAGGATTTCACCGGTAGCCTTCTTCTTCGAGGCAATGCTCTTCTTCAGCAGCATCACCAAGCCGGCGGTCAACTCCCCCTGCTTATTGAGCTCAGCGGGCATGTTGTCGAGGCTCTCCTTCAGCAGCTCCACCAAGCCGTGGATGAACCCCTTCTGCTTATTGAGGTGCTTATTGAGCTAACCGGGCATGCCGGCATGTTCGCCTTCGCGGCTAGGGTGCTCCTGGGAGCCATCCCCTGCCCGTGAGATATATTTCGACGTCTCTGCGTGGCGGCGAGCCCTCTCTTTTTTTCTACCGCCTTGGTTGCTGCTCCCTTGTTACGAGTAGTTCTCGGCCTAGAGCTCTGCACACTGGCCATGGCAAGGATGGACGAAGAAGAAGGACTTACGAGGAGGAAGGTAGAGTAATTTTTGGGTAGGTAGTTCCCCTTTTTATAACCTAAGTACTAGCACTAGTACTAAAACCTGCATAGTGGGAACATGTTCAGGTTTGGTATGTACTAGTAGGTGTGAGTAGGCTTGCACTTAATTATAGCACTAGTACTTTGGAATGTGATGGGAACAAGGTAAAGATTAATTGATGGTTTTCGTTTCGAGGCCCGAAATGGCTCCCGATGAGTTTAGTGGAAAATAAATTTCAAGTACTCCCTCTATCTTAGTTTACAAGGCTTGCATGTGTATCTAGGTCGTCAATGTAACTTATATAAAATAAATTGTTTAACATAAAAAATACTCTGAATATTTGAAGTTTGTGATGATTTTTCGTAATGTATGCCTCTTATTAAGTTGGTCAAATTAACGACCTAGGTACACGTGCAAGACTTGTAAACTAAGATAGAGGGAGTACTACACTGCTCAAATGCGGTCGCACAAGGCAGTGATGTAACTGGTCGTACATGTCAGACCAAGCCGATGCGTGTCCCTTCGGTGAGACGCGGGTGCGACCGACCGTCTGTTGGTGCGACCGACCGTAAAGTACTACGCGATGGCGACTTTTGGTTGTGGCTTCGGTTGATTGTCATGACCAAGCATTCTAAAACTAGTGATAAATCAATTACCATCTCTTTCCAAACGACCAAGTATTTTCACAGGAATACAATACATATAGATGGAGTGTTTGTCAAGGTTTCAAACCAACATGGTGTTGCAAGTTCACTGCAGCAGCAACCAACTAGGTCACTGCATCGCTGGCGGAGAAGGAGGGCAGCTCACCTCGCCTATGATGCATGCCTAGCGGCGCCGCCGCAACTGGTCCCGGGATTTGGCTTCTCCTACCTCCCATTTGAACAGTCGCACAGGCTACTCATGCCATTGCGCAGGCATGCGCGTTCTTCCCTCTGTAGTCAACTCCGTGAATATGATCTCTGCCATTAGCCCTAGCTCGAGATCAAGGCGACGCTGCCAGATGGTGACATCCCTCAGCATCTCTTGTTGGAAATATGCCCTAGAGGCAATAATAAAAGGATTATTATTATATTTCCTTGTTCATGATAATTGTCTTTTATTCATGCTATAATTGTGTTATCCGGAAATCGTAATACATGTGTGAATACATAGACACCAACATGTCCCTAGTAAGCCTCTAGTTGACTAGCTCGTTGATCAACTGATAGTCATGGTTTCCTGACTATGGACATGGGATGTCATTGATAACGAGATCACATCATTAGGAGAATGATGTGATGGACAAGACCCAATCCTAAGCATAGCACAAGATCCTATAATTCGTTTGCTAGAGCATGTCCAATGTCAAGTATCTTTTCCTTAGACCATGAGATCGTGTAACTCCCGGATACCGTAGGAGTGCCTTGGGTGTGCCAAACGTCACAACGTAACTGGGTGACTATAAAGGTATACTACGGGTATCTCTGAAAGTGTCTGTTGGGTTGACACGGATCGAGACTGGGATTTGTCACTCCGTGTGACGGAGAGGTATCACTGGGCCCACTCAGTAATGCATCATCATAATGAGCTCAATGTGATCAAAGTGTTTGATCATGGGATCATGCATTACGGTACGAGTAAAGTGACTTGCCGGTAACGAGATTGAACGAGGTATTGGGATACCGACGATCGAATCTCGAGCAAGTAAAGTACCGATTGAAAAAGGGAATTGCATACGGGATTGATTGAATCCTCGACATCGTGGTTCATCCGATGAGATCATCGAGGAGTATGTGGGAGCCAACATCGGTATCCAGATCCCGCTGTTGGTTATTGGCCGGAGAGGCATCTCGTTCATGTTTGCATATCTCTCGAACCCGTAGGGTCTACACACTTAAGGTTCGGTACGCTAGGGTTGTGGAGATATGAGTATGCAGTAATCCTAAAGTTATTCGGAGTCCCGGATGAGATCCCGGACGTCACGAGGAGTCCCGTAATGGTCTAGAGGTAAAGAATTATATATAGGAAGTGCAGTTTCGGCCATCGGGAAAGATTTGGGGGTCACCGGTATTGTACCAGGACCACCGGATGGGTTCCTGGGGTCCACCGGGTGGGGCCACCCATCCCGGAGGGCCCCATGGGCTGAAGTGGGAAGGGGAACCAGCCCATAGTGGGCTGGTGCGCCCCCCTTGGCCCACCCCCTGCGCCTAGGGTTGAAACCCTAGGGTGGGGGGGCGCCCCACTTGCCTTGGGGGGTACTCCACCCCCCCTGGCCGCCGCCCCCCTTGGGAGATCTGATCTCCAAGGGCCGGAGCCCCCCCAGGGGGCCTATATAAAGGGGGGAGGGAGGGGGCAGCCGCACCCTTGAGTCCTGGCGCCTCCCTCTCCCCTGCTACACCTCTCTCTCCCTCGTAGAAGCTCGGCGAAGCCCTGCTGCGGTGACTGCTGCATCCACCACCACGCCGTCGTGCTGCTGGATCTTCATCAACCTCTCCTTCCCCCTTGCTGGATCAAGAAGGAGGAGACGTCATCCACTCCGTACGTGTGTTGAACGCGGAGGTGCCGTCCGTTCGGTTCTTGGTCATCGGTGATTTGGATCACGGCGAGTACGACTCCATCATCTACGTTCTAGTGAACGCTTCCGCTCGTGATCTACAAAGGTATGTACATGCATCCGATCACTCGTTGCTAGATGAACTCATAGATGGATCTTGGTGAAACCGTAGGAAAAATTTTGTTTTCTACAACGTTCCCCAACAGTGGCATCATGAGCTAGGTCTATGCGTAGTTCTCTTTGCACGAGTACAACACAATTGTTGTGGGCGTAGATGTTGTCAACTTTCTTGCCGCTACTAGTCTTATTTTGCTTCAGCGGTATTCTGGGATGAAGCGGCCTGGACCAACCTTACACGTACGCTTACGTGAGACCGGTTCCACCGACTGACATGCACTAGTTGCATAAGGTGGCTGGCGGGTGTCTGTCTCTCCCACTTTAGTTGGAGCGGATTCGACGAAAAGGGTCCTTATGAAGGGTAAATATAAGTCGACAAATCACGTTGTGGCTTTTATGTAGGTAAGAAAACGTTCTTGCTAGAACCCTATTGCAGCCACGTAAAACTTGCAATAACAATTAGAGAACGTCTAACTTGTTTTTGCAGCAAGTGCTTTGTGATATGATATGGCCAAAGTTGTGATGAATGATGAATGATATATATGTGATGTATGAGATCATGTTCATGCAATAGGAATCACGACTTGCATGTCGATGAGTATGACAACCGGCAGGAGCCATAGGAGTTGTCATTATTTTTTGTATGACCCGCGTGTCATTGGGAACGCCATGTAAATTACTTTACTTTATTGCTAAACGTGTTAGCCATAGTAGTAGAAGTAATAGTTGGCGAGCAACTTCATGGAGACACGATGATGGAGATCATGATGATGGAGATCATGGTGTCATGCCGGTGACAAGATGATCATGGAGCCCCAAGATGGAGATCAAAGGAGCTTTATGATATTGGCCATATCATGTCACTATTATTATTTGATTGCATGTGATGTTTATCATGTTTTTGCATCTTGTTTACTTAGATCGACGGTAGTAAATAAGATGATCCCTCATAACAATTTCAAGAAAGTGTTCCCCCTAACCGTGCGCCGTTGCGACAGTTCGTTGTTTCGAAGCACCACGTGATGATCGGGTGTGATAGATTCCAACGTTCACATACAACGGGTGTAAGACAGATTTACACATGCAAACACTTAGGTTGACTTGATGAGCCTAGCATGTCCAGATATGGCCTCGGAACACAAGAGACCGAAAGGTCGAACATGAGTCGTATGGAAGATACGATCAGCATGGAGATGTTCACCGATGATGACTAGTCTGTCTCACGTGATGATCGGACACGGCCTAGTCGAGTCAGATCATGTTTCACTTAGATGACTAGAGGGATGTCTAATCTGAGTGGGAGTTCATTAAATAATTTGATTAGATGAACTTAATTATCATGAACTTAGTCTAAATAAACTTTGCAATATGTCTTGTAGATCAAATGGCCCACGCTAATGTCAACCTCAACTTCAATGCGTTCCTAGAGAAAACCAAGCTGAAAGACGATGGCAGCAACTATACGGACTGGTTCCGGAACCTGAGGATCATCCTCATAGCTGCCAGGAAACAATATGTCCTAGAAGCACCGCTAGGTGATGAACCCGTTCCAAAGAACCAAGACGTTATGAACGCTTGGCAGCAGCATGCTGATGATTACTCCCTCGTTCAGTGCGGCATGCTTTACAGCTTAGAACCGGGGCTCCAAAAATGTTTTGAGCAACACGGAGCATATGAGATGTTCGAAGAGCTGAAAATGGTTTTCCAAGCTCATGCCCGGGTCGAGAGATATGAAGTCTCCGACAAGTTCTACAGCTTTAAGATGGAGGAAAATAGTTCTGTCAGTGAACACATACTCAAGATGTCTGGGTTGCACAACCGCTTGACTCAGCTGGAGATTAACCTCCCAGACAAGGCGGTCATTGACAGAATCCTTACACTCGCTCCCACCTAGCTACAAGAGCTTTGTGATGAACTACAATATGCAGGGGATGGTAAAGACCATTCCTGAGGTATTTGTTATGCTGAAATCAGCGGAGGTAGAAATCAAAAAGGAACATCAAGTGTTGATGGTTAATAAAACCACCAAGTTCAAGAAAGGCAAGGGTAAGAAGAACTTCAAGAAGGATGGCAAGGATGTTGCCGCGCCCGGTAAGCCAGTTGCCGGGAAGAAGTCAAAGAATGGACCCAAGCCTGAGACTGAGTGCTTTTATTGCAAAGGGAAGGGTTACTGGAAGCGGAACTACCCCAAATACTTAGCGGACAAGAAGGCCGGCAACACTAAAGGTATATGTGATATACATGTAATTGATGTGTACCTTACCAGTGCTCGTAGTAGCTCCTGGGTATTTGATACCGGTGTCGTTACTCATATTTGTAACTCAAAACAGGAGCTGCGGAATAAGCGGAGACTGGCGAAGGACGAGGTCACGATGTGCGTCGGGAATGGTTCCAAGGTCGATGTGATCGTTGTCGGCACGCTACCTCTACATTTACCTATGGGATTAGTATTAAACCTCAATAACTGTTGTTTAGTGCCAAGTTTGAGCACGAACATTGTATCTGGATCTCGTTTAATACGAGATGGCTACTCATTTAAATCCGAGAATAATGGTTGTTCTATTTATATGAGTGATATGTTTTATGGTCATGCTCCGATGGTCAATGGTTTATTCTTAATGAATCTCGTACGTGATGATACACATATTCATAGTGTGAATACCAAAAGGTGTAAAGTTGATAATGATAGTCCCACATATTTGTGGCACTGCCGCCTTGGTCACATTGGTGTCAAGCGCATGAAGAAGCTCCATGCTGATGGACTTTAGAGTCTCTCGATTATGAATCATTTGACACATGCGAACCATGCCTCATGGGCAAAATGAACAAGACTCCGTTCTCCGGAACAATGGAGCGAGCAACCAACTTATTGGAAATCATACATACTGATGTGTGCGGTCCAATGAGTGTTGAGGCTCGCGGAGGATATCGTTATGTTCTCACTCTCACGGATGACTTGAGTAGATATGGGTATGTCTACTTGATGAAACACAAGTCTGAGACCTTTGAAAAGTTCAAAGAATTTCAGAATGAGGTAGAGAATCAACGTGACCGAAAAGTAAAGTTCTTACGATCAGATCATGGAGGAGAATATTTAAGTCACGAATTTGGCACACACTTAAGGAAATGTGGAATCGTTTCACAACTCACGCCGCCTGGAACACCTCAACGTAACGGTGTGTCCGAACGTCGTAATCGCACTCTATTGGATATGGTGCGATCTATGATGTCTCTTACAGATTTACCGCTATCATTTTGGGGATACGCTCTAGAGACAGCTACATTCACTTTAAATAGGGCACCGTCTAAATCCGTTGAGACAACACCATATGAATTATGGTTTGGGAAGAAACCTAAGCTGTCGTTTCTAAAAGTTTGGGGATGCGATGCTTATGTCAAGAAACTTCAATCGAAAAAGCTCGAACCCAAGTCGGATAAATGCGTCTCATAGGATACCCTAAGGAAACCATTGGGTATACCTTCTACCTAAGATCCGAAGGCAAGATCTTTGTTGCCAAGAATGGATCCTTTCTGGAGAAAGAGTTTCTCTCGAAAGAAGTAAGTGGGAGGAAAGTGGAACTTGATGAAGTATTACCTCTTGAACCGGAGAGTAGCGCAACTCAAGAAAATGTCTCTGTGGTGCCTCCACCGGTTAGAGAGGAGGTTAATGATGATGATCATGAAACTTCAGATCAAGTTACTACTGAACTTCGTAGGTCCACATGGACACGTTCCGCACCAGAGTGGTACGGCAACCCTGTCCTGGAAATCATGTTGTTAGACAATGGTGAACCTTCGAACTATGAAGAAGCAATGGCGGGCCCAGATTCCAACAAATGGCTAGAGGCCATGCAATCCGAGATAGGATCCATGTATGAAAACAAAGTATGGACTTTGATAGACTTGCCCGATGATCAGCGAGCGATAGAAAACAAATGGATCTTTAAGAAGAAGACGGACGCGGATGGTAATGTTACCATCTATAAAGCTCGACTTGTCGCTAAGGGTTATCGGCAAGTTCAAGGGGTTGACTACGATGAGACTTTCTCTCCCGTAGCGACGCTGAAGTCCGTCCGAATCATGTTAGCAATTGCCGCATACTATGATTATGAGATATGGCAGATGGACGTCAAAACGGCATTCCTTAACGGTTATCTTAAGGAAGAACTGTATATGATGCAGCCGGAAGGTTTTGTCGACCCTAAGAATGCTAACATGGTATGCAAGCTCCAGCGATCCATTTATGGGCTGGTGCAAGCATCTCGGAGTTGGAACATTCGCTTTGATGAGATGATCAAGGCGTTTGGGTTTATGCAGACTTATGGAGAAGCCTGCGTTTACAAGAAAGTGAGTGGGAGCTCTGTAGCATTTCTCATATTATATGTAGATGACATACTTTTGATGGGAAATGATATAGAACTTTTGGACAACATTAAGGCCTACTTGAATAAGAGTTTTTCAATGAAGGGCCTTGGAGAAGCTGCTTATATATTAGGCATCAAGAACTATAGGGATAGATCAAGACGCCTCATGGGTATTTCACAAAGCACATGCCTTGAAAAGATATTGAAGAAGTTCAATATGGATCAGTCCAAGAAGGGGTTCTTGCCTGTGTTGCAAGGTGTGAAATTGAGCTCAGGTCAATGCCCGACCACGGTAGAAGATATAGAAGAGATGAGTGTCATCCCCTATGCCTCGGCCATAGGGTCTATTATGTATGCCATGCTGTGTACCAGACCTGATGTAAACCTTGCCGTAAGTTTGGTAGGAAGGTACCAAAGTAATCCCGGCAAGGAACACTGGACAGCGGTCAAGAATATCCTGAAGTACCTGAAAAGGACTAAGGACATGTTTCTCATTTATGGAGGTGACGAAGAGCTCATCGTAAAGGGTTACGTCGATGCTAGCTTCGACACAGATCTGGATGACTCTAAGTCACAAACCGGATACGTGTATATGTTGAATGGTGGAGCAGTAAGCTGGTGCAGCTGCAAGCAAAGCGTCGTGGTGGGATCTACATGTGAAGCGGAGTACATGGCAGCCTCGGAGGCAGCGCATGAAGCAATTTGGGTGAAGGAGTTCATCACCGACCTAGGAGTCATACCCAATGCGTCGGGGCCGATCAAACTCTTCTGTGATAACACTGGAGCTATTGCACTTGCCAAGGAGCCCAGGTTTCACAAGAAGACCAGGCACATCAAGCGTCGCTTCAACTCCATTCGTGAAAATGTTCAACATGGAGACATAGAAATTTGCAAAGTGCATACGGATCTGAATGTCGCAGATCCGTTGACTAAACCTCTCCCTAGAGCAAAACATGATCAACACCAGAACTCTATGGGTGTTTGATTCATCACAATGTAACTAGATTATTGACTCTAGTGCAAGTGGGAGACTGTTGGAAATATGCCCTAGAGGCAATAATAAAAAGATTATTATTATATTTCCTTGTTCATGATAATTGTCTTTTATTCATGCTATAATTGTGTTATCCGGAAATCGTAATACATGGATGAATACATAAACACCAACATGTCCCTAGTAAGCCTCTAGTTGACTAGCTCGTTGATCAACTGATAGTCATGGTTTCCTGACTATGGACATTGGATGTCATTGATAACGAGATCACATCATTAGGAGAATGATGTGATGGACAAGACCCAATCCTAAGCATAGCACAAGATCGTATAATTCGTTTGCTAGAGCATTTCCAATGTCAAGTATCTTTTCCTCAGACCATGACATCGTGTAACTCCTGGATACCGTAGGAGTGCTTTGGATGTGCCAAACGTCACAACGTAACTGGGTGACTATAAAGGTATACTATGGGTATCTCTGAAAGTGTGTGTTGGGTTGACACGGATCGAGACTGGGATTTGTCACTCCGTGTGACGGAGAGGTATCACTGGGCCCACTCAGTAATACATCATCATAATGAGCTCAATGTGATCAAAGTGTTTGATCACGGGATCATGCATTACGGTATGAGTAAAGTGACTTGCCGGTAACGATATTGAATGAGGTATTGGGATACCGACGATCGAATCTTGAGCAAGTAAAATACCGATTGACAAAGGGAATTGTATACGGGATTGATTGAATCCTCGACATCGTGGTTCATCCGATGAGATCATCGAGGAGTATGTGGGAGCGAACATGGGTATCCAGATCCCGCTGTTGGTTATTGGTCGGAGAGGCGTCTCGGTCATGTCTGCATATCTCCCGAACCCGTAGGGTCTACACACTTAAGGTTCGGTGACGCTAGGGTTGTGGAGATATGAGTATGCAGTAATCCAAAAGTTGTTCGGAGTCCCGGATGAGATCCCGGATGTCACGAGGAGTTCCGGAATGGTCCGGAGGTAAAGAATTATATAAAGGAAGTGCGTATTTGGCCATCGGGAAAGATTTGGGGGTCACCGGTATTGTACTGGGACCACCGGATGGGTTCCGGGGGTCCACCGGGTGGGGCCACCCATCCCGGAGGGCCCCATGGGCTGAAGTAGGAAGGGGAACCAGCCCATAGTGGGCTGGTGCACCCCCCTTGGCCCACCCCCTGTGCCTAGGGTTGAAACCCTAGGGTGGGGGGCGCCCCACTTGCCTTGGGGGGTACTCCACCCCCTGGCCGCCGCCCCCCTTGGGAGATCTGATCTCCAAGGGCCGGCGCCCCCCAGGGGGCCTATATAAAGGGGGGAGGGAGGGGCAGCCGCACCCTTGAGTCCTGGCGCCTCCCTCTCCCCTGCCACACCTCTCTCTCCCTCGTAGAAGCTCGGCGAAGCCCTGCTGCGGTGACTGCTGCATCCACCACCACACCGTCGTGCTGTTGGATCTTCATCAACCTCTCCTTCCCCCTTGCTGGATCAAGAAGGAGGAGACGTCATCCGCTCCGTACGTGTGTTGAACGCGGAGGTGTCGTCTGTTCGGCGCTTGGTCATCAGCGATTTGGATCACGGCGAGTACGACTCCATCATCCACGTTCTAGTGAATGCTTCCGCTCGCGATCTACAAAGGTATGTAGATGCATCCGATCACTCGTTGCTAGATGAACTCATAGATGGATCTTGGTGAAACCGTAGGAAAAAAATTGTTTTCTGCAACGTTCCCCAACATCTCTCCCCTGAGATCGCTTACGCCTCCCCCTTGTGTTGCGCCAGGCGCAACTCCTCAGAACTTTTCTCCAATCGTCGTGACGCTTCCTCGATCCGATTTGCCCTAGCTGCCGACCACCTGAAACGCAGCCCTGACATGTCCTCCGGCGCCACCGATCTGTGATTCTAGAGCAATGGAACCCCTCTAAAATACATGTGGGTTTCGCTCAAAGGTGGCAGTGATGTAGGCCGCAGCGAGAGGGCAGCCCGCGGGATCCTGGGATCTAAGGGATTATCCATGGCGGGATCCTCCATGGCGGGATACGGTGGGCGAGGCGGGGTGGCGAGCCTAGGCGCTAGGAGAGCCCTAGGAGGCTAAGATAAAGATAGTACTACTCCACTCCATCCATATTTAAATACATAGGCCACCAACAGTAGCACTGGCAAAAATTAATCATGTTGCCTGCGTCCTGGTTTATTGGCCCCATTTTTTGTGCCACTTTTTATGACATGCATAAATATTATGTTACTTAAAATATGATAAAAAATTGGCACAAAATATGAAGGAGACCAATGGAAGTAGCAATCCATGATTTAACTACTCGCATGCACGCAGTGGAGTAGTAATGTCTTTCTTCCTCCCTCACGTCCACTCAATTTGCATGCGCTGTATTAATTGACCATCAATGAAGTGAAGGACTTTACACGCGTCAAATTATCACATGGGGTGGATCTTCGTACAAAAATGTGTCCCCCCGTGTACCCGCGTGTGCGTGGGAGGGAATGAGTGCATGCGTGGCGTGCATGCACATCTTCGCTTCGTGCATGTACCGCCAGTGTGCCTCAGAGAGGACGAGTACATTCTTCTGGAACGAGCAGCACGTCAATGTGATCAATCCACACAAGGAGGTCGCGACAATGCCTCCACTTGTGCCACGTGGTTTCATGAACTGTAAGAGAGACATTGTGTAGCGTGCCATTGGAATTCTAATTTACGTGTTTTGCACATACTCGAAGTACTAGTAAGGTGGACGTGCATTGCACGCATCAGATTTGGCAACCAAATGATGAATAAATACCACACTATAGCATCTAAGCTTTGAGTCATAAATGCCTGATGTAGACGTTCATTTAATTCTTATAGCTCATCTCATTCAAAGTCATTAGTTTTTATAAAAAAGCTAGGGCCTCTTTGATTCGTAGGATTTCCAAAACGCGGGAATAGAAAAATCATGGGATTAGAGTGGAATGTCGTCTTGAATCCTACAGGATTGTACGAGTGTTTGATTGTGCATAGAAAGAACGCAGGATTCTTTCAAAGAGGTTTGAGTGGATGGGATGTTTCCTAGGAAATCTAGTGCAAATGAAGCCTATGGTTTACAATCCTTTGAATCAAACAACCAAGATAGGAAAAAATCCTAAGGATTAGAATCCTCCAAAATTCCTTCGAGAATCCTTTGAATCAAAGAAGCCCTTAATCTATTTTATGATTCATGGAATTGTGCATTGTAAAGCATAAATTAATAACAAATAATGGCAATTTAACTAGAAAAAAAGTTTGGGCAGTTATGATACGGAAGATTCTAGAACAAAGGAGAAGCACTTGTGTTTTGAGGTTTGTGCATTATGCTTAAGTTCGACCATGGAGTGTGCTAGATTGTACATGTGGCAAAATCCGGTGGGGGGCTAGAAAATGGTGCGAGGGGCCAAGTGGAGGGAGACTATGAAGGAGTGCACAAGTGCGAGATAGATATTTAAAGAGAGGGGGCGAGAACGTACGCTATTGTGCGCAGTGGCGGAGCCATGAAAAATAAATGAGCTAGGGGGCCAAGCATTGCTAATCCTTTACGAGGAGGGCCAATTCATCAACTTAAACCATTTTACCAGCAATTGTCTAATGATAACATTCATATTAGCCTCGATATATAGTGTTGTTAGGGGGGGCAGGGCCCTTGCTGCCCCGTGTCTTTGCCACTGTGCGCACGTCTGAGAGATGACGCGGAAGGCATGGATGATGAGAGGGGGATGTTGGATATACAGTTAATATGGGTGTATTAGCTATGTAATGCTATATAGAGAGGTATAGATTGATCGATGTGGACATGGGAAAGAGGGTGAGACCTTACTAGATATATAGATTGATTGGTTTGTGTGGAAAACTGTGAAAGACCTAGCTAAATATACACACACATAGAGGAACATCGATCGTTGCGCATGCATGTGAGAGATAAAGAATGCCCGATATGTTGGAGAAGGGTGTGCGTGTGTGTGTGCATGCATGGGAGACCGACCTAAAGAAAAAGATTGCATGTGTGCGATGGATAATGCCAACTGGTAGTGTGTGTGCATGCATGCACGAGAGGAACTTAGTGGTACAATTATAAAGAGAATACGATTGTGTGGGTGTAAAAGACTAGGTGAGGTCATAATCAATGTAAAGTTGAATTCAAATATTTGAATAAGAGATCATGATGTTTGAAACCCATACATGCATGAATATAACTGAGATATGCGCGGTGTGGTTAGGAAACGAGCATGTGTACTATATACGCATTGAACAAGGTCAGACTGATTTGAATTTGAGATACCGATGGCAGACATCATTTGGCCATATTGCATCCGTGCATGGACACACTATGCTAATTAAATATGATGGGTGGCTTTCGCATCACATTTCTATATCTATACCCCTATATATATTATATTATATATTTTTTATATAGTGTGCGGATAACTTTAATTAACTTTGAAAGATGGTCATTGGATGAAGCCAATCTGATGGTGCAGCGATGGCAAATTTGAGCACTACTGGCCGTTGGACATCATCTAGATTCCACCAGATTTTGCGACATGTACAATCTAGAATACTCCATGGTTGAACTTAAGCATAATGCACAAACCTCAAAACACAAGCACTTCTTCTTTGTTCTAGAATCTTTCGTATCAGAATTACCCAAATGTGTTTTCTACATGATTTGCCATCATTTGTTTTTACTTTATGCTTTACAACGCAGAATTCCATGAGTCTTAAAATAGATTAGGTTTCTTATAAAAACTAGACGATTTTGAATGAAATGAACTATAAGAATTAAACGAACATCTACATCATGCATATATGACTCAAAGCTTACATGCTATAATGTGGTATTTATTCATAATTTGGTTGCCAAATCACATGCGTGCAATGCACGTGTACCTTACTAGTCTAAATGGTGTTTGTGTGTGTGTTGTGCGTGTTAAACACAATGTGCGTAGTATCATACATGGTTTAGATTCTGAACATCTAGCTAGAGCATACATGTACTATGATTTGAATTCAACATAAAATGGATACATATATTTGAATTTGCGATCGTATGTACATGTACTTCGTATTTATATAGGAATTTACTTCTCCTATATTCATGTCATGTGTTGTGAAGATAATATTTAGATGGTTGTATAACTAACCCGAGTACAATCCCATTCAAACAGGGAAAATGTACTAAAATTTTGTCCATGTGTTAGACAACACACATTGTTTTTTATTGTTGAGGGAAGTGCAAATTGTTTTGGTATTGTACATGTTACATTGTTGTCCCGATTTTTTTATTTTGTTGTTGTATTTGAATGCATTTCTAGTAATATAGTAAAATGGAACATGGCTCTCTCTAGTGATGAGGTGTGAATTATCTTTTTTTGGGTACACGTTAAGCTTGTTCTCCCGAAATTTCAAGCCGCGCCTTGTTATGCCCAAATTTCAAGCTAGCATCTCTGTCTATCGTGCTACGAAACTCCCGCCTCTTCAACCCGCGCCTTGTTACCCCGAAATATTTAAGATATATCTTTGTCTCGTTGTGCCCCGAAAACTCCCTCCATCTCAACCCGCGCCTTTCCATACCAAAATTGCAACGCGCGCGAAAACTCCCACCTCCTGCGAAATCCCCACATGTGAAATGCCCGTGATACCCCTGAACCGAAAGAACCGCCTAGCACAAATCGGTGGGGGTACTTTTGTAACTTACCCCACATTTCGGACAAGCGCGTCCCTAAGCCATGGTTCCCCCCTCCCATCCCATCAGCCCACCCATTCGTACACCGAGGAGGCGAAAACCCGCGAAGCCCCACACTCTCCTCCGTCCGCCACCCAGTAAGAGCCTCTTCCCCGACGACGTCGTCCACAGCAACACCTCGACGTCCCTCATCCACCGTATCGGATGAGGATCCGATGTCGATCTCGTCGTCCCGCCGGTTCAGCCACCCCGTCCTCCACCTCCAAGGAGCTGCCCTGACGTTCCCCTCGTCTTTCACGCCACCTCCATTCCCACACCGCCATCTTCACCTGCACCACCAGAAGAGTAGCATCATCACCGTTTCCTCGGATGAAGCTGAGGCCTAATCGACGCCACCAAAGAGGTTGTACACTAATCGCCACATTTTCTTCTTGACTCGATCTCACGGTGCTGTCGGCGCTCGGTCCCGAGCCGACATGGTGCGGCTCCATCCACGATGGCGTCGCCAGCCACTTCCTCCAAGGCGTCGCTCCCTCGGCAGCGACGTCCACATCAGTAGGAGCTGCGGCTGCTTTAGCTCTCGCTCGCACTGCTGCTCTGCTCTTGCTCTCGGTCCCCTGCCTGGTCTGCTTGCTCTTGATCTTGCTCTTGCTCTTGCTGCTAATCTCGCTCTTGCTCTTGCTTGCGATGCTCCTCCGATTTGGCTACACTTCAATCGACTGAGTCAACTTTTGGGCCAGTCGATTTTCAGGGGGTAGGGGGGTTCGTCGGAGTTAAGAAAGAACCAGCCGCAGCGGGGAGGGGGCTCGCCGGAGAGGTACCCCACTATCTTAGGGTTCAAGGTGGGGGTGGTGGTCGCCGGTGGTGGTGGGGCGGTGGCATGGGGATTGCCGAAGAAAAACTCGGCACGGGGGGGGGCCTAGAGGGATGGCTGGGGCGGCGGCGGACCGGCGGTGGGGAGTGGTTTTGGGGCGGTGGTTTGGCTGGTAGTGTCAGTCGACTGATCCTGCTACACGACCAGCTACCCCGACTCTCGCACGTGCTGCTGCTACTGCTTTTCTGCTACTAGTGCGTTCAGTTTTGACAGTAAAATTTAGTTTCGACAGAAAAATTCAGTTTCGACAGTTAAGTTCAGTTTTGACAGTAAATACAGTTTCGACAGTTAAGTTCAGAGATGGGCGGCTGATGTATTTTACATCTAGCACTTTGTGGTTATGTATTTCACATCATCTGTTGGAGATGCTATTAGAATTCCACTCAGGTTAACGTTGTCTCTCTTGTCCTGCTTCAGCCTTGGCATCGTACAACTCACTAGAGCTTCTCCAACAACGAAACCCTCCATCACAGCGGAGCAGTACCCCGGGCTCCATCTCCAGACGCCTAAGATCTTCTTCCCCTCCTCCGACAGCCAAGTCAGTCGGAGCATCCTCACCGACCAACCCAATCACGCTAAGATTGACATGTCTTCGCCAAAGAGGTTGTAGACTTGTTGCATCTCTTTTTTACTCTACATGTTATATATATTGTCCACTGAGCACACATAGTAACGTGAAAAACGATTATTTTATCCTACTATATGACAAGCAGTGAGGTACCAGTCAACTTAGCTATCCGTGATGGACTCTCTTGAACGCCATCATTATTTATCTTTGCGCGTTTGTGCTGTGCATTTGTCGATGGGCTTGGGAGTTGAGCTAGTAGGGCAGTGGCATGTGTTCAAAGTAGTAGAAGTAGCACAAAAACATTTTTGAGTGTAGGCTTTTCCTTGCTCAAGCCTGCCTACTAGAATCGCCAGTGCTTGAAAGGAAAAGTGAAGGAAAAACATAGGAATTGGAAAGTTTCCTATGGTACTACTATTCATGCATTTGGTTCAAAGGAATGGAGCAAAGGAAAACTATAGGATTTGTTCCTTTAGTGTCTCCTTGAAAGAAAAATCGTAGGAATTTTAATTTCCAGTTGTCCTCCTTTTCAAATTCCTATTCATGAAGCACAAGACTAAGAGATAGTAGCACAATAGCATTCTAACCGTACATTTTCTTGTGGTTTGACCTAATCTCACCACACTTCTTTGCATCCTGTGATCTTCCGATTCTTGTGAACCAAACACCCAGATTGGCAGAAATCTTGTGTTTTTAGATTCTCTGTTTTGCACGTGCATTCCTATCCTATTCCTGTCTATTTCCTATCCCTACATTGTTAGAATCCTCAAATTCAAGCAAGCCCTTACACAATTACTTCTGTTACAGATATGTGTCAAAGAAAACCTTGCATGGTTTGTACTGCTCCTGATGCGCTGTGTTCCACCCCAGCTCAGCTTCTCCAACGATGGAAGGGTTCACCACAACAGGGATCCGCTCCCCAGACTGTTTTTCGCCGCCTCAGATATTCTTCCCCGCCACCAGCAGCCATGACAAGTACATTACCATCATCAACTGAGTAGATGACCTTGAGGACTACACGGGTCCGCAAGAGAGGTCGCACTCTTCCGTGTCTGCTTACGTTATTCATCGCTTAATATGATGACATGCTACTTTATCGTCGTGTTCACCTATTAGACTTCGAGTCAGGTCCAAACTAATGCTGAAACTTGAGTTTTTAAATGGTTGTGGGGTACATATTGGGGCAGCAATCAGTACTATCTGGTTAATCTCGGGTGTCTACTATGAGTTTCATGTTGGGTGCAAACAAACATTAAAGGAGCCATTATCTGTATTTTTTAACTAAAGCTATTATCTGCCTGCTATCATTGATTTTGGGTCTATCCACAACTTGCTACCATCACTCTGGATTTGTGCATGCACTCCTTACATAATCTCACTATGTTTTATTCCTATGCATGTCAGTTATTGTACACAATGGAACTGAACATGTAGAGCAAAAGAGACGAGCCTTGCATGGCAATAAAATTTCATGCAGTCGTCGCTCCATGGTGGGTGCAAAGGCAGCCCCCCTCCACCCATTTCAGATTGTAATTTAGAGGAAGATAACTGTTCTGAGGGGGATTCAGAAGGAGAAGGCCACTCCTATTTACCCCCTGAGGTCTTTGCTCTAACTTGGCATGTTGATGTTGGTAATATCATGCGTATGGTGCCTTGCGTTGCTTAACTTATACATCAAATATGTCATCTACTTAGTTTAGACATGCTTTCTGGGACTGCCATCTGTATAGTTTCTTTATCGTGTATGTGAATCATGCAATGCCATCTTGTTTAGCCAGGCATCATATATGTGAATTTTGCAATGCCATCCTAGTTAGCCAGTCATCTTATATGTGAATTATATCATGCCATCATTTTTTTATTACGTGTTAAATTTGTCAACAATTTTAGTTCATTCAATTACTCTTCCTGTGCATCAGCCATTCGGCACGGTCATGGAAAAATCTGGAGTGGAAACAAGGTCTTTAGAGCAGACAATGCTATATGACGAAGCGCATGTCTTACTGGTTACAGATAGCTCCTCAAAGGAGGATTCAGGGACAGATGACCAGTCCTATTTCCCCTCCGAGGTGCATGCTCTAATTTGGCAGGGTTATGTTGCTCATATCGTGCGTATGGTTTCTTGCATTGCTATGCCATTTTATTAGTTTAGACATGCTTTGTGTGAATGCCACCGGTTTAGTGTCTAATTACCATATATGTGAATGTAGCGACCAGACCTCAAACAGTCTGATCTCTGTGCATCAGTGTCATCCCTGGATCAGTAATGCTGACACGCACAGTACTTGAAGGATTTATAACAGAGTAGCAATCACACACTTATTACATCGAATGTCTCCAAAAGAGAACTTATTACAATAAATATGGCTTAAGGCCATCTAATAACGATAACAGCGGAAGGCTTGGAAGATAAGCGAGTCCATCAACTCCAATGGCATCACTGAGTATAGAACCATGACCTAAAGGCACCTCACTCATCGTCTGAAAAGTCTGCAACATGAACGTTGCATCCCGAAAACGGGTCAGCACATGGAATATGCTGGCAAAGTAACACATAGAGAGTAATGAAAGAATAAAACTATACTGCATGCATGTATGGCTGGTGGAAAGCTCTATGGTTACAGTTTTGCATAAAGCCAATTTTTCCCTACTACAAAGGAATAAAATTTATTTAACTATCATGGTGGTTGTTAAACATTGAGAGTGTAGACACCCTCTCAATCCCAATTAAGCATCATCATTAAAACCCAACAATATTAATTAAAGTAACATGATGAGATTGACATGATAGTCCAAGTACTAGATTCTCAAGATGTCCATAACCAGAGACGCGGCTAACCATGATTAGTTTATACACTCTGCAAAGGTTTGCGCACTTTTCCCCACCAGACTCGATCTCCTCTGTTGGGATTCTCGCACTTCATGGTGTCTGAGAAACGGATGACCGAGACATAGTCTTTCAGAAGCGCTAGCACCTTACGATCGGGTAGACCGCTACACCTACTTTCCCCTACATCTGCTAGTCTACCACCGTAAGAGTTCGCACAACTTAGTCAACTATGCTAGAGCCCATAGTAGCTTGTGGCTACACACAGAAGTTTCTAGTATGAACAATCTCATGATCCCTTTGAGCCTGGGTGGCGGTCCATAAAAAAATAGGCAATCGCTGGAATACCCAGGTGCCTCAATCCACCCAGATGTGTGTTTAAGTTGGCACCTTAAATAAACCATTCATTAACAATCTCACATCTGGCATGGATTCACTCACCCAATCAACGTCTACTAGCATAGCATGGCAATTATAAGCAAACGTTGAAGTAACTCCGAAGGGTTTGATAATAAAATAGGTAATAGGTACTACCTCATCTACTTCCCACAACCCACAATTTAATTAGATCCTAATCATGCAATTGTTTGAGGATTGATCTAATGCAATAAAACTGGGTAGTAAAGAGGTATGATCAAAGTGTTACTTGCCTTGCTGATGATCCGCGAAACCTAGCGATTCACAGTAGCAAGCGGCGCACTCCGGGTACTCTATCGCAAACAAACAAGCGTATAATAAGTACTCAACTAACGCATAGGTAAAACTCAAATAAGAGATCTAACCAGAAAGTTCAACTTAAGAACTCTGGTTTGCAAAAAGAATCAAATCGAACGAAGCAACAAAAGTCAAATGGCGAAAGAAAGAAGCTTCGTTTACTAATCTGAACATAGGTCAAATTTTACAGAAGCAAAAACTTGTTTGTGTTGATTAAGGCGAATGAGGGTTTCGAGACGAAACTCTAGGCGCTTGAATCGCCTGATTCCGATAAATGAGCGAAAAGATAAACTAAAACGAAAATCGGATCAGAAATCGCGATCAGAAATAATCGCGGAAAAATCCGAGAAAAAGAAAAATGACGAATAGTTTAACGAACGGACGTTCATTAACTGTAACTAAACGATGAACACGTCCGTTAAATCGAACGAACGAGCGAACGCTCGCTGGATAGATAAACCGGAAAAAACCGATCTAAGAAAAAAATAAACCTAGGGTTTTCTAAAATAAACAGATTGGTTTTTCTTAGAAAACCGGGGCGGCGGGCGGCTACCTTGGCTCGGCTCCGGCGGCGGGGCGGCGTGGGGTGGCGGGACTGCGGCGACGGCGGCGGAGCGGCGGCTGCGGCGGCGGGGCGGCGCTGCGGGAAGCGGGGCGGCGGCGGCGGCGAGGTGGTGAGGGCGGCGGGGTGGCGCTCCTATTTAAAGGAGGGGCGGCCATGGCTTGGGGGAGGGGCGACGGCGAGGCCGCTCGGGGTCGGACTCCCGAGTCCGGCGGCGACAAGGCGGCGAAGGGGGTGGTGCTGGCGAGGCCGGCCCGGCTCGGCTGGGCCTTGGCCCAGTCGGGCTCCCGCACGTTTTTTTTAAATAATACCGCCAAAACTAAGAAAATTCTAGAAAAATAAATAAAAATCTAGAAAAGCCAAAATAAATTTTCACCGTCTAAATAAAATATTTAGAACAAGATGAACATTTTCTTGGCCCTAAAATGCAGTTTTGAAAACATGCAATTTTTCCTAAATTCAAATAAAATAGAGAAAAACTCCAAATAAAATATTATTTGATTTTATTATTAAATCCTCAATATTTCTTTATTTTGGGAAAGTCATTTTATTCCCTCTCTCATATTTTTATAATAGAAATATTTGAAGATAAAATAAATAAAATCAAATGATCCTCTTTTCAAAATTTGAGAAAACTCAAATATAAAAATAACGAAATCCCCAACTCTCTCCGAGGGTCCTTTAGTTGCGTAGAATTTCTAGGATCAAACCAAAGGCAAGAACAATATGATATGCAATGAGGATCTAATGTATAACATTCCAAATTGAAAATTTGGGATGTTACAGTGAATTTTGCAATGCCATCTTGTTGCAAGACATAATATATGTGAATTATGCAATGCTATCTTGTTGCAAGGAATTATATATGTGAATTATGCAATGCCATGCTGTTTAGCCAAGCGTCATATATGTGAATTATATCATGTCGTCCTTTTTTTGTATTTCTCGTTGCATATGTCGACAATCTTTGTATATTCAACTGTTCTTCCTGTGCATCAGCCATTTGAATTGGTGATGGAGAAATCTGGAGTGAAAACAAGGTCTTCAAAGCAGACAATGCTACTTGCTGAAGCAGATATCTTGCTAGTTATAGATAGCTCTTCAGAGGAGGATTCAGAGGCAGATGACCAGTCCTATTATCCCCCTGAGGTGTATGCTCAAACTTGGCAAGGTTATATTACTCATATCATGCATATGTTGTATTGCAATGCTTAGTTTTTACATCATATACAAAATATTGAATGCCATCTCCTTAGTTGACACATCATATATGCGATTGCCCTCTGCTCACTTGCTTATTATATAAATCATATATTTGAATTATATCATGCAATGATGTTTACATAGACAGCATGTATCTGAATTGTGGCATGCCAACCCATTTTCTAAAGACATAATATAGTTATATCATCTCATCCTGTTTACATAGTCATCATATTTTGAATTATGTCATTATATCCATGAATTATATCATGCCATCATGTTTCCATCAACGGCATGTTTGTGATTTATGGCATGCCAACCACTTTAATAGACACATCGTATAGTTATATCATGTCATCCTGTTTACATGGTCATCATATTTTGAAGTATGTCATTCTATCCTGTTTAGTTAGCCATCATACATGTGAAATTCTGTCATGCTATCCTGTTTAATTAGCCATCATATATGTGAAATTATGTCATGCTATTCTGTTTGGTTAGACAACATAAATGTGAATTATTTCATGCCTTGTTTTCTTCCCTACTATCCATTCCACATGTCTATCTTACAATGTATGTAGATTCAATTACTTTTCTTGTTTATCAGCCATTTCAATTGGAGGGGGTGATGGCAGTATATGTGGGAGTAAAAACACGGTCTTCAGAAAATATCGTGCTACCTGTCGATGCAGATAGAACCATGGTTGTACTTGCCCAAGAACCAGCCCCACCCCACATAACCCAGACTCAAGCAGATTGTACCCCTACCCAGTTGGACAGAGAACCAGCTACACCCCTTCTAACCCCAACCCCAGCAGATAGTAACCCAGTTCCAGTTGACACAACACCATCTCCACCACAGAGCACCCAAACACGAGTAGTTAGTAAGGCAACTGCATTGCCCAAAGCACGAGGACCGCCACTCTGAAGCCCAAGTCAACGCTTAAAGCAGAAGAAGAATTGTTCTCAGGTCAGGTTCTGTAGCTATGGTTCATACTACTTTGCTCTTGCATCACTGTATTTACTCATACCAACTAATTTCTAATTTGAAGGATGCAATTCAAACTCCAATGGCGCAACAGGTATGTTTTAAACCTGTTTATTTAACGTGTTTGCTCTTGTAACTTGCTCTATGTTGATTTTGTTTCAATTGAATAAATAGTTATGTTCTCATGCCATGCACATTACAAGTGTTGTTATTGTTGTGTAGTTTCCCACACTTATATTCTGTCTATGCTGCTTTGTCTTAAATAGATATGATTCGAACTGTCTCTATCTTGATTTGGCAACATAAACGAGAATGATATGGACCATACAGTGACCATACTACATAGATATAAGTTTGTTTCATGCTATTATCATGTCCACCTTACTACTGAACTGGTTTACCAAAATGAGTTTCATATACAACATGGTAAACCTGTGATGTGTTTGTTTGTTTCTCTTTTAGAACGCGGATAAAATATTGGAGAAGAGTACCCCATTATACAAAGGTAAAGGAAGTAAAGCAGATAAGTTTCAAGATAGTGAGACATCCCTATTGGTCTCCAAGAAAGCTAATAAAAACTATATTGAAGACACTAAGACAACCCCAAAGTCTTGTCTTGATGTAGTGCTTCAGTTGCTGCCTACTACTGCTGGCACCAGCTCTTCGAACTCGCTGCCTGAATCAGTTCGGCTTCTTCAGTCTCAACTTCAAGTTGAAAGACATCGGTCAAATGTTATGCGATAGGAAGCCGAAGGACTGAGGAAGTCCCTGCAGAATTCAGATGCATACTTTCTGGTGCAACAGCAAGTGCTGGAGGATTTAAGCGCCAAACAAGAGAAAGTTAATAAGCTTGCTAAGCATCTTGCCAGCATTATGGGTACCCAGGATATTGTTTCTTGAGCTCTTCTGAAGTTGTTTCAGTTCTGGACTTGTTTTGCTGCGGCGTTTATTTGCATTGGTCGCCAACTTTGACAACTAGTGTATATGATATGCTGCTTTGTTCCCTATATTTGCACCGGTGGTGAACTTTGATGCCCAGTGGATGCAATATGTGTAATAGCCATGATAGCCTAGCGTAAGCTGCTTGCTTATTTATTTCCTTGTTGTCTTGTTTATTTCTTTGCTTGTAGTCAGTGCAGTTCTTTTTCCGCGGTTTGCTAGTGGCCGCAATAACCTATTTTTTTAAACTAGGCCACAATAACCATGGGCTACATATTTACTGTAGTTACCATGGGCCTCCTATGGGCCATAGAAACAATGGGCCTTCTAAGGGCCGTAGAAACAATGGGCCTTCTACGGGCCGTAGCATCAATGGGCATTCTACGGGCCGTATGATTGATAGGCCAAACATGGGCCAATAACAGATCGCATTATGGGCCGTAAACGGGCTAGATTTGTAAGCGTCTGTTCATGGGCCGACAATAACAGGCCGTCATTATTCGGACGTATTTGATAACGCTGTGAAAACGGCCCAACGGATTAACGGGCCGCAAACGGGCCGATTGTAACCACGGGCTAAATTTGGCCCACAAGCAGAAAAGGCCAGTAACGGGCCGTAAGTAACCGAATGCTGGAAATGAGCCCAAGAATAAATGGGCCCTGGAAAGGCCGAAAGATAACACGGGTTGGAAATGGCCCAACAGAATAATGGGCCATTGATGGGTATAAAGCGGTACACTGTTCATTGCGGGCCAGATTCACCACGGGCTGTTAATGGGCCAAGAGTTACAAAATGGCCTCGCATGGGCCGAAAGACATCATGGGCCATACATGGGCCGGAAGTTACAACGGGCTGGAATCATATTGGACAGCCCAGATGAAGCTACTAGGCTGAATTTGAATAGGCCGAAACGGGCCGTGAGTTAGCGGGCCGTAAATGGGCTATATACGAACATGTCGTTAACAGGCTTTCTGTGGGCCGGCCCATTACCATTTGACCAAGTCAAATGGGCCGGCCTTTTCATCGAAATGGGCCTCTGTTGGGTGGTGCCACATGTCGACGTATCATAGGCACCTCCTATCCAATGAATGGACGACATATGTCCCAACGGTGAGCCAACACGTGTTTCCTCCGGCCAATGAGAATTTTACACGTGGAAATCCTCATTGTTCTGGGCTGTTAGCGGGTTATCGGATCCAAAACCGGACCCGAAAGCTTAATGGCAACCCGTTATGGTGGATGCCACGTGTCGGTCACCCTTGACGAAAGCACTTCTATGATGCGCAATTTATCGTCATGGAAGTGGACACTTCCGTGATGATAATTTTGGTAATGTCATGGAACACTTCTACGACAGCACAGGCATGACTATCTTGACTCTGTCATAAAATCGTCATGGATGTACATGCATGACAGAAAACATGACCTACTATGACAAACACGTATCATCACGGAAGTGTATTTTTTTGTAGTGATTGCAGGAAGCACACCCACCACGACAAATTCTTAGAGGGTATGTTGCGCGGCTCCAATGGCGCTCTGAGTGACTGCCAATGACGAGCATCAGTTCACCATGCGTGTCATGGTGGACACCCACAGAAGGTTCATGGACCTCTCGGTGGTGTACACCAACGACCCGGTCTGGGTGGAGCACTCCATCCACATCATGCAGATGTTGCTTGTCGAGGAGAAGTACAAGGTGGTCGGGTTCGACCTCAAGTACACCCGCGCTCATGCCGGGTCTCATCCCAAGGTCGTCGTCGCCCAGATGTGCGTGCGCCACCACGTCCTCGTCTACCACTACTGCCTGGCCACAAGGCCTTGCGAGCATGTCGCCAGGTTTGTCAATAGCCCCCACTACATGTTCGCTACGGTGGACATCACCAATGATGTAAAGGCGCTCGAGAATTCGACAATCGCCTGCCAGAATCTTTTTGACATCCAAGGCCAGTACAAGATCTGGGTCGGCAAGAAGCATGAGAAGGACTCACTGGTTCACCTCGCTGAGGCCATCATCAACCCCTACTACAGAGACATGAAGGATTCGTGCAACAAGGACAAGCGTGTCTGGCACTCGGCCTGGATGGAGAAACTCGACAAAGCTCACGTCGTGTACGCGGCCAAGGAGGCGTACACGAGCTACGACATGTACAGGCGGATCGTGGACATGATTAAGTGCCTCCTTCCCCAAAACGGCCAGGGATCCAGCCAGAAGCAAAGCAATGGCAAGCGTCGTCGCAACAATAAGTAGATGATTAGGTGCTCGTTTCTACTAGTTCAGTATGCATGTAATTGCTTACTTTGGCGTGTGGAAATGTTATGTGTGCAGTCACTTGTGTAATTGTATGCTTAATTTAGTTTTGCAATGCTGTCTTTTTAAGAATATATGTTGATGCTCTGTAGACAGAGAAAATCACATCGCACACGGACTAAACAATGGAACCCGTCGATGATGATTTCATCAATCACTAACAATTGTATACCAGCAATCGTTTGCTCACAACACACACATCTTGTTAACAGGAATTGTCTGTGTTGTGATCGGTCTTCCCAGACGTTTCCGATTACAGACCTATTTGCCCCATATCACACACATCTTGTTAAGTTGAACCATTTCTGTTCTCTTGGCTCAACGCAAACAGTTCATCCGAGTGAACTGTATGCCGTATATCGCACACACCTTCATCTGGCTGCCCGTTTCTGTTGTTCCACCTCATCACAAACAGTTTATCCAAGTGAACTGTACATCACACATGCCTTAATCTGGCTGCCCGTTTCTTTTTGTTCTGCCTCATCGCAAGCAGTTCATTGAACTGAACTGTATGCCCCGCATCGCACATGCAACTAAAATCTGGACCATGTTTGATGTATCCGTCATCGCAATCGTTTTGCATCTTTTTTGGCGGTTATTTTACATCATTGTTTGCGATTAATGCATCGCACATAGTTTCGTCAAAGGGTCTCTGATCATAGTGTCGCGTTAGCAGCATCCTGCAGTAGTGAGGACAAACCAAGAACTATGGCAGCCCTTACTTCCCTAATGACCCGCTTTTGCGCAAGCGAAGACAGTTGGCTTGCTCGCAAAAACACCAACCCAGACACACCCGGTACCTCCGAGGTTTGGGACGGAAATGGAAAGCCCCGACGCAGCAAGAATAAGCGTCGCCACATTGTCGGTGAGGGCGAGCATACGACAGTAAATGCCGAATTCTAAAACCGGAAGTCCGGACCCCGAAAGAAAGCCCCTAAAGGCAACAGCGACGGCCCGTCCAGACTGGACACAATTCAGGACAGGCCTTGTTAGATCCACGACACATTAGAGAAGCCCGCTAACCACTCCAACTGAAACTGTTGGGAGATTAAACAGGCCAGCAAACCCACAGCTAAAGACTCGGGCAAAAGCCCACGAAGCTAGGACGATGATGAGCCACGCAGGCCAAATAGTGGAGGCTAGAAATGCTTCCCTTCCGAGGTCAAGACGGTAAACATGGTCTACGCAACCCACATACCGAAGAAGGAGAGGAAGCGAGCACTATGGGATTTATATTCCATCGAGCCAGTAGCGCCGAACAATCCATGGTCAGCATGTCCGATCACGTTCGATCGCAAGGACCATCCGACTAGCATACGTCATGGAGGGTCTGTAGCCTTAGTGCTCGACCCTATCATCGATGGATTCCACCTCACTAGAGTCCTCATGGATGGAGGTAGCAGCCTCAATCTGATATACGAAGATACAGTGAGGAAAATGGGGATCGATCCATCAAGGATCAAACCCAGTAACACCACCTTTAAGGGTGTCATTCCGGGAGTGGAGGCCCGCTGCACAGGCACCGTGACGCTTGAAGTAGTGTTCGGATCTCCGGATAACTTCCAAAGCAAGGACCTGGTCTTCGACATTGCACCTTTTCACAGCGGCTACCACGCCCTCCTCGGCCGAACAACGTTCGCCACATTCAATGTCGTCCCGCATTACACGTACCTCAAGTTGAAGATGCCCGGTCCCTCAGGCGTCATAACCATCCACGGTAACACAGAACGCTCGCCTCAAACCCGTTCCCCATCACGGGAGCCCGCATGCGTTCTCTGCAAATAGGGATATGTGCTCCATGGCATGCCCACATCCTTAACGCTCCACGTGCCTCGTCAACACAACTTCACACTCAAAATACCATGGGCAGCTGCTACCTCTTGAGCACTGCGTTGGTTTTCCCTTGAAGAGGAAAGGGTGATGCAGCAAAGTAGTGTAAGTATTTCCCTCAGTTTTTGAGAACCAAGGTATCAATCCAGTAGGAGGCTACGCGCGAGTCCCTCGCACCTACACAAACAAATAAATCCTCGCAACCAACGCGATAAAGGGGTTGTCAATCCCTACACGGTCACTTACGAGAGTGAGATCTGATAGATATGATAGGATAATATTTTTGGTATTTTTATAATAAATATGCAAAGTAAAATAAAAGCAAAGTAAAAAGCAACGGAAATAACTAAGTGTTGGAAGATTAATATGATGAAGATAGACCCGGGGGCCATATTTTACGGTGGGTGAACAAATTACTGTTGAGCAATTGATAGAATTGAGCATAGTTATGAGAATATCTAGGTATGATCATGTATATAGGCATCACGTCCGAGACAAGTAGACTGGCTCCTACGTGCATCTACTACTATTACTCCACACATCGACCGCTCTCCAACATGCATCTAGAGTATTAAGTTCATAAGAATAGAGTAACGCCTTAAGCAAGCTGACATGATGTAGAGGGATAAATTCATGCAATATGATAAAACCCCATCTTGTTATCCTCAATGGCAACAATACAATACGTGCCTTGCTGCCCCTACTGTCACTGGGAAAGGACACCGCAAGATTGAACCCAAAGTTAAGCACTTCTCCCATTGCAAGAAAGATCAATCTAGTAGGCCAAACCAAACTGATAATTCGAAGAGACTTGCAGAGATAACCAATCATACATAAAAAAATTCAGAAGATTCAAATATTGTTCATAGATAAACTTGATCATAAACCCACAATTCATCGGTCTCAACAAACACACCGGAAAAGAAGATTACATCGAATAGATCTCCACGAGAGAGGGGGAGAACATTGTATTGAGATCCAAAAAAGAGAGAGGAAGCCATCTAGCTAATAACTATGGACCCGAAGGTCTGAGGTAAACTACTCACAGTTCATCGGAGAGGCTATGGTGTTGATGTAGAAGCCCTCTGTGATCGATGCCCCCTCCGGCGGAGCTCCGGAACAGGCCCCAAGATGGTATCTCGTGGGTACAGAAGGTTGTGGCGGTGGAATTAGGTTTTTGGCTCCATATCTGATCGTTTGGGGGTACGTAGGTATATATACGAGGAAGGAGTACCTCGATGGAGCAACGTGGGGCCCACGAGGGTGGAGGGCGCGCCTAGGGTGGGTAGGTGCGCCCCCCTACCTCGTGGCTTCATGGAAGCTTCCTTGACTTAGGGCCCATGTCTCTTGGATCATGTTCATTCCAAAAATCACGTTCCCGGAGGTTTCGTTCCGTTTGGACTCCCTTTGATATTCTTTTTCTGCGAAACTCTGAAATAGGCAAAAAACAGCAATTCTGGGCTGGGCCTCCGGTTAATAGGTTAGTCCTAAAAATAATACAAAAGTGAATAATAAAGCCCAATAATGTCCAAAACAGAAGATAATATAGCATGGAGCAATAAAAAATTATAGATACGTTGGAGACGTATCAAGCATCCCCAAGCTTAATTCCTGCTCGTCCTTCGAGTAGGTAAATGATATAAACAATTTTTTTTGATGTGGAATGCTACTTGGCATAATTTCAATGTAATTCTTCTTAATTGTGGTATGAATGTTCAGATCCGAAAGATTCAAGATAAAAGTTCAATACTGACATAAAAATAATAATACTTCAAGCATACTAACAAAGCAATTATGTCCTCTCAAAATAACATGGCCAAAGAAAGGTCATCCCTACAAAATCATATAGTTTAGTCATGCTCCATTTTCGTCGCGCAAGAATGCTCTCATCATGCACAACCCCGATGACAAGCCAAGCAATTGTTTCATACTTTAGTAATATCAAACTTTTTCAACCTTCACGCAATACATGAGCGTGAGCCATGGATATAGCACTATGGGTGGAATAGAATATGATGATGGGAGTTATGTGGAGAAGACAAAAAAGGAGAAAGTCTCACATCAACGAGGCTAATCAATGAGCTATGGAGATGCCCATCGATTGATGTTAATGCAAGGAGTAGGGATTGCCATGCAACGAATGCACTAGAGCTATAAATATATGAAAGCTCAACAAAAGAAACTAAGCGGGTGTGCATCCAACTTGCTTGCTCACGAAGACCTAGGGCACTTGAGGAGTCCCATTGTTAGAATATGCAAGCCAAGTTCTATAATGAAAAATTCCCACTAGTATATGAAAAGTGACAAAACAAGAGACTCTCTATCATGAAGATTATGGTGCTACTTTGAAGCACAAGTCTGGTAAAGGATAGTAACATTGTCCCTTCTCTCTTTTTCTCTCATTTTTTTGGGCCTTCTCTTTTTTATGGCCTTTCTCTTTTTTTATTCCTCACTTGGGACAATGCTCTAGAAAAATGATGATCATCACCCTTCTATTTATTTACAACTCAATTATTACAACTCGATACTAGAACAAAGTATGACTCTATATGAATGCCTCCGGCGGTGTAACGGGATATGCAATGAACCAAGAGTGACATGTATGAAAGAATTATGAACGGTGGCTTTGCCACAAATACTATGTCAACTACATGATCATGCAAAGCAATATGACAATGATGGACGTGTCATGATAAATGGGATGGTGGAAAGTTGCATGGCAATATATCTCGGAATGGCTATGGAGATGCCATAATAGGTAGGTATGGTGGCTGTTTTGAGGAAGATATAAGGAGGTTTATGTGTGGTGGATGCACCGGCGAAGTTTGCACCAACTCTCAATGTGAGAAAGGGCAATGCACGGTACCAAAGAGGCTAGCAATGATGGAAAGGTGAGAGTGTGTATAAACCATGGCATCAACATTAGTCATAAAGAACTCACATACTTATTGCAAAAATCTACATGTCATCAAAAACCAAGCACTACGTGCATGCTTCTAGGGGGATAGATTGGTAGGAAAAGACCATCGCTCGTCCCCGACCGCCACTCATAAGGAGGACAATCAAAGAACACCTCATGTTTCAAATTTGTTACACAACGTTTACCATATGTGCATGCTACGGGACTTGCAAACTTCAACACAAGTATTTATCAAATTCACAACTACTCCACTAGCACGACTTTAATATCACTACCTCCATGTCTCAAAACAATCATCAAGCATCAAACTTCTCTTAGTAGTCAACACACTCATAAGAAAGTTCTTACTAATCTTGAATACCTAGCACATTAGGATTATTTAAGCAAATTACCATGCTATTTAAGACTCTCAAAATAATCTAAGTGAAGCATGAGAGATCAATAGTTTCTATAAAACAAATCCACCACAGTGCTCTAAAAGATATAAGTGAAGTACTAGAGCAAAAACTATATAACTCAAAAGATATAAGTGAAGCACATAGAGTATTCTAATAATTTCCGAATCATGTGTGTCTCTCTCAAAAGGTGTGTACAGCAAATATGATTGTGGTAAACTAAAATCAAAGACTCAAATCATACAAGACGCTCCAAGCAAAACACATATCATGTGGTGAATAAAAATATAGCTCCAACTAAAGTTATCGATGGAAGTAGACGAAAGAAGGGATGCCTTCCGGGGCATCCCCAAGCTTTGGCTTTTAGGTGTCCTTAGATTATCTTGGGGGTGCCATTGGCATCCCCAGGCTTAGGCTCTTGCCACTCCTTATTCCATAATCCATCAAATCTTTCACCCAAAACTTGAAAACTTCACAACACAAAACTCAGCAGAAAATCTCGTGAGCTCCGTTAGTGAAAGAAAACAAAAGAACACTTCAAGGTACTGTAATGAACTCATTCTTTATTTATATTGGTTTTAAACCTACTGTATTCCAACTTCTCTATGGTTTATAAACTCTTTTACTAGCCATAGATTCATCAAAATAAGCAAACAACACACGAAAAACAGAATCTGTCAAAAATAGAACAGTCTGTAGTAATCTGTAACTAACGCAAACTTCTGGAACTCCAAACAATCAGACAAAATAGGAAGACTTAGACAATTTGTTTATTGATCAGAAGCAATTGGAATCAATATTTTATCACGTTCTGGTGATTTTTAACAATTATTTTCGTGAACAGAAAGTTTCTGGAATTTTCTGCAAGATCAAATAACTATCATCCAAGAAGATCCTATAGGTTTAACTTGGCACAAATACTAATTAAAACATAAAAACACATCTAACCAGAGGCTAGATCAAATATTTATAGCTAAACAAAAGCAAAAAAGCAAAAAACTAAAAATAAAATTGGGTTGCCTCCCAACAAGTGCTATCGTTTAACGTCCCTAGCTAGGCATAAAAGCAAGGATAGATCTAGGTAGTGCCATAGTAATAGGATAGATCATTAAAACTCATTTCGTATTCTCTACATTCAGCAGCACGTTTCCTTTGAGGCAAGCAAAAGTAATCAAATGGGCTAAATTTAATGGGACAAAAGTCCCCAAGATCAATTTTAGGAGGTATAGGTTCCTCCTTCGGCCCTTCATATTGCACAACCAATTCATCATTATAAGCATTCTTTTGACAGAACTTTGTGAGCCTATACTCGAGACAATATCCTAGCTCATTATTTTGAATAGCCAAATCATCATTAAGTTCAGAAATTCTATCAACTAGATCATTGGTAGGGACCTTTTTTCTAAGGTTTTCATTGAAAGAAACATAGTCTAGAGATTGAAAACTCATTATTTCTTCTTGATCAAAGAGGATAGCCTCTATGGGAGGACGGCCAGCGTCCACCCTATAATGCGCAAAGATTTCCTTGGCCTCTTTTATTATAAATCTTAACTCATGAGCCAAAAATATAATAGCGGCATGCTTAACAGAAGAATGCTCTATATTAGAAAATTCTAGGAAAATCCTTTGTATGCAAGGGTGCAAGTGCATAAATTGCCTTTAAAGTTCCACTATAAGCATGGCAATAGCGTCAGCAAGACTACTAGTTCTATGAAGAATGGAACTGCCCATAGAAGGCAAAGCACCGGCACAAGTAAAGAAATCTTGATAACTCCTTTTCCAATAATATTACCACTACCAGTTCGAAATCTTTTTGTATGCAAGTAGGGGGTTCTTCAGCAGGAGCATCAGAATTTTCCATGATATTATTATTGTCCATATCGACAATAATTTCCCCAATTTCAGACATAACGAAAGAAAGAGCGAGGGGCAAAAAAGAAGGCGACCTGAAAAAGAGAACGAATAAAACGGCAAGGGTGAAGTGGGGGAGAGGAAAACGAGAGGCAAATGGAAAATAATGTAATGCGGGAGATAAGGGTTTGTGATGGGTACTTGGTATGATGACTTTTGCGTAGACCTCCCCGGCAACGGCGCCAGAAATCCTTCTTGCTACCTCTTGAGCACTGCGTTGGTTTTCCCTTGAAGAGGAAAGGGTGATGCAGCAAAGTAGCGTAAGTATTTCCCTCAGTTTTTGAGAACCAAGGTATCAATCCAGTAGGAGGCCACGCGCGAGTCCCTCGCACCTACACAAACAAATAAATCCTCGCAACCAACGCGATAAGGGGTTGTCAATCCCTACACGGTCACTTACGAGAGTGAGATCTAATAGATATGATAGGATAATATTTTTGGTATTTTTATAATAAAGATGCAAAGTAAAATAAAAGCAAAGTAAAAAAGCAACGGAAATAACTAAGTGTTGGAAGATTAATATGATGAAGATAGACCCCGGGGGCCATAGGTTTCACTAGTGGCTTCTCTCAAGAGCATAAGTATTTTACGGTGGGTGAACAAATTACTGTTGAGCAATTGACAGAATTGAGCATAGTTATGAGAATATCTAGGTTTGATCATGTATATAGGCATCACTTCCGAGACAAGTAGACCGACTCCTGCCTGCATCTACTACTATTACTCCACACATCGACCGCTATCTGGCATGCATCTAGAGTATTAAGTTCATAACAACAGAGTAACGCCTTAAGAAAGATGACATGATGTAGAGGGATAAATTCGTGCAATATGATAAAAAACCCATCTTGTTATCCTCGATGGCAACAATACAATATGTGCCTTGCTGCCCCTACTGTCACTGGGAAAGGACACCGCAAGATTGAACCCAAAGCTAAGCACTTCTCCCATTACAAGAAAGATCAATCTAGTAGGCCAAACCAAACTGATAATTCGAAGAGACTTGCAAAGATAACCAATCATACATAAAAGAATTCAGAAGATTCAAATATTGTTCATAGATAAACTTGATCATAAACCCAAAATTCATCAGTCTCAACAAACACACCGCAAAAGAAGATTACATAGAATAGATCTCCACGAGAGAGGGGGAGAACACTTTATTGAGATCCAAAAAGAGAGAGGAAGCCATCTAGCTAATAACTATGGACCCGAAGGTCTGACGTAAACTACTCACACTTCATCGGGGAGGCTATGGTGTTGATGTAGAAGCCCTCCGTGATAGATGCCCCCTCCGGCGGAGCTCCGGAATAGGCCCCAAGATGGGATCTCGTGGGTACAGAAGGTTGCGGCGGTGGAATTAGGTTTTTGGCTCCGTATCTGATCGTTTGGGGGTACGTAGGTATATACAGGAGGAAGGAGTACGTCAGTGGAGCAACATGGGGCCCACGAGGGTGGAGGGCGCGCCTGGGGGGGTAGGTGCGCCCCCTACCTCGTGGCTTCCTGGAAGCTTCCTTGACTTAGGGTCCAAGTCTCCAGGATCATGTTCGTTCCAAAAATCATATTCTCGAAGGTTTCATTCCGTTTGGACTCCATTTGATATTCTTTTTCTGCAAAACTCTGAAATAGGCAAAATCAGCAATTCGGGACTGGGCCTCCGGTTAATAGGTTAGTCCCAAAAATAATATAAAAGTGAATAATAAAGCCCAATAATGTCCAAAACAGAAGATAGTATAGCAGGCAGCAATCAAAAATTATAGATACGTTGGAGACGTATCAGCAGCCGTGTCGGAAGTGCATGTTTGGTTAAGCCGAACTTCAGAATTATCTCGTCTTCGGACCACCCAGAGACCAATTCCGGATACCGCCAAGCATAAAGCTTCATTGGCAGGGTCCTCGCCCATCAAGGTCTCATCGAAGGTCCCAACCCCCACTCATCAGAAGCAAAGGCGTAGACGTGTAGCAGGGTGAGGGAGTCCGGGATTAGGGGGTGTTCGGGTAGCCGGACTATACCTTCACCGGACTTCTAGACTATGAAGATACAAGATTGAAGACTTCGTCCCGTGTCCGGATGGGACTTTCCTTGGCGTGGAAGGCAAGCTAAGCGATGCGGATACTCAAGGTCTCCTACCATTGTAACCGACTTTGTGTAACCCTAACCCTATCTGGTGTCTGTATAAACCTGAGGGTTCTAGTCCGTAAGACAACCATCTTCATACACAATCATACCATAGGCTAGCTTCTAGGGTTTAGCCTCCTTGATCTCGTGGTAGATCTACTCTTGTACTACCTATATCATCAATATTAATCAAGCAGGAGTAGGGTATTACCTCCATTGAGAGGGCCCGAACCTGGGTAAAAACATCGTGTCCCTTGTCTCCTGTTACCATCCGGCCTTGATGCACAGTTCGGGACCCCCTACCCGAGATCCGTCGGTTTTGACACCGACATTGGTGCTTTCGTTGAGAGTTCCTCTGTGTCGTCGCCTTTAGGCCCGATGGCTCCTTTGATCATCAACAACAACGAGGTCCAGGGTGAGACTTTTCTCCCTGGACAGATCTTCGTCTTCGGCGGCTTCGCTCTGCGGGCCAATTCCCTTGGTCATCTGGAGCAGATCGAAAGCTACGCCCCTGGCCATCAAGTCAGATTTGGAAGCTTAAACTACACGGCTGATATCTGCGGAGACTTGATCTTCGACGGGTTCGAGCCACAGCCAAGCGCGCCGCACTACCCCGACGGGCATGATCTAGCTCTGCCTCCGGATAGTGTCCTAGAGGCCGCATACGCACCGGTTCCGACCCTTAACTCGGAGCCTATTCCGCCAAGCGAGGATGGACGGTTGGACATCAACTCGGGGGCTGCGATCTCAAAGGCGATCGAGCCGAACGCCAGACCCGCACTCCGCGTGACCCGTGACCCCGAGGGCCCGGACTCCTCCCCGGACGTCGAGCCCCCCGCGCTCCTGCCGGTCGAATCCGATTGGGCGCCAATAATGGAGTTCACCGCCGCGGACATCTTTCAGCACTCGCCCTTTGGCGATATCCTGAATTTTCTCAAGTCTCTCTCTTTATCAGGAGAGCCCTGGCCAAATTACGGTCAGCAGGGATGGGATACGGACGATGACGAAATTCAAAGCCCACCCACCACCCACTTGGTAGCCACTGTCGACGATTTAACCGACATGCTTGACTTCGGCTCCGAAGACTTCGACGGTATGGACGACGAGGTAGGAGACGAACAGGAACCAGCACCTGTAGGGCGCTGGATAGCCACCTCGTCATACGACATATATATGGTGGATACTCCAAAAGATGGGGATGGCGAGGGAACAGCGGGGGATGACACCTCCAAGAAACAGCCGAAGCGCCGACGTCAGCGGCGCCGCTCTAAATCCCGCCAAAGCAATAACGGTGATTCCGGCACCGGAGATAATAGTACCCCGGATAGTGCCGAAGAACACCCTCCCCAGCAAGATTCGGCGCAGGAAGATGGAGAAGCCAGCCCTCATGAGAGAGCGGCAGACCAAGAGGTTGAGGATGATAACTATATGCCTCCCTCCGAAGACGAGGCCAGCCTCGATGATGACGAATTCGTCGTACCATCAGACCCCGCCAAACAAGAGCGTTTCAAACGCAGGCTTTTAGCCACGGCGAACAGCCTCAAGAAAAAGCAGCAATAGCTTAGAGCTGATCAAGATCTGCTAGCTGACAGATGGACTGAAGTCGTTGCGGCTGAAGAGTATGAACTCGAACGCCCCTCCAAGAGCTACCCAAAGCACAGGCCACTACCCCGATCAGAGGAGGAAGCGCCTTCATCACCAGTGCACGACATGGCAAACCGGCCACCTCTCAGCCCTCAACACAAGCCATGCCCCGACGCCGCTACAATACGGCACGGGAAGACGCGCCAGACCTGCGAGATGTGCTGGACGATAAGGCAAGGCAAACAAGATCGATCTACGGATCGCGCAGGCGCCCTACGACAGGTGATGATGATCTTCACTCCAGATACAACAAATCCGGCAGGGCCGAACACAGCAGACATAGCTCTTCCGAGCTGCGTCGAGATATAGCCCAGCACAGGGGAGCCGCACACCGACTATGCTTCACAGATGAAGTAATGGATCATAAAATCCTAGAGGGCTTCAAACCCGTCAACATCGAGTCATACGATGGCACAACAGACCCGGCGGTATGGATCGAGGATTATCTCCTTCACATCCACATGGCACGTGGCGATGATCTACACGCCATCAAATACCTCCCGCTCAAACTTAAAGGACCGGCCCGGCATTGTCTTAACAGCTTGCCAGCAGACTCAATTGGTTCTTGGGAGGACCTAGAAGGCGCATTCCTCGACAACTTCCAGGGCACTTACGTGCGACCACCGGATGCCGACGACCTCGGCCACATAATTCAGCAGCCAGAGGAGTCGGCCAGGCAATTCTGGACACGGTTCCTAACAAAGAAAAACCAGATAGTTGACTGTCCGGACGCAGAGGCCCTAGCAGCCTTCAAGCATAACATCTACGACGAGTGGCTTGCCCGGCACCAGGGACAGGAAAAGCCGAAATCTATGGCAGCCCTCACGACACTCATGACCCGCTTTTGCGCGGGCGAAGATAGCTGGCTAGCTCGCAGCAACAACTTATCAAAGAACCCTGGTAATTCGGATACCAAGGACAAAAGTGGCAGGACACGTCGAAATAAGCAAAAGCGCCGCGTTAGCAGCGACATCAATGAAGATACGGAGTTAACGCCGGATTCAGAGGCTATAAATCCGGTCAGTGGAAAAAGCCATTTAAAAAGAATACTCAGGGCCCATCCAGTTTGGACCGAATACTCGACCGCTTGTGCCAGATCCATGGCACTCCCGAAAGGACAGCCAATCACACCAACAGGGATTGTTGGGTGTTCAAGCAGGCAGGCAAGTTAAGAGCCGAAATCAAAGACAAGGGGCTGCATAGCGACGACGAGGAGGAGCCCAGGCCGCCGAACAACAATGGACAGAAGGGGTTTCCCCCACAAGTGTGGACGGTGAACATGATATACGCAACCCACATCCCCAAGAGGGAGCGGAAGCGTGCGCTACGGGACGTATACGCGATGGAGCCAGTCGCCCCAAAGTTCAACCCATGGTCCTCCTACCCGATCACTTTTGATCGAAGGGACCACCCCACTAGTATCCGTCACGGCGGCTTTGCCGCATTGGTTCTCGACCCAATCATCGACGGATTTCATCTCACAAGAGTCCTCATGGACGGCGGCAGTAGCCTGAACCTGCTTTACCAGGATACAGTGCGGAAAATGGGCATAGATCCGTCAAGGATTAAGCCCACAAAAACAACCTTTAAAGGCGTTATACCAGGTGTAGAAGCCAACTGTACAGGCTCCGTAACACTTGATGTGGTCTTCGGATCTCCGAATAACTTCCGAAGCGAAGAGTTAATCTTTGACATAGTCCCGTTTCGCAGTGGCTATCACGCCCTGTGTCGGTGTCAAAACCGGCGGATCTCGGGTAGGGGATCCCGAACTGTGCGTCAAGGTCGGATGGTAACAGGAGACAAGGGACACTTTATTTTACCCAGGTTCGGTCCCTCTTGATGGAGGTAAAACCCTACTCCTGCTAGATTAATATTGATGATATGGGTAGTACAAGAGTAGATCTACCACGAGATCAAGGAGGCTAAACCCTAGAAGCTAGCCTATGGTATGATTGTGTATGATGATCGTTCGTCCTACGGACTACAACCCTCCGGTTTATATAGACACCGGATAGGGTTAGGGTTACATAGAGTCGGTTACAATGGTAGGAGATCTTGAATATCCGCACGCCTAGCTTGCCTTCCACGCCAAGGAAAGATCCTTCCGGACACGGGACGAAGTCTTCAATCTTGTATCTTCATAGTCCTGGAGTCCGGCTGAAGGTATAGTCTGACTATCCGAACATCCCCTAATCCAGGACTCCCTCAGTAGCCCCTGAACCAGGCTTCAATGACGACGAGTCCGGCGCGCAGATTGTCTTCGGCAATGCAAGGCGGGTTCCTCCTCCAAGTTCTTCAAGAAGATTACAAACACCAAAAACAGTGTACGGCTCTGCAAAATAAGTTTCCACATATTGCCATATAGAGAATAATATTAACACAAATCAAATCTGCTGACGTATTCCGTAGTGCGTCATAACACTGCGGCCAAGCTCTTTATATAAATTGTTTTCATTGTTCCACCTCAGCGTGTCTAGCGAGGCGGTTTCCTTGGCACGTCTTGTCAAAGCAGAGATCGTGTGCCCCTTTCAACGGGATTCTCATCAATACGGACGTGGGTAACCCAACCGCGCCATTTACCACGGCGCTTGGGAGGCAAGTGAGTTTTATTAGGTAGGTGGGGATGCCTAACCGCACCCGCTTGTATAAAGGGATAAGGATTCACCTTTTTAACCTATGCCTTCTTCCTCCTTTGCCAATCCATCTCTCGCGCACTCAAGCTCCAGTGCCCAAGTCCGCTCTTCCTTCCTCAACCTTCTCCAACAATATCCGGAGCGGGAGGCAAGTGGATGGCCTCCTCCGTTACGGAGGCCCAAGTACAAAAGCTAAGGAAAGCCGGATACTTGTCCAAGGACATCCCGCATCGGCTTCCCGAGAAGGGGCAGCTTCTTCCTACCCCAGGGCCCCATGAGAGGGTAGTTTTTCTTCCCCACTTCCTCCGCGGACTGGGCTTTCCACTTCACCCATTTGTCCGGGGGCTCATGTTCTACTACTGCCTGGATTTCCACAATCTGGCCCCGAACTTTGTCCTCAATACTCGGCGTTTATCGTTGTGTGTGAGGCCTTTCTCCACATCCGCCCCCACTTCGGCCTCTGGCTCAAGACCTTCAACGTCAAGCCCGAGGTGGTGTCCGGCACCCAGGCGGAGTGCGGAGGCGCTATGGTCGGCAAGATGGCCAACGTCCTCTAGTTCGATGGCTCCTGTGTGGAGTCACTAAAGGGGTGGTAGGCCGGGTGGTTTTACATCACCGAGCCACGCGATCCGGAATGGGTCGCAGCCCCCGAGTTCAGATCCGGACCCCCCACGCGGCTCATGTCCTGGAAAGAGACGGGCCTGTCATGGGGCAATGAGGAAGAAGTGACTGGGTTGCAAACGTGCATCCAGTCTCTGGTGAACAAGCCAATCCGGCTGATCAATGTGATCTAGGTCATGCTCGTTCGCCGGATCCTCCCGTGCCAACAACGGGATTTTACTTTGTGGGAATTCGACCCGGCGCAGCACCAAACCCTCAGTAGGCTCTTCGACACGACGTATGAAGACGTCTGGAAGGTGCTGACCAAAGGCACCGAGTCCCCCACATCCGCTTCCGAGGACCGCGGATACAGCTCACAGCGTCATGCCAGCGAGGTGAGCTATCTATACATTTGACAGGTTTGTTAAGCTCTTCTTCATAGATTAACTCTATGCGGGATGTAAACTCCCTTTACCTTTGACAGGCTTGGCAGGCTGTATCCGGACCAATTAACTATCTGGCTCCCCTGCCCGAAGACCCAGCCCCAGCTCTCTTGGTGAAGCTGATGGCTCTGGCACCTTATGTGGTGCCGGAGAAGAAGGCGAAGAAGAAGAAAACCACCGGGACTCTAAAAAGTTCCCGCAACATGGTGGTGTCGGACTCGTCATCTGACGAGTCCGCGACGCCCTCCTCTCATGAAAACGAGGAGGAGGAACAAGAAAGCTCTCCCCCCCCCCCAGCGAGGGGAGAAAAGAAGAAGAAGGCCGCCCCAACGGGGGAGGCCGAGGGGTCGAGGAAAAGGAAGACCCCTCCGCTGGACTACTCCCACGACGCTGAAGAGGGCGGAGAGGAGTGGACGGACAGAACCAAGTGTCCGGCGAAATCGTAATTATTTACATACCAGAATGACTCATGATATTCTTTTAATGCGCGGCTTTCCCTAACATCGCTCGTAATTTATGCAGCCCGCCCCGGGCCGAACTCGATGATTCGTCGAGCGGCTCCCTGGATTCGTCGGACGTGAACTCTGTTCCGCCCGCTGTCTCCCCCCGCAGGGCGGACGACGCTGAAGTGGCGTCCCGCCAAGCAGGGCAGGAGGAGATAGTCCTGGAGGAGCCGCAAGGCAATCCTCCGGACCCCAGGAGTAAAGGGGATGAAACCCCCTGAGGGAGTCCTGGATTAGGGGGTGTTCGGATAGTTGGACTATACCTTCAGCCGGACTCCAGGACTATGAAGATACAAGATTGAAAACTTCGTCCCGTGTCCGGAAGGATCTTTTCTTGGTGTGGAAGGCAAGCTAGGCGTGCGGATATTCGAGATCTCCTACCATTGTAACCGACTCTGTGTAACCCTAACCCTATCCGGTGTCTATATAAACCGGGGGGTTGTAGTCCGTAGGACAACCATCATCATACACAATCATACCATATGCTAGCTTCTAGGGTTTAGCCTCCTTGATCTTGTGGTAGATCCACTCTTGTACTACCCATATCATCAATATTAATCTAGCAGGAGTAGGGTTTTACCTCCACCGAGAGGGCCCGAACCTGGGTAAAATAAAGTGTCCCTTGTCTCCTGTTACCATCCGACCTTGACGCACAGTTCGGGACCCCCTACCCGAGATCCGCCGGTTTTGACACCGACATTGGTCCTTTCATTGAGAGTTCCTCTGTGTCGTCGCTTTTAGGCCCAATGGCTCCTTTGATCATTAACAACGATGAGGTCCAGGGTGAGACTTTCCTCCCCGGACAAATCTTCGTCTTCGGCGGCTTCGCTCTGCGGGCCAATTCGCTTGGTCATCTGGAGCAGATCGAAAGCTACGCCCTTGGCCATCAAGTCAGGTTTGGAAGCTTAAACTACACGACTGATATCCGCGGAGACTTGATCTTCGACGGGTTCGAGCCACAGCCAAGTGCGCCACACTATTTCGAGGGGCATGATATAGCTCTGCCTCCGAATAGTTCCCTGGAAGCCGCACACGCTCCGGCCGCGATCCTTGACTCGGAGCCCGCTGCGTTCTCCGAGGATGAACGGTTGGACGTCACCTCGGGGGCTGCGCTCTCAAAGGCGATCGAGCCGAACGCCAGCCCCGTACTCCGCATGGCCCAGGACTCCAAGGAGCCGGACTCTTCTCCGAACTCCGGGCCTTCCGTGCCCCCGCCGATCGAATCTGATTGGGCACCTGTAATGGAGTTCACCGCCGCGGACATCTTTCAGTGCTCACCTTTCAGTGATATCCTGAATTCTCTCAAGTCTCTCTCTTTATCAGGATTCGGACAACGAAGAAATTCAAAGCCCACCCACCACCCACTTAATAGCCACTGTCGACGATTTAACCGACATGCTTGACTTCGGCTCCGAAGACTTCGATGGTATGGATGACGAAGGAGGAGACGAACAAGAACCAGCACATGTAGGGCGCTAGACCGCCACCTCGTCATATGACATATATATGGTGGATGCTCCAAAGGATGCGGATGGCGATGGAACAGCGGAAGACGACAACTCGAAAAAACCGCCAAAACACCGGCGCCAACGGCGCCGCTCTAAATCCCGCCATAGCAGAAACGGTGATTCCGGCACGGGAGATAATACTACCCCGGACAACGCCGAAGAACACCAGAACCAGCAAGATTCGACGCAGGAAGATGGAAAAGCCAGCCCTCAGGAGAGAGCGGCAGAGCAAGAGGTTGAGGATGATAACTACATGCCTCCCTCCGAAGACGAGGCAAGCCTCGACGACGACGAATTCGTCGTACCATCAGACCCCGCCGAACAAGAGCGTTTTCAACGCAGGCTTCTAGCCATGGCCAACAGCCTAAAGAAAAAGCAGCAATAGCTTAGAGCTGATCAAGATTTGCTAGCTGATAGATGGACTGAAGTCCTTGCGGCCGAAGAGTATGAACTCAGGCGCCCCTCCAAAAATTATCCTAAGCGCAGGCCGCTACCCCAATCAGAGGGGGAAGCATATGACATGGCAAACCGGCCACCCCGTGGCCGCGACAGAGAGGCATGTCGAACCCTTAAGCAAGCCATGCCCCGGTGCCGTTCAAATAAGGCACGGGAAAACGAGCCAGACCTGCGAGACGTACTGGGGGATAAAGCAAAGCAAACAAGATCGATCTATGGATCGCGCGGACGCCTGACGAGACGTGATGATCTTCACTCCGGACACAATAAATCCGGCCGGGTCAAACACAGCAGGCACAGCTCTTCCGAGCTGCGTCGTGACATAGCCCAGTACAGGGGCGCCGCACACCCACTATGCTTCACAGACGAAGTAATGGATCATAAAATCCCAAAGGGTTTCAAACCCGTCAACATCGAGTCGTACGATGGTACGACAGATCCGGCAGTATGGATTGAGGATTATCTCCTTCACATCCACATGGCACGTGGCGATGATCTGCACGCCATCAAATACCTACCCCTTAAGCTTAAAGGACCAGCCCGGCACTGGCTTAACAGCCTACCAGCGGACTCATCGGTTCTTGGGAGGACCTGGAAGCCGCATTCCTCGACAATTTCCAGGGGACCTATGTGCGGCCACCGGACGCCGACGACCTAAGCCACATAATTCGGCAGCCAGAAGAATTGGCCAGGCAATTCTGGACATGGTTCCTAACAAAGAAAGATCAGATAGTCGATTGTCCGGACGCAGAGGCCCAAGCAGCCTTCAAACATAACATCCGCGATGAGTGGCTTGCCCGGCACCTGGGACAGGAAAAGCCGAAAACCATGGCAGCCCTCACGACACTCATGACCCGCTTTTGCGCGGGCGAAGATAGTTGGCTAACTCGCAGCAACAACTTATCGAAGAAGCTCGGTAATTCGGATACCAAGGACAAAAGTGGCAGGTCACGTTGAAATAATCAAAAGCATCGCGTTTGCAGCGACAGCAATGAGGATACAGCAGTTAATGCCAGATTCAGAGGCTATAAATCCGGTCAGCGGAAAAAGCCATTTAAAAAGAATACCCAGGGCCCGTCTAGTTTGGACCGGATACTCGACCGCTCGTGCCAGATTCATGGCACCCCCGAAAGGCCAGCCAATCACACCAACAGGGATTGTTGGGTGTTCAAGCTGGCAGGCAAGTTAAGAGCCGAACACAAGGACAAGGGGCTGAACAGCGACGACGAGGAGGAGCCCAGGCCGCCGAACAACAATGGACAGAAAGGGTTTCCCCCACAAGTGCGGACGGTGAACATGATATACGCGACCCGCATTCCCAAGCGGGAGAGGAAGCATGCGCTACGGGACGTATACGCGATGGAGCCAGTCGCCCCAAAGTTCAACCCATGGTCCTCCTGCCCGATCACTTTCGATCGAAGGGACCACCCCACTAGCATCCATCACGGCGGTTTTGCCGCACTGGTCCTCGACCCAATCGTGGACGGATTTCATCTCACAAGAGTCCTCATGGACGGCGGCAGTAGCCTGAACCTGCTTTATCAGGATACAGTGCGGAAAATGGGCATAGATCCATCAAGGATCAAGCCCACAAGGACGACCTTTAAAGGCATCATACCAGGTGTAGAGGCCAATTGCACAGGCTCGATAACACTTGATGTGGTCTTCGGATCTCCGGATAACTTCCGAAGCGAAGAGTTAATCTTCGATATAGTGTCGTTCCGCAGTGGCTATCACGCCCTGCTCGGACGAACCGCATTCGCTAAATTCAGTGCGGTGCCGCACTACGCATATCTCAAGCTCAAGATGCCAGGCCCTCGAGGAGTAATTACGGTCAGCAGAAACACAGAACGCTCCATCCATACGGAGGAGCACACGGCGGCCCTCGCAGCAGAAGTACAAAGCAGCCTTTCAAGGCAACTCTCTAGTACGGCCGTTAAAAAACCGGACAATGCAAAGCGCGCCCGGAGTAACCTGCAACAAGACCACCTGGCACGATCAGAGCAAGCGTAGCAATACGGCCCCGACCCCAGCCATCGCAACATAGCGAAGCAAGTACCTCGAGTACACAAATACGCCCTTAAAATTCCATGGGCACAGGGGGAGGGGCACATTAACGGCATGCCTACAACACGGCGCCAAACGTACTAGGGGCTGCCGGATTTTTCTTTTTTACTTTTGTTTACTTTCAGGACTCCATACTCTGGATAACCTATTCGGCATTGTTGCCGCACAGACGATGCAAGATCCAGGAAAGCAGACAAAGCTACGCCGCATTCCGGAACTCTCAGGTGGTCTCTACTTCGAGCGATATATCTGTTTCTAAATTCCGCGGCCTGTGCCTGGTCAGGACATGTTAAATAGTCTAATATCTTTTTTGCTCATCGCAATACTTGTATAGTTCGGCTTTCATAGATAGCCTCTTTATAAAACAATGCATAGCTTTTTGTTTATTTTCTGCATTATCCTCTTTTGAATATATATATATATATATATATATATATATATATATATATATATATATATATATATATATATATTACATGACATGATAGCACCCGTACACCATGGTACGGCAAACCACGCCAGGGGCTTCATTACCCTTTTATCTGGTGTGAGAAGTCCGTACACTTTCACAAGTGCGGCACCCCGAACTTATAACACTATATGCATCGGCTCCAAGTCATGATTTTGGTCACATGTTGGGTTTGCCCGGCTCCTATGTTTTGGTGCCTTATGTTCCGCTTTATCGGCTAAGGTAGCACTAGGAGAACCACTGCGATTGTGCCCCAGATCAGGTGGGTTGAGCACCTTAGTGGAGAAAGCTAAAACAGACTGTCATGATAAGGCATGAGACCGGTCGCTGTTCGAGAGGTTTTTCGAGTCCTTAAAGTCTTATGCCGCTTTGAGCGAGGAGCTGGCTATGTCCGGCCAAAGGCGTGGATAGCGCCCCGAATTCGGCCTTCCGAACTAGGGGCTTCACCGAAATTTAAAATTATAACGTTCTATGGCTAAGTGAGAGTGTTCAAGCATTATAGTCCGATTGCCTGGTTCGTTGTGCTGAGCGCCTCCCTCGAAGGACCCAACTATGGGAACAAGAGCCCTCAGGTTTATCCCGAACACCCCAGCACTAGTGGCATGGGGGCAGAAGCCGACGACTGGCCATCTCTCAAATTTTCGATAAACGGCCACACAGAAAATAATATTTTAAATTAAATAAGCATTGCTTTGCGCATATGAACAAGTTTTCAGCGCACAGGATACAAACGAGCGAGTTCACTCAAATATTACATCTTTAGTACATTCATCCGCGACAAGGCGGGCTCCGGCAAGAACTTCCTTGTAGTAGTTCTCGGGCTTGCGATGCTCCTTCCCCTGCGGCGGCCCGTCCTTCACCAGCTTCTCTCCGTCCAGCTTACCCTAGTGTACCCTTACACGGGCAAGGGCCCTCCGGGCACCTTCAATACAGACGGAGCGCTTGATGACCTCAAGCCGTGGACAGGCCTCCACCAGCCGCCGCACCAGCCCGAAATAGCTCCTAGGCAGGGCCTCTCCAGGCCACAGCCGAACTAGTAAGCCCTTCATGGCCTGTTCGGCCGCCTTGTGGAGCTCGACCAGCTGTTTTAGCTGATCGCTTAAGGGCACAGGGTGTCCAGCCTCAGAATACTGAGACCAGAACACACTCTCCGTCGAGTTGCCCTCTTCAGCTCGGTAGAACGCGGCGGCGTCGGATACGCTGCGGGGAAGATCGGCGAACGCCCCTGGAGAACTCCGGATTCGGGTAAGTAATAGGTAGTTTACTTTTATATTCCTACTTTGCATTGAGAATGCCTTACCCGTTGCTATCTTTTTCACCTCCTCCAACTCTTGGAGGGCCTTTTGGGCTTCGGCCTTGGCACTCTTGGCGGTCTCGACGGCCGACGCGAGCTCGGATGCTTGCATTTTTTACTCAAGCTCCAAACCCTCATGTTTTGTCATGAGAGCTTGCAGCTCTTGCTGCACCTCGTCGACCTGAACCCCAAGCCTTTCTCGCTCGGCTCGCTCCTCGGCCGTTTTCCTTTCGGCCTTTGCCAGCGCCTGCTTCAGGATTGCCACCTCGGTTGCGGCCCCTACAATAAGCAGTACAATCCTGTTATTTCTTTCTGCAATCAAGCCTCTCTATAGGCACCTTTTTTTTCTTTTTTTAGGTATTTCTTACCTTCCTTCTCCTCGAGCTGCCGTTTGGCAAGGCCGAGCTCTTGCTCGGTCCGCCCGAGGTCCTTTTTAAGGACATCCACCTGCGCAATCAGTGCGGCGGTGGACAGCAGTGAAGCCTGCATACGCATATTTGACCTTTTTTTAGACTCCTGCAAAAATTACTAGATCCTCTATCCGGCTTTTCTTTCCGAACACCGAACAGAGCATCAGGGGCTACTGTCTATGCGGTAAATAATTTGACATATTTTTACTTACCTCGAAGCCTGTTAGAAGGCTAGCGCAAGCTTCATTCAGTCCGCTCTTGGCGGACTGAACCCTTTGGATCACCGTACCATAACAGTACGGTGCTCCTCATCGATGGCGGCGCCCTTAAGCGCCTCCAGCAGATTGTCCGGCGCCTCCGGTTGGACGGAGGCCGCCGGCTCAGACGGCTTACTCCTCTTGGAAGGAGTTCGACCACCGCGGACCGGGACTATTGAGTCCGGTGCGGTGTCCGGCACAAAGCCGGACTCGGAGCCCTGGGGGGTTTTATCCCCTTTACTCCTGGTGTCCGGAGGATTGCCTTGTGGCTCCTCCAGGACCATCTCCTCCTGCCCCGAAGCTTTGCGGGGCGCCACTTCGGCGTCGTCCGCCCGGCAGGGGGAGACCGCGGGCGGAACAGAGTTCACGTCCGACGAATCCAGGGAGCCGCTCGACGAATCGTCGAGTCCGGACCGGGGCGGGCTGCATAAAGTACGTTCGATATTAGGGAAAGCCGCGCATTAAAAGAATATCATGAGTCACTCTGGTATGTAAACACTTACGATGTCGCTGGACACTTGGTTCGGTCCAGCCACTCCTCTCCGCCCTCTTCGGCGTCATGGGAGTAGTCCGGCGGAGGGGTTTTCCTTTTCCTCGACCCCTCGGCCTCCCCTGTTGGGGCGGCCTTCTTCCTCTTTGCTCCCCTCACTGGGGGGGGGAGAGCTTACTTGTTCCTCCTCCTCATTTTCACGACAGGAGAGCGTTGCGGACTCGTCAGATGACAAGTCCGATACCACCATGTTGCGGGAACTTTTTCGAATCCCGGTGGTTTTCTTCTTCTTGGCCTTCCTCTCCGGCACCACGTAAGGTGCCGGAGCCATTAGCTTCACCAAGAGAGCTAGGGCCGGGTCCTCGGGCAAAGGAGCCGGACAGTTAATTGGTCCGGATACCTCCTGCCAAGCCTGTCAAAGGTAAAGGGAGTTTAGATCCCGCATAGAGTTAATCTATGAAGAAGAGCTTAATGAACCTATCAAAGGTATGGATAGCTTACCTCGCTAGCGTTACGCTGCGAGCTGTATCCGCGATCCTCGGAGGCGGATGTGGGGGACTCGGCGCCTTTGGTCAGCACCTTCCAGACGTCTTCATACGTCGTGTCGAAGAGCCTACTGAGGGTTTGGTGCTGCGCCGGGTCGAATTCCCACAAAGTAAAATCCTGTTCTTGGCACGGGAGGATCAGGCGAACGAGCATGACCTGGACTATATTGACAAGCCGGATTGGCTTGTTCACCAGGGACTGGATGCACGTTTGCAGCCCAGTCACTTCTTCCTTGTTGCCCCACGACAGGCCCGTCTCTTTCCAGGACATGAGCCGCGTGGGGGGTCCGGATCTGAACTCGGGGGCCGCGACCCATTTCGGATCGCGGGGCTCGGTGATGTAAAACCACCCGGCCTGCCACCCCTTTAGGGACTCCACGAAGGAGCCATCGAACTAGAGGACGTTGGCTATCTTGCCAACCATAGCGCCTCCGCACTCCGCCTGGGTGCCGGACACCACCTTGGGCTTGACGTTGAAGGTCTTGAGCCAGAGGCCAAAGTCGGGGCGGACGCGGAGAAAGGCCTCACACACGACGATAAACGCCGAGATGTTGAGGACAAAGTTCGGGGCCAGATCGTGGAAATCCAGGCCGTAGTAGAACATGAGCCCCCAGACAAATGGGTGAAGTGGAAAGCCCAGTCCACGGAGGAAGTGGGGAAGAAAAACTACCCTCTCATGGGGCCTTGGGGTAGTAAGAAGCTGCCCCTTCTCAGGAAGCCGATGCGGGATGTCCTTGGACAAGTATCCGGCTTTCCTTAACTTCTTTACTTGAGCCTCCGTAATGGAGGAGACCATCCACTTGCCTCCCGCTCCGGACATTGTTGGAGAAGGTTGAGGAAGGAAGAGCGGACTTGGGCGCTGGAGCTTGAGTTCGCGAGAGATGGATTGGCAAAGGAGGAAGAAGGCGTAGGTTAAAAAGGTGAATCCTTATCCCTTTATATAAGCAGGTACGGTTAGGCGTCCCCACCTACCTAATAAAACTCACTTGCCTCCCAAATGCCGTGGTAAATGGCGTGGTTGGGTTACCCACGTCCGTATTAATGAGAATCCCGTTAAAGGGGGCACATGATCTCTGCTTTGACAAGACGTGCCAAGGAAACCGCCTCGCTAAACGAGCTGAGGTGGAACAATGAAAGCAATTTATATAGAAGGCTTGGTCGCAGTGTTATGACGCACTGTGGAATACGTCGGCAGATTTGATTCGTGTTAATATTATTCTCTATATGGCAATGTGTGGAAACTTATTTTGCAGAGCCGGACACTATTTTTGGTGTTTATAATCTTCTTGAAGGACTTGGAGGAGGAACCCGCCTTGCAATGCTGAAGACAATCTGCGCGCCGGACTCGTCGTCATTGAAGCCTGGTTCAGGGGCTACTGAGGGAGTCCTGGATTAGGGGGTGTTCGGATAGCCGGACTATACCTTCAGCCGGACTCCAGGACTATGAAGATACAAGATTGAAGACTCCGTCCCGTGTCCGGAAGGATCTTTTCTTGGCGTGGAAGGAAATCTAGGCGTGCGGATATTCGAGATCTCCTACCATTGTAACCGACTCTGTGTAACCCTAACCCTATCCGGTGTCTATATAAACCGGGGGGTTGTAGTCCGTAGGACAACCATCATCGTACACAATCATACCATAGGCTAGCTTCTAGGTTTTGGCCTCCTTGATCTCGTGGTAGATCCACTCTTGTACTACCCATATCATCAATATTAATATAGCAGGACTAGGGTTTTACCTCCACCGAGAGGGCCCGAACCTGGGTAAAATAAAGTGTCCCTTGTATCCTGTTACCATCCGACCTTGACGCACAGTTCGGGACCCCCTACCCGAGATCCGCCGGTTTTGACACCGACACCCCCCAGGGCTCCAAGTCCGGCTTTGTGCTGGACACCGCGCCGGACTCGACAGTCCTGGTCCGCGGTGGGCGAACTCCTTCCAAGAGGAGTAAGCCGTCTGAGCCGGCGGCCTCCGTCCAGCCGGAGGCCCCGGACAATCTGCTGGAGGTGCTTGAGGGCGCCACCATCGATGAGGAGCACCGTACTGTTATGAGTACGGTAATCCAAAGGGTTCAGTCCGCCAAAAGCGGACTGACTGAAGCTTGCGCTAGCCTTCTAACAGGCTTCAAGGTAAGTAAAAAATATGTCAAATTATTTACCGCATAGACAGTAGCCCCTGATGCTCTGTTCGGTGTTCGGAAAGAAAAGCCGAATAGAGGATCTAGTAATTTTCGCAGGAGTCTAACAACAAAAAGTCAAATATGCGTATGAAAGCTTCGGTGTTGTCCACCGCCGCACTGACTGCGCAGGTGGATGTCCTTATAAAGGACCTCGGGCAGACCGAGCAAGAGCTCGGCCTTGCCAAACGGCAGCTCGAGGAGAAAGAAGGTAAGAAATACCCTAAAAAAAGAAAAAGGGGTGCCTATAGAGAGGCTTGATTGCAGAAAGAAATAACAGGATTGTACTGCTTATTGTAGGGGCCACAACCGAGGTGGCAACCCTTAAGCAGGCGCGGGATGAGGCCGGAAAGAAAACGTCCGAGGAGCGCACCGAGCGAGAAAGGCTTGGGGTTCAGGTCGGCGAGGTGCAGCAAGAGCTGCAAGCTCTCATGAAAAAACATGAGAGTTTGGAGCTTGAGTCAAAAGCGTAAGCATTCGAGCTCACGTCGGCCCTTGAGACCGCCAAGAGTGCCAAGGCCGAAGCCCAAAAGGCCCTCCAAGAGTTGGAGGAGGTGCAAAAGATAGCAACGGGTAAGGCATTCTTAATGCAAAGTAGGAATATAAAAGTAAACTACCTGTTACTTACCCGAATCAGGAGTTCTCCAGGGGCGTTCGTCGATCTTCCCCGCAGGGTATCCGACGCCACTGCGTTCTACCGAGCTGAAGAGGGCAGCTCGACGGAGAGTGTGTTCTGGTCTCAGTATTCTGAGGCCGGACACCCTGTGCCTTTGAGCGATCAGCGGAAACAGCTGGTCGAGCTCCACAAGGCGGCCGAACAGGCCATGAAGGGCTTAGTAGTTCGGCTGTGGCCTGGAGAGGCCCTACCTGGGAGCTATTTCGGGCTAGTGCGGCGGCTGGTGGAGGCCTGTCCACGGCTTCAGGTCACCAAGCGCTCCGCCTGCATTGAAGGTGCCCGGAGGGCCCTTGCCCGTGTAAGGGTACACTGGGGTAAGCTGGACGGAGAGAAGCTGGTGAAGGACGGGCCGCCGTCGGGGAAGGAGCATCCCAAGCCCGAGAACTACTACAAGGAAGTTCTTGCCGGAGCCCACCTTGTCGCGGATGAATGTACTAAAGATGTAGTATTTGAATGAACTCGCTCGTTTGTATCCTGTGCGCTGAAAACTTGTTCATATGCGCTAAGCAATGCTTATTGAATTTAAAATATTATTTTCTGTGCGGTCGTTTATGAAAAATTGAGAGATGGCCAGTCGTCGGCTTCTGCCCCCATGCCACTAGTGCTAGGGTGTTCGGGATAAACCTGAGGGCTCTTTTTCCCATAGTTGGGTCCTTCAAGGGAGGCGCTCAGCACAACGAACCAGGCAATCGGACTATAATGCTTGAACACTCTCACTTAGCCATAGAACGTTATAATTTTAAATTTCGGCGAAGCCCCTAGTTCGGAAGGCCGAATTCGGGGCGCTATCCACGTCTTTGGCCGGACATAGCCAGCTCCTCGCTCGAAGCGGCATAAGTCTTTAAAGACTCGAAAAACCTCTCGAACAGCGACCGGTCTCACGCCTTATCATGACAGTCTGTTTTAGCTTTCTCCACTGAGGTGCTTAACCCACCTGAACTGGGGCACAATCGCAGTGGTTCTCCTAGTGCTACCTTAGCAGATATAGCGGAACGTAAGGCACCAAAACATAGGAGCCGGGCAAACCCAACATGTGACCAAAATCATGACTCGGAGCCGATGCATATAGTGCTATAAGTTAGGGGTGCCGCACTTGTGAAAGTGTACGGACTTCTCACCCCAGATAGAAGGGTAATGAAGCCCCTGGCCTGTTTTGCCGTACCATGGTGTACGGTTGCGATCATGTTTTTTAATGAACATATATATTAAAAGAGGACAACGCAAAAAATAGGCGAAAAGCTATGCATTGTTTATAGAGAGGCTATTTATCAAAGCCGAACGATACAAGTAGTGCGATAAGCAAAAAAAGATATTAGACTATTTAACATGTCCTGACCAGGTGCAGGCCGCGGAATTTAGAAACAGATATATCGCTCGAAATAGAGACCACCTGAGAGTTTCGGAATGCGGCGTAGCTTTGTCTGCTTGCCTGGGTCTTGCATCGTCCGTGCGGCAGCAAAGCCGAACAGTTTATCCAGAGTGTGGAGTCCTGAAAGTAAAAAAAGAATCCGGCAGCCCCTAGTACGTTTGACACCGTATTGTAAGCATGCCGTTGATGTGCCTCTCCCCCTGTGCCCATGGAATTTCGAGGGCGTAATTGTGTACTCGAGGTACTAGCTCCTCTATGTTGCGATGGCTGGGGTTGGGGCCGTATTGCTACGCTTGCTCCGAACGTTCCAGGCGGTCTTGTTGCAGGTTACTCCGGGCGCGCTTTGCATTGTCCGGCTTTTTAACGGCCGGACTAGAGAGTTGCCTTGAAAGGCTGCTTTATACTTCCGCTGCGAGGGCTGCCGTGTGTTTCTCCGTATGGATGGAGCGTTCTGTGTTTCCGTTGACCGTAATTACTCCTCGAGGGTCTGGCATCTTGAGCTTGAGATATGTCTAGTGCGGCACCGCATTGAATTTAGCGAATGCGGTTCGTCCGAGCAGGGTGTGATAGCCACTGCGGAACGGGACTATATCGAAGATTAACTCTTCGCTTCGGAAGTTATCCGAAGATCCGAAGACCACATCAAGTGTTACCGAGCCTGTGCAATTGGCCTCTACACCTGGTATGACGCCTTTAAAGGTCGTCCTTATGGGCTTGATCCTTGATGGATCTATGCCCATTTTCCGCACTGTATCCTGATAAAGCAGGTTCAGGCTACTGCCGCCGTCCATGAGGACTCTTGTGAGATGAAATCCATCAATGATTGGGTCAAGAACCAATGCGGCAAAACCGCCGTGACGGATGCTAGTGGGGTGGTCCCTTCGATCAAAAGTGATCGGGTAGGAGGACCATGGGTTGAACTTTGGGGCAACTGGCTCCATCGCGTATACGTCCTGTAGCGCAAGCTTCCGCTCCCTCTTGGGAATGTGGGTCGCGTATATCATGTTCACCGTCCGCACTTGTGGGGAAACCCCTTCTGTCCATTGTTGTTCGGCGGCCTGGGCTCCTCCTCGTTGTCGCTATGCAGCCCCTTGTCTTTGTGTTCGGCTCTTAACTTGCCTGCCTGCTTGAACACCCAACAATCCCCGTTGGTGTGATTGGCTGGCCTTTCGGGGGTGCCATGAATCTGGCACGAGCGATCGAGTATCCGGTCCAAACTGGACGGGCCCTGGGTATTCTTTTTAAATGGCTTTTTCCGCTGACCGGATTTATAGCCTCTGAATCCGGCATTTACTGTCGTATCCTCATTGTTGTCGCTGCTAACGCGGCGCTTTGGCTTATTTTGACGTGTCCTGCCACTTTTGTCCTTGGTATCCGAACTACCAGGGTTCTTCGATAAGTTCTTGCTGTGAGCTAGCCAGCTATGTTCACCCGCGCAAAAGCGGGTCATGAGTGTCGTGAGGGCTGCCATAGATTTCGGCATTTCCTGTCCCAGGTGCCGGGCAAGCCACTCGTCGCGGATGTTATGTTTGAAGGCTGCTAGGGCCTCTGCGTCAGAACAATCGACTATCTGATTTTTCTTTGTTAGGAACCGTGTCCAGAATTGCCTGGCCGATTCTTCTGGCTGCTGAATTATGTGGCATAGGTCGTCGGCGTCCGGTGGCCGCACATAGGTCCCCTGGAAGTTGTCGAGGAATGCTGCTTCCAGGTCTTCCCAAGAACCGATTGAGTCCGCTGGTAGGCTGTTAAGCCAGTGCCGGGCTGGTCCCTTGAGCTTAAGGGGGAGATATTTGATGGCGTGTAGATCGTCGCCACGTGCCATGTGGATGTGAAGGAGATAATCCTCAATCCATACTGTCGGATCTGTCGTACCATCGTACGACTCGATGTTGACGGGTTTGAAACTCTCTGGGATTTTATGGTCCATTACTTCATCTGTGAAGCATAGTGGGTGTGCGGCGCCCCTGTACTGGGCTATGTCACGACGCAGCTCGGAAGAGCTATGCCTGTTGTGTTCGGCCCGGCCGGATTTATTGTGTCCGGAGTGAAGATCATCACGTGTCGTCGGGCGTCTGCGCGATCCATAGATCGATCTTGTTTGCCTTGCTTTATCCTCCAGTACGTCTCGCAGGTCTGGCTCATTTTCCCGTTCCTTAGTTGAGCGGCACCGGGGCATGGCTTCTTTAGAGGTTCGACAGGCCTCTCTGTCGCGGCCGTGAGGTGGCCGGTCTGCCATGTCATGCATTGGTAATGTAGGTGTTTCCCCCTCTGATTGGGGTAGCGGCCTGCGCTTAGGATAATTTTTGGAGGGACGCTCGAGTTCATACTCTTCGGCCGCAAGGACTTCAGTCCATCTGTCAGCTAGCAAATCTTGATCAGCTCTAAGTTGTTGCTGCTTTTTCTTTAGGCTATTCGTCGTGGCTAGAAGCCTGCGTTTAAAACGCTCTTGTTCGGCGGGGTCTGATGGTACGACGAATTCGTCGTCGTCGAGGCTTCCCTCGTCTTCGGAGGGAGGCATGTAGTACCTCTCGCTCTGCCGCTCTCTCGTGAGGGCTGGCTTCTCCATCTTCCTACGCCGAATCTTGCTGGATTTGGTGTTCTTCGATGCTATCCGGGGTAGTATTATCTCCCGTGCCGGAATCACCGTTTCTGCTATGGCGGGATTTAGAGCAGTGTCGTTGACGCCGGCGTTTTGGCTGTTTTTTCGAGGTGTCATCCTCCGCTGTTCCATCGCCATCTCCATCCTTTGGAGCGTCCACCATATATATGTCATATGATGAGGTGGCGGTCCAGCGCCCTTCAGGTGCTGGTTCTTGTTCGTCTCCTCCTTCGTCGTCCATACCGTCGAAGTCTTCGGAACCGAAGTCAAGTATGTCGGTTAAATCATCGACGGTGGCTATTAAGTGGGTGTGGGTGGGCTTTGAATTTCTTCGTCGTCTGAATCCCAACCTCGCAGACCATAGTCCGGCCTGGGATCTCCTGATAGAGAGAGAGACTTGAGAGAATTCAGGATATCACCGAAAGGTGAGTACTGAAAGATGTCCGCGGCGGTGAACTCCATTATAGGCTCCCAATCGGATTCGATCGGCAGGGGCACGGGAGGCCCGGAGTTCGGAGAAGAATCCGACTCCTTGGAGTCATGGGCCGTGCGGAGTACGGGGCTGGAGTTCGGCTTGATCACCTTCAAGATTGCAGCCCCCGAGGTGACGTCCAACCGTTCATCCTCAAAGAACGCAGCGGGCTCCGAGTCGAGGATCGGGGCCGGTGCGTGTGCGGCCTCCAGGGCACCATTCGGAGGCAGAGCTATAGCATGCCCCTCGAGGTAGTGCGGCATGCTTGGCTGTGGCTCGAACCCGTCGAAGATCAAGTCTCCGCGGATATCTTCCGTGTAGTTTAAGCTTCCAAACCTGACTTGATGGCCAGGGGCGTAGCTTTCGATCTGCTCCAGAGGACCAAGCGAATTGGCCCACAGAGCGAAGCCGCCGAAGACCAGGATTTGTCCGGGGAGGAAAGTCTCACCCTGGACCTCATCGTTGTGGATGATCAAAGGAGCCATCGGGCCTAAAAGCGACGACACAGAGGAACTCTCAATGAAAGCACCAATGTCGGTGTCAAAACCGGCGAATCTCGGGTAGGGGGTCCCGAACTATGCGTCAAGGTCGGATGGTAACAGGAGACAAGGGACACTTTATTTTACCCACGTTCGGGCCCTCTCGATGGAGGTAAAACCCTACTCCTGCTAGATTAATATTGATGATATGGGTAGTACAAGAGTAGATCTACCACGAGATCTAGGAGGCTAAACCCTAGAAGCTAGCCTATGGTATGATTGTGTATGATGATCGTTCGTCCTACGGACTACAACCCTCCGGTTTATATAGACACCGGATAGGGTTAGGGTTACACAGACTCGGTTACAATGGTAGGAGATCTTGAATATCCGCGCGCCTAGCTTGCCTTCCACACCAAGAAAAGATCCTTCCGGACACGGGACGAAGTCTTCAATCTTGTATCTTCATAGTCCTGGATTCCGACTGAAGGTATAGTCCGGCTATCCGAACACCCCCTAATCCAGGACTCCCTCACCCTGCTCGGACGAACCGCATTCGCAAAGTTCAATGCGGTGCCGCACTACGCATATCTCAATCTCAAGATGCCAGGCCCTCGAGGAGTAATCACGGTCAACGGAAACACTGAACGCTCCCTCCGTACATAGGAGCACACGGCGGCTCTCGCAGCGGAAGTACAAAGCAGCCTTTTTAGGCAACTCTCCAGCCCGGCCGTTAAAAAGCCAGACGCTGCCAAGCACGCCCGGAGTAACCTACAACAAGACCGCCTAGCACGTTCTGAGCAGGCGTAGCAATGCGGCCCCAACCCCAGCCATCGTGACATAGCGAAGCTAGTACCTCGCGTACATAATTACGCCCTCGAAATACCATGGGCACAGGGGAAGGGGCACAGTAACGGCATGCCCGAAATACGGCTTAAAACGTACTAGGGCTGCCGGATTCTTTTTTTTACTTTCAGGACTCCACACTTTGGACGACCTGTTCGGCAATTCGACTGCCGCACAAACGATGCAAGATCCAGGGAAGCAGACAAAGCTAGGCCGCACTATGGAACTCTCAGGTGGTCTCTAGTACGAGCGATATATCTGTTTCGAATACAATTCCGTGGCCTGCCCCTGGTCAGGACATGTTAAATAGTCTAATATCTTTTTGCTTATCGCACTACTTGTATCGTTCGACTTTGATAAATAGCCTCTTTATAAACAATGCATGGCTTTTTGTCTATTGTTTGCATTATCTTCTTTTAATATATATGTTTATTAAATAACATGATCGCACCCGTACACCATGGTACGGCAAACACGCCAGGGGCTTCAGTACCCTTCGATCTGGTGTGAGAAGTCCGTACACTTTCACAAGTGCGGCACCCCGAACTTATAGCACTATATGCATCGGCTCCGAATCATGATTTGGGTCAATAGTTGGGTTTGCCCGGCTCCTATGTTTTGGTGCCGTACGTTCCGCTATATCGGCTAAGGTAGCACTAGGAGAACCACTGCGATTGTGCCCCGGTTCAGCTGGGTTAAGCACCTAAGTGGAGAAAGCTAAAACTGACTGTCATGATAAGGCGAGAGACCGGTCGCTGTTCGAGAGGCTTTTCGAGTCCCTAAAGACTTATGCCGCTTCGAGCGAGGAGCTGGCTTTGTTCGGCCAAGGCGTGGATAGTGCCCCGAACTCGGTCTTCCGAACTAGGGGCTTTGCCGAAATTTAAAATTATAAAGTTCTATGGCTAAGTGAGAGTGTTCAAGCATTATAGTCCGATTGCCTGGTTCGTTGTGCTGAGCGCCTCCCTCGAAGGACCCAACCATGGGAAAAAGAGCGCTCAGGTTTATCCCGAACACCCCAGCACTAGCGGCATGGGGGCAGAAGCCGACGACTGGCCATCTCTCAATTTTTGATAAACGGCCGCATAGAAAATAATATTTTAAATTCAACAAGCATTGCTTAGTGCATATGAACAAGTTTTCAGCGCACAGGATAAACACGAGCGAGTTCATTCAAAAATTACATCTTTGGTACATTCATCCGCAATAAGGCAGGCACCTGCAAGAACATCCTTGTAGTAGTTCTCGGGCTTGCGATGCTCCTTCCCCTGCGGCGGCCCGTCCTTCACCAGCTTCTCACCGTCAAGCTTACCCCAGTGCACCTTCGCACGGGAAAGGGCCCGACGGGCACCTTCGATGCAGACGGAACGCTTGACGACCTCAAGCCTTGGACAGGCCTCCACCAGCCGCCGCACCAGCCCGAAGTAGCTCCCAGGCAGGGCCTCTCCGGGCCACAGCCGAACTATGAAGCCCTTCATGGCCTGTTCGGCCGCCTTGTGGAGCTCGACCAGCTGTTTCAGCTGGTCGCTCAAGGGCACAGGGTGTCCGGCCTCAGAATACTGAGACCAGAACACTCTCTCCGTCGAGCTGCCCTCTTCAGCTCGGTAGAATGCGGCGGCGTCGGATACGCTGCGGGGAAGATCTGCGAACGCCCCTGGAGAACTCCGGATTCGGGTAAGTGACAAGTAGTTTACTTTTATATTTCTACTTTGCATTAAGAATGCCTTACCCGCTGCTATCTTTTTCATCTCCTCCAACTCTTGGAGGGCCTTGTGGGCTTCGGCCTTGGCACCCTTTGCGGTCTCAAGGGCCGATGCGAGCTCGGATGCTTGCGCCTTCGACTCAAGCTCCAAGCTCTCATGTTTTTTCATGAGAGCCTGCAGCTCTTGCTGCACCTCGACGACCTGAGCCCCAAATCTTTCTCGCTCGGTGCGCTCCTCGGCCGCTTTCTTTTCGGCCGCAGATAGCGCCTGCTTGAGGGTCGCCACCTCAGTTCTGGCCCCTATAATAAGCAGTATGATCCTGTTATTTTTTGCAATCACGCCTCTCTATAGGAACCTTTTTCTGCAGGGTATTTCTTACCTTCCTTTTCCTCGAGCTACCGTTTGGCAAGGCCGAGCTCTTGCTCGGTCCGCCTGAGGTCCTTTTTTAGGACATCCACCTGTGCAGTTAGTGCGGCGGTGGATAGCAGCGAAGCCTGCATATGCATATTGACTCTTTATTGTTAGACTCCTACAAAAATTATTAGATCCTCTATTCGGCTTTTCTTTCCAAACGCCAAACAGAGCATCAGGGGCTACTGTCTATGCGGTAATATTTTGACATATTTTTACTTACCTCGAAGCCTGTCAGAAGGCTAGCGCAAGCTTCAGTCAGTCCGCTCTTGGCAGACTGAACCTTTTGGATCACCGTACTCATAATAGTACGGTGCCCCTTCTCGATGGAGGCGCCGTCAAGCACCTCCAGCAGATGGTCCAGCGACTCCGGTTGGACGGAGGTCACGGGCTTAGAAGGCTCGCTCCTTTTGGAAGGAGTTCACCTACCGCGGCTCGGAACTTTCGAAGATTCCGGCGCGGTGTCTGGCACAAAGCCGGACTTGGAGCCCTAGGGGGGTCTGGTCCCCTTCACTCCTGGAATCCGGGAGGTTGCCTTGCGGCTCCTCCAGGACCACCTCTTCCTGCCCCGGAGCTTGTCGCGACGCCACTTCGGCGTCTTCCGCAACGCTGGGGGAGACAGCGGGCGGAACATCATTCACAATCGACATTCGACATTGGATCCAATGATGGGCTTCCTCAAAATGCCCTAGGTCTTCGTGAGCAAGCGAGTTGGATGCACACCCACTTAGTTTCTTTTGTTGAGCTTTCATATACTTATAGCTCTAGTGCATCCGTTGCTTGGCAGTCCCTACTCACTCACATTGATATCTATTGATGGGCATCTCCATAGCCCGTTGATACGCCTAGTTGATGTGAGACTATCTTCCCCTCTTTTTGTCTTCTCCACAAGTACCATTCTATTCCACATATAGTGCTATGTCCATGGCTCCCGCTCATGTATTGCGTGAAGATTGAAAAAGTTTGAGAACATCACAAGTATGAAACAATTGCTTGGCTTGTCATCGGGGTTTTGCATGATTTAAATACTTTGTGTGGTGAAGATAGAGCATAGCCATACTATATGATTTTGTAGGGATACCTTTCTTTGGCCATGTTATTTTGAGAAGACATAATTGCTTTGTTAGTATGCTTGAAGTATTATTATTTTTATGTCAATATGAACTTTTGTCTTGAATCTTTCGGATCTGAATATTCATACCACAGTTAAGAAGAATTACATTGAAATTATGCCAAGTAGCTCTCCGCATCAAAAATTCTCTTTTTATCATTTACCTACTCGAGGACGAGCAGGAATTAAGCTTGGGGATGCCTGATACGTCTCCAACGTATCTATAATTTTTGATTGCTCCATGCTATATTATCTACTGTTCTGGACATTATTGGGCTTTATTATCCACTTTTATATTATTTTTGGGACTGACCTATTGACCGGAGGCCCAGCCCAGAATTGCTGTTTTTTGCCTATTTCAGTGTTTCGAAGAAAAGGAATATCAAACGGAGTCGAAACGGAATGAAATCAACTGGAGAAGTTATTTTTGGAAGGAAAGCTACCAGAAAAACTTGGAGTGCACGCCAGGGGAGTCCCGGGCTTCCCACGAGTCTGGGGGGCGCGCCCACCCCCCTAGGGCGCGTCCCCTGCCTCGTGGACAGCCCGGAGGTCCACCGATGTACTTCTTTCACCCATATATACACACGTACCCTAAAACTTCCGAAGAACAGAATAGATCGGGAGTTCTGCCGCCGCAAGCCTCTGTAGCCACCAAAAGTCAATCGAGACCCTGTTCTGACACCCTCCGGAGGGGGGGATCCCTCACCGGTGGCCATCTTCATCATCCCGGCGCTCTCCATGACGAGGAGGGAGTAGTTCACCCTCGGCGCTGAGGGTATGTACCAGTAGCTATGTGTTTGATCTCTCTCTCGTGTTCTTGATTTGGCACGATCTTGATGTATCATGAGCTTTTCTATTATAGTTGGATCTTATGTTTGTTCTCCCCCCTCTACTCTCTTGTAATGGATTGAGTTTTCCCTTTGAAGTAATCTTATCGGATTGAGTCTTTAATGACTTGAGAACACTTGATGCATGTCTTGCCGTGCGTATCTGTGGTGACAATGGGATATCACGTGATTCACTTGATGTATGTTTTGGTGATCAATTTGCGGGTTCCGCCCATGAACCTATGCATAGGGGTTGGCATACGTTTTCATCGTGATTCTCCGGTAGAAACTTTGGGGCACTCTTTGAGGTCCTATGTGTTGGTTGAATAGATGAATCTGAGATTGTGTGATGCATATCGTATAATCATACCCACGGATACTTGAGGTGACATTGGAGTATCTAGGTGACATTAGGGTTTTGGTTGATTTGTGTCTTAAGGTGTTATTCTAGTACGCACTCTAGGGCTGTTTGTGACACTTATAGGAATAGCCCAACGGATTGATTGGAAAGAATAACTTTGAGGTGGTTTCGTACCCTACCATAATCTCTTCGTTTGTTCTCCGCTATTAGTGACTTTGGAGTGACTCTTTGTTGCATGTTGAGGGATACTTATATGATCCAATTATGTTATTATTGTTGAGAGAACTTGCACTAGTGAAAGTATGAACCCTAGGCCCTGTTTCCTAGCATTGCAATACCGTTTACGCTCACTTTTACCACTTGTTACCTTGCTGTTTTTATATTTTCTGATTACAAAAACCTATATCTACCATCCTTATTGCACTTGTATCACCATCTCTTCGCCGAACTAGTGCACCTATACAATTTACCATTGTATTGGGTGTGTTGGGGACACAAGAGACTCTTTGTTATTTGGTTGCAGGGTTGCTTGAGAGAGACCATCTTCATCCTACGCCTCCTACAGATTGGTAAACCTTAGGTCATCCACTTGAGGGAAATTTGCTACTGTCCTACAAACCTCTGCACTTGGAGGCCCAACAACGTCTACAAGAAGAAGGTTGCGTAGTAGACATCAAAGGCGGAGTGTTTCTCAGGCCAGTTTAGCGAACTAAACGCGAGCGGCTTTAGAAAGAAACCAGGCTACCCGGCTATTGATCATACACCTGAGTCGAGAAAGGAGTGGTAGAAAAAGACTGTGCAACGACTAACAAAAAGGGCTCATACTAATTTAAGAGCACCCAAGTGACTTGGGTAAAAGAATTTTATGTATAATGATTATATGTACGAAGTAATTATATCATATCTGTGTTCACCCGAACTTTAAACGCGTCTTAACCGACCGTCGGCTTCTCCCTCTTCGGTCAAGGGCCGAAAAGTGTTATGTACTCCAGCTGTCGAGAATATCGACGGTGTTTCCGATAATCAGGCAATTAGGCCATAAGGCTGTAACAGACAAAGTGCGCTCAGGGAACTTATGCTATATTAATGACGAAGTGTAAGAAGCATCTTCGAAGAAAATAGTAGCCCCACCGATACCTTTCTTCGGTTTCTCATTGTTACTATGAGACTTGTGCAATAGATTTTTTGTACTCATAGTTCCGTTGTGTGCCCACCATGATTGAAAACAATAAGAGCGGTAGCTTTCGGCTTCACCCAGTCTGAGGTCCGAGCTCGGATGACCCGATCGTGACAATCGCAGAGGTGCTCCCTTTACTCCCTAGCCGAACAATCGGGAACGTAGGGGTAAACACAGGAGCAAGGCAACCCAGCTTGCGGAACACTTAAGACAACATGGTGCATATTGTGGTGTAATACACGAACAAGGAACGAAGCCATACAATTATAATCATATGCCAGAGGAAGGGCTTCATAAAGGAAGCCCCCAACTAAACGGGGTATTTGAATTTGTTTGTAACAAACGAGGTTTTGGCAAAGAAAGTTTTCCGCAAACGACTTTTTGTCAAAAAAGTATAACACTTGGTCAAAACGAACAAAATTTAAAACCAAATGTTCTTTAGCACGAAAGCGATTTAGCTGGTTAATGTGCTCGGCGCGACGTGGACCGAGCTTGTAGCGGCTCAAGGTCCCAATCCCCAAGCCGGTCGTGACGTACCCAAGCGAAAAGCTCGGCTTAATGAAGTGATAGCATGACAGTGCCGAAGTGTCGAGGCGAAGCCCCCGGTCCAGCCGAGGAGACAGAGTAGTTCGGCAGCGTGAATCGACGTGTAGAAATAGGTCGGCATGGTGAATTAGTTTGATGAAGTGATGACGCGATGATGGCGACACAGGGTATCACACCATGGTGACGGTGGAATTTGGTTGATGGAGGCGAGAGGATGACTCCGTACGCCGAGGTGACTGCGTGACGCATCAAAACAATTAATTATCTGCACACATACGATAGTGCAAGGCAGAGGTAATAATAATAAAGTAAAAAATGTTACATAATTAATATTTTAAGCAAAGCGAATAATAATAGAAATATGGCCCGTGCGCCGAACACCCGCCGAGGTATAGCTCTTTCGGTGATACCGAAGTCCTCGAGGCAACCGAACATATCGTTATGGCGATTCGACCAATAAGGTGAGCACGCGAGCCAATTTATGCCGATTGGGACGATGACGTCGGTTTGCCGAACTGGCCGCGTGACGCAATCGAAGTCGTTTACCTACACACAGGAAATAGTGCAGTCCAAAAATAATAATATAAACATATATATATATATATATATATATATATATATATATAAAATCCTCGCAGAATTAATTTACGCAAGATTATTTTTTAAAGAGATGTGGCCTGGCGTCGAAGCCAATGTCGATGCAGGGCGTTGGTGTGATGTGATGAATGCGTGACAAAACCTGAATTCTCAAAGCGTTCCGAGTTTCCGATCCGACGTTTGCAGAACTGCAGGCGAGAAACTGACCGAACCATCATGCGGCCATCGTTAATGCGGCCAGCATTTGACAGTCCTGTGTACAAAGGATGGAACAAACCAGAGTAATATTCCTCAGGAAAAATAAGCCCATGCAAGCAAAAAATGAGTAGGATTAATAGCACCTGATTTATTCGTTGTAGGGATCCAAAGAGACACGTGCGGACGTTCATGGATATGCGTCTAGTAACAGTACTAGTGCCGGCGCTAGCTTGATGTTGTGTGCGTGTGCTCGGCTGGGACGCAGCCGTTCAGGATCTCCCACGATGCGCAGCATGTCCTCACAAGTCGTATGCTGCTAGTCCATCATAGCGGCCAGCCTCGGTGACAGCAAGACGCTGGCTAGACCAACATCGTGCACACGTGTTGACAAGATATCCCTGCAAAAATAATGCAGTGCAAAACAACAGAAAATATTTTATGTGCAATAATTTTAGGAGCTAACCGATTAGCCAGGAGAAACACAATCTGTTTGGTGACGAAGAATGTAGCAGGCCAAAGGGAATAAAATAAAGTAGTCTGAACGAAACTACTATCAGCCAGTATGAAGAATATACTGGTCTTGACCTTTACATGGAGCAACAGTGTTTATATTACTGGAATCCACTTACCAAATCCAGGGTACCGTGCTGAAAAACTAGTACTAGTCAATTAGACTAGTACTCCCTTCGTCTGAAAATACTTGTCGAGAAAATGGATGTATCTAGACATATTTTAGTTTTAGATACATTCATTTTTATTCATTTCACCGACAAGTATTTCCGGACGGAGGGAGTAGTACTCTAGATCTATGCATCTTTGGAAAAAGATTATAGGAACTGCGAGTGGCTGGCGAAGAGCTGAATTAGAAAAAAGGAAAAAGAATTAAATCTTTCTGTTTGTGTGTTGTCATGGAGTCAAATCCCTGTCAGGGTACGGCTTCTGCACTGAGTCTGGATCCGATGTATCGCCAAGTAGCGGTCGCGAACATAGGCCATACTACGATCAGATCGCGAGACGCGCCAGCTTCATGCAAAGCAGTCGTACACTGGTTGTCAATGCGTGTCAAACATATCTGTCCAAGGAAGAAAAAAACTGCTGCACCAAGACTTGTAGCAACCCGCGTGAAGGTACTGTGACCATCAATCAAGTCTGGAGAGTCGGTGAGTACTAATACTAATCAGAATCTTTGAAAACTTTATGCCAAATCAGTAGCAGCAAGTACTAGTCTGCGTTTGGCCTTTTGCTAGTAATTACTCCCTTTGTTCCATAATATAAAAACGTTTTTGACAATAATGTAATGTTAAAAACGTTTTTATATTATGGGACGGAGGAAGTAATTGTGAGTAGTACTTAGCTTTTCTCCTGGCTGATGCTTCGCATGGAGTGGATTCACTTTTAGGTCAACCAAAGTAGAGATCGGCCACGGGACTTGGCTTGTGACTCCGGCTGGTGACGGTGACAGGAAAATTCCAATGTTCCACGGGCCATAAAACCTCGGACGCCGCAGTCAAAGATCACATCGCTCTGCGACGACATCTAGCAGGACCTCCGATCCGATGTATCGGCAAGCGACGAATATGACCGCCGCCATCCAACTTTTCTTGATGCAGATCTGTTGGTGGAAAGGACACCTATGGGATGACAAGAATCCCTACTACGGTTAGCGGGGTGCGGGGTTGATAGAAGAGCGGATCAAACATATAGCACGCGGTTCGTTTATCCAGGTTTGGGCCGCGAGCATGCGTAAAACCCTACTCCTGCTTTGGTGGATGTGTATTTGTGTTCTTGAACTAGCTATGGGGCGTGAGGAGCTCCAAAAGGCCGAATCCCTCCCCTGGTCGCCTCGGGCCTCCTTTTATAAGGAAAAAGGGGTTGGCACAGTGGCACACAGGAGGTGGAAAGGGCACAGTGTTGCGAGGTTATCCCTCGCATTACATGACAATGCGCATTTAATGCATCTGCTTAGGTGTCCTCTTGCTTTATCGGGGGTGGGGGCGAAGTCCGTCCCGTCCGTCGCCGCTCCTCCTCGTGCTGACACGCGCCCTGGCCAGCGGTGCGTGCGATGCCATGTAGGCAGGCAGGCAGCTGTGGTGGCACGGTGGTGGGGTCTTCACGAAGATCTGCATGCCGCCACGCAGGTGCCTGCCCAGCTGGTTGGGTCGGCACCTGCATGTGAATGGCGGTGGAGACTTGGTCGGTGCGGGCCTGGCGGTGGCCCTGTAGATGCCCTCGGCAAGGGCCTTGCCGTGGCGCCCGCTGTCGTCCCCGGCAAGGCACTTGCTGGAGGTCTCGTGGTTTTCCTTGGCTGGGATCCTGCCAAGGGTCGTCGTCTTCTAGTACTCATCTGATCTTGAATGTTTCTTCACAAAGATCTGCATGCCATCACAGAGGTGTCTCCCGAGCCCTTGCCCCAACATAGTGGACCATGGTGGGGGCTGTGGACTCAAGGGTGACTCACTCCGTAGGCGTGGGGTGAGCCACCGCGGCAAGGGTCTTGCCGGGGCTGCTAAGGCCGACCACGGCAAGGATCTTGCCGGGGGGAGCCCGCTTCGTCCCTTTGCTCTTCATGGTCTTGGCATTGGCGTTGTTCCAGCTACCTTGGGCTTCGGTCTTACCCTGGCTCACCTCCCTTGCCCTGCTTGGTGCGGTCGCGGGCGCGGCTCTGACTGCCCGTGCACAGTTATAGGGGTACAAAAATGTACCCCTCTTTTTGTACACCGACAAGATCCAACTTTAAATAAAGCAGGATGGTGCGACAGCAATGGTTTTGCAGAAAAGCTAATTTATGTAAAAAAGATCTAACTGAAGAAATATCACCTGATCATCCCATCTTTCCGCCACGATCACCTGGCAGGCTCTCAATCAAAGCACCAATGTCGGTTCTATATACGGCGTATCTCGTAGTAGGGGTCCTAAGCTAGGCGTCTTGGAGCGATGGGTAACAGGAGACGAGGGACACGGTGTTTACCCAGGTTCGGGCCCGCTCTAAGAGGTAAAACCCTACTCATGCTTACTTATATTTGATGTGGGTATAGTACACAGTACATGTATTTACCACGAGACTGTAGTAATGAATATTAGATTGCCTATTGACTAGCCCGGCCTCGGTTTATATAACACACCAGAGGCCTAGGGTTTAGGAGAGTCCTCGTCTTGTGCACCAAGTCTCGTGGGATCTTCCTTGTATGCAGCATGGGCTGCCCGAAGTGGCCCATGAGTGAAACGCCATGGGGGGTCCTCGGCCCGATCCAGCTGGTCGGGAGACAACGTGGTGAGTACCCCCTAGTCCAGGACACCGTCACCTGGGTCCCGTCTTTGGGATCTCCTCGGACGCCTCAGAATCCTTGTCGGAGTCCGAGCTGTCAAACAGGACCAGCTTAGGCCGGCATCGTCTCTTCGGGGCCGGAGAAGGTTGGACCTCCTCGACATCCTCGGACACCGCCCTCTTTTTGGAGCACGAGGAGGCACTCTCCTCCTCGTCCTCATCCTCGTCCCCATCCTGTACGGATGAGGCTACAGTGTCTCCGGACCGGTTGCCCAGATGAACCCTGTGGCGGATGCCCTCCCTAGCCTCCGGTACTTCTTTCTTCTTGCCCTTCTTGGCGGGCGCCTTATAGGGCACTACGACCAGCAGCTTTTCCAACTGCTCTGATCGGGGCTCTTTTGACAGTGGCGTCGGGCCACTGATCTTCTTGGCCTTGGCAAACCTGCCCTGCAAAATCCACATACAAAGACATGCTGAATCAAACGCGGTATGAATATTCGAACACTCCTTGGAGTAGAAGCCTACTCACCTGTTTTGGGGGGTTCGCGGTGTCAAGGCCGATGTCCTTCCCCTCGACTGGACACTCCTTCTGGGGCTGAAATAGTTTGCCCCATATTTTGTCAGGGGTCGTTCCATGGAGGTGTTGCACGGTGGCCGGATCCTCGGGCTCATGCTCCCACATAGGCTTGGCCCTCTCTTGGCAAGGGAGGAGTCGGCAGTGGAGCATGATCTGGACCACATCAACTAGCTTCGGTCGGTCTCTATTATGCTGTCAATGCGCTTCTGCAATGCCTTCGTGTGGGAGACACACCCCCAGTCCGGGGCCTTGGTGGTCCATGAGGCCAGCCTGGTAGGGGGTCCGGACCTGAATGTGGGGGCTGCTCCCCAGGCGGCCTCCCTCGGCTTGGTGATGTAAAACCACTATGTTGACACCTGATTTTGGCAAGATACAGATTGCAATGATGATGGTCTCGAGTGAGCGGGTTTTCAGCATGAAAAGATTCACGTCACCGAGTGGAACAACTTTGATGTTTCGGTTATATTCATTCGACCTTATCTTAAGGACCGAAACTATACTCCGAGTGGCATAATTCAATGTTCCGAGTGGTTTTTGGCCAATCACTTCTTCAAGATGACCTCGGATGAAGGAGCACTCTTAAGGAATTGTCTTCGTCTCGTCGAGCCGATCGATTTTCATATATAATTCGTCTCAATCTGAGGTGGTATGAAGCCTGGAGAGACAAATCAAGATCAGGTTGTGTTTTCAGTCGGGAAATCCGAGTGAAAAGTTTACCATCCCAGTGAAAGTTTACAGTCGAGTGAAAGTTTGCTGACCGGATGAACTTATTATTATCCAAGTGGAAATACGGTCATCCGAGTGAAATTGTCCTCCAGGTGAAAATATTCCGAGTGAAAAGATTACCATCGGGACGAAAACTTGCCGATTGAATAAGATAATGCCTTCCGGGTGGAAATATAGTCATCCGAGTGGAAATGCCTTCCGAGTGAAAATATGGTCATCCGAGTGAAAATTGTATTCCGAGTGAAATTATAGTCATCCGAGTGAAAGACTCTAACATCCGAGTGAAAAGGTCCAGTCGGACGAAAAACTCTAATATCCGAGTGGATGAGCTCGGATCCGAGTGAAACTGAAGATGTGCCCGAAAGATAATGCAGATGACCTCGGATGGAAAAGTGATCAACACGGAAGTTGTGCGCATCGTCAAAACGGTGAACTTTGGTTTTGGAGGCATTATCATCTGAGATAGTATACAGCCTGTAAGTTCACTACGAGACTCGGACAATCCAGTCCGTTACATGACCGAGTCCGACTGAATATTAAAGATGGCTTCGTAGAATATTCAAGATGGTCTTATTTGGAAAAGTGTTCAACATAAGAATTGTTCGTCTCATCGAGTCGCACAAGTTTCATATTTGGGCCATCTTGATCGGAGGTCATATGCAAGCTCGGCGGCCCATGCAAGGAGGAAGACAGATGTTGGGCCAGATTCAGACTGAATCTGAGTTGGAATAGAACTAGGACTCTAGGACGTGAATTGATGTAATTCTTTTAAGGAAAGCGTAGATGAATCCTTTGCTTGTACGGGAAGTCCAGCCACCTCTTATATATGTTGGGGGCGATGGCCGATTGAACAACACCAATCGAACCAATCAATCTACTATTTTTTCATGTTCATCTATTTTTTTTATCTCTCCCTTGTATCTTTCTTCTCGTTCTTCGTTAGTTCTTCATGCCGGAGGGCTGCGGATCCACGAGGCTCTAGGTGCGAGCGAATCGACCTGGAGCAGCCCATAGCCGCCGTGAGCCCTGACGGGGTCCCTCCCGGGCAAGCGGGGCTTCGGGTCTCCAAAAGCGCCTGCCGACTGTCTTGCGTATCGCGCTGTCGGTCGGGTCTTCTTCGACGTGAGCTGCGGTGCATCACCCCCGGCGTCGAGGGTACACGGTGACGTGTTCGTGTGCGAACACACTTTTTGGCGACTCCGCTGGGGACGAAGCTTTGAACAGTCTCCAGCCTGTTCTTGCTACAAGGAGAGCGTCATCGAGCGGCTGCAATCTACAACGGTAACATGTATCACCAATCTCCTTACGTAGATGCAAATAGCCATTATGTTGATGTTGCTAGATCTTTCAATGGACATGTCATGTCGGCTAGCCCTAACGAGCAAAGGCCGACTAGTTATTCCGTTGGAGAAACTTGGAATTTACATAATCGCGACATGCAACTTATGAATCTGAACTTTCGTGCATCGGCAACATCTTTCAATATGCCGGTGAACAACACGATTTGTTTGAGTGGTCAATATATGACACCTCATGTGAAGGAGGGCATCTCACAGTTTTATCCATCGGCAGCCAACTCGCAATATGCGGGTTTATCCCCAAACATGCCGATGAATGAGGCAATCGGCCATGCTTCCATTAGCTATTTGGCCAGTTATCCTCAGTCATCATATAATACACCTCATGATATTAATTGTTCAGCACCATATGCAACTAAAAGTATTCCTGACTCGGCTCACTTTTATGGCCAAGTGAATGGAGATTCTACAGGAGTGTATGTGTCTAATATTGCAGGAGATGAGGTGACTTTGGCTGCGTTAAAAAGTTTAGCGCAAAATAAGAAGATTACCGCTCTTTGCCTTGAGCAACATGATAAAGGTTTGGTTCCTGATTATGAGGCAATAAGAGCTAGGGTTTTGAAAGAAGACAAAGTGTTGCCGATTGAGAGAAAATATTCAACAACAATGCACACGCCTTCACCTATCATTGCAGCATGTTATACACCCCCTATACAATCGCAAAATTTTGGCAACATCAATTCATTGCCGAAAGATCCTAAAAGTATTGGGGGGCAAGCCGATCCAAGCAGGGCTGAGTTTAAAGAAAAATATGTGGCCCAAGTGGACAAGATCAAGCCAGAGCTCACAGGGAATAATGTTAATGAATTTACTACACCTACCCTTGAAGAATTGCCAGCAAAATATCGACAGGCTTATGAAGCACTCAAGAAGAAGCGTGGAGAGGAAGATTTGCGAGAATACGTCAAGTGCCTTCCTCCATGCAGCAACCATGTTGGACCTTCTGCACTGTTGAGGCAAGATAAAAAAGAAGCTTTGCAAGCAAATCAACAAAAAAAGGATTCACTCGGCTAATACAGTGGATTCAATTGAAACCCGATTGAGCACCGAGACATTTAAGGCCGAGTGCATTGCATCGAGCCAGCCGAGTGCATCGTGCCAACCGAGTACATCATGCCAGCTGAGTGCATCGTTCCAGACGAGTGCATTGCCGGCTAAAGCCGAGTGCATCAAGACAGTTATTATCGAGTGTATCAAAATAGAAGATGCAAGCTTCACTGCGCAAAGGAACGACAAATGCAGCACATTGCTCGTGCTCGTTTTTTCTGGATATAAGGGAGCTTACATGCTACCCTATGAGTTTTGTGCTAAAGATATTGATGAGCATCAAGAACAAAGTAATATGGCCGAACACAGTTCAGTTAACGATGAACATCAAGAACAAGAAAATGCAGCCGAGCAAAGTTCAACTGACAAAAAGCGTCTGAGTGAAATCCACTCGGGTAATCCGAATGAAATATATTCAGGCAATCCGAGTGAAATATACTCGGGCAATCCGACTGAAATATACTTAGGCAATCCGAGTGAAATCTACTCATGCAATCTAAGTGATGAAGCACGAGATCCAGAAAAAGAGGACGAGGCGTTGGAGAATTATTCAGAAGTGGAGCAAGGTATTGTTCCAGTGGTGCAACCATCTCTTCCTTCCAACGTCTTCACAAAGGTACACCTAGCAAACAGTTTATTCAATTTTCGATTCAGTCAAAATCATATTATTGATGCACCTGTTAGTAAGATTCTAATTAATTTTGAAAGACCAATCGAAATGAGTAATCTATTTGTTAGGAATAATCTTGTCACTAATCATGATAGTCAACACATGGTATCATTCGTAGAGGCTAATAGTGACAACTCATCGCAATCAAAGTTGTACCTGTCATGCCAACCGAATTTTATATTCATATGGACAACTTTGTTTGTTTCATGCCTGGCTAACATTTGGTCTCAGATGAGACATATATTCTGTAATTATTTTGGTTGCAGAAACATGCCAGGTTCAAAGTTCTCCGTGATAGCCGATTCAAGAGCATCGGAAAAGGAGGACAAAAATCGATGCATGGTCAAGTCGGATGACGTTAAGACAACACCACGCGGTTGTTTATTTTCAAAGACGGTATCACAGTATCAGTTATTGGACAAGCAGTTTACCTTCAGTATGGGCATAAGTGATCACATCGTTGGTGCATCGCTAACTAATCCTATTATTATAATTGATCACGATGTTGAGCCGCCAAGGCTAGAGCGAATGCAATGTTCGTTCAAGCACAATGTCAAAGACTGCAACATGATCCATCAAGTCGAGCAATCGGTCAACATAGGACGATTGGAGTTTGTTGAGGCGCGATCATTTGGCCAGTCAGATCAGATTGGTTTTGACGGCAATCAAATGTTGACTCGGCTATCTCCAGCCGGTTCATCTAAAAGTGGACAGGTACACACCAATGATGACGGGGTCTGGTCTTCGAGCAAGGATATTGTTAAAAAGTGCATCAAGAACAATCTTGAAGATGGAAGTTTCAATAAAGCTACAATGGCGACATCTAGCATTGGGGGGCAACGAGAAAATTCAAAGACTGATGCACGCACAACTAAAGAAAGCAGACGCAATGGTAAGCACAAAGGTAAAAAGTCGAAAGTCACTTTCGCGCAGTTATTAGAAAAATATCAGAAGATAAGTGAGGCAAAGAGTGCTTGTCGGCCGAGTGAAACAAAAGCATCGAAGTCACCCCCAAGTCATAAATTTGAAGACTGGGATTGGCAAAGGAAGAAGTTGAGCAAACACACTCCATATCCTCCTTTTGGGCCGCCAATGCCAATGCAGCTCCAAAAAGATCAACATTTGATGAACAATCACACGTCAAAGACCGTTTCAATCATAGGGAATCGGTCCGGAGCTCAAGGAACAAGGAAGAGATGGTCAAGCAAGTGTACCAGGTCAAGAAAGATGGTCGTAAGTGTGCTACTTCAGATTTGTTCTCAAATAAAAAAGAGCCAGTTAAAGTATTGACATTGGCTACAAAAGGCAACGAGGCAAGTCAATCAAGTGCCAAATCTGAAGGGAAGAGGTTGAGAGTGCACAAGGCCAAAAAAGTGTTGGCATTGGTTGAAACAGAATCACAGCCAAAGTGCCCACTCGGCTTAGCACATTGGCAAGAGAAGGAATTACAAAGACTTAGTGCACATGAGTTGAGAAAGAAGAACATGGCATGGGTTCCCAAGAGGAGCAGTCAAAATAGAAATGATGTCCGACCTTATATTGCAACAGGTGTTAAAAAGGTGAAGAAAGAAAAGGATGGCCGCAAGAGTGCTATTTCAGATCCGAATCCAAATGACAAAAGGCCAGCCAAGCCTATGTTGGCTGCTAAGGACAAGAAAGTGAAGCAAGTAAATTTCAAGGATCCAATAGTCAAGTTTGGACAGGCCAAGCCAAAGATACCCAAAGTTAGGAAGAATTTGCCAGTGCACAAACCAAAGTCCCAGCCGGGACGCCCACTCGGCTTACCATATTCGCAACAGAAGAAGCTAAAACGGCTTAGGGCCAAAGAGCTGGAGAAGAGGAACATGTCCTGGGTTCCTAAGGGAAATCCTCGAGTCAAGAGCGGCATCACATCTCCTGTTGCGAAGCTAGCAGAAATAAGGGAGTACAAGTGTAAAGCCCATAGGCGAGGACGACAATTTTCATATAGGAGACTCCAGGAGGCGTCTCATCCATATTCTTCAATTGTACCATCAAAATCAACGCTATGCAATTTATCCTCAGCCGAAACATCTGACTTATTTCGGCTATTCACACTTTGGTGGACGGACTCCCGAGCACTTTTGGGATAAGAACGCATGGCCTATATTTGCATATCGCCCTCATAATTCATTGTGTTGGCAAAACCCGGCATCTGGCTAACGGTGTTCACCATGGTTGATTTCCTACTCCTATAGCCGATGCTCAGTGTTTGCCAATACTGGCGAGGCCGACTTAATTATTGAGTCGACCAACAATCAAGGGTCTAGTGCATAAAAGATCCCCGACTCCAAATGTTATTTATTTGCAGGATTCAAGTCAGGAGACAGGGTTGTTCGGCGGAGGCTTGATGGTGTAATGTGATAACGAGTTGAGTCGCCGAACAGTTGTTAGTATTCCTTTGAGATGCATGGTCATAATCGTTCGGCAACTGTCTTTGTTGAAGGGTTCTAATATTCCCAGGGAATGCCTGGACAAATGCAAAGTCCGGATTGACATAAGAAACTTACGTGGAAGCCTTTATGACATCTAATTGTTGTTTTCAGACAACTATTATCCAAGAGGCTCTACCAAGAAGCAACAAACATGAGCATATGGACGATTAAAATTATCATACTCAACATGCACAGCCGATGGGGTGTTGACATCGTGCTTAAACATTACCTAAGCAAGGTATTTTCTGGCACGCAAGCTCTGCCAGAAAACAGGGGGCATGTGTTGACACCTGATTTTGGCAAGATACAGATTGCAATGATGATGGTCTCGAGTGAGCGGGTTTTCAGCATGAAAAGATTCACGTCGCCGAGTGGAACAACTCTGATGTTTCGGTTATATTCATTCGACCTTATATTAAGGACCGAAACTATACTCCGAGGGGCATAATTCAATGTTCCGAGTGGTTTTTGGCTAACCACTTCTTCAAGATGACCTCAGATGAAGGAGCACTCTTAAGGAATTGTCTTCGTCTTGTTGAGCCGATCGATTTTCATATATAATTCGTCTCAATCCGAGGTGGTATGAGGCCTGGAGAGACAAATCAAGATCAGGTTGTGTTTTCAGTCGGGAAATCCGAGTGAAAAGTTTACCATCCGAGTGAAGGTTTACGGTCGAGTGAAAGTTTGCTGACCGGATGAACTTATTATTATCCAAGTGGAAATACGGTCATCCGAGTGAAATTGTCCTCCAGGTGAAAATATTCCGAGTGACCCGGAAAGCTAATTTATGTAATCCGAGTGAAATACGGTCATCCGAGTGAAATTATCCAAGTGGTTTTGCAGAAAAGCTAATTTATGTAAAAAAGATCTAACTGAAGAAATATCACCTGATCATCCCATCTTTCCGCCACGATCACCCGGCAGGCTCTCAATCAAAGCACCAATGTCGGTTCTATATACGGCGTATCTCGTAGTAGGGGTCCTAAGCTAGGCGTCTTGGAGCGATGGGTAACAGGAGACGAGGGACACGGTGTTTACCCAGGTTCGGGCCCGCTCTAAGAGGTAAAACCCTACTCATGCTTACTTATATTTGATGTGGGTATAGTACACAGTACATGTATCTACCACGAGACTGTAGTAATGAATATTAGATTGCCTATTGACTAGCCCGGCCTCGGTTTATATAACACACCAGAGGCCTAGGGTTTAGGAGAGTCCTCGTCTTGTGCACCAAGTCTCGTGGGATCTTCCTTGTATGCAGCATGGGCTGCCCGAGGTGGCCCATGAGTGAAACGCCATTGGGGGTCCTCGGCCCGATCCAGCTGGTCGGGAGACAACGTGGTGAGTACCCCCTAGTCCAGGACACCGTCACCTGGGTCCCGTCTTTGGGATCTCCTCGGACGCCTCAGAATCCTTGTCGGAGTCCGAGCTGTCAGACAGGACCAGCTTAGGCCGGCATCGTCTCTTCGGGGCCGGAGAAGGTTGGACCTCCTCGACATCCTCGGACACCGCCCTCTTTTTGGAGCACGAGGAGGCACTCTCCTCCTCGTCCTCATCCTCGTCCCCATCCTGTACGGATGAGGCTACAGTGTCTCCGGACCGGTTGCCCAGATGAACCCTGTGGCGGATGCCCTCCCTAGCCTCCGGTACTTCTTTCTTCTTGCCCTTCTTGGCGGGCGCCTTATAGGGCACTACGACCAGCAGCTTTTCCAGCTGCTCTGATCGGGGCTCTTTTGACAGTGGCGTCGGGCCACTGATCTTCTTGGCCTTGGCAAACCTGCCCTGCAAAATCCACATACAAAGACATGCTGAATCAAACGCGGTATGAATATTCGAACACTCCTTGGAGTAGAAGCCTACTCACCTGTTTTGGGGGGTTCGCGGTGTCAAGGCCGATGTCCTTCCCCTCGACTGGCCACTCCTTCTGGGGCTGAAATAGTTTGCCCCATATTTTGTCAGGGGTCGTTCCATGGAGGTGTTGCACGGTGGCCGGATCCTCGTGCTCATGCTCCCACATAGGCTTGGCCCTCTCTTGGCAAGGGAGGAGTCGGCAGTGGAGCATGACCTGGACCACATCAACTAGCTTCGGTCGGTCTCTATTATGCTGTCAACGCGCTTCTGCAATGCCTTCGTGTGGGAGACACACCCCCAGTCCGGGGCCTTGGTGGTCCATGAGGCCAGCCTGGTAGGGGGTCCGGACCTGAATGTGGGGGCTGCTCCCCAGGCGGCCTCCCTCGGCTTGGTGATGTAAAACCACTATGTTGACACCTGATTTTGGCAAGATACAGATTGCAATGATGATGGTCTCGAGTGAGCGGGTTTTCAGCATGAAAAGATTCACGTCGCCGAGTGGAACAACTCTGATGTTTCGGTTATATTCATTCGACCTTATCTTAAGGACCGAAACTATACTCCGAGTGGCATAATTCAATGTTCCGAGTGGTTTTTGGCCAATCACTTCTTCAAGATGACCTCGGATGAAGGAGCACTCTTAAGGAATTGTCTTCGTCTCGTCGAGCCGATCGATTCTCATATATAATTCGTCTCAATCTGAGGTGGTATGAGGCCTGGAGAGACAAATCAAGATCAGGCTGTGTTTTCAGTCGGGAAATCCGAGTGAAAAGTTTACCATCCCAGTGAAAGTTTACGGTCGAGTGAAAGTTTGCTGACCGGATGAATTTATTATTATCCAAGTGGAAATATGGTCATCCGAGTGAAATTGTCCTCCAGGTGAAAATATTCCGAGTGAAAAGATTACCATCGGGACGAAAACTTGCCGATTAAATAAGATAATGCCTTCCGGGTGGAAATATAGTCATCCGAGTGGAAATGCCTTCCGAGTGAAAATATGGTCATCCGAGTGAAAATTGAATTCCGAGTGAAATTATAGTCATCCGAGTGAAAGACTCTAACATCCGAGTGAAAAGGTCCAGTCGGACGAAAAACTCTAATATCCGAGTGGATGAGCTCGGATCCGAGTGAAACTGAAGATGTGCCCGAAAGATAATGCAGATGACCTCGGATGGAAAAGTGATCAACACGGAAGTTGTGCGCATCGTCAAAACGGTGAACTTTGGTTTTGGAGGCATTATCATCTGAGATAGTATACAGCCTGTAAGTTCACTACGAGACTCGGACAATCCAGTCCGTTACATGACCGAGTCCGACTGAATATTAAAGATGGCTTCGTAGAATATTCAAGATGGTCTTATTTGGAAAAGTTTTCAACATAAGAATTGTTCATCTCATCGAGTCGCACAAGTTTCATATTTGGGCCGTCTTGATCGGAGGTCATATGCAAGCTCGGCGGCCCACGCAAGGAGGAAGACAGAAGTTGGGCCAGATTCAGACTGAATCCGAGTTGGAATAGAACTAGGACTCTAGGACGTGAATTGATGTAATTTTTTTAAGGAAAGCCTAGATGAATCCTTTGCTTGTACGGTAAGTCCAGCCACCTCTTATATATGTTGGGGGCCATGGCCGATTGAACAACACCAATCAAACCAATCAATCTACTATTTTTTCGTGTTCATCTACTTTTTATCTCTCCCTTGTATCTTTCTTCTCGTTCTTCGCTAGTTCTTCATGCCGGAGGGCTGCGGATCCACGAGGCTCTAGGTGCGAGCGAATCAACCTGGAGCAGCCCATAGCCACCGTGAGCCCTGACGGGGTCCCTCCCGGGCAAGCGGGGCTTCGGGTCTCCAAAAGCGCATGCCCACTGTCTTGGGTATCGCGCTGTCGGTCGGGTCTCCTTCGACGTGAGCTGCGGTGCATCACCCCCGGCGTCGAGGGTACACGGTGACGTGTTCGTGTGCAAATAACTACTTTTCCCACATCCCTACGGTGCCAACGAAGTGGTCGTCCGGCCACTGAACCTGCGTCAGTTTACTAATCATGGCCCCTCCACAGTCTGCATGCTCGCTGCCAACCACCTTGGGCTTGTCATTGAACACCTTCAGCCATAAACCGAAGTGCGGCTGAACTCGGAGGAGCGATTCGCATAAGACGATTAAGGTTGAGATGTGGAGGAGGGAATTGGGGGCTATATCATGAAAATCTAGCCCGTAAAAGAACATCAACCCCCTTACGAAAGGGTGCAGAGGAAATCCGAGCCCCCTAAGAAAATGGGGGAGGAATACGACCCTTTCGCCCGGCCCGGGCGTAGGGATGATCTGGCCCTCTTCGAGGGCCCGATGAGCGATGTTGGCTGACAAATAGCCGGCCTCCTTCAGCTTCAAGATGTCCCCCTTGGTGACGCTGGAGGCCTCCCACTTCCCATTGGCTTCGGATCCGGCCATGGTCGAATGAGGCAAAGGGGGATTCGATGTGGAAGCAGAGAGAAAGGGCACTGGAGCTTTGAAGGTCTGCGTAAGCGGAAGGTGGAAAAAGGCGTGGGATGTAGACTGTAGCAGCCCCTCTTTATAGACTATTGACAGGCCTGGGATTTCCTTTTCCCATGCCGTTGGCTTCTCTACTTCCCGATACGCCAACGTTATGAGCAGGGAGGGGAACAAAATCATTAACCATATCCCCCGAAAAGCAAGACACGATCTCCACCTCGAGGGGACGTGTCAAACGTGGCGTCGGCCTCGAGCCGCGCTTCAAGAAATAGTAACTACTCAGTGTTATGGCCGGAGGTGACTCTTCGTTGAAAGAGAAAAAGTTGTCAGATGAAGGCACCGTTTACGTTTGAATGGTATTTTTTATTGCCTTTGGTGTTAAGTGAAACTTCCGTTTCAGATGCCGGACATCGCTTGGTTCCGAACATGGGTGAAACATATTGAAGAACTTGCCTCACAAGCCGAATACTGGTCCGATGAGTGGGTGCCGGCTACAAGTCTTGGCGTTGGAGGCAATTCGGGGGCTACTGAGGGAGTCATGGACTAAGGGGTCCTTGGGGCGATGGCACATTGTACATGGGCCGGACTTGTGGAGTCGTATAGTGACAGGAGATCTATGAAGCCGTGGTGTGCCCTCCAAGTCAAGAAGGCGCAAGATCTCTTTAAACCCTTATTGTAATCTATCTTCGGTAACCCAAACCCTACCGGTGTCTATATAAACCGAGGGTTGTTAGTATTTAGGACTAGAGCTACATTCATCACCTCATCGCCTTAGGGTTTAGCTCATACGGATCTCGAGGTAGGTCTATTCTGTAAACCATATTATAGACGTAGGGTATTACCTCTTCGAGAGAGCCCAAACCTGGGTAAACACTGCGTTCATTGTCCCTTGTTCCCCATTGATCCTAGATCCACAGCTCGGGACCCCCTACCCCGAGGTCTGCCGGTTTTGACACCGACACATGGGTTCAAAAACCCATGCCCTTTCCTCCTAAACCATCTAAGAAAAAGGATGATGAGGATTTTGAGCATTTTGTTGAAATGCTTAGACCTGTCTTTTTGCATATACATTTGACTGGTATTTTGAAAATGTCTCCTTATGCTAAGTACATGAAAGAAACTGTTACGAATAAAGGAAAAATACCGAAAGCTGGAATTTCCACCATGCTTGCTAATTAAACTTTTAAGGGTGGAATACCAAATAAACTTGGAGATCCACGAATACAAATTATACCATGCTCCATTAAAAGAAACTATGTTAAAACTACTTTATGTGATTTGGGAGCCGGTGTTAGTGTCATGCCTTTCTCTTTGTATCATAGACTTGATTTGTATAAGTTGACACCTACTAAAATCTCCTTGCAAATGGTTGATAAATCAACTGCTATATCCATCGATATTTTTGAGGATGTACCTGTTGTAGTTGCAAACGTTACTATCTTAACGGACTTTGTTATTCTTGATATCCCCGAGGACGACAGTATGTTGATCATCCTTGGTAGAACCTTTTTGAATACAGCGGGGGATGTTATTGATTGCAACAAGGGCAATGTCACTTTTCATGTTAATGGTAATGAGCATACAATACACTTTCCAAAGAAACAACCTCAAGTTAATAGCATCAATTCTATTGGAAAATTTTCAACTATTGCTATTGGAGGTTTAGAATTCCCTATTCCTACTGTCAAAAAGAAATATGATATTCTTATTATTGGGGACCTGCATATCCCTGTTGAGGTAACCTAGTGTTATACAAAAATTCTCCGGTTTCATGTCATTCGGAAGAAGTTTGTTAATAAGACTTGATCAACCTTGTTAATGGATTCCTTTTGATGGGCATGAGATGGATGAATTTAGTAAACACAACTCTCTGTACCCACTTTTTACTTTCTGTTATTTAGAATAAATAAAGGAAAAATACTATTATTCGTCTGTTTTCTGAATTATCCGTGCAATAAAAAATGTCCCGAAAATAAAAGTTCTCCAAATGCCCTGAAATTTTAGTATGATTTTTTCTAGAATATTTGAGAAATTCTGGCACTAAAAACACAGCAGGGGAATGCACCAGTGGGCCACAAGCCCACAGGGCGTGCCTAGGTGGTTTGTGGGCCCCACATGGGTTCCCCTCACTTATTGCAGCACCCATCCACTTTGTCTTCCTCCAGAAAAAATCCCACCATTGCTCAAACTCATGTTCTAGCTCATTTTGCTGCCATTTTGGATCTCCTAGCTCAAAGCTCCATTCGCAAAACTGTTTTGGCGGATTGTTCTTCGGTATGTGACTCCTCCAATGGTCCAATTAGTTTTTGTTCTAGTGCTTTATTTATTGCAAATTTTTGCTACTGTGGTGACCTTGTTGTTGAGTTTGCATGTCAAATTTATATGGTCCCAAGTAGTTTTGATGCATGATATAGCCTCTAGACACTTGTGGGATAGTTACTATCAATCTTATTGAGTTTTGTTTACTTTTATTTTGAGTCACTAAAAATTTCAGAAATTCTTCATAGGAAGAAAAATGTTTAGCAAGATATACCAAGGTGGTTCCTCAAGGAAACAAGCCCCAAGGCTCGCGACTCATGAGCCTGACCTTGAGCCACCAAGAGAAGCTCTAGTATAGCCTTGCGAGTGGCCGTTGGATCAATTCATGGTTCATGCAGGTTTTAAGGAGGAATTTGATGCGTACGTGCAAAATGCTGGCCTTGAGAGCTTCGTGTCAGATAAGTGTCGTCAGTACTATCATCTCACTGATTCATTTGTGCAAAGATTAAAGTTAACATCCCACCGCAATACTCATTTTGTTCTATTTGATCTTTATGATGAATCATTTACCATGGACCTAGAAGATTTTAATGATGTATGCAAGATTCCGCAATGGGGTATGCGTAGTGAACCTTGTAAAAATGATTATAATGTTTTCCTTGCTAGCATCACTGTGGGAGAAACTAGAAATATTACACAAGCTACCATAGGGAGCATTCACCTTCCTGCCATACATTATTTTGCTCTCTTTATAGGTAGATGCATAAATGGTAAACATGATCATAGTCACCTTTGCGCATCAGATCTTAGTATCCTCAAGTGTGCGGTATTAGGTGATAAACGATATAACTTGGGGGCTATTATTGCAAGGAGGTTACATCTTAATGCTAAAGATGGAGATTTCTTTGGTGGAATTTATGCCACCCGTTTAGTTGATTATCTTGGGGTACCCATAAGGGAGGATGACATTGAGTTACCACCTGCTTTCCTTGATTATAATGCCATGGTGTGCTACCAGTTTCTTAAGAGGAACGAATAGTCCCTCCTGTACTGACTAATCTTTGACAGGGAGCGCGTCTTCTATATTACGCTTCCCGCTCCTGCCTTCTTTGACTTTCAGGTAAAAAGGAGACACTTCATAACTAGAGAGGAGGCAGATGAGTATAAGAGAGCAGTGGAGGCCGCTCGCCTCCATGAGGCAGCTCTCCAAGTGGTAACTGCCGCATCCCAGTACAACCTCGACTACAACTTTGGATATCCGCCAGGCCAGCCATGGTCATAGACCAACTTAGGCCAAAAGCCTAAGCTTGGGGGAGTACGTATTTCTCACCGACATTACATTCATGTTGACACACTCTTTCAGTTGTCGGCATTCATACTTTTTCATTATATTATCCATGCTAGTTTATTTTTCTTGCTTTCTTCTTGTGTGTTTGAAAAACTTTGAGAAAATCAAAAAAAATAGCTTTCACATCTTTTTAGTTTTCCTTTCTAGATTAATCTAGTAGTAGTATTAAAAGAAAACCCAAAAAGATTTATGTTCTTATTTTGCTTCTTGGGAGCTTTCCCGTGTAAATTGTTTTCCTCGTTCTTGTTTTACTTTCTTCAGAAAAACAAAAACTCCAAAAATATTCCAGTGTGCTTCTTTGAAATTATTTTTCCTTTTTTTGGGTCGTAAGGAGAAAACCACGATGAAAATGTTGGGTGGCTCTCATATGCATTATTGTTGATCTAACATAGATCCCATAATACCTTGTCTTCTCCTTTGAATAAATGTTTGCCAATTCCAGCTTAGTCCAATGCACATGCACTATTATTATTATACACATCATTCAGTCGTGCAAGTGAAAGGCAATAACGACGATATCTGATGAAATGATTGAGATGAGGAAAAGCAGGTATTAACTCAACCTATTTTGTTTTTGTAAATATGATTAGTTCATCGTTCTTGATTCAGCCCATTATGAATGAAACATGTTTGCAATGACAATTAGAGATTATAGACTATAGTTACTCATGACATGCTTAATTAGCTAGGAGTTGATAATGATTTACCTTGCGTGCCAACATGCTTTTAGAATGTTTGTGATGTAGTATGATAGGTTGGTATCATCTTTGAATGATTCGAGTGGCTTGACTTGGCACATGTTCACGCATGTAGTTGAAACGAAAACAACATAGCCTCCATGATATTTATGTTCATGGTGATTTATATCCTACTCATGCTTGCACTCAATGTTGGTTAATCTCAATGCATGTTTATGACTGTTGTCGCTCTCTAGTTGGTTGTTCCTCAATCTTTTGCTAGCCTTCACGTGTACTAAGCGGGAATACTGCTTGTGCATCCACTTCCATAAACCCAAAGTTGTTCCATATGAGTCCACCATACCTACCTATATGCGGTATTTACCTGCCGTTCCAAGTAAATTTGCATGTGCCAAACTCTAAACCTTCAAATAATAATCTGTATTGTATGCCCGAATCGCTCATGTAGCGACTGGGCTGTCAGTATCTTCCATGCTAGGTGGGTTATTCTCACGATGAGTGTTTATTCACTTGTCATTCACGAGAGAATGGCTGGTAATCGAGATGCCCAGTTCCATGCTCAAAATCAAATCAAAATATAACTTCAAACAGAACTCCCCCAGGACTGTTGTCGGTATGGACGGTGTCTGTTGTTTTGGGTCAGCCGTGGAGTGTGCTTGTTGGTGAAGGGGGCATAAAATCTTTACCATTCTGTTTGGGAACCGCCTATAATGTATCTAGCATGGAAGATAATGATATCTCTTGGTTGTTATGTTGACAATGAAAGCATACCGCTCAAAATTATATTCATCTCTGGTTTGAAAGCTTGAGCTCCAGCACCTCTACAAATCCATGATTCCCTATGCGAAGGGCCTATCTATTTACTTTTATTGCTGAGTCATCATCCTATTATAAAAAGGCACCAGTTGGAGAGCACCACTATCATTTGTATGCTTTGCTACTAATTGATATTGAGTATGAGTGTGACTGGATTTCTCTTGCCATGAATTATAATGTCTATTGAGTCCTTGATCTTCAGGGGAGCTCTGCATTTATGTTTTGCGGTCTCAGAAAGGGCTAGCGAGATACCATTTTGTCATGTCATATCATGATTGTTTTGGAAAAGTGTTGTCATCCGAGATTTATTATTATTGCTCCCTAGTTGATTATGTCATTGATATGAGTAAATGTGAGACCTAAATGTTATTGTGAATATGGTTAGTTCATAATCTTTGCTGAAAACCTGAATGCTGGTTATACATATTTGCAACAACAAGATCAAACAAAGTTTGTAAAAGTTTTTCTTTGTCACTTCCAGTTTGTCAATTGAACTGCTTGAGGACAAACAATGGGTTAAGCTTGGGGGAGTTGATACGTCTCCATCGTATCTACTTTTCCAAACTCTTTTGCCCTTGTTTTGGACTCTAATTTGCATGATTTTAATGGAACTAACCCGGACTAACGCTATTTTCAGCAGAATTGCCTTGGTGTTATTTTTGTGTAGAAATAAAAGTTCTCGAAATGACCTGAAAATTTATGGAGAATATCTTCGGAATATATAAAAATATTGGCGCAAAAATATGAAGTTATATTTTGATTTGATTTCGAGCATGGAATTGGGCATCCCGATTACCAGCCACTCTCTCGTGAATGACAAGTGAATAAACACTCATCGTGAGAATAACCCACCTAGGATGGAAGATATTGACAGCCCTAGTTGGTACATGAGCGATTCAAGCATACAAAATAGATTATCATTTGAAGGTTTAGAGTTTGGCAATTGCAAATTTACTTGGAACGGTAGGTAAATACCGCATATAGGAAGGTATGGTGGACTCATGGAACAACTTTGGGGTTTATGGAAGTGGATGCACAAGCAGTATTCCCGCTTAGTACAAGTGAAGCCTAGAAAAAGACTGGGAAGCGACCAACTAGAGAGTGACAACAGTCATAAACATGCATTGAGATTAACCAACATTGAATGCAAGCATGAGTAGGATATAAATCACCATGAACATAAATATCGTGGAGGCTATGTTGATTTTGTTTCAACTACATGCGTGAACATGTGCCAAGTCAAGCCACTTGAATCATTCAAAGGAGGATACCACCCTATCATACTACATCACAACCATTTTAATTTCCATGTTGGCACACAAGGTAAACCATTATAAACTCCTAGCTAATTAAGCATGGCATGAGTAACTATAATCTCTAATTGTCATTGCAAACATGCTTCATTCATAATAGGCTGGATCAGGAACGATGAACTAATCATATTTACAAAAACAAGATAGGTTGAGTTTATACCAGCTTTTCCTCATCTCAATCAATTCATCATATATCATCATTATTGCCTTTCACTTGCATGACCGAAATGGTGTGTATAATAATAATAGTGCATGTGCATTGGACTAAGAAGGAATCTGCAACCATTTATTCAAAAGAGAAGACAAGGTAATATGGGCTCTTTGTTAGATCAGCATTAATGCATATGAGAGCCACTCAACATTTTTCTCGTGGTCTTCTCCTCTCGACCCCCAAAGAAAAGAAAAGAAATTCAAAGAAACACACTGAAATATTTTTGGAGTTTTTATTTTTCTGAAGAAAAAGATACAAGAACGAGAAAAACTATTTACATGGGAAAGCTCCCAACAAGCACGAGAAATATTTTTGGGTTTTCTTTTAATTTTACTACTAAGCATGCATAGAAAGTAAACTAACTACAACTTTTTTTTTGGTTTTTCTTAAGGTTTATCAAACACAAAAGAAGAAAGCGGGAAAAAGAAAGAAATAAACTAGCATGGATAATACAATGAAAGAGTATGAACACCGACAACTGAAATGAGTGTGTGAACATGAATGTAATGTCGGTGAGAAATATGTACTCCCCCAAGCTTAGGCTTTTGGCCTAAATTGGTCTATGCCCATGGATCAAAGTAGTTCTCTCCGGTGTACTAAGGAGGATCCTGGGGGTTCCACTGGTTAGCGAGCTCCTGTGGATCCCATTGATAAATAGAGTCCTGGTATGGATCAGGTGATAGCTCTGGCTCAGGAGGTGGGGATCATGTCCCCTCCCAGTATGCATGAATGTCCATGGGCAAAACAAAGTACCTGCCTGAATGAATATCGAACAAAATAGGTGCTGGCAAGGTAAAAATATGAAAGGTGACCTCGCTAAATACCAGGTTATAAATAAGTCTTTTTTCCTCATCACGACGAATAAACTTATGCGTTACCATGCTATCATAATCTAAATATACAGTGGGTAGAAGTTTCTCCTCTTTTTCATAATACCTAATGGGTATCTCAAAGTGTTTAGCAAGGCGGGAGGCGAAGATGCCTCCGAAAATAGGACCCTTTGTATGGTTCATACTCAACCGTTTAGCAACCATAGCACCTAAACTGTAAGTTCTATCTCTATGTAAAGCATGGCGCAAAATAGCGAGGTCTGGAGCACTAAGGCCTCCACTCTCCCCTCGTACAATTAAACATCTCCCAGCAAATAAGAAGTAATAACGTAAAACAGGGAAATGTATACTAGCCACTCTCGCTCCCGACACTCCTTTGATTTCCCCTACGGTAATTTCAGCAATAACACCTTCCACATCACTAGGACGTGGTTCCTCGACGCTACCCTCATAAGGTAATTTACATGCCTCACAAAAGTCATAAAGTGTCATTTCCTTGTACTCATCATATAAGTAAAGGTCTACCGTGGGTGGTGATTTCCTAGCATGAAAATGAAAATTTTACACGAAATTATTAGTGAGTAGAAGATATTGATCATACTGGTCGAGGAGGAAGTCGGTGATGCCTACGTTCCCAGCCAAATAATATAAATCCTCATAAATTTCGGCTGCTTGTAAGAATGCATCACATGGCCATTCACACGGCAAAATCTCCGCGGCACGAGGAAGATTATACTTGGGCCTTTCCTTCTCCTCATTTTCTTTTTCCTTTGAAACCCGGCTCGAGGAGCCTCTCAACAATCTCCTAATCATATTCTCCCTCTGAAAATTTCTGAAATTTTTAGTGAATCAAAATAAAAAGTGAACCAAACTCAATAAAATTGATAGCAACTACTCCCACAAGTGCCTAGAGGCTATATCATGCATCAAAACCACTTTGAACCATATAAATTTTACATGCAAGCTCAAGAACATGGTCACCACAGCAGCAAAAATTTGCAATAAATAGAGCACTAGAACTAAAACTAATTGGACCATTGGAGGAGTCACATACCGAAGAACAATAAAGCAGTTTTGTGAATGGATCTTTGAGCAAGAAGATCGAAAATGGCAGCAAGATGAGCAAGAACACGAGTTTGAGCTACTGAGTGATTTTTCCTGGACGAAGAAGGAGAGGATGGGTGCTGGAATAAATGGAGGGGGGCCACATGGGGCCCACAAGGTCAGGGGGTGCGCCCTCCACCCTTGTGGCCAGCTAGTGAGGCCCCCTGGCGTGTTCTGAGTTCCATAAATTCTTAAATATTCTATAAAAATCATACTAAATTTTCAGAGCATTTGGAGAACTTTTATTTTCGGGACATTTTTTATTACACAGATAATTCAGAAAACAGACAAAAAATACCATTTTTGCTATATTTAATCTAAATAACAGAAAGTAAAAAGTGGGTACAGAAAGTTGTGCTTTCTAAATTCATCCATCTCATGCTCGTCAAAAGGAATCCATTAACAAGGTTGATCAAGTCTTATTAACAAACTTCTTCTGAATGACATGAAATCGGAGAACTTTTGAATAACACTAGGTTACCTCAACGGGGATATGCATTTCCCCAACAATAAGAATGTCATATTTCTTCTTGGCAGTAGGAAGAGGGAATTCAAAACCTCCTATAGTAATAGTTGGAATTTTTCCAATAGAATTGATACTATGAACTTGAGGTTGTTTCTTCGAAAAGTGTACCGTATGCTCATTACCATTAACATGAAAAGTGACATTGCCTTTGTTGCAATCAATAAAAGCCCCTGCAGTATTCAAAAAGGGTCTACCAAGAATAATCAACATACTGTCGTCCTCAAGAATAACAAAGTTCGTTAAGATAGTAACGTTTGCAACCACAACAGGCACATCCTCACAAATACCGATGGGTATAGCAGTTGATTTATCAGCCATTTGCAAAGAGATTTCAGTAGGTGTCATCTTATCCGATTCAAGTCTATGATACAAAGAGAAAGGCATAACACTAACACCGACTCCAAGATCACATAAAGCAATTTTAACATAGTTTCTTTTAATGGAGTATGGTATAGTTGGTACTCCTGGATCTCCAAGTTTCTTTGGTATTCCGCCCTTAAAAGTATAATTAGCAAGCATGGTGGAAATTTCAGCTTCCGGTATCTTTCTTCTATTAGTAACAATATCTTTCATATACTTAGCATAAGGAGGCATTTTAAGCATATCAGTCAAACGCATACGCAAAAAGATAGGTCTAATCATTTCAGCAAAGCGCTCAAAATCCTCATCATCCTTTTTCTTGGATGGCTTAGGAGGAAAGGGCATGAGTTTCTAAACCCATGGTTCTCTTTCTTTACCATGCTTCCTAGCAACAAAGTCTCTCTTATCATAATATTGATTCTTTGATTGTGGGTTATCAAGATCGATAGCAGGTTCAATCTCTACATCATTATCATTACTAGGTTGAGCATCAACATGAACATCATCATTAACATTATCACTAGGTTCATGTTCATTACCAGATTGTGTCTCAGCATCAGAAATAGAAATATCATTGGGATTCTCAGGTGTGTTTGTGGCAGGTTCACTAGCATGCAAAGTCCTATCAATTTTGTTTTTCTTTTTATTATAAGGACTAGGTGCATCAGTATTAGTTCTCTGAGAATCTTGCTCAACTCTCTTAGGATGGCCCTTAGGATACAAGGGTTCCTGGGTCATTTTACCACCTCTAGTCATAACCCTAACATCATTATCATTATTCTTACTATTCAACTCATTAAGCAAATCATCTTGAGCCTTAAGTACTTGTTCTACTTGAGTTGTTACCATGGAAGCGTGTTTACTAAAAAGCTTGAGATCATTAACAGTTCTACTCATATAATCACCCAAGTGGTCAAGCATGTAAGCATTATGTTTCAATTGTCTACTAACATAAGCATTCAAGTTTTCTTGTTTAACAATAAAATTATCAAATTCATCCAAGCATTGACTAGCAGACTTATTATGAGGAATATCACATTAATCAAATCTACGGCGAGAGTTTACCTCTACTACCTGTGTCGGGTTATCAAGACCATGTATTTCTTCAATAGGTGGTAGATTCTTAACATCTTCAGCTTTAATACCTTTTTCTTTCATAGATTTCTTTGCCTCTTGCATATCTTCAGGACTGAGAAATAGAATACCCCTTTTCTTCGGAGTTGGATTAGGAGTTGGTTCAGCAAGTCTCCCATCATTATCATTACTCAATATATTATTCAATAGCAATTCAACTTGCTCGACAGTTCTTTCCCAGAAAACACAACCAGCACAACTATCCAAGTGGTCTCTGGAAGCATCGGCTAGTCCATTATAAAAGATATCAAGTATTTCATTTTTCTTGAGAGGATGATCAGGCAAAGCATTAAGTAATTGGAGAAGCCTCTCCCAAGCTCGTGGGAGACTCTCATCTTCAATTTGCACAAAATTAAATATTTCCCTTAAAGCAGCTTGTTTCTTATGAGCGGGGAAATATTTTGCAGAAAGGTAGTAAATCATATCCTGGGGACTACGCACACAACCAGGAGCAAGAGAATTAAACCATAACTTAGCATCACCCTTTAATGAGAAAAGAAAACAATTTGAGAATATAGTAATAGCTATTTTTTTCCTCATGAGCAAATAGGGTGGCTATATCATTCAATTTAGTAAGTTGTGCCACAACAGTTTTAGATTCATAACCATGAAAAGGATCAGATTCAACCAAGGTAATTAAATCCGGATCGACAGATAATTCATAATCCTTATCAGTAACAAAAATAGGTGAAGTATCAAAAGCGGGATCATATTTCATTCTAGCATTCAAGGATTTTTCTTTCACCTTAGCTAACAATTTCTTAAGATCCTCTCTATCATTGCAAGCAAAGAAGTCTCTAGCAGTTTCTTCATCCATAACATAACCCTCAGGTACTACAGGCAATTCATATCTAGGGGGAAAATGGTAATCATCATTTTTAATAATATCATCAGTTTCAGTAATTTCATTCTCTCTAACCCTAGCAAGTTGTTCATCCAGAAATTCACCTAGTAGCACAATATATCAAGCAGAGAAGTAGTTTCATCATAAGTACCATGCATAATAAAATTAGCATCATCAATAACATGCGACATATCAGAATTAATAGCATGTGTAGGTGTCGCAAGTTTACTCAAAACAGAAGGAGAATCAAGTGCAGAGCTAGATGGTCGTTCCTTACCTCCCCTCGTACTTGAGGGAAAAATCTTAGTTCTTTGATCTTTCAAATTCCTCATAGTGATCAACAGATATAAATCCCAAGTGACTCAGAGAATAGAGCTATGCTCCCTAGCAACAACGCTAGAAAAGGTCTTGATAATCCACAAGTATAGGGGATCGAAACAGTTTTCGAGGGTAGAGTATTCAACCCAAATTTATTGATTCAACACAAGGGGAGCCAAAGAATATTCTCAAGTATTAGCAGCTGAGTTGTCAATTCAAGCACACCTGAAAGACTTAATATATGCAGCAAAGTAGTATAGAAGTAACGGCAATAGTGGCAAAAGTAACAGTAGCAGTTTTGTAGCAATCGTAATAGTGGCAACGGAAAAGTAACGGAGCAAAGATCAATATGTGAAAAGCTCGTAGGCAATGGACCAATGATGGATAATTATGTCGGATGGCATTCATCATGCAACAGTCATAACATAGGGTGACACAGAACTGGATCCATTCATCAATATAATGTAGGCATGTATTCCGAATATAGTCATACGTGCTTATGAAAAAAACTTGCATGAAATCTTTTGTCCTACCCTCCCGTGGAAGCGGGGTCCTATTGGAAACTAAGGGATATTAAGGCCTCCTTTTAATAAAGTACCAGACCAAAGCATTAGCACTTAGTGAATACATGAACTCCTCAATGTACGGTCATCACTGGGAGTGATCCTGACTATTGTCACTCAGGGGTTGATGGATCATAACACGTAGTAGGTGACTATTGACTTGCAAGATAGGATTGAGAACACAAATATATTCATGAAAACATAATAGGTTCAGATCTGAAATCATGGCACTCGGGCCCTAGTGACAAGCATTAAGCATATCAAAGTCATAGCAACATCAATCTTAGAACATAGTGGGTATTAGGGATCAAACCCTAACAAAACTAACTTGATTACATGGTAAATCTCATCCAACCCATCACGGTCCAGCAAGCCTACGATGGAATAACTCACGCAGGGCGGTGAACATCATGAAATTGGTGATGGAGGATGGTTGATGATGACGATGCCGACGGATTCCCCTCTCCAGAGCCCCGAACGGACTCCAGATCTGCCCTCCTGAGAAAGAATAGGGCTTGGCGGTAACTCTGTATCATAAAACGCGATGAATCCTTCTCTCTGATTTTTTTCTCCCCGAACGTGAATATATGGAGTTGGAGTTGAGGTCGATGGAGGTCTAGGGGGCCCACAAGGTAGGGTGGCGCCCCCCAGGGGGGTGGGCACCCTTCACTTGATTCTTTCGCCAATATTTTATATATATTCCAAAACTTATCTCCATGAAGTTTGAGGTCATTCCGAGAACTTTTTATTCTACACAAATAACATCATGGCAATTCTGCTGAAAACAGCGTCAGTCTGGGTTAGTTCCATTCAAATCATGCAAGTTAGAGTCCAAAATAAGGGCAAAAGAGTTTGGAAAGGTAGATACGATAGAGACGTATCAGTAGGACAAAAGATGTCATGCAAGTTCTTTTCCATAAGCACATATGACTATATTTGGAATACATGCCTACATTATATTGATGAATTGGAGCTAGTTCTGTGTCACCCTAGGTTATAACTGCTACATGATGAATATCATCCAACACAATTATCATTGTCGATCCATTGCCTACGAGCTTTTCACACATTGATCTTTGCTAAGTTACTTTGTTGTTGCTGCTATTACAATCACTACAAAACTGCTACTGTTACTTTACCGTTACTTCCATATTATTTTGCTACTAAATATTTTGCTGCAGATAGTAAGTCTTTCAGATGTGGTTGAATTGACAACTCAGTTGCTAATACTTCAGAATTTATTTGGCTCCCCTTGTGTCGAATCAATAAATTTGGATTGAATACTCTACCGTCAAAAATTGTTGCAATCCCCTATACTTGTGGGTTATCAGACGCGTCGCCAGAGGTCAAGGTATTGAATCATGGCGGCCGGACCGAGCACGCTCTGGATATCGCGCACACAGGAATGAAGGTGCATGCCCTCTTGAACAACGCGGAGCTTGCGACGGCGTCGAGGGACGAGCGCCAGAACTTGAGATGCAATCTCGTCAACAGAACATCGTCGATCCAGTGGTCCGTCCAGAACCTGCAGTCGGCGCCTTTGCCAAGGATGCAATCGGTGGATGCCCGGAAGATGGCTTTGACGTCCGGGTCGTGGGGGATGTGTAGGCGGCTCCATGGCCACGAGGGGCCCGTGCGTTGGGGCCATAACTACCACGTGCGCAGAGCAATGCCCGAGCGTTGAAGATCTCTAACATAGGTTTTTTATAAATAGCGAATTAGACACATACCTTTTTGAACTGCACATAAAGCACGTGCAGGGTTGAGGAGAATTGATTTAGAAGGGTTGCCGTGGCGTGTTCTTGATGCAAAGAGCAAGGTCAGAAGTCTTCAGTTAATTTCAGTTGTCATTATTTGCCCATGTCAAAATATTTGGTTTAGTAATTTTCTTTGTCTATGTGATAGGTACTTTGACGGTTGGCATCCCAAGTGTCTATTGTGCTTCAAGGTAAGGACAAGCCAACCTATGCATCTCATGTGGAAGCTAGATACACGTGTATCATTCATAATGCAAAAGATATTCGTGTTACATGAAGAAAAATGACTGACAAAATTTACTACCGGCACACTGGTTAGTAATTCTAGCAAATACTTTTGAATACATTATTTGGTATTATTACTAATTTTGTTCTGTCATGTGCAATTTGCCATTTTCCAATAGGTATATTGGCCACCTGAAGGAAAGAAAGCTCAAGGGCCATATGGCAAAAGACCCAACTCAAGTGATCCGTAAAGTTGTCATGTGCATGCTTCCTGCAACAAATTGCGTGATGTAAGTGAAATTTCATGGAGAAAAGAACAAAATCCAATAACATGCCATAAGATCCTCGTCCATCTTTTCTTCTCTGTAGTTCCAAGTGGCTGATATTCCATGCATACTGAATTACCGATAGGCCGTAGTCTATTTCGCCCCCTTCTTGAATTGCCATTTAACATGTAGTACTAGTTTTATGATGGTATTCTCATTAAAATCCCCTGCTTTGGATAGGGATCGCAAGCCGAGGCCTATTTGCTGAAGGCGAGCATCCATTTCATGACCGGCCTCTCGAACCTTTTCATGCCACCACGCAAAGTACGTGAGATGCGCCCCCAGGCAAGACGTGCGATGATAAGGACACAGAAAAAGGAGATTAGGACAGGGAAGCTAAGAAAGTCGAGGGGCAAGCAACTAAGAATGGCAAAGTTGTGGTCGCTGCATAAGTCACCTTCAGATGTGCATGGACTATGGAGAGACCTATGATCTGCGCCAACGGATCTACCCTATGCATTTTCTGGATGATGATCTGTGTACCTCTTATCCCTTTGACATGTAGTCTTTCGTGTTGAATTTCGTAGACATGATGCATTACAATCTTATCAAGCGTGGTTAAGGTAGCCATATTGCTGAGAAGCCTGTTGAGTTGAGTTGGGGAGGCACTAGAACCTGGAAAAGCTCAAACTCATTCTGATTTTTCTTTTCTTAAACTTGGAACTGGGGTCTTGTATTGCAAATAAATTCATCGCATTATGCAGATATCCATCTTGAATGGAGCAGCTAATTCATTAGGTTGGGTTATAACTCACCCTATTTTGTGAAAAAGAAAGGTAATATTTTGTAGAATAAGAACACCTCCGATTTTGAACTAAAACCACGACACTTATTATGCATTGAAGGGAGTACTATTCTGTGAACGAAAATATTTTTTAAGAAAAAGAAAAATCAACACCATCTTTCAGGGTTAACCATTTTCTTGTTTTTTAACATAGCACAAACGCAAGCGATCATATATATACGCGCATACATTCCATGATCATTCCCCGGGCTGGGTCGAGTTCGGGCCGGGCTTGGCAAAGCCCGATGAAAATATACCAAGCCCGAGCCCGGACCAGCCCGGCCCGAAGCACATGAACAGTGGCGTTTTTAATTAAATTAATCATATTCGAGATATTATATTAGTTTATTATACCTATATTTCAAATAAAAATAATATATAGTCATTTTGGGCTTATTTCGGGCTTTCAGGCCGGGCTTCGGGTTTGGGCCTCCGGGCCGGGTTGTCCATGAACAGGTTTACTATGAACGCACACACGCACACGATACCCCTATGATCACCTCCGAGAGACTGAGCCGGCATATTATCTTGAGATTTTACAAAGTCACCGTAGGACCCTCGTAGTCGACGGGAACGTCTCCTTCCACTGAACACGCATTGTCAGAAACCCTGAAAATCCAGGATAAATGCGAGCATGAGGACTTGAACCCTGGTGGGCTGGGGATACCACTATCCACCTAACCATCCCAACCACAAGTTGGTTCACGGGTTAACCATTTTCTAAAAGAAAATTTTGAGATTCAATTTTCTTTTTACACTATCTTGAGAATCACTTTTTTTCAGGGCATCTTTTTTAGCAAGATCTTTAAATTCAACTAGCACAAATAAGTTCGATGGGCATCATGGTCATCAATAGTACGAGTGGCCCAGCAGTAGCCCATTAAGGCCTTAAACCCTAATGTGAAACCTTTCACTGCCTCTCTCCCTCAGCTCCCGTGCTTCGCGTCTCCACCCCATAAGAGAACTGTTGAAACAGGCCTTGTACATAGCCCACTATGGCAGCCCAACTTAGCCCGCACGCCAACCCAACATGGCTGTCGTTAGCCAAAACGTACGAGACCGAGTCCCTAGGATCGACCTGCCCATCTCTCGCACGATCTCCTGCTCGCTAGGGCTCTCGTTAGCTGAATCTGTTACTACCGCACCCTGTATGAATTCTCCTGATGATGAATGAATAATGTGTGCCGCACAAAACATCTCTCTTTCGTTTCTCATATGGTATCAGTTGTTCTCTACTGATCATCCGCACTTCTGCTCCCTCTCGCTGGCCATGGCGTGTCACCACTCCTCCCTCTCCGGCGAGGTCAACCCTTTTGCCGTTCTTGAGCCTGCCTCCGCTGCCAGCCTTCGCCTCATCCACATTCAGGACCACGTTCCCATCGTCTTGGATCTCCACACCCCCTCTTTCTCCACCTGGCGCACATACTTCTCGTTGATGTTCCGCGAATTCCAGATTCGGGATCATGTCGACGACTCGGTTGACGCTCGTGCCATGCACGACGACGCCAACTGGATGGGGGTGGACGCCACTATCATCAAGTGGTTGTACCACAGGTTAGCCGTGAGATCCTCTCGCACATGATCTGCGACGACGACTCGGCGTTGGGCGTCTGGACCACCATCTGTTAGCTGTTTCTCGACAACCATCTATAGTGTCAGGTACTTCTGACTACCGAGTTCTACAGTCTTTCCCAGGAGGGCATGGGCCTCTTCGACTACTGCCTGCGCCTAAAGGTGCTCACTGACGAGCTCCGCGACGTGGGCGCTGTTGGGGAACGTTGCAGAAAACAAAAAATTTCCTACGGTTTCACCAAGATCCATCTATGAGTTCATGTAGCAACGAGTATTCAGATGCATCTACATACCTTTGTAGATCGCGAGCGGAAGCGTTCACTAGAACGTGGATGATGGAGTCATACTCGCCGCGATCCAAATCACCGATGACCAAGCGCCGAATGGACGACACCTCCGCGTTCAACACACGTACGGAGCGGATGACGTCTCCTCCTTCTTGATCCAGCAAGGGGGAAGGAGAGGTTGATGGAGATCCAGCAGCACGACGGCGTGGTGGTGGATGCAGTTGTCACGTGCAGCAGGGCTTCGCCGAGCGTCTGCGCGAGAGGGAGAGGTGTGACAGGGGAGAGGGAGGCGCCAGGGGTCAAGGGGTTGGCTGCCCCTCCCCCCCCTTTATATAGGCCCCCTGGGGGGGCGCCGGCCCTGGAGATCCAATCTCCCAGGGGGGGCGGCGGCCAGGGGGGTGGAGTACCCCCCAAGGCAAGTGGGGCGCCCCCCCAACCCTAGGGTTCCAACCCTAGGCGCAGGGGGTGGGCCTTGGGGGGCGCACCAGCCCACTAAGGGCTGGTTCGCCCTCCCATTCAGCCCATGGGGCCCTCCGGGATGGGTGGCCCCACCCGGTGGACCCCCGGGACCCATCTGGTGGTCCCGGTACAATACCGGTGACCCCCGGATCACTCCCGATGGCCTAAACGGCACTTCCTATATATAATTCTTCACCTCCGGACCATTCCGGAACTCCTCGTGACGTCCGGGATCTCATCCAGGACTCCGAACAACTTTCGGAATACTGCATACTCATATCTCTACAACCCTAGCGTCACCGAACCTTAAGTGTGTAGACCCTACGGGTTCGGGAGACATGCAGACATGACCGAGACACCTCTGTGGCCAATAACCAACAGCGGGATCTGGATACCCATGTTGGCTACCACATACTCCTCGATGATCTCATCGGATGAACCACGATGTCGAGGATTCAATCAATCCCGTATTCAATTCCCTTTGTCAAACGGTATTTTACTTGCCCGAGATTCGATCGTCGCTATCCCAATACCTTGTTCAATCTCATTACGGCAAGTCACTTTACTCGTACCATAATGCATGATCCCGTGATCAAACACTTTGATTACATTGAGCTCATTATGATGATGCATTACCGAGTGGGCCTAGTGATACCTCTCCGTCATACGGAGTGACAAATCCCAGTCTCGATCCGTGTCGACCCAACAGACACTTTCGGAGATACCCGTAGTATACCTTTATAGTCACCCAGTTACGTTGTGACGTTTAGCACACCCAAAGCACTCCTACGGTATCCGGGAGTTACATGATCTCATGGTCTAAGGAAAAGATACTTGACATTGGAAAAGCTATAGCAAACGAATTATACGATCTTTGTGCTTATGCTTAGGATTGGGTCTTGTCCATCACATCATTCTCCTAATGATGTGATCTCGTCATCAATGACATCCAATGTCCATAGTCAGGAAACCATGACTATCATTTGATCAACGAGCTAGTCAACTAGAGGCTTAGTAGGGACATGTTGGTGTCTATGTATTCACACATGTATTACGATTTTCGGATAACACAATTATAGCATGAATAAAAGACAATTATCACGAACAAGGAAATATAATAATAATGCTTTTATTATTGCCTCTAGGGCATATTTCCAACAGTCTCCCACTTGCACTAGAGTCAATAATCTAGTTACATTGTGATGAATCGAACACCCATAGAGTTCTGGTGTTGATCATGTTTTGCTCTAGGGAGAGGTTTAGTCAACGGATCTGCGACATTCAGATCCGTATGCACTTTACAAATATCTATGTCTCCATCTTGAACATTTTCACGAATGGAGTTGAAGCGACGCTTGATGTGCCTGGTCTTCTTGTGAAACCTGGGCTCCTTGGCAAGTGCAATAGCTCATGTGTTGTCACTGAAGAGTTTGATCGACCCCGATGCATTGGGTATGACTCCTAGGTCGGTGATGAACTCCCTCATCCAAATTGCTTCATGCGCTGCCTCTAAGGATGCCATGTACTCCGCTTCACATGTAGATCCCGCCACGACGCTCTGCTTGCAGCTGCACCAGCTTACTGCTCCACCATTCAACATATACACATATCCGGTTTGTGACTTAGAGTCATCCAGATCTGTGTCGAAGCTAGCGTCGACGTAACCCTTTACGATGAGCTCTTCGTCACCTCCATAAACGAGAAACATGTCCTTAGTCCTTTTCAGGTACTTCAGGATATTCGTGACCGCTGTCCAGTGTTCCTTGCCGGGATTACTTTGGTACCTTCCTACCAAACTTACGGCAAGGTTTACATCAGGTCTGGTACACAGCATGGCATACATAATAGACCCTATAGCCGAGGCATAGGGGATGACACTCATCTCTTCTATATCTTCTGTCGTGGTCGGGCATTGAGCTGAGCTCAATTTCACACCTTGCAACACAGGCAAGAACCCCTTCTTGGACTGATCCATATTGAACTTCTTCAATATCTTTTCAAGGTATGTGCTTTGTGAAAGACCTATGAGGCGTCTTGATCTATCTCTATAGATCTTGATGCCTAATATATAAGCAGCTTCTCCAAGGTCCTTCATTGAAAAACTCTTATTCAAGTAGGCCTTAATGTTGTCCAAAAGTTCTATATCATTTCCAATCAAAAGTATGTCATCTACATATAATATGAGAAATGCTACAGAGCTCCCACTCACTTTCTTGTAAACGCAGGCTTCTCCATAAGTCTGCATACACCCAAACGCTTTGATCATCTCATCAAAGCGAATGTTCCAACTCTGAGATGCTTGCACCAGCCCATAAATGGATCGCTGGAGCTTGCATACCTTGTTAGCATTCTTAGGGTCGACAAAACCTTCCGGCTGCATCATATACAGTTCTTCCTTAAGATAGCCGTTAAGGAATGCCGTTTTGACGTCCATTTGCCATATCTCATAATCATAGTATGCGGCAATTGCTAACATGATTCGGACGGACTTCAGCTTCGCTACGGGAGAGAAAGTCTCATCATAGTCAACCCCTTGAACTTGCCGATAACCCTTAGCGACAAGTCGAGCTTTATAGATGGTCACATTACCATCCGCGTCCGTCTTCTTCTTAAAGATCCATTTGTTCTCTATCGCTCGGCGATCATCAGGCAAGTCTGTCAAAGTCCATACTTTGTTTTCATACATGGATCCTATCTCGGATTGCATGGCCTCTAGCCATTTGTTGGAATCTGGGCCCGCCGTCGCTTCTTCATAGTTCGAAGGTTCACCGTTGTCTAACAACATGATTTCCAGGATAGGGTTGCCGTACCACTCTGGTGCGGAACGTGTCCTTGTGGACCTACGAAGTTCAGTAGTAACTTGATCCGAAGTTTCATGATCATCATCATTAACCTCCTCTCTAACCGGTGGAGGCACCATGGAAACATTTTCTTGAGCTGCACTACTCTCCGGATCAAGAGGTAATACTTCATCAAGTTCCACTTTCCTCCCACTTACTTCTTTCGAGAGAAACTCTTTCTCCAGAAAGGATCCGTTCTTGGCAACAAAGATCTTGCCTTCGGATCTAAGGTAGAAGGTATACCCAATGGTTTCCTTAGGGTATCCTATGAAGACGCATTTTTCCGACTTGGGTTCGAGCTTTTCAGGTTGAAGTTTCTTGACATAAGCATTGCATCCCCAAACTTTTAGAAACGACAGCTTAGGTTTCTTCCCAAACCATAATTCATACGGTGTCGTCTCAACGGATTTAGACGGTGCCCTATTTAAAGTGAATGTAGCTGTCTCTAGAGCGTATCCCCAAAATGATAGCGGTAAATCAGTAAGACACATCATAGATCGCACCATATCCAATAGAGTGCGATTACGATGTTCGGACACACCGTTACGTTGAGGTGTTCCAGGCGGCGTGAGTTGTGAAACGATTCCACATTTTCTTAAGTGTGTGCCAAATTCGTGACTTAAATATTCTCCTCCACGATCTGATCGTAAGAACTTTATTTTTCGGTCACGTTGATTCTCTACCACATTCTGAAATTCCTTGAACTTTTCAAAGGTTTCAGACTTGTGTTTCATTAAGTAGACATACCCATATCTACTCAAGTCATCCGTGAGAGTGAGAACATAACGATATCCTCCGCGAGCCTCAACACTCATTGGACCGCACACATCAGTATGTATGATTTCCAATAAGTTGGTTGCTCGCTCCATTGTTCCGGAGAACGGAGTCTTGGTCATTTTGCCCATGAGGCATGGTTCGCATGTGTCAAATGATTCATAATCCAGAGACTCTAAAAGTCCATCAGCATGGAGCTTCTTCATGCGCTTGACACCAATGTGACCAAGGCGGCAGTGCCACAAGTATGTGGGACTATCGTTATCAACTTTACATCTTTTGGTATTAACACTATGAATATGTGTATTATCACGCACGAGATTCATTAAGAATAAACCATTGACCATCGGAGCATGACCATAAAACATATCACTCATATAAATAGAACAACCATTATTCTCGGATTTAAATGAGTAGCCATCTCACATTAAACGAGATCCAGATACAATGTTCATGCTCAAACTTGGCACTAAATAACAATTATTGAGGTTTAAAACTAATCCCGTAGGTAAATGTAGAGGTAGCGTGCCGACGGCGATCACATCGACCTTGGAACCATTCCCGACGCGCATCGTCACCTCGTCCTTCGCCAGTCTCCGCTTATTCCGAAGCTCCTGTTTTGAGTTACAAATATGAGCAACGGCACCGGTATCAAATACCCAGGAGCTACTACGAGCACTAGTAAGGTACACATCAATTACATGTATATCACATACACCTTTAGTGTTGCCGGCCTTCTTGTCCGCTAAGTATTTGGGGGCAGTTCTGCTTCCAGTGACCCTTCCCTTTGCAATAAAAGCACTCAGTCTCAGGCTTGGGTCCATGCTTTGACTTCTTCCCGGCAACTGGCTTACCGGGCACAGCAACATCCTTGCTGTCCTTCTTGGAGTTCTTCTTACCCTTGCCTTTCTTGAATTTGGTGGTTTTATTGACCATTAACACTTGATGTTCCTTTTTGATTTCTACCTCTGCTGATTTCAGCATAGCAAATACCTCAGGAATGGTCTTTACCATCCCCTGCATATTGTAGTTCATCACAAAGCTCTTGTAGCTAGGTGAGAGCGACTGAAGGATTCTGTCAATGACCGCCTCGTCTGGGAGGTTAATCTCCAGCTGAGTCAAGCGGTTGTGCAACCCAGACATCTTGAGTATGTGTTCACTGACAGAACTATTTTCCTCCATCTTACAACTATAGAACTTGTCGGAGACTTCATATCTCTCGACCCGGGCATGAGCTTGGAAAACTAGTTTCAGCTCCTCGAACATCTCATATGCTCCGTGATGCTCAAAACGCTTTTGGAGCCCCGGTTCTAAGCTGTAAAGCATGCCGCACTGAACGAGGGAGTAATCATCAGCACGAGACTGCCAAGCATTCATAATGTCTTGGTTCTCTAGGATGGGTGCTTCACCTAGCGGTGCTTCTAGGACATATTGTTTCCTGGCAGCTATGAGGATGATCCTCAGGTTCCGGACCCAGTCCGTATAGTTGCTGCCATCATCTTTCAGCTTGGTTTTCTCTAGGAACGCGTTGAAGTTCATGTTGACATTAGCTTGGGCCATTTGATCTACAAGACATATTGCAAAGTTTATTTAGACTAAGTTCATGATAATTAAGTTCATCTAATCAAATTATTTAATGAACTCCCACTCAGATTAGACATCCCTCTAGTCATCTAAGTGAATACATGATCCGACTCGACTAGGCCGTGTCCGATCATCACGTGAGACGGACTAGTCATCATCGGTGAACATCTCCATGTTGATCGTATCTTCTATACGACTCATGCTCGACCTTTCGGTCCTCCGTGTTCCGAGGCCATGTCTGTACATGCTAGGCTCGTCAACACAACCTAAGTGTTTGCATGTGTAAATCTGTCTTAAACCCGTTGTATGTGAACGTTGGAATCTATCACACCCGAGCATCACGTGGTGCTCCGAAACAACGAACTGTCGCAACGGTGCACAGTTAGGGGGAACACTTTCTTGAAATTTATTATGAGGGATCATCTTATTTACTACCATCGTTCTAAGTAAACAAGATGCAAAACATGGTAAACATCACATGCAATCAAATAATAATAGTGACATGATATGGCCAATATCATATAGCTCCTTTGATCTCCATCTTGGGGCTCCATGATCATCTTGTCACCGGCACGACACCATGATCTCCATCATCATGATCTTCATCATCGTGTCTCCATGAAGTTGCTCGCCAATTATTACTTCTACTACTAAGGCTAACACGTTTAGCAATAAAGTAAAGTAATTTACATGGCGTTTCCATTGACACGCAGGTCATAAAAAATAATGACAACTCCTATGGCTCCTGCCGGTTGTCATACTCATCGACATGCAAGTCGTGATTCCTATTACATGAACATGATCTCATACATCACATATATATCATTCATCATTCATCACAACTTTGGCCATATCATATCACAAAGCACTTGCTGCAAAAACAAGGTAGACGTCCTCTAATTGTTGTTGCAAGTTTTACGTGGCTGCATTAGGGTTCTAGCAAGAACGTTTTCTTACCTACGTAAAAGCCACAACGTGATTTGTCAACTTCTATTTACCCTTCATAAGGACCCTGTTCGTCGAATCCGCTCCAACTAAAGTGGGAGAGACAGACACCCGCCAGCCACCTTATGCAACTAGTGCATGTTAGTCGGTGGAACCGGTCTCACGTAAGCGTACGTGTAAGGTTGGTCCGGGCCGCTTCATCCCACAATACCGCTGAAGCAAAATAAGACTAGCAGCGGCAAGAAAGTTGACAACATCTACGCCCACAACAATTGTGTTCTACTCGTGCAAAAGAACTACGCATAGACCTAGCTCATGATGCCACTGTTGGGGAACGTTGCAGAAAACAAAAAATTTCCTACGGTTTCACCAAGATCCATCTATGAGTTCATCTAGCAACAAGTATTCAGATGCATCTACATACCTTTGTAGATCGCGAGCGGAAGCGTTCACTAGAACGTGGATGATGGAGTCGTACTCGCCGTGATCCAAATCACCGATGACCAAGCGCCGAACGGACGGCACCTCCGCGTTCAACACACGTACGGAGCGGATGACGTCTCCTCCTTCTTGATCCAGCAAGGGGGAAGGAGAGGTTGATGGAGATCCAGCAGCACGACAGCGTGGTGGTGGATGCAGTTATCACGTGCAGCAGGGCTTCGCCGAGCGTCTGCGCGAGAGGGAGAGGTGTGACAGGGGAGAGGGAGGCGCCAGGGGTCAAGGGGTTGGCTGCCCCTCCCCCCCTTTATATAGGCCCCCTGGGGGGGCGCCGGCCCTGGAGATCCAATCTCCCAGGAGGGGGCGGCGGCCAGGGGGGTGGAGTACCCCCCAAGGCAAGTGGGGCGCCCCCCACCCTAGGGTTCCAACCCTAGGCGCAGGAGGTGGGCCTTGGGGGGCGCACCAGCCCACTAAGGGCTGGTTCCCCCTCCCACTTCAGCCCATGGGGCCCTCCGGGATGGGTGGCCCCACCCGGTGGACCCCCGGGACCCATCTGGTGGTCCCGGTACAATACGGGTGACCCCCGGATCACTCCCGATGGCCGAAACTGCACTTCCTATATATAATTCTTCACCTCTGGACCATTCCGGAACTCCTCGTGACGTCTGGGATCTCATCCAGGACTCCGAACAACTTTCGGATTACTGCATACTCATATCTCTACAACCCTAGCGTCACCGAACCTTAAGTGTGTAGACCCTACGGGTTCGGGAGACATGCAGACATGACCGAGACACCTCTCTGGCCAATAACCAACAGCGGGATCTGGATACCCATGTTGGCTCCCACATACTCCTCGATGATCTCATCGGATGAACCACGATGTCGAGGATTCAATCAATCCCGTATTCAATTCCCTTTGTCAAACGGTATTTTACTTGCCCGAGATTCGATCGTCGGTATCCCAATACCTCGTTCAATCTCGTTACCGGCAAGTCACTTTACTCGTACCGTAATGCATGATCCCGTGATCAACCACTTTGATTACATTGAGCTCATTATGATGATGCATTACTGAGTGGGCCCGATGATACCTCTCCGTCATACGGAGTGACAAATCCCAGTCTCGATCCGTGTCAACCCAACAGACACTTTCGGAGATACCCGTAGTATACCTTTATAGTCACCCAGTTACGTTGTGACGTTTGGCACACCCAAAGCACTCCTACGTTATCCAGGAGTTACACGATCTCATGGTCTAAGGAAAAGATATTTGACATTGGAAAAGCTCTAGCAAACGAATTATACGATCTTTGCGCTTATGCTTAGGATTGGGTCTTGTCCATCACATCATTCTCCTAATGATGTGATCTCGTTATCAATGACATCCAATGTCCATAGTCAGGAAACCATGACTATCAGTTGATCAACGAGCTAGTCAACTAGAGGCTTACTAGGGACATGTTGGTGTCTATGTATTCACACATGTATTACGATTTCCGGATAACACAATTATAGCATGAATAAAAGACAATTATCACGAACAAGGAAATATAATAATAATGCTTTTATTATTGCCTCTAGGGCATATTTCCAACAGGCGCCCCCGTCTCCGACGCCACCATCCTCACCAACCTGATCCGCAGGCTCGATCCGGACTACGCCAACGCCGCCTCCAACCTCAACCTCCTCACCGAGCCAACATTCGTGCGCGGCCCTGCATCAGGCTCCTTCACCGGCCAACTACACCGGCAACGGCGAGTTGTTCATGGATACTGGGGCTTCCTCCCACATGGATAGCCACCCTGGTATTATTTCTCATTCCTAACCCTACTCTACTCCTGTCCGCATTGTGGTGGGTGATGGTTCCTCCTTTCCCATCACGCACCGCAGTGATCTCTCCCTTCCCTCCCCCCATTTTCCAATTCTTTTATATGATGTTCTTGTCTCCCCTCATTTGATTACTAATCTTGTCTCCCTTCATGTTCTTACTCGCCAAATCCTTGTCACGGTTGAATTTGACGCTTTTGGTTTCTCTATTAAGGATCTGCGGACCAAGATGGTGTTGCTCTGATGTAATAGCCCCGACGATCTCTATCCGCTACAGCCGTCGTACCCCGATCGCGTGCACGTCGCTCTCACCGCCGGTGTTGATCTCTGGCATGCGCGCTTAGGGCACCCCGGCGCCTCGACCATACATCAGCTACTTAGTAGTTATTTCTTTCAATGTAATAAAAGTGTGAAACACTCCTGCTCCGCGTGTCGCCTGGGCAAGAGCACTCGCCTTCCTTTTTCTGATTCCCAACATGTTTCTAGTTTTCCCTTTGAATTGTTACACTGTGATGTATGGTCTTCTCCAATTATTAGTAATTCTGGTTTCCAATATTAATTGGTGGTTCTTGATGATTTTTCTCACTTTGTTTGGACTTTCCCCCTGTTTCGCAAATCGGACGTGATCACCACGCTCACTGCATTCTTTGCCTTTGTCCGTACACAGTTCTCTCGCCCCATCCTTGGTCTACAGACCGACAACGGGCGCGAATTCGACAACCACAACGTCCACTCTCTGCTCTCCGCGCACGACACCATTCTCCGACTCACCTGCCCCTACACCTCTTAGCAAAACGGGCGTGCGGAGCGCGTCCTCCACACCCTCAACGACAGCGTCCACGCTCTCCTTCTCCACGCCAGCGTTCCGCTCCGGTTCTGGCCCGAGGAGCTCTCTACATCCACCCGCACGCTCAACGTCCTCCCCTGCCGTGCGCGCGGCAACTTCTCCCCTCACCACCTCTTCTTCGGCCATCCTCCCTCCTACGATGATCTCCGGGTATCCGGGTGCCTCTGCTACCCCAATCTTCTCGCCACCTCCCCCCACAAACTTGCCCCCCGATCTGTTCCCTGCGTATTCTTCGGATATCCTCCTAATACTAAGGATTTTCGCTGTTACGATCCTGAATCGGGGCGCGTCATCATCTCCAGGCATGTGTGCTATGATGAATCTGTATTTATGTTCCAACAGGTTACTGCATCGTCGCCTGCACCCCCGGACGCCCCGCGACGTGCGCCCGTCCTCGTCCTACCGGGTGCACTCACTGGGGCTCCTGGCGGTCCCCATGTCCGCGGGCCTCGTCGCGCTGCTCTCGCCGTCGTGCCACCTGGCCGTGGAAACCCCGTCACCCGGGCTGCACTGCAGACCGGCGCCCCCTCGCCCGCCCATGGTCATCCGCGGGCCTCTCCCTCGGACTGGGGCACCATCGCTGCTTCTCCTTCGTCAGCTGTTGTCGACGACGCGGCCTCCTTCGACCCAGCTTCATCCTCACCCAGCTCGGTCTCGTCCTCACCTGCGTCTGGCATCTTGGCGTCGTTCTTGTCATCGTCCTCACCTGCGCCTGGCCCCGTGGTCGCTCCTGCTGCCGCTCCCACAGGCACCGGCGTCGTCCCCGCGCGCGTGCGGGCATTCATCGTCCCAGCCAGAAATACTCCTCCAATGAGTACGTCTGTGCTGCACCCACGGCTGCTCCCTCGCCGCTCCCGGCGTCCGTTCACGCGGCGCTCCGGGGCCCTCACTGGTCCAGTGCCATGGAAGCGGAGTACAATGCGCTGCTGCAGAATCGGACATGGCAACTCGTTCCGCGCCCTGCTCGCGCTCACGTGATCAGCGGGAAGTGGGTGTTCCGCCACAAACTTCGTCCTGACGGCTCTCTCGACCGGTACAAAGCCCGCTGGGTCGTTCGCAGCTTCCGGCAGCGCGCCGGTCTCGACTTTACTGAGACTTTTGCGCCGGTCGTCAAGCCGGGAACCATCCGCTGCATCCTCCAGCTCGCCGTCTCCCGCGGATGGCTCATTCACCAACTCGACATCGCCAACGCCTTCCTGCACGGGCACCTGACGGAGCAGGTGTTCTGCCAGCAGCCAGCAAGCTTCGTCGACCCGGTGCGCCCCGACGACGTCTGCCTGCTCTCGTGGTCCCTCTACGGCCTCAAGCAGGCCCCGCGCACCTGGTATCAATGGATCGCCGCATTCCTGGTGCAGCTCGGCTTCGTCATCACTCGATCTGACGCGTCGTTGTTCGTCTACACATGCGGCAACGACATGGCGTATCTTCTTCTGTACATCGACGACATTGTCTTGGCGGCCTCCTCCGACGTTCTTCTTCGTCGCTTCGTCAGCCTTCTTCAGCACGAGTTCGCTTTGAAGGACCTTGGCGCGCTTCACTACTTCCTGGGCGTTGAGGTCGCCCGCCACCCTGATGGTTTCTTCCTCTGCCAGAAAAAGTACGCGCTCGTGCTGCTGGACCGCGCTGGCATGGCCAACTGCAAGTCCGCTTCTACTCCCATCAACACCGCGGGCAAGATCTCTGGCCAGGATGGCGTGTCATTCACCGACGCCTCCTTCTATCGCAGTGTGGTCGGCGGGCTTCAGTATTTGACGCTGACCCGCCCCGATCTTCAGTACGCGGTGCAACAGGCCTGCCTGCAAATGCACGCCCCGCGCGACGTGCACTGGAGCTTGGTGACACGGATCTTGCGGTACATCTGTGGGACGCCTTCGCTCGGGCTCACTCTTTGTGCTTCGCCCTCGCTGGACATCGCGCCTACTCCGACGCCGACTGGGCCGGCTGCCCCGACACACGCCGCTCCACCTCCGGCTACTGCATCTACATGGGGCCCTCGTTGGTGTCTTGGTCGTCTAAGTGCCAGCCCACCGTGTCTCGCTCCAGTGCGGAGGCCGAGTATCGCGCCGTCGCCCGCGGTCGCCGAGTGCTCTTGGCTGCGGCAGCTTCTGACCGAGCTTCACTGCGGTGTCGCCAAGGCTACAATGGTCTACTACGACAATGTCTCGGCGGTGTATCTCTCCGCCAACCCGGTTCATCACCGCCGCACCAAGCACATCGAGCTCGACATTCACTTTGTCCGTGAGAAAGTGGCCCTCGGGGATGTCCGCGTTGTCCATGTTCCCACCGCCCAGCAGCTCGCCGACGTGATGACCAAGGGGCTCCCGCCGTCGGTGTTCAGGGATTTCCGCTCCAGTCCCTGCATCTCCAACGGGCGAGGCTTGGAATGCGGGGGTGTTGAAACAGGCCTTGTACATAGCCCACTATGGCAGCCCAACTTAGCCCGCACGCCAGCCCAACATGGCTGCCGTTAGCCAACACGTACGAGACCGAGTCTCTAGGATCGACGTGCCCATCTCTCGCACGATCTCCTGCTCGCTAGGGCTTTAGTTAGCTGAATCTGTTACTGCCGCACCGTATATAAATTCTCCTGATGATGAATGAATAGTGTGTGCCGCACAAAACATCTCTCTCTCGTTTCTCACAAGAACCACCACAGCACCTCGCCGCCGCCGCCGCCGCTGCCGAGGTCGACGACGACGATGTGGCGTTCGCCAGCTCGCGCTCTCCTCCTGCTCCGGTCGTCCGTCCCCAGATCGCCACCGCCGCAGCAAAATCCACTTCGGAGCCTGGCCCGAGCCCCACCCCCGCCACCACGCCTTCTCTCCCGCTTCCTCTCCTCCTCCTCCCCGGAGGCCCTGCCGGACGACCCCTCCTCCGCCGCGGAGGCCCTCCCGGATGACCCCTTCGCCTTCGCGCCCGGCGTTGCATCCGGATCGGCTGATCCCACCGAGGCCGACGAGGACAACCTGGCCGCGCTCTGTGAGGAGGATGCGGGCTACGCCGACGACATCTTCGTCTCCACCGCCTCCCCCGACACCGCCGATCCCGAAGCCAGGGACGAGGAGGTCGCCCTCATCCGCGCCGTCGTGGAGTCCACCCCGGAGGACCAGATCCCCACCGCCATCGCCGACATGGTCGTTGACTTCACCGAGCCGCTCCTAGCCGCCATCCTCCTCTCCGCCGAGAACTGCTCTGGTAAAAAGCTACTCCTCTTGTTCAAGTCCGCCGGGAAGAACAACCCTGATGTCAAGAGCCTTGCCAATCTTGACATCGTCGCGAGCAAGGTTGCTGATTCAGCTGAGATTGACGAGATGGACGCGTACATGCTCTGGGATTTGGTGAAGGAAATGGGCAGTGTGCCAGGATCATTGAGCGCCCCACTGCTGAACAGAGTGCTAGCAATGTTCTGGAAGCTCGAGAAATCGAAGGCGGCGCTAGAGGTGCTTGACAAGTTCAGTGAGTTTGGCTGTACTCCGGACGGTGAGAGCTATTATCTGGCGATTCAAGCGGCTGGAAAGAAGTCCATGGTTGGTGCTGCATGGGGAGTTTGCGAGAAGATGATTAGCACTGGGTGCTTCCCTGATGGGAAGAAGACCGGTGAGATTCTGACCTTCTTTTGCCAGGGGAAGAAGGTAACAGAGGCACATTCAGTATACCTAGCAGCGAAGGAGAAGAAGGTTCAGATTCCTACATCATCCTTAGATTTCCTTGTTGGTGCTTTGGCGAAGAATGACGAGGCCACCAGTACTGCTCTGGAGCTGCTGGATGAATACAAAGGAGAGTCTCTTAAGCATGCAGGCAAGTCCTTTGCTGCCGTTATACATAGTTTGTGCAGGATGAAGAATTTGGAGGATGCAAAGAAGCTGCTGATGAGGATGGTGAATCTTGGCCCAGCTCCTGGTAGTGCAGTGTTCAACTTTGTCATCACAGGATTGTCTAAAGAGGGAGAAATGGAGGACGCAAAGGGTTTGATAAGAGTGATGGAAAGCCGAGGGCTGCGCCCTGATGTTAATACATACAGTGTGATCATGAGTGGCTACACAAAGGGAGGCATGATTGATGAAGCTCATTCTCTACTTCGCGAAGCTAAGAAGATCCATGCAAAACCAAGCAGGGTTACTTATCACATACTGATTCGTGGTTACTGCAAGATGGAGGAGTTCGACAAGGCCCTGGAGTGCCTAAAGCAGATGAAGGAGGACGGGTTGCAGCCAAATATGGATGAGTATAGCGAACTCATCCAATCGTTGTGTCTGAAGTCTATGGACTGGAGAACAGCTGAGAAGCTCCTGAAGGAAATGGAGGGCAATGGATTATGCCTTAAGGGCACTATCCGCAGCCTCATAGCAGCAGTCAAGGAGTTGGAAACGGAAGAGGCGTCAAAAGACAGCCAAGAAGCATAGTTTCTCTAGGATATGCTTGGAGTGACACTGCCACTATCAAGTTTTGGGGAATCACCCTCCTTTTGCTCTCTGCATCTCTGGTGAGGTTATGAAAAACACCATCTTTTGTACTTGTCTGTTTGTTGCTAGATGCTAAAATAATTTTGTGTTTGTATTGTAAATGCTGAACCAGCAGGGATGCATAATTAATTTTTGTCTAGAGTTTATGCGTCTCTAGAAGTAGAACCAAGAGAATTTCGATGCAATTTTCGATCCAATGTTATGACTTGGAAAAAGGAGTATAGATGTTTGCCTATTCCCAAAGCAAGGGGCCTTGCGAAGTGAAAAGGGATTTTTTTTTTTTGGAATATGTGCCTATCAAATCAAAAGGTAAGTAGTAACAGTAAAAGCATGTTGGTGCAGCATCAGGTACCTGTCGGTGCTTTGGTGCGTGATGTACAACAGCATGCCTATATGCTGTTATCGTGTAAAACATCGGAATGACGATGCTATATTTTTACTATGCAATTCATAGATTTGTTGGCACTGGTAACTGACTCCGCGAAGACACTTTCACTGATACGATTTTCAAGGACATGTATTGCCAATTAGTCTGCTGGTATATCTAATGGAGTAATTTTCTGGGAATGCACTTGATGGTTTACTATTCACTGATAACACTCTCCTGTGCAGTAATCTGCCGGGTCTTTTGTGCACCATTCGGAGCATGATTTGATGAGTTTAGTGTCTGGCATTCAGCTTTTCATTTGGTTTTGACTTTATATCTGCGACACGTTGAAAACATACAACAGTGCCTGCCCAGTTTTGTGTAATCACCGCATTGGCTTAGGTTACTGCGATCATTGCACACTTTTTTTTTTTGCACATAGAGCAAGCTTAATTCCCAGCAGCTAGCGGTAGGTGGTACATGAAATCTCAGCCGAATCGAATTTTGAATAGTCGTCTGGCTCAGGCCTAATCAGGAGTAGATAGATGCTTTGCAGTTGAAAACAAGGCAGTTTCTGAAAGTTTCTGTGTGTGCAGTTGCTGCTGTGCTAGACCTGTGAATAGCAATAGCAATAGAGATTGGTGATTGCGTCAAGATTTTGATTCTGCGTTGTGCACGTGGCTGGTATGTGGCAGAATAGTCCCGTTGATTTAGTTTTCTGCTCCGTTAAAATATTGCTGCTGTGTTGTGGTGATAAGTGTGATTCCTGGCGCTGACGCTGCTATTAGTTGTACTTGTCAACTGATGGTGGACGCAACCACACATCACAAGCTGCGCAAGCACGGGTGCTACTACATGTTATGGACCGTGTATCAGAAGCGAATCACCGTGTATCGATCAGAAGCGAATTTAGGTTCGGCTGGGCAAATACTTTGTGCTCTTGTTTCCAAGCGATATAAATTTTGTAGCATATACATCTCACATGATATTTGTTCATATTGATGGTCAACGTGGTTTTAAGATACGTGCTAGGCCCCATATATCATCCCTATACGTCCTACTATGCTTTGGTGCATGATGTACAAGAGCATGCCTACATGTTGTTACCATGTGAAGCATCGGAATGGCAGTGCCATATTGGTAGTATATGCAATTCATAGGTTTGCTGGCGCTGGTAACTGATTCAGGGAAGATACACTTTCATTGCTATGGTTTTTAAGGGCGTGCATTGCCAATTAGCCTGCTATATAATGGAGTAATTTTCTGGGAATGCACTTGATGATCTATTATTACCAATGTGTGTTCACAGGTAACACTCTCCTGCGCAGTGGGTCTTTTGTGTGCCATTCGGAGCATAATTTGATTGCACGACTAGAAAAATATGGCCTATTTGAACAACTTGCTTCTAGAAGGACCGCTGGTGGGGGCCATAACCATTTAGTGTCACCTTCCCGCTCTTGTTTGCTATCTCAGCCAATCCTGAGGCAAAGGTTGCGGAGATGTGGCGTCAAGGTCGATGGGCCCCGTGGTTCTGCCGATCTTTGGGTCTCTTGGAGGCCTCGGAATGGAGAAAATGCGGGATAATTTGAATGGGTTCTGTCTCTCACATGGAAAGGATGAGGTGGGCAGGCGTCTTGAGGCGTCAGGGAGCTTCTCGACAGGCACATTATACAAAGGAATCTTCAAAAGCTCGACCCCATGTAATCTAGCGGGGATATGGAAGGCTCGGTTACCAGCAAAGATTAAAATCTTCCCTTGGCAGGTGGCGCATAACATAATAACTAGTGGGGATCAGGTGCAAAAACGAAGAGGCCCGGGTGATGGCAAATGTGTTTGGTGTGGAGAGGATGAGGACCGCGACCACATCCTATTCAGATGTATTATGGCTAGATTCGCGTGGAGCGCCATTTGAGAGGCCACGGGATGCTCCTGGAACCCAAGTGGATTCTCGGATTTCCATCATCTAGCGTCTGCCACGGTCGGAAGGGATAGAAGGATGGCGTGGGCGGGATTTGGGGCCATCGAATGGGCCCTTTGGACTACCAGAAATAAAGCTTTGATAGAGGGTCATTTCATTCGTCATCCGGCTAACCTCCTATACAAAATGGTGTCTTTCTTGCAGCCGTGGAAACTTCTGGCAAGAAACACGGACAGAGGGCGGGTGGAGGAGCTCGCAAGCAAGGTGAGAGCAAAGTGCACTAATCTTCGACGGGTATCATAGGGAGATCACCGGCCGGTGGCCGCCTTAGCTACCTCGACAGCTTCTGCGTCTTCTCGTAGGTCTTCTCAGGCCTAGGTTAGTTCCACGCTGCATCGCGTGATGGGCCTTTGGCCTTGTATCCCCGTACCTTTCCTTCTTTAGATTTGCATCGTGACGGTTTCAGTTGTAAGGGCCTCATTTTAAGGCCGCCCAGATGCCTCCTCTCTAAAAAAAGGTCACGTCTTGATACGTCTCCAACGTATCTATAATTTTTTATTGTTCTATGCTATTATATTATCCATCTTGGATGTTTTATATGCATTTATATGCTATTTTATATGATTTTTGGGACTAACCTATTAACCTAGAGCCTAGTGTCAGTTTCTGTTTTTTCCTTGTTTTTAAGTTTCGCAGGAAAGGAATATCAAACGGAGTCCAATTGACCTGAAAGTTTTCGACACTTGTTTTTGGACCAAAAGAAGCCCACGGAGTACCGGAGATGCACCAGAGGAGTCCCGAGGCCTCCACAAGGGTGGAGGGCGCCCCCACCCCCTAGGGCGCGCCCTCCGACCTTATGGGCCCCTCGTGGACTCCCCTGACTTGTTCTCGACGCCAACACCTCTTATATATCCCAAAACCTCCAGAACAGAACCTAGATCGGGAGTTCCGCCGCCATAAGCCTCTGTAGCCACGAAAAATAAATCGGGATCCTGTTCCGGCACCCTGCCACAGGGAGAAACCATCACCGGTGGCCATCTTCATCATCTCGGTGCTCTCCATGACGAGGAGGGAGTAGTTCACCCTCGGGGCTGAGGGTATGTACCAGTAGCTATGTGTTTGATCTCTCTCTCTCTCTCTCTCTCTCTCTCTCTCTCTCTCTCTCTCTCTCTCTCTCTCTCTCTCTCTCTCTCTCTCGTGTTCTTGCTTTGGCACGATCTTGATGTACCGCGAGCTTTGCTATTATAGTTGGATCTTATGATGTTTCTCCCCCTCTACCTTCTTGTAATGGATTGAGTTTTCCCTTTGAAGTTATCTTATCGGATTGAGTCTTTAAGGATTTGAGAACACTTGATGTATGTCTTGCATGTGCTTATCTGTGGTGACAACGGGATATTCACGTGATCGAGTTGATGTATGTTTTGGTGATCAACTTCCGGGTTTTGTGACCTTGTGAACTTATGCATAGGGGTTGGCACACGTTTTCGTCTTGACTCTCCAGTAGAAACTTTGGGGCACTCTTTGAAGTTCTTTGTGTTGATTTGAATAGATGAATCTGAGATTGTGTGATACATATCGTATAATCAAACCTGCGGATACTTGTGGTGACATTGGAGTATCTAGGTGACATTAGGGTTTTGGCTGATGTGTGTCTTAAGGTGTCTTAAGGTGTTATTTTAGTACGAACTCTAGGGTTGTTTGTGACACTTATAGGAATAGCCCAATAGATCGATCAGAAAGAATAACTTTGAGGTGGTTTCGTACCCTACAATAATCTCTTCGTTTGTTCTCCGCTACTAGTGACTTTGGAGTGACTCTTTGTTGCACATTGAGGGATTGTCATATGATCTAATTATGTTATCATTGTTTTTGAGAACTTGCACTAGTGAAAGTATGAACCCTAGGCCTTGTTTCGAAGCATTGCAATACCGTTTTCGCTCACTTTTACCACTTGTTACCTTGATGTTTTTATATTTTCAGATTACAAAAACCTATATCTACCATCCATATTGTACTTGTATTACCATCTCTTTGCCGAACTAGTGCACCTATACAATTTACCATTATATTGGGTGTGTTGGGGACACAAGAGACTCTTTGTTATTTGGTTGCAGGGTTGTTTGAGAGAGACCATCTTCATCCTACGCCTCCCACGGATTGATAAACCTTAGGTCATCCACTTGAGGGAAATTTGCTACTGTCCTACAAACCTCTGCACTTGGAGGCCCAACAACGTCTACAATAAGAAGGTTGCGTAGTAGACATCAAGCTCTTTTCTGGCGCTGTTGCCGGGGAGGTTAGTGCTTGAAGGTATATCTTTAGATCCAATCAAATCTTTTAGTTTATTGTTTCATCACTAGTCTAGTTTATGAAATAAAACTACAAAAAAATGGAATTTAGGTCATCCTACGCCTCCCACGGATTGATAAACCTTAGGTCATCCACTTGAGGGAAATTTGCTACTGTCCTACAAACCTCTGCACTTGGAGGCCCAACAACGTCTACAATAACAAGGTTGCATAGTAGACATCAAGCTCTTTTCTAGCGCCGTTGCCGGGGAGGTTAGTGCTTGAAGGTATATCTTTAGATCCTGCAATCAAATCTTTTAGTTTATTGTTTCATCACTAGTTTAGTTTATGAAATAAAACTACAAAAAAATGGAATTTAGGTTTCCTCATATGCTTCATCTTTTTAATATCTTTCGTGAAAATAAGGATTCCGATAATTGTGCTCAATTGCTAGAGAAAGAATGCAATAAAATATTTGACATACAATCTTTGAATGATGAGCATGATTGCAATGTTGTTAGTATGAATTCTTTGAATATCCATAGTACTAATGATGATTGCACTAGTCATGATAAAAATGTTTCTTATAAGCATGTCAATTTTTGTGGAGTGCATAGAGTTTGTTGTTACATACCAAAAAGGGAAGATAGATTTTGCAAGAGGCATAATCATTTAGAAACTAAATGGTTGCAAGAGAGGCTAGATGCTTGTGCTGGACAGTTTAATATTTTTAGCCATCCTTGTGAACTTTGCAATGAACGTGGTCATTTAAATCTCCAATGCAAATTTTCTCATGATCGAATCGTGTCCAAAAATTGTGATGACTTGATTTCCCTTGCGCATCATAATGAACTTAGTTTGCTTCTGGGATATGAAGAAATGGAATGTATGACTAAGGGTATTCCAGAATATATCCTTGAGAAATTTCTTGATTTTTATCTAGAGGAAATTTATATGTATTGGTAAATTGCATTGAGAATCCTTATATTGCCAATTACTTAAAGACAAGAAAACAAATAGAAGATGAAGAGAATACTAATGAAGGGAAGAGGTTTCCCAATATCCTCCTATTTTCTCTTATGATGAATCAGGTAACAAGAAGGAGCTTTTTATTCAACCAATCTCATCAATAAGGAGCTCCAAAAGGGTGATAAAACCCACACATGATGTGAGGAAGAAAAAGAAAAGACGGAAAAGCAAAGGTAAAAAGGTATCCTACCCAAATGATGTTGCTCCTATTATTGTTATGCATATTGCTCATTATGATGATTATGATTGGGAAAGTAATGATACTTGTTATAATCTTGAAAATCTTTTTGGCACCAACTTAGAAAGTTGTGATAATAATTTCTATACTATTAGTGCTATCCATATTATTAATGATGAGAATGATTATGCTTGTGATATCTAAAGGCCCAAGCTTGGGGATGCTATGTTTGATGAAAATGACATGTTTGAGAATTTATTTGCTGCAATTAATGGTTGTCCCAAGCTTGGGGATGCTATGTTTAATGAAGATGATATTCTTAGTCCTCCAAATTTTGATGAGCAAATTTATTATGATGATAGCATGCCTCCTATTTACGATGATTGCAATATTTATGAAAGTGGGTTTGGAAGAGTGTCAACTTTAGGAAGTAGTGATCCCACTATTTTGGAGGGTGTCACTAGTAGAAAAGGGGGCTATGGTCCAGGCCGGGGCAGCCCATTAGTCCCGTTTCAGTCTAGAACCGGGACTAATGGGGGCTTTGGCACCGGTTCGTGAGCCCAGGGGGCCGGCCGGGCCACGTGGGCCATTGGTCCCGGTTCGTCTGGACCTTTTGGTCCCGGTTGGTGGGACGAACCGGGACCAATGGGCCTGGCTCCTGGCCCACAACCATTGGTCCCGGTTCGCGGCATGAACCGGGACCAAAGGCTCCCCCTTAGTCCCGGTTCGTGCCACGAACCGGGACTAAAGGGTCGGCCCTCGCTGCACCCACAGTTTAGTCCCACCTCGCCAACCGAAGGGCGCCGACACCTGTTTATAAGCCCATCCCTCTCTGCATTGTTGAGCTCCTCTCAAAGTGAAAATAGATGCACCTATAGAGGAAAATTGGACATAAATTCATAAATAGAAATTGATTATGAATTTATGTTTAATTTTCTCTATAAGTGCATCTATGTTCACTAATAGAGAAGTTTTTATTTTTTTGACCTAAAAGAAAAAAGATATCACTAAAAAACTATTAGTATTTAGTATAAATAGAAATGACTAAAAAAGAAAAAGAAAAAAATGCCTATATGCACTAAGTAGTGATTCACACTAAGTAGTAGAAATGGAAAAATAAATAGCAAAAAAGAAAAAAAATGCCTATAATATTTGTTATGACTAACTAAAATTACCAAATTGAGTATAATGGCACTAACAGAAAGTTTATAGTAAAGTTATTCATAAACTAGTGATTCACACAAATTTTAAAAAATTGAAATTTAAACTATTCAAATTTTAAAACTAATGGCACTAACAGAAAGTTTATAATTTTTGTGACCTAAAATAAAAAAGAAATCACTAAAAAACTATAAGTATTTAGTTCTAAGTAGAAATGAAAAAATAATGGCACTAGTAAAGTTAATCACAAACTTGAGATTCACACAAATTTCAAAGAATTCAAATTTTAACTATTCTAATTTGAAAACTAATGGCAGTAGTAAAGTTAATCACAAACTTGAGATTCACACAAATTTCAAAGAATTCAACTTTTAACTATTCTAATTTGAAAACTAATGGCACTAACAGAAAGTTTATAATTTTTGGTATCTCTGTGCAGAAAGATTGTACATAATAAATATAATACACAAAGTGTTTTCACACAAATTTAGTAAACTAGTGATTCATAAACTAGTGATTCACACAAATTTTAGAAAAATTCAAATTTAAACTATTCAAATTTTAAAGCTAATGGCACTAACAGAAAGTTTATAATTTTTGTGACCTAAAAGAAAAAAGAAATCACTAAAAAACTATAAGTATTTAGTTCTAAGTAGAAATGAAAAAATAAATAGCAAAAAAAATGCCACCTACTGGGCCAACACGGCCTGAATACGACTAGAAACCCAACTATGGGCCAGGATTCAGGCCCGCAGCAGGCCCAATAGGCCCACAGGCATTGCAGTGACAGATTAGGCCCGAAAGCCTGCAGTTTAGAGGAGCTCGAGAGGGTGGGCGCAGCAGCGGTTATAAACCACTCCCGAGCCCTCTCAACTAGCGAGGTGGGACTAAACTTTTGGGCGCGGGGCAGTAGAAGGCCTTTGGTCCCGGTTCGTAGGACGAACCAGGACCAAAGGGTAGCATTGGTCCCGGTTTCTGTCACGAACCGGGACCAATACGCTGACTATATAAGCAGCACTCGTGAAATTTTGGTTCAGTTCGTTCTTCCCCGCCCTCCCGACGCCGCCAGGCTGCCCGCCGTATCCGCCTCGTCGTCGCTGTCGTCGCCCCGCGCCGCCCCGTCGTCGCCATCGTCGCCCCGCGCCGCCCCGATCGACGCTGTCGCCACCCCCCGCCCCGCGACGCCGCCCCGACCCGCCACGCCCCTGCCCGTCGCCGAGCCGCCCCGCCCCGTCCCGCGCCGCACCTCGCCGTCGCCGTCCTCGACACCGTCGCCGTGAGCAATTTAGATGTGTTAGATGTGTAGTAATTTAGATGTGTAGTTCATAGATTTTTTTTGTTAGATGTGTAGTAATTTAGACGTGTAGTTCATAGATTTTTCTGTTAGATTTTTTTTCATATTGTGTAATTAATTTGTTCATATTGTGTTAGATTTATTTATAATTTTTTTCGGTTGTAATTTAGATTTATTAATGATTTTTTGTGTTAGTATTTTCTTTGTTAATTTATTGTGTATGTATAGGAAAATTGTGAATGATATATGTCATTTATGAATATGTTCATATTTAGAATAGAGGAAAAAGGAAAAAAATAAGAAGAGAAAGTGTTTAATATAATTAGTTAGAAAAATAATAGAACTATAGTTAAACTAGTTTATTTTTAGTAAGTAGTACTATTTTATTTTATTTATAGTAAGTGCTTAGTAGTTGAACTAGCTAGTTGATTTAATAAAACTGGTTTATTTTACTATAGAAGTAGTTTATTTTTAGCAAGAAAATTAATAGAACTAGTTTATTTTTTTAGTTAAAGCAATTATTCCCGCATCGACGTGGACGATGCCTATCCCGCATCCTCGTCGTCGAGTCAGGGGCGGACGACACCTGCTTGACCAGATGGGCCATGTCCGGGACTGGGCTCCGCCGGGGTGGTACTAGGAGGCGCTACCTTCCGGGGGGCGTAGCTTGGTGAGGAGTCAGCCCGTCGTTGACCCGATCCTTGTTTGGTGGCGGTCGCGTGGGCCAGTGACGGTGCAGAGACTTCCGGACACCGCGCAGGTGGTACGTCACCGTGTCAGCGAGGAGGACCAGCACGTCCGTCGGTACATGGTTGCGTTGGAGGGCAGGTTCGAGAATACCTGGCAGGTTCTTCAGGGATCTCACTGGAGCTATGATCCTGTGATGGTTCCTTCCCTTTGGGTGTCCACCGCCCGCGCCGATACCCGTCGGGCGCTACTGTTCTAGCTGAACTGGCGATATGTATGATATATAGTATTCGACGTGTATTAGTGATAATATTCGATGTACGGACAAATGGAGATGATGTAGTTTTTCTTATAATTGAAGGCATCCTAATTTGGATACTACTTAATTTTGCGATTTGATTTTTCTTATTGAATGCTCAAATTGGAGAGCACTATGCAAGGCATATGCATATGATTAGTTGAATAATAATGATCTAATTTAGTCTTTGAATCATGAACGTATAGGAAATGTCATCATCGGACGACGAAAGTCTCCCGGGGGAGTGCGACTGGTGCCATGACGATCGAGGTGAGTGCGACAGGCCTCACCTGGACGATGATCGGCGCTTCAGCATTAAGCTCGAGGAGACCTTCGAAGTTGAAATGGTACGCAACGACGACAAGTGTTTTTTTCATAATTAAGCATGACTTCAACTATTTCAACATGTAATTTTCATCTTTTACAATTCGAGTATAGTTGATCCCATGCCATGCAAGACGCTATGTCTTGGAGAGGATGGATTTTGAAGACCATGAAAATTTTGAAACGAAGAAAATTCACCTAAGGACCCATCATGATGTGGATTTTGAAGTAAAGTTGTATAATGCTGAGAGGGTAACCCATTTTGGTTGCAAAAATTGGGAAGCATTTTGCAAATTGTATGGTTTTGATGAGGGTATGCTTGTCACCATGGATCTTGGTGATCCTGAAATCGAGCAAGACAATATGGACATTTGGGTCCTTGTTGATACTCCTCCAGTTCTACCGCTATGTGAGTTTCTCAAACATAGTTAATTATTAATAGAACTTATATTATTCATTTCAAAATAGTTGACAGCTTATTTCCATTGACAGCTTATTTTGAAGTATCAAAGAATGTGCAGAAGATGGTAGATAGAACTTACTACACCGATGGCTCTGAGTTAACTTACAAGGAGAAAACTCATCTGGTTGGATTTTGTAATGATATTGAGAATTACAATATCTACAATCGAACTCCTCAACATTATGGTCAATACGTGCCACTAGTGCACGTGTTGAACTACGGTAACTACCATGGAGATACCCTGGTAAGTTTTTTTACTATTACGACATCCGTGCATCTTTTTGCATACTTCTAAAACTAGTACATCATTGCTAACTATGAAGTTATTACTATGTTTTTCAACAGCTTATCCCAGAGGATTGTGTGCCTCATTTGATGTATCAGAATGGCGGCAGCCTTCATGTTTTGAACATATATCCAGGTCATCCTATGAATCTCAACTGTCCATACCGGATTTCTAAAAGAAGTGGAGACATGACAGTCAAAGGATGGAAAAAAATGTATGAACAGTCGTAAGGAGCTTCTTGGAAGCAAAAGGAAGCGAGGCGCAAGAATTGGAGACAGGATGATCTCCATTCTTCATAATGGAGAGTCAGGGTCTATATTGTTTTATGCTATTTTACCTTAAGTGTGTTTAGGTCCGATCCTACCTGATACTTGATGATCATGTGCTAAGAACAATTATGTAGGGTTGGATTCGATGACTATGAGGATGATGATCGTATGACTTATTATTAATAACGAATAGAAGTTGTATGATGATGCTTGATTAATTAGTAGGACTTGTTATTATATATGATGATGTATGATGCGAGCATGCATGAGTTATTATATATATATATATATTTGCGGGTGAAATGAACATAGCAGTAGCGTAGGTACGTAAACCAAGGACTACATATAAGAGAGGACACTTCTCTCTATTAGCTAGCTAATAACAACCTAAAAATAACCCCCTAAACCCCTAAAACAGCCACTTTTTTATATATAAAAAAACCTCCTGCTGACGCGTGGAACCCTTTTGGTCCCGGTTTATGTCATAAACCGGGACCAAAGGCGCCCCTGCCTGGGCTGCCGGCAGCGGCCACGTGGAGGCCCATCTGTCCCGGTTCTGGTTTGAACCGGGACTAAAGGGTGAGGGTATTAGTAACGACCCTTTAGTCCTGGTTCGGGAACCGGGACTAAAGGCCCTTACGAACCGGGACAAAAGGCCGGTTTTCTACTAGTGTGTTGAATCTTATTTTAATGATAAAAGTGGATTTGGAGAGGTCATGACTTTATTTAGTAATGATTCCACTATCTTGGAAGAGGTTTCAATCGATTATGATGAGAACAAAGTTGCTACTTATGATGATTATTGTGATGTCACTTATGTTATAAAAAGTAGTGATGATTACATTTATAAAGCTTGTCATAATTATTATTACCCTTTTTCTGAACATTATTCTTTTAATATGGAAACAGTTTATAGTATTCGAGTTTCGTATGATACTCCCACTATTCATGAGAACAAATTTGCTTATGTGGAGAGTAATAAAATTTCTATGCTTGTGGATCATGAAAATAATGCTTTATGTGGTGGTTATATTGTTGAATCCATTCATGATGCTACGGAATTATGAGGGAGGAATATATGCTTGTAGGAGTCACAATATTATCAAGTTTCCTCTCTATGTGTGAAAATCTTGAAGTTGCACTTGTTTTATCTTCCTATGCTAGTTGATTCTTGTTCTCTTAAGTTATTTGCTCACAAAATCCCTATGCATAGGAAGTGGGTTAGGCTTAAATGTGCTTGTCATATGTTTCATGATGCTCTCTCTATGTTTCAATTCTTATCTTTTATGTGAGCATCATTGAAATCATCATGCCTAGCTAGAAAGGCATTAAAGAAAAGCGCTTGTTGGGAGTCAACCCAATATTTAACCATACTGTTTTTGTGTGTTCACATGATTAACCTCCTGTAGTAATCATGTTTTATAGCTTTTTTCAATAAATTGCCAAGTAAGACCTTTGGGATGGCTTATGGTGATAGTTGATTTGATCTTGCTGAAAAACAGAAACTTTTGCGCTCACGAAAACAATTCTCATTTCTAGCTAAAGATTGATTTTTAGTTGATTCTTTTTGAAGAATATTAATAGACAAATTTCTTAGGACTTCCTAATTTCTCAGTATTTTTGGAGTTACATAAGTATTTGAAATATCCAGATTGCTACAGACTGTTCTGTTTTTGACAGATTCTGTTTCTCGCATGTTGTTTGCTTATTTTGATGCATCTATGAGTAGTATCGGAGGGTATGAACCATAGAGAAGTTGGAGTACAGTAGATATTACACCAATATAAATAAAGAATGAGTTCACAACAGTACCAAAAGTGGTGATTTATTTTCTTATACTAACGGAGCTTATGAGATTTTGTGTTGAGTTTTGTGTTGTGAAGTTTTGTGTTGTGAAGTTTTCAACACTTATATCTTTTTAGAGCACGACGGTAGTTTTATTTCAAAGAAATTGTTGAAATCTCATGCTTCACTTACATCATTTTGAGAGTCTCTAAACAACATGGTAATTTGCTTTGGTGATGAATTTAGTCCTAATATGATAGGCATCCAAGGGGGATATAATAAAAACTTTCATATAAAGTGCATTGAATACTATGAGAAGTTTGATTCCTTATGATTGTTTTGAGATATGAAGATGGTGATATTAGAGTCATGCTAGTGAGTAGTTGTGAATTTGAGAAATACTTGTGTTGAGGTTTGTGAGTCCCGTACGTAGCATGCATGTATGGTGAACTGTTATGTAACGAAGTTGGAGCATGAGATATTTTTGATTGACTTCCTTATGAGTGGCGGTCGGGGATGAGCGATGGTCTTTTCCTACCAATCTATCCCCCTAGGAGCATACGTGTAGTACTTTGTTTTGATGACTAATAGATTTTTGCAATAAGTATGTGAGTTCTTTATGACTAATGTTGAGTCCATGGATTGTACGCACTCTCACCCTTCCACCATTGCTAGCCTCACTTGTGCCACGCAACTTTCGTCGGTACCATACACCCCCCATATACCTTCCTCAAAACAGCCACCATACCTACCTATTATGGCATTTCCATAGCCATTCCGAGATATATTGCCGTGCAACTTTTCATCGTTCCATTTTATTATGACACACATCATCATTGTCATATTGCTTTTCATGATCATGTAGTTGACATCGTATTTCTGGCAAAGCCACCGCTCATAATTCTTTCATACATGTCACTCTTGATTCATTGCACATCCCGGTACACCGCCGGAGGCATTCGTATAGAATCATAATTTTGTTCTAAGTATCGAGTTGTAATTCTTGAGTTGTAAGAAAATAAAAGTGTGATGATCATCATTATTAGAGCATTGTCCCGGTGAGGAAAGGATGATGGAGACTATGATTCCCCACAAGTCTCCTGAGACTCCAGAGGAAAAATAAAATAATAAAAAAGAGGCCAAAGAAAAAAACAGAAGGCCAAAAAAACCAAGAAAAATGAGAGAAAAAAAGAGAAGGGGCAATGCTACTATCCTTTTACCACACGTGTGCTTCAAAGTAGCACCATGATCTTCATGATAGATAGTCCCCTATGTTGTCACTTTCATATACTAGTGGGAATTTTTCATTATAGAACTTGGCTTGTATATTCCAATGATGGGCTTCCTCAAATTGCCCTAGGTCTTCATGAGCAAGCAGGTTGGATGCACACCCACTTAGTTTTCTTTTAGAGTTTTCATAAACTTATAGCTCTAGTGCATCCGTTGCATGGCAATCCCTACTCACTCACATTGATATCTATTGATGGGCATCTCCATAGCCTGTTGATACACCTAGTTGATGTGAGACTATCTCCTTCTTTTTGTCTTCTCTACAACCACCGTCTATTCCACCTATAGTGCTATGTCCATGGCTCACGCTCATGTATAGCGTGAAAGTTGAAAAGGTTTGAAAACATCAAAAGTATGAAACAATTGCTTGACTTGTCATCTGGGTTGTGCATGATTTAAATGTTTTGTGTTATGAAGATGGAGCATAGCCAGACTATATGATTTTGTAGGGATAAGCTTTCTTTGGCCATGTTATTTTGAGAAGACATAATTATTTTGTTAGTATTCTTGAAGTATTATTTTTTTATGTCAATATTAAACTTTTGTTTTGAATCTTATGGATCTGAACATTCATTCCACAATAAATAAATTACATGGATAAATATGTTAGGTAGCATTCCACATCAAAAATTTTGTTTTTATCATTTACCTACTCGAGAACGAGCAGGAATTAAGCTTGGGGATGCTTGATACGTCTCCAACGTATCTATAATTTTTTATTGTTCCATGCTATTACATTATCCATCTTGGATGTTTTATATGCTATTTTATATAATTTTTGGGACTAACCTATTAACCTAGAGCTCAGTGCCAGTTTCTGTTTTTTCCTTGTTTTTGAGTTTCGCACGAAAGGAATATCAAACGAAGTCCAATTGACCTGAAAGTTTCCGACGCTTGTTTTTGGACCAAAAGAAACCCACGGAGTACCGGAGAAGCATCAGAGGAGTCCCGAGGCCTCCATAAGGGTGGAGGGCGCCCCCACCCCCTAGGGCATGCCCTCTGACCTTGTGGGCCCCTCGTGGACTCCCCTGACTTGTTCTCGATGCCAACACCTCTTATATATCCCAAAACCTCCAGAGCAGAACCTAGATCAGGAGTTCCGCCGCCATAAGCCTCTGTAGCCACGAAAAACCAATCGGGACCCTCTTCCGGCACCCTGCCAGAGGGGGAAACCATCACCGGTGGCCATCTTCATCATCCCGACGCTGTCCATGACGAGAAGGGAGTAGTTCACCCTCGAGGCTGAGGGTATGTACCAATAGCTATGTGTTTGATCTCTCTCTCTCTCTCGTGTTCTTGATTTGGCATGATCTTGATGTACTGCGAGCTTTGCTATTATAGTTGGATCTTATGATGTTTCCCCCCTCTACCATCTTGTAATGGATTGAGTTTTCCCTTTGAAGTTATCTTATCGGATTCAGTCTTTAAGGATTTGAGGACACTTGATGTGTGTCTTGCATGTGCTTATCTGTGGTGACAATGAGATATTCACGTGATCTACTTGATGTACGTTTTGGTGATCAACTTGCGGGTTCTGTGACCTTGTGAACTTATGCATAGGGGTTGGCACATATTTTCGTCTTGACTCTCCAGTAGAAGCTTTGGGGCACTCTTTGTAGCGACCAGACCTCAAACGGTCTGATCTCTGTGCATCAGTGTCATCCCTGGATCAGTAATGCTAACATGCACAGTACTTGAAGGATTTATAACAGAGTAGCAATAACACACTTATTACATCGAGTGTCTCAAAAGAGAACTTATTACAATAAATATGGCTTAAGGCCATCTTATAACGATAACAGCTGAAGACTTGGAAGATAAGCGAGTCCATCAACTCCAACAGCATCGCTGAATATAGAACCACGACCTAAAAACACCTTACTCATCGTCTGAAAAGTCTGCAACATGAAACGTTGCAGCCCGAAACGGGTCAGCACATGGAATATGCTGGCAATGTAACACATAGAGAGTAATGAATGAAACAGGCTATACTACATGCATATTTGGCTGGTGGAAAGCTCTATGGTTACAGTTTTTGCATAAAGCCAATTTTTCCCTACTGCAAAGGAATAAATTTTATTTAACTATCATGGTGGTTGTTAAACATTGGGAATGGTTGACAGCATTCTCAATCCCAATTAAGCATCGTCATTAAAACCTAACAAAATTAATTAAAAGTAACATGATGAGATTCACATGATAATCCAAGTACTAGATACTCAAGACGTCCATAACCGGGGACACGGCTAACCATGATTAGTTTATACACTCTGCAGAGGTTGCGCACTTTTCCCCACAAGACTCGATTTTCTCCGTTGGAATTCTCGCACTACATGGTGTTTGAGAAACGGATGACCGAGACATAGTGTTTCAGAAGCGCTAGCACCTTACGATCGGTAGACCGTACCACCTACATCCCCTACATCTGCTAGTCTACCACTATAAGAGTTCGCACGACTTAGTCAACTATGCTAGAGCCCATAGTAGCTTGTGGCTGCACACGGAAGTTTCTAGTATGAATAATCTCATGATCCCTTTGAGCCTGGGTGGTGGTCCAAAAGAAAACAATAGGCAATCCTGGAATACCCAGGTACCTCAATCCACCCAGATGTGTGTTTAAGTTGCCACCTTAAATAAACCATTAATTAACAATCTCACATCTGTCATGGATATCACTCACCCAATCCACGTCTACTAGCATAGCATGGCATAATAAGCAAACGTAGAAGCAACTCCCAAAGGTTTGATATTGAACAGGTAATAGGTACTACCTCAACTACTTCCCATCCCACAATTTAATTAGATCCTAATCATGCAATGTGTGAGGATTGATCTAATGCAATAAAACTGGATAGTAGGGAGAAATGATCAAAGTGTTACTTGCCTTGCTGATGATCCGCGAAACCTAGAGATTCGAAGTAACAGGCGGCGCACTCCGGGTACTCTATCGCAAACAAACAAACAAGCATACAATAAGTACTCATCTAATGCACAAGTAAAACTCAAATAAGAGATCTAACCAGAAAGTTCAACTTAAGAACTCCGGTTTGCAATAAGAATCAAAACAAACGAAGCAACGAAAGTCAAACGGCGAAAGAAACAAACTTCATTTACTAATCTGGACATAAGTCAAATTTCACAGAAGCAAAAACTTGTTTAAGTTGGTTAAATGGAAAGAGGGTTTCGAGACGAAACTCCAGCCGCTTGGATCGCCTGATTCCGATAAACGAGCGAAAAGTTATACTAAAACAAAAATCAGATCAGAAATCGCGATCAGAAATAATCGCGGAAAATCCGAGAAAAAGAAAAACGACGAACAGATTAAAGAATGAACGTTCGTTATCTGGATCTAAACGATGAACGCGTTCGTTAAAACGAACAAACGAGCGAACGCTCGCTAATTAAACTAAACCGTAAAAAACCGAATCTAATAAAAAACAAAAACTAAAATACCGATGGAAAACTGAACGGTTTTTCGAGAAAAACCGGCGGCGGGATCGAGGTCAACCTCGGGCGACGGGTTCGGCGGGCGGCGGGGTCGGCGGTGGCGGCTCCGGCTCCGGCGGGCGACGCGGCGGCGGCGGCGAGGGGGGCGGCGGCACGAAGGCGGGCTAGGGTTTGGGGCGCGAGGGCGGCGGCTGGGCCTCCCCTGGCTTATAAAGCCGGCTGGGCAAGGTGTCCGGGTCGGACACGGCCCGTTAGGTCGGTTCGCGTTTTTTTTTTAAAAATAATCCGTGCACAGAAAAACAAACAAAAGAAATACTAAACGGACTCCAAAAAATCCCAAAATAAATTTTCCCCGACTTCTAAAATCAAGCCGGACAAAGTGAACATTTATTTGGGGCCTAAATGCAATTTTGAAAAACGCACATTTTCCCTAAATTCAAATAAAATAGCGAAAAACTCGGAAATATAAACTTATTTGATTTTATTATTAAATCCTCAACATTTCTTTATTTTGGGAAAGTCTTTTTATTCCCTCTCTCATATTTTTGTAATGGAAATAATTGAAGATAAAATAATTAAAATCAAATGATCCTATTCTCAAAATTTGAGAAAACTCAAATATGAAAATAACGAAATCCCCAACTCTCTCCGTGGGTCCTTGAGTTGCGTAGAATTTTTTGGATCAAAACCCAAAGCAAATAAAATATGATATGCAATGATGATCTAATGTATAACATTCCAAATTGAAAAATTGGGATGTTACAAACCTACCCCCCTTAAGATGAATCTCGCCCTCGAGATTCGGGTTGGCTAGAAAATAGGTGAGGATGGTCTTTCAGCAAATCTTCCTCTCGTTCCTAGGTGGCTTCATCCTCTGTGTGGTGGCTCCACTGAACTTTGCAAAACTTGATAACCTTGTTGCGGTTGACTCGGCTGGCATACTCAAGAATCTTAACTGGTTTCTCTTCATAGGTCAAATCACTGTCCAACTGAATCGCTTCCAACGGCACGGTATCTCTCAGTGGTATATCAGCCATCTCCGCGTGGCACTTCTTTAACTGGGAAACATGGAACAAATCATGAACTCCTGACAATCCTTTGGGCAATTCCAACTTGTAGGCCACTTCTCCCATACGCTCCAAAACTCGGTATGGTCCTACAAAACATGGCGCTAACTTTCCCTTAACACCAAAACGCTTAACTCCCCGAAGTGGAGATACTCAAAGATAAACGCGGTCTCCGACTTCGTGAGATGTCTCCTTGCGCTTGGAATCGGCGTAACTCTTCTGCCTGGACTGGGCTACCTTAAGCCTATCGCGAATCAACTTCACCTTCTGTTCAGACTCTTTAATCAAATCCGGTCCAAACAACTGGCGGTCTCCAACTTCATCCCATGACAACGGGGTCCTGCACCTCCTTCCGTACAAGGCTTCGAAAGGGGCCATCTTCAAACTGGATTGATAGTTGTTGTTGTAAGAGAATTCTGCATATGGTAAATTGTCGTCCCAACTAGATCCATAATCTAGCGCACAAGCTCTCAGCATATCCTCCAAAATCTGATTGACCCTCTCGGTCTGTCCATCTATCTGTGGATGAAAAGTTGTGCTGAACTCTAGCCTGGTACCCAAAGTTTCGTGCAACTTATTCCAGAACTTTGAGGTAAATTGGGTTCCTCTATCTGATACGATACTCCTCGGAACTCCATGCAGGCATACTATCCTGGTCATGTATATCTTTGCCAACTTAGCACTGGTGTAAGTGGTCTTCACTGGGATGAAATGAGCTACCTTCGTCAATCGATCAACTATAACCCAAATCAAGTCATAGCCTGAACGGGTCCTGGGTAATCCCGTGATAAAATCCATGCCTAACTTATCCCACTTCCATTCGGGTATTGGCAATGGCTGTAGCAATCCTGCTGGCTTCTGATGCTCTGCCTTTACTCTCTGACATACATCACAAACTGCTACGTACTCCGCAATATCTTTCTCCATTCCGGTCCACCAGAAAGTATCCCTCAAATCCAAATACATCTTGGTATTTCCTGGGTGAATCGAAATGGTGAGTCATGGGCCTCTTGCAGAATTAACTTCCTGATCTCCGGGTCATTTGGCACATAAACACGATCCTCAAACCATAGTGTATCATGCTCATCCTCACGAAATCATTTAGCCTTCCCTTTGCTCATTTTCTCCTTTATAGAGGCAATCTCCTTGTCAGTCTTCTGAGCTTCTCTGATCCTATCCATCAAGGTAGACTGAATCTCCAATGCTGCTACATAGCCTCTCGGAACTATCTCCAAACATAGCTCACGAAGATCCTTGGCTAACTCCTTCGGTAAATCTCCCGTCATTAGTGTATTGACATGGCTCTTACGGCTCAATGCGTCAGCTACTACATTAGCCTTTCCGGGATGATAATTCAATCTCATATCATAATCCTTGATGAGCTCCAACCATCTCCTTTGTCTGAGATTTAACACCTTTTGCGTGAAAATGTACTTCAAACTCTTGTGATCCGTGTACACCTCACAATGGTTTCCAATGAGGAAATGTCTCCAAGTCTTTAATGCATGCACTACGACTGCTAACTCCAAATCATGCGTGGCATAATTCAACTCATGTGGTTTCAGTTGTCGTGAAGCATACGAAACAACTCTTCCCTCCTGCATAAGTACTGCTCCAAGTCCTTGACGTGAAGCGTCGCAATACACCACATAATCCTTACTCTGATCTGGCAGAATCAACACTGGTGAGGTAACCAAACGTTTCTTCAACTCCTGGAAACTAGCCTCACATTCCTCAGTCCATATGAACTTGGTATCCTTCTTCAACAACTCAGTCATAGGTTTTGCAATCTTCGAGAAATTCTCAATAAATCTCCGGTAGTATCCTGCGAGTCCAAGAAAACTCCGGATCTCTCCAACTATTGTTGGGGCTTCCCAATTTGTCACAGTGACGACCTTGGTGGGATCTACTGCTATTCCTTCTCCGGATATAACGTGTCCGAGGAATCCTACTTCCTTTAACCAAAACTCACATTTGCTGAACTTGGCATATAACTGATGTTCTCTGAGCTTCTCAAGTACCAATCGCAAATTTTCCTTGTGTTCCTCTTCATTCTTTGAGTAAACCAGAATATCATCAATGAATACTATGACGAACTTGTCCAAAAACTCCATAAACACCTTGTTCATCATGTTCATAAAATAGGCAGGTGCATTAGTCAGACCAAATGACATAATGGTATACTCATACAGCCCGTACCTGGTGGTAAAAGCTGTCTTAGGTATGTCCTGCTCTCGAATCTTCAACTGATGGTACCCCAATCGCAGATCGATTTTAGAAAATACCTTAGCTCCTTGCAATCGATCAAAGAGATCATTGATCATCGGTAGTGGGTACTTGTTCTTGATTGTTACTTCATTCAATCCACGATAATCAACAACCATTCTTAACGGTCCATCCTTCTTCTCCACTAGAAGTACTGGCGATCCCCAAGGCGAAGAACTTGGGCGAATATAACCTTTATCCAGTAACTCCTTAATCTGCTTCTTAATCTCCTCCAAATCTTTTGCGGGCATCCTATATGGTCTCTTAGATATTGGCCATGTGCCTGGCAAAAGCTCAATAAAAAACTCAATATCTCTATCCGGTGGCATGCCTGGCAACTCTTCTGGAAATACGTCCGGAAAATCCTTTACCACTGGTACTTCCTCCTGCACAACTCCTGATAAGGAATTTACTTGAGTCCTTTTCGGCACATGCCGGGATACATACTTGATCCTTCTTCCTTCTGGCGTCGTAAGCAAAATTGACTTACTGGCGCATTCAATGTTCCCTTCATACTTTGATAACCAATCCATGCCTAATATCACATCCAGTCCTTGAGATTCCAATACTATTAGGTCCGAGGGAAACACATAGTTACCAATCATTAATGGTAACCGATAACACCATAGACTAGCCATATATTCTGCTCCAGGCGAGGTTACTAACATGGGTGACCTAAGGGCTTGGGTTGGCAGTTTATACTTATCCACAAATCCCCATGAGATGTATGAATGCGATGCACCAGTATCAAAAAGAACGAGTGCAGTAAATGACTTAACCAAAAACTTACCTATTACTGCATCAGGCTGAGCTTCAACCTCCTCCACGTTAATGTGGTTCACCTGTCCCCTGTTGAAAGGGTTCGGCTTCTTCCCAGAGCTTCCATTGCCATTCTGAGCTTCAGGACATTCATTGGCATAATGTCCGGTCTTGTGACACTTAAAACAGGTGACTTGGCTCAGGTCTCTCTTGGCCGGGGTTGATGGGGTGGTATGGTTCTGGCCGTTGCTTCCTCCATTCCCATTACCATTCTTGGGGCCATTATGGTTGTGCGAGCTACTCCCTCCATGGGTATGCTGGAAAGGTCCTCCCGGTTTAGGGGTAAAACGTGGCCTGCTGAGCTCCAGAATTGTACTTCCCTTGTCCATACTTCATCTTGTGGTTTTCAATCTGCTGCTGCTTCCCTTCAATCATATGAGCACGATCTACCAACTCCTGGTAGTTGTTGAAGCTTGCTACCATCAACTGCATGCTCAGCTCATCATTCAGTCCTTCCAGAAACTTCTCCTGTTTAGCTGCATCTGTAGCAACGTCATCTGGAGCATAACGTGCTAGCGTACTAAAATCATCCACATACTGGCCAACTGTGCGTCCTCCTTGGCGCAAGTTGCGAAACTCACGCTTCTTCATGGCCATAGCTCCTGCTGAAACATGGGCAGTACGGAAAGCTTGCTGAAACTGATCCCATGTGACAGTGTCTACAGGGTAAGTGGCTGTAAAATTCTCCCACCATGCTGCTGCGGGTCCTTCAAGCTGATGGGCGGCAAATTTCACCTTTTCCGCATCTGTGCATCTTGCTGTGGTCAACTCCCTTCCTGTCTTATGGAGCCAATCATCTGCAACAATCAGCTCAGTGCTACTGGAGAACACCGGCGGATTTAGCCTAAGAAAACGGGTTAAGTGATCAACAGGTGGTGGCGGTGGTGGGTTGTTGTTGTTGTTGTTGTTGTTCCCCTGATTCTGGTTCTGGACTAGCAACTGCATCAAAGCATTCTGCTGCTAGATCAACTGAGTGAGCTCCGGTGGGAAAGCAAATCCATTGTCACGTCTCGGAGGCATCTGAGGGTTTAGAAAATATGAGAATTAAGAATAGAATGAGGTCTAGAGAGAAAACACTACCCAAATGCACATGAGGCAAATGCACACAAAATCACTTCATTCAATCAAACAAGGCATACAATCGGTCTAGAACTATCGAAAAAGTGCTTGGACTATGCTATATACATGGTGGAACACTACTACTGTTATGGTGGTCTACTAGAAAAACTGCTCCGATGAAGACTCCATGATATCTGCTCCAGCTTCGTCTTCGAAGTCATCATCACTAGGATTGGAATCAGTGTCGTCGATGATGATGTAGTTCTCTGGGCAAGTGGAATCGTCATCTTCTCCTCCAGGTGCTGGTCCTCCCATAAATATTCCGATCTTCTTAACTAGGTCGTCATTCTTTTCCAGTAGTGTCTTGATTTCCTCCTCATATCGATCGCGTGTAGTATTGAGTTCTTCCTCCAGCTCTATGATCCTAGTCTTCGCCTTCTTTAAGTCCATGATGTCTGCGCACATCTGGTTCTCCTGGCATCGAATGTGATGGTTTAACTCATGGATGAAAGCTGCAATTGACCGGTCCTTCCTGGTGCTGATCATCTCCCAATGCTCATCTCGGTGTCCACAAATCTGGTAGATTGTATCCTTGAGATCATTGCGATAAACTTCTCTAATGCGTCCCATGGTGATGTGGGCTGCCATACTCTTTCCTAGGCTCCAGGTTGGTGCATCAAAGGAAAACTCTATGGGTTCAGTGACTGGCGCGAACGTCCTTCCTGGAACTTGAACTTGAATCATCCAGCGCTCCTTTTCGGGTAAAGTGGCGTTGTAAGTCCCAGTGAAGCTTGGTACTCCAATGTTCAGGTACTTAGTGACTTCCTTCAGGTGGCGTCCAAAAGGTGTATCTTCATCCGGTTGCGTGAACTTGTTCCTTGCATCCGCCATTCTAAAAGAGTAGAAAAGATGAGGGGTCAGAAATGAGAAGAGAGTAGTGATCTAGGGCTTTAGCTTAGTGGTCGTGTCCTACAGTCAGCGTGTGCTCTGATACCATCTTGTAGCGACCAGACCTCAAACGGTCTGATCTCTGTGCATCAGTGTCATCCCTGGATCAGTAATGCTGACATGCACAGTACTTGAAGGATTTATAACAGAGTAGCAATCACACACTTATTACATCGAGTGTCTCAAAAGAGAACTTATTACAATAAATATGGCTTAAGGCCCTCTAATAACGATAACAACGGAATACTTGGAAGATAAGCGAGTCCATCAACTCCAATGGCATCACTGAGTATAGAACCACGACCTAAAAACACCTTACTCGTCGTCTGAAAAGTCTGCAACATGAAACGTTGCAGCCCGAAATGGGTCAGCACATGGAATATGCTGGCAATGTAACACATAGAGAGTAATGAATGAAACAGGCTATACTACATGCATATTTGGCTAGTGGAAAGCTCTATGGTTACAGTTTTTGCATAAAGCCAATTTTTCCCTACTGCAAAGGAATAAATTTTATTTAACTATCATGGTGGTTGTTAAACATTGAGAATGGTTGACAGCATTCTCAATCCCAATTAAGCATCGTCATTAAAACCCAACAAAATTAATTAAAAGTAACATGATGAGATTCACATGATAATCCAATTACTAGATACTCAAGATGTCCATAACCGGGGACACGGCTAACCATGATTAGTTTATACACTCTGCAGAGGTTGCACACTTTTCCCCACAAGACTCGATCTCCTCCGTTGGAATTCTCGCACTACATGGTGTTTGAGAAACGAATGACCAAGACATAGTCTTTCAGAAGCGCTAGCACCTTACGATCGGGTAGACCGTACCACCTACATCCCCTACATCTGCTAGTCTACCACTGTAAGAGTTCGCACGACTTAGTCAACTATGTTAGAGCCCGTAGTAGCTTGTGGCTGCACACGGAAGTTTCTAGTATGAATAATCTCGTGATCCCTTTGAGCCTGGGTGGTGGTCCAAAAGAAAACAACAAGCAATCCTGGAATACCCAGGTACCTCAATCCACCTAGATGTGTGTTTAAGTTGCCACCTTAAATAAACCATTAATTAACAATCTCACATCTGTCATGGATATCACTCACCCAATCCACGTCTACTAGCATAGCATGGCATAATAAGCAAACGTAGAAGCAACTCCCAAAGGTTTGATATTGAACAGGTAATAGGTACTACCTCAACTACTTTCCATCCCACAATTTAATTAGATCCTAATCATGCAATGTGTGAGGATTGATCTAATGCAATAAAACTGGGTAGTAGGGAGAAATGATCAAAGTGTTACTTGCCTTGCTGATGATCCGCGAAACCTAGAGATTCAAAGTAACAAGCGGCGCACTCCGGGTACTCTATCGCAAACAAACAAACAAGCATACAATAAGTACTCATCTAATGCAAAGGTAAAACTCAAATAAGAGATCTAACCAGAAAGTTCAACTTAAGAACTCCGCTTTGCAAAAAGAATCAAATCAAACGAAGCAACGAAATTCAAACGGCGAAAGAAACAAACTTCGTTTACTAATCTGGACCTAAGTAAAATTTTACCGAAGCAAAAACTTGTTTAAGTTGGTTAAATGGAAAGAGGGTTTCGAGACGAAACTCCAGGCGCTTGAATCGCCTGATTCCAATAAACGAGCGAAAAGTTATACTAAAACGAAAATCGGATCAGAAATCGCGATCAGAAATAATCGCAGAAAATCCGAGAAAAAGAAAAATGATGAACAGATTAACGAACGAACGTTCGTTATCTGGATCTAAATGATGAACGCGTTCGTTAAAACAAACGAACGAGCGAACGCTCGCTAATTAAACTAAACCGTAAAAAACCTGAATCTAATAAAAACGAAAACTAAAAAAACCGACAGAAAACCGAACGGTTTTTCGAGAAAAACTGGCGGCGGGATCGAGGTCAACCTTGGGCAGCGGGTCCGGCGGGCGGCGGGGTCGGCAGCGGCGGCTCCGGCACCGGCGGGCGGCGTGGTGGCGGCGGCGAGGGGTGGCAGCGGCGCGTGGGTCGAGGCGAGGCGGGCTAGGGTTTGGGGCGCGGGGGCGGGGGCGGCGGCTGGGCTGAGGAGGTTCGGCTGGGCCTCCCCCGGCTTATAAAGTCGGCTGGGCCAGGTGTCCGGGTCGGACACGGCCCGTTAGGTCGGTTCACGTTTTTTTAAATAATCCGCGCACAGAAAAACAAACAAAATAAATACTAAACGGACTCCAAAAAATCCCGAAATGAATTTTCCCCGACTTCTAAAATCAAGCCGGACAAAGTGAACATTTATTTGTGGCCTAAATGCAACTTTGAAAAACGCAATTTTTTCCTAAATTCAAATAAAATAGCGAAAAACTCCGAAATAAAAACTTATTTGATTTTATTATTAAATCATCAATATTTCTTTATTTTGGGAAACTCATTTTATTCCCTCTCTCATATTTTTGTAATAGAAATAATTGAAGATAAAATAATTAAAATCAAATGATCCTATTCTCAAAATTTGAGAAAACTCAAATATGAAAATAACGAAATCCCCAACTCTCTCCGTGGGTCCTTGAGTTGCGTAGAATTTTTTGGATCAAAGCACAAAGCAAATAAAATATGATATGCAATGATGATCTAATGTATAACATTCCAAATCGAAAATTTGGGATGTTACACTCTTTGAAGTTCTTTGTGTTGGTTTGAATAGATGAACCTGAGATTGTGTGATGCATATCGTATAATCAAACCCGCGGATACTTGTGGTGACATTGGAGTATCTAGGTGACATTAGGGTTTTGGTTGATGTCTGTCTTAAGGCGTCTTAAGGTGTTATTTTAGTACGAACTTTAGGGCTGTTTGTGACACTTATAGGAATAGCCCAATAGATCGCTCAGAAAGAATAACTTTGAGGTGGTTTCGTACCCTACAATAATCTCTTTGTTTGTTTTCTGTTACTAGTGACTCTTTGTTGCACGTTGAGGGATTGTCATATGATCTAATTATGTTATCATTGTTGAGAGAACTTGCACTAGTGAAAGTATGAACCATAGGCCTTGTTTCGAAGCATTGCAATATCGTTTTTGCTTAGTTTTACCACATGTTACCTTGATGTTTTTATATTTTCAAATTACAAAAACCTATATCTACCATCTGTATTGCACTTGTATTACCATCTCTTTGCCGAACTAGTGCACCTATATAATTTACCATTGTATTGGGTGTGTTGGGGACACAAGAGACTCGTTGTTATTTGGTTGCAGGGTTGTTTGAGAGAGACCATCTTCATCCTACGCCTCCCACAGATTGATAAACCTTAGGTCATCCACTTGAGGGAAATTTTCTACTATCCAACAAACCTTTGCACTTGGAGGCCCAACAACGTCTACAAGAAGAAGGTTGCGTAGTAGACATCACGTCTCTGCACACGACCTTCTCTTTTGAGGCAACGATCTTCGTAATTAACCATTAGTTCGATTGGGGCCTGCTCGCTACGTGCAAATCAAACCATTATTGTCTATTGTTGTGGAAGATTAGAAGGTTTATTGCCCATTCCTGGTTGGTAGCATTAATCTATAGATAAAAATGCTCTAACAAGCCAATTGTTGTCCATGACTAATTTGCCACAGTACCTTTTTGTCTTGAGTGTTTTTATCATGTCGTGTTATTGTTTATGTTTTGCAAGCAAAGACACGAGTACATAGATAATTG